>JAVSCE010018774.1:0-600000 GCA_032199065.1 Smutsia gigantea
GATTTTCTTAAATCTAATTAAAGAAAAAACTATATCTAATTCTGAGAAAACAGTGATTTAGAGGGAGGCTGATATTGACTATGTGACCCGTGGAGCCTTTTGAAGGTGATAAACAAATAGCCTACCTTTAAAAATGTCTTTCTCCACCCTCCCAAACTTTAATTTTTATTAAAAACAAATCCTGAAAATCTCTCATTTACGATGCAAGCCAATTCAGCTAATTTCTAGGTCGAAGTGCTCAATTTAGGTTTGAAACACCAAGTTATCACATTTTAGAAAAAAGGTCTTCTATTATTCTGTGTGGAGACCCAAGTTTTGTTAGGAGAGTATTGTCATCATAGGCGGGAATAATAAAATGGTGAAGGTTAGAATTCTCCCGAACGCTAGTCCTTACATGCATACCCATTACTAGCCGTTGGAGAGGTCGCTGTGGCGCTTAGGAACCAAAATCCAAAAGAGGCCTGGAAATGAATAGGAATTAGAGCCCCTGTTTTTGAGGATTTTTCAGTTGGTAAAAAAAAAAAAAAGCCAACACAGAAAATCATTGACGATCAATGAGAATTAACTCTACTGAAATGAGTCTTGAATTTGGTTTTCAGGGAGATAATGGGCTCTCACAGTCTAGATTATAAGTATGTGAAAGCCAGGTTTTTCACATACCTCTCTCTCATTCTAGTCTGTATCTTTTCACTTCTTAGAATAGAGAAGTTGCAGCATTTGGCAGCTAAGATTAGGATGCTTTGAAAGCAAGGAATGGCAGGAAGCTATAACAGTGAAGTAAAAGTCTAGTAAGGTTGATCTTAAAGGAAGAATTTGGGCCATAAATTAGGTCTCTCCCACTGCTAGCAACAGAATAATACAAAACTGGACAGTGTGAATAGTATAAGTGAAGTTGGTCAAGTTACATAATTTGTTAATTCTTGTTTACTCATATGTAAATGAAGCCTAGGAGTAGTTGACTTACATTCCTCTAGGGGCTATAAAGGTAAATTAAATGATGCCTATTAAAGCCACTTGAAAAGTAGTATAAGCACCACATAAATATTGGCTGCTGATTTTTACTTTATATAACTGTCACATGAACCACTAAAAGACATCTTACCTTATTTCTATACTAAGCAGAAATCTTCAGTATTGTCCACGTAGTTGGTGCTCATTAGTTGCACTGAATTGATTTCAGAGTGTAGGCTATTCTAGAATATCCGAAGTATGTTCTTTGTGTGTGAGATAAAACAATCTTTATAGTGCACACTCTGCTTCCTCAGATTTTATTGACCATTTGTTAAATGCTGCCTCCTCAAAATAACACCAAAAACCTTGTGGAAGGAACTGAGTTTATTGGACAAGAGAGAACACTATTCCAGGTGTTTGACTAGTGTCTCAGAGAGGATAGGGCAAAGGTGATCTATTTACTGAGATCCTTGCGATTTGGACTTTGGTCAGTCTTTCAAAGTGGGAACTTCATTAGGATTGGGTAAGAATCATGATATATTTTAGGATTGGTAGACACAACTAGAAAATGATTTCGAGGTAAAATGTTGCATTCATTATCTATTGCTGGGTAACAGATTTTTCTAAAACTTAGTGACTTAGAACAACATTTACTATCACACAGTTTCTATGGGTCTGAAATTCAGGAGTGGCTTGTCTGAGTGGGAGGTTGTCTTGTCTCTTATGAGGTTACAGACAAGATGTTGACAGAAGTTGTAGTCATCTGCCTATTTGGAGCTCGAGAATTCTCTTCCCCCCTTTTTTTTAATATTGTTCCATCAATTTTCTTTTCTGTATTCCTTAAAAACAAAACAAAATCACAAGTTTCATACCAATGCTTTAAAATAGTTTATATCAAAGCCAAATCTCATTCATGCTGCAAGTTGGTCTATGTTCTCCTTGTTTCTGTTTGCCAGATGGTATTCAATAATTTCTGCAGAGATTCATCTTCAGTGGATTATATACAAGAGGTAAAAGCTGGCCAGGAATATTATGAAAATAATGTGAGCTATAGCAAAGAGGCCCATTCCCAGGTCAAGCCCCATGCCATAATCACAGTCGTCATTAGCAAAATGCACAAGGGTCGTTGTTTCCTGAATGGGACCAAAAGTTTTAGTCTCTTCTTATAACTTGGTGTCTCAACAGTTGTCTTGCAAATTCTCTTGAGGTTAGCATCTGTTTTAAGGACCTCTCAATATTCAACATCATTTTCCTCTACTGGGACAATCAGGCCTGCACCATGGAAGGACTGACACAGCCTTCTTAACCCTCTATTTCATCCTCACGGTCCTGTTTTCCAGTGTGTATCCCAGTTATCTAGCTGCTTCTGTGACTCTTTCATTTATATTTTCTAAAAGACTTTTTTATTTTTATCTATCACTTCTTTAAATTTTTTCATCAAAAATAATTTGACTGCAGGTAACATCTCCATTTTGAACAATTATACAATTTTTCTTTGCTTTATTTGAACCAACATATACAGAAAGTTCATCAGAAGAATTCCTGAAATACCCCTCATGCACTGAGTTTTATTATCCTCAATAATAATGGCATGGAACTGAAGAGGATCATACTAATATCTGTAAAATTAAAGTTAAAGTTAAAATTTAGATTTCCTGATTTTTTCTTCATTTTATGTTTCTTTAAAGTTAAAATTCAGTTTTGCTGATTTTTCCTTCAGTTTATGTTTTCCAAGAAAGATATCATAAAGACTCACTAATCAAAGTCCAAGGCTTGCAAAAAGTGCATCAGCTGGTTTTTCAGGATCAAGAAGTGATCACTTCAGAAGTCACAGAAATCTTCAAGCAGAGAAAATTTATGATTTTCTATTTCTTTTTGAAAGTCACTGGAGACTCGGCTTCACAGAATTTACTCTTCTTCACATCAACTGTTTTTTCACATTGCTGCCCATCCCTACTCCACCTGCACTCCTCCTGCTACAGACCTTTCTGCAGCTGCTAGAGAATTCTCTCCTAAAATCCCTCACTTGGCTGTTGGATGAGAACTTCAGTTTTTTCAGCACATAGGCCTCTCTAAAGGTGAGTGTTCTCCTGACATGGCAACTGGTTTCCATCAGATCAAGTGGTCCAAGAGAGAAAGCTAGGAGATATGCAGCCTCTTTAGGACCAAGTATGACACAGCCAACTTCCACTTTTTCTGTTCACTCAAAGCAAGTCACTAAGTCCAGCCCACACTCAAGGAAGGAAAATTAATCTCCATCTCTTAAAGGGAGACTATTTGTGGACATTGTTCTGAAACCACCACAAGAGCTGAAAGAGTACAGCACGTAAATGAGTAAACTGTCATTTGATACCTTCTACTGAGAAGTTGATGAATTTCTCAAGAAATTCCTGGAATAAACAATAAAGTTCTTGGAATAAACAAAGTTATTTGAAACTTTTATCTTCCTGGGCAAGATTCCCCTTCTATTGGGAATTAAAGCTTACTTCCTAGTATTTTGAATTTTTAAAGAAAGTTTGGGTTGATAGTTTATGAAAATGATATGTTGGCTTCTACATTGAAACAGAGGAAAATATAACATTTCCTTACCAAATGTTGGAGTCAATAAATATGGTTATAATATATCAGTATATCAGACATTGTAATTAGAAGATATACATACAGGGGGAGGAGGTGGGGAATGAGACCCAAATGCTTGGCTCAAAAATAAATCTAGAAAAGAGAAATGTACATACAGAAAATCTAAAATTGGGAAATCCAAGTTTAAGTGAAAATAAAAATGGCATTTATAGAAGTCAGTCAACCAGACATGATTACTGCTTTGTGATCACCTCTTACAGGGCTTGGCCCTCAGCTTTCCTGGTAGAGCAAACTCAATGAAATTATCACATGAAGGAAATTAGGCTGTAGGAACTAGTAATTCTCACTAGTAGGACCACAGGAGCTTGATGTTAATAAATCAGAATACAATTTATTAACATGGAAGGGCGTTTATAACTTTTAAAGACTAGAATACTCATAGCCACAGTTCAGGTCACCTTGTTTGTAGTCATGAGATTCTCTAGAGGTTGACTTAGTAGAGAAAAAGAAGCCTGGCAACATACCATTGACAATGACTCCCCCTTTGACTAAACTTTAACTAGGTTCCTCTGACTCCTTTTCTCTGCTAGGGTTTGACCTTGGCCTACTGAGTCCAGTTTTAGCAAGAATCCTGCTAAACCAGTTTATTAAAACTTTCCACCCTCCCCAACCCTTCATATCTAATAAGTTCCTTTTTGTAATTTTCCATCCACTGACCCTTTCATACAGCCCACTTGCAATAAATCTCTAGCTGTCCTTGCTATTATTTGGAATTGAGCTCACTTGTATACTGAAATCTTTCTCCCTGACTGTAGTAGCTCAAATAAAATCTGTCCTACCATTGTTTTCAAGCATCCAGTGCAAAGTTTCTTCAACACTGTCAAAGGAAAATAAGTAAGTAAACTTGTTACTGGACCTCAGCCAGGTTCTTGGGTTCCTATGCCATAGAAATGAGTCAAAGCCCCAGCAGAAAATTAAGCAGGTGAAGTTTTATTGAAAGAAAAGGCTATGCACAAGGGACTCAGAGAAAAGGAGTGCTGGCTTTCTGAGGGACTGTGGTGTTAAGCTTATATGGTGTTTGGGATGTATAGGTAAGGGGTTTGGGAGGAATGGCATTGATAAATTATTTCATAGTATTATCTCTGTTATTCAACTTCTAGTGGCACCACTTCATGGTTAGCAAATGTTGACTCATTGGCTTTTCCAGAACATAGTCAGAGACCTCTTCTTTGATATTTCTATGAGATACGCTGACACAAGGGTCTTTGTAATTTTTTTTTCCTCCCCCAGGGTAATGATTCTTCTTGGGAAAAGAGGGACTGGTCACTGATTCTTGGCAGTGTTTATTCTGGCTTAAGATATGGTGGGTTGATGATTGACCATATGACCAGTTAATGGTTTACTATAAATTCTTCATTTTAAAGACATTGTGGGTACTTTACCCTTTAACCTTTAAGTCTTAAGGTGGAGTTTTAGTTTAGAGTGGAGTTCCTTTTGCTCTTCCCTATGCTAGCTCAGTCTTAAGGGATATTTCATCCAGATTATGATAAAGCCTGATGAAGTGCCCAGGAATATTTTTTAAGTGATTCCTATACATTATTTGATATCATGTTGCAAAAGCCCAACAATTACATTTGAACAATTCACTTTATCTTTCATGATACACAGAAATCATAAATTATAAGAAACAATGTAACATGCATTATGCCATCTTGCTTTCTTTTATTCTGTTCTTATTAAAATTAACAGATATTTAAGAATCTCTTGCTATGTTTTTAGCACTAGGTGTGGTCCTGGAAAAACCAGACATGGCTGCTGCCCTCAGCCTTCTGTGTGCCAGATACTTTGTTAGGCACCAGGGGTCCAGCTCTCAGAAAGCAAACACTCTAGGAGGTAAGAGTCATAACACATTGCAAGAGTGTAGATGGTTTGGGGGAATGTGATAAATGTCTGGGAAGTAAAGGTCTGGGGGCACATAAATGGAGGGCCTTGTTTAAAAATCAGGAAGAAAGGCTCACTTGGAGAAACTGGCTTTTACTTTGGTTGACCATTAAAGGATGGTGTCTGAATTTTGCAGCAAACAAGGGAAACCATTCCTTACAGATGAAAGGAAGGGACAAAAGCCCTGACCTGGGAAGGAGCAACATGTATTTGAGGAACTAAAAGAAAGCCTGTGTGGTTATTCAGCACGGTTGTTTGTTTTATTTTAAGCAGGGGAATATCAGGATCAGATTTGTGTTTAACTCAATCATAATAAGGACTTTGATTTAACTAAGACGAGATCTAGTAAGAGGAATTAAGAGGTTCATGTCAATACCCAGGGCAAGAGATTTTAATGGAAAGAAAGGGGCCATTGCAGTAATGAAGAGAAGAGGATAGAAGGGATATAACATTTAAGATGTAACTCATCAGCAGTTGCTGGTTGGATTGGGAAATGAAGAGGAAGTGTCCAGGATGGTTTCCGGTTTCTGGCTCAGTGAGAACAGAGGTAGAAATAAAACTGCGAAGAATGCATGGGTTATTGTAGCCAGAGACAAAGAACAGTCAGAAAATGGAGTGCAGAAGATAAGCCTGGGAAAAGACCAACATTTAGGCCTTGGTGCAGAGAAGGATCCTCAGCAGCTAAAAGACATGAGAAAAAACTACCAGAGAAGAAAGAAGGAAACCAGAAGAAAATCTCCTGATGCCAGAGGAGAATGTTTAAACTAAACCTCTCTTTAGAAGAAGTTGCAAAAGATGTGCTGTTTGTGGAATTCATCCCGTTTTAGGCAAGCCAGTGCCAAAAGAGAAATTACAAATGCATCCCACTAAACTCTGGTTCAGAGCAGATTTTCATGTTAATAACAAGTGAACAGGCCCAAAATGAAATCATTATGCTAAACCCCATGGGAGGCGTAATTAAAGGTTTGGCCTCTACCAGATGTAGAATCTTAAACCAGTCAGGAATCCGAGGGTCAGTGCTAGTGAGGTGATCGACCTGACAGTCCCTGCCATTCCTTAAAGGTAAGCGACCTTACCTGAACCAATCCGGTTTTTGCTAGTGCAACTTCTTTGTTCCCACTCCTTTCTGCGCATAAAATTCTTTCATTTTGTACAACTCCTGGAAGCTCCGTTCTGTCTGCTAGACGGGATGCTAATTCATGGATCCTTTAAAGATCCAGTAAGATCTTTGAAACTCACTCAGTTGAATTTTTTTTTTTTCACTGTCACAGCTCCATCTTGGAAGCTTTGGTCTCAAACAGATATTCTTCAGAGGAAAATTGCCTTGCTTTTTCATCTTTCCTTCTCTGCCTTGCTTTTTCATCTTTCCTTCTCTGCAAAAAGTACTCATAACTGACCACGACCTGACTTGAACACGCAACCTCCTGCTGTGAAGTCAGACGCGCTACCGTTAGGCCTCGAGATCACGGAAAACGACGGCTGTACTTCAAAATTAGAATTTAAATAGACCTTTCAACTCCCCGCTGGTTCTAAAGATTTCTCCTTTTACTGATAGACTCTAACATTTTTATTCTCCCCACTGTTCACAGGTTCGCTAATGCTGCATTACGAAAGAAAAGGAACTGACCAGATTAAATATTAACCCAAAAACCCAAATGCTCCATATGGGGAAAATTTTGTGGTTTTTCACGTCCAATCTTTCCACTCGTTGACATTTTTCTGTTTTAAGAAAAATTCTGCATGTGTTGGGTTTAGATCCGCAGTGAAACAAGAATAACAATGGCTGTGAATTTTACATATAAATTTACCTGTAAATTCATTGGACTTATCTCCCTTATGAAAGGGACTCCCAGCCGTGCACTGCCCGGCGGTGTCTGTTGTCGCTGCCCCCTACCCCTTACCCACGCCTTTCTCGCGCACATCTGCTTCTTCAACCTGGTAAGAAGCTGCTTACCCTCAAAAGCCTGGTGTATAGGAGGGGCTCTTCCTGAACCTGAAACCCTTGCTTCCTCAGTAGGAATCTGTGGGCCTTTTGGTCTCTATAGTTGCACACGTTCCATTACGTTCACAGCTCAAAGCAAATCGCTAATATTTACTGAGCTATTAACCATTTTCTACTTGCCCTCCAACCCAATAGTTCTCAAGAAGTGCTCCCCAGACTTTTCCCTAGCATCAGTAACAAATCAGATGGGAACTCATTACAGGTGCAAATCCTCGTCCATACCCCGGAACTACTGAATCAGAAATTCTAAGGTGGACCCTAGCAGTCTGCTTTACCAAGTTCTCCAGGTGATAGTGGTGCAGGGAAAAGTTTGAGAATCACTGCTGCAGCCTAGAGACCCGATACTTTGCTATATCAAGAAAATAAACTTCCAGGCTTCTTCCAGGATGGAGGAGGGACAATCTATTAAATTGCTAGAGCTGCTGTAACAAAGTATCACAGATTGGGTGGCTTAGGCAATAAATTAGTTTTCTCACAGTTCTGGAGGTTAGAAGTCTGAGATCAACCCTTTCAGTAGGTTTGTAGATAGCTGTATTCACACGGCAAGACCAGTCTTCACATGGCTTTTCCACTGTGTGTATGCCCTAATTTCTTTTTATAAGGACACCAGTCATATTGGATCAGGGCCCACCCTTATGACCTCATTTCTTTTAACTACCTTTTTAAAGGCTCTTCAAATACAGTTACATTCTAAGGTACTGGGTGTTAGGACTTTAACATATGAGGGTATGGGGGAGGATGTGACTTCACAATTCAGCTCCTAAGAAGCAATTTCCAGAGGAAACCATTGCCCACAATTCCTGAGCCTGGCATGGGCCGTGAGGGTGGAGATTCTGTGCTTTAAGTCTGATTGCCTCTTTGCTTTACTCACACTACTTTAGGATTCAGCTTTCTCTCTCAGGTCTGACAATTCAACTATCACCTCAAACGGCTTTCCAGATTACAAAATTTTGTTCCTGTTATCTCATCTCCCGAAATTTTGTCCTATTTGAATTTATGTTTTAGAGTTGTTTTGAGTAGGAAGTCTGCAGTGTGCAAAGTAAATTCTGTGTTTAATCTTTACCTGAAAGCACTGCAATGCAGTGATGGTTCCCTGGATATTAAGCCATCTGGCTCTGTCTTTGCCTCTCCTCCTTCAGCTCTCTGCTCAAGCCTTCCTTCATCGCTGTAGCCTTCCTCCCTGATTCCTATAAAAAGATAAAGGCTTCTTTTATTAGCTATTGTAGTACATTCCTCTTCTTGGTAGTTATCTTGGTTGTAACTGTTTTTGACCATTAGGTCCAACTTGTTTCCCCAACTACACTATAAAATTTTTGAGGTGTTGGAAATACCTTGATTTGCAATGATAATTTCATAATGTTAGTTATAAGCTCCGAGATTACTTTCTTTCAATTAATTTTCCACACATGGCAAATAAATTTTCAGTTTTCAAAATTATTTTTTTTAATTCGTGTCAAAAACTGTAATTTGAAGGTAAATTTTCAGGTCTCAAAATCCTGTCTTGGGTAACAAGAGCAAAGCCCTGCAGGATTTGGGGCATAATGTTTATGCCATAAAACAATAATCCTAGAACAATGGTCCTGGGCCATTAACAGTTGTGAAATCAATGCATTGTGTAGTGACCAACATTTTAAAAAGCAAATATAACAGAATGGAACTATAAGAGTATACAATATATATAACTTTGAATGTGTGTTCTGAGCTACAATATAAAATGCATTTCTTGCTTTGGGTCACAGAAGAAAAAAAAATTGAGATTACATTAGAACAAAGAAAACAGCTTTGGGAGTGCCTGAGATAGAACCACAGGGTGGAAGGGAAGCTCCCAGATGTCTGGTTTCCTCTGGGTGTGGATGTGGCTGAGAGAGGCAGGGGTCCAGGGACACCTTGCCGGGATGAGGAGGAAAGGAGCAGGGATCTGCGTGGTTCCACTCTGAGAAACCAGGGCACATAGGTATAGAGGCAGATGCCAGAGTGGGCAGAGGACAGTCGAAAGCTGGTGACTCTTCCCCATACCTAAATAAGACAAGAGCTCTTCTCTTCATCTCCAAACTGAGATAAAATTCTGAAAAACGGGAGCACCCAAAATTAGTCAATAAAGCCCTGAATTGAGTAAGACAAAGCCCACTGACCTAGGTATAGCCTGATTTGGCTAAGATAAAAGTCCTGACATTAGCAGAAAGAGGGCTGGAGACTGAACAAACCTCAGTTTATAGACAAATAAACCTAAGAAATTAACTCCTGAGTTTGTGGCCTACAGAATTCAAACCTTTTCATGGGATCTCCTAACTCTATTATAAAATTCTTGTGGACAAAACACACGCTTTCAGTTCTTGGGATTATATACACTGTCCACAACCCTTGGCTTGCCTATTTATAGGCCACTTCTTTTATATTGGTTGAGAGGTGGCTGCCGTTTCCCAGGCAAGATGTGCATGCAGTCACAAGCAGCGACCAATAGGGGACAGAGAAGCCTAAAGATTATCACTTGAGAAGCGATTGTTGAGGAGGGGAACAGGAAAAGGTGGAGAAGAGGACAGGAAGCGGGGGAGAGCAAAGGGAGGAGGGGAAGGGAGGGAAAGGAGGGGAAAAGGGGGAGGAGAGAAGAAGGAGGGGAAAAGAGGAGGGGAGGAGAGGGGAGAGGAGAGAAGGGTGGGAAAGGGAGGGAGGAGGAGGAGGGAGAAAAAAGGAGGGGGAAGGTAAAGAGGAGGACCAGGGGAAAGATAGGGGGGGAGAGGGAGGGGAGAGAAGGGGGGGTGTGGGAAGAGGAAGTGAGGAGGAAGAGAGGGGAGAAAGGGGAAGGAGGAGAAAGGTAGAGTAGGAGGCAGGAAGGAGTAATGAGAGGTGGAAAGATCAGGGGAGGGGAAACTAAGTTATTGAAGGGAAAAAATACTTTTCTGTATTGCAGTGGTGAGTAACATTTGCAACACCTTTTACAATGTGTTATAGATACTGTTGCATTTTTTTTTCTCAATACAGCTGTAAGTCCAGGGAAAGGAAATCCCGGGGCAAAATATCTCTAAAACTGAAATCAGACAAAGGGAGAAATAAAGTTTAAAATCCGTTTATTGCTCACAAACTGCAGTCCTGGGCCTCCTCTCTTTCTTGCTTCAGCAGCAGCAAAACTGGCCCTCCCCCTCACCTCAGGTACAGATAAGCAGTCCTTGCCCAGGTAATTACCCATTGCTATGGAGATGAACTTCTCTCCACCCCTGAGGAATGATGCAAATACACTAAAGCCATACTTCTTTCCACCTCTGAACACCTGTTGATATGCAGATAATACTAAAGCCAGGAGAGATATTCTGGAAATGTTACAATTTTACCCACAATAGCATAGTTGGATGATTCCAACCCACATTTTATTTTCAACCTGAAATATTGTGGGTTTAGGAAAAAAACATTCTTTATACATGGCAAAATGAAGATAAACATTTGGGGAAGGATGTCAAGACTTATGAACCTTTCTCACATTTTACAGTTTTATTAAATTCATTTCTGTAGACATTCTGAATAACAGGTCCCTGAAGGGTGCAATGCCCGGGTCAGAGCTCAGTCAGTGAGGCAAAAGAGCAACACTCAAACCTTAACAAAAGTCTGCCCTCAGAGAGTAGGCGTGCTAGTGAGGGAGAGAGGAAATAAATAACACATATAACATGTCAGATGGTGACCTAAATGTTACGGAGAACAATTAAGCATGGAAAAGAAAGAGGGGCAGGGGAGTAAGGAGTTGTCAGGAAGGGTTTTGAGCATTCTCCTCATCTGTGAAATTGGGGAAAGAGGCCCCACCTCATAAGGGTCTAGCAAGGAAAAAATGAGTTATTATAGTGTGAGAGCAAGAGAAACTCCATTTTAAAAAGGCCATCTTAAGAAGGAGGCCTCAGCCCCGACCTAGTTCTAAGAAAACTTTGTTCCAGTTACTGGAAAAACCACCCATTGTTCCAGTGACCCTCACCCCAGATAGTTCCCTAGCAACAACCTCAAGGTCCAGACACTCAAGGTCCAGACTCTCCTGTCCCTTAAAGATAACATACCTTACATGTTACATCAGCCGGCAGCTTAGCACCAGCCAGACTCAACCAATAAAGAATGTACAAGCCACCCTTACTTTAAATCATCCAGACAGCAGAGGCCAGGTGCAAGTTCCTTTCTTCCTGCACCTTGCAATGCATAAAAGCTTTGTCTGCCCGAGGCTCGGGGCTCTCACTTTGGAACCGCTGCATTGGTGACAGGTGTGAGTCCAAGCTCAAGCTTGAAATAAATTACCCTTTTGTGTTTGCATCATAATCAGCTCCTTGGTGGTCTTTTGGGGACTCGCAACTTGGGCACAACATTTGGGGGCTCGTCTGGGATCCCCAAAACCCCCAGGACTTCTGACCCAGAGAGTCTGAGCTGGCTGGTAAGAACTTTGTGCGTGTGAGTGATGCAAGCTTTATGTTTATTGTTCGTGTTGTGAGTTGTGCTACGCTCTTTCACTTTCTGAAGGTCAAGTCTGAGGCTGAATCGGAACACCTGTACTTGCAGGGCCGACAGGCCCTCCTGTACCTGCAAGAGCTGACAGGCTCACCTGTGGGGCCCACAGGCCCTCCTGTACCTGCAGAGCCGATGGGCTCACCTGTGGGGCCGATGTGCCCTCCTGTACCTGCAGAGCCGATGGGCTCACCTGTGGGGCTCAAGAGCCCATTTGAGGGAGAAGAAGTGCCCCTCATTTGTTTAGGACCTTTGGGTCCTAATTTGGGGGAACGAGGTGGGTCGCCCTGCCATCATCCCACTTCCGATTCTGCTTCAGAATGATCAGGGGCATTTTCTGGTTTGCTTTTTGTTTGTCTGTATTACTTGGTGGACTATCAGTAGCTTTTTATTTTGATAAAATGAGTCAGACTCCATCTACTCCATTATCTCTGGTGACAGACCATTTTAAAGAAGTTAAGGGAAAGGCAAATGACCTCAGTGTAGAAGTCCGGAAAGACACAACCATCCCCCCACCGGGGAAGCTGAAGCTGCTCGAGAGCAGAGGCACTCCAGTAGGAAGCCCGCCCTATACCAGACAAAGGGCTCAGAGAGAGCAGTCTGCCTCTACTGTTTGCCCCTGCAAGCCACCAGTCCCCCAGACACGGGGGAGAAATCAGCCCCATCACTACTGGCCTTTCACCACTAGTGAACTCTACAATTGGATATCAGTAACTCAAATCCTTGTATCAGTTTACCTGAGTATGTGTTCTTTTATGAAAAGTGTTACTAACTGTAGCCATTGCATCTCAATCTGTATGTTTATGTGTCTAGTAAAGAAAAATGTTTTTCTACCTCCAGATGGTATTAATAAGCATTAATGCTAATTTAAGTTGAACTGAAACGGACATGTCCTATGGTTATCAGCTGACTGTTTACCTAAAGTCATTTCAATTGATGTTATCTGTTAAATCTTTCAAGAAAAAAAATGCTTAAACTTAACTCTGTGTAATGCTCAGTAAAAGTTTTTATAAGTAATCTAGCATAATTGCTAAAGAGTGTGTAAACAAGTGTAACACATGAATGTCTTAATAATAATAATAGTATATTAATGTATAACAGTGTATATATCTGCAAACAGCCTAAGGATTTTTGTGGTAACCAAAATTCTTAGAGTTTTGCTAAGTTATATGAAGATGTTTTATGCTCAGTAAAAAATTGTGCTGTAAGGCACATTTCCAGAAATGATAAAAAGTGTTCATAAATGTATCAATCTGAGGAATGCTGGTGTTACTGTTAGAACCTAGAACTGCCTCCGGGCATAGGAAGCCCCCCCCACCTTTGTATCACCTGCAGCAGCTGCACCCCAGCCTTGAATCCCCCCAAGGCCTCACCCCCAACCTAGTTCTAAGAAAAATGTGTTCTAGTTACTGGAAAACCCACCCATTGTTCCAGTGACCCTAATCCTAGATAGTTTCCCTAGCAACATCCAGCCACCTGACTGCAAAGGGCAAAGGTAACCTGCCCTTACCATAAAAGGTACCTACTTCCCTTTACCTACATACCTTCTAAATTACATCAGCCAGCAACTTGGTGCTAACTGAGCTCAACCTATAGAAAATGTACAAGACATACTTGTTTTAAACCATCCAATCAGCACCCCCTCTTCCTGAACCTAGTAATGCATAGAAGTCACGAGATGAACTTTCCGCTCAATTTCCTTTATAAGCAGCTTCCCCCTTGCTGCCATTGCTGCTCTCTCCTTTAGAGACAGCCATTCTGTCTTTCAGGCAATAAACTTCGCTGCTAGAGATCTCGTGTCCTCTCTTCGTGAATGAGTGAATCGGGTAGCTGAAGAACCCCCCTTTCAGTTACAGTTTACCATAGCCTGTTTTTCAGTGTTCATTGAAAGTTAAAGTACCTAATGTTTTAAGTTCTAATTAAAACTACTTAATATAATAAAGAAGACATCTCTGCTTGCTAGAAAAGATGTGTGTTTAATAAGAGAAAGTATAAGGAATGGAAATTCATTTTGTTGAGGGTAAAAGAAGGTAACTTCTAAAGTACAGCTGTTTATTTAAAGAGGGAAAACTCCGAATGTAAAAAGAATGTTGTAGAAAGTTTGTGGAAGAATTGACACGGTCATGCTATGTGAAATTAAAGCACATGAGTCTTGATATCAAGTACACGGCAAAATAAGAATTTTGTTTTCAGTTAAAGACTAAGTTTTCTTAAACTGATTAGTCTGCTCTTAATGTTGAAAAATTGCAAAGAACTTTCTAATTGTTTTTATCAAAGCAGTTTCTCATGCTTAAAGTCTCAATGAGTTGTCTGAGTATTTAAGAAAATGAAATCTTCATATTAAAAGGACGGTAAGCCAAGTGTTGTTAACAACTGAGTAACCTGTATTTGCATTTAAGCCTTTCTACTGTCATTCTAGTTAAATGCCTATAATCCTATTTAAGCAAGTGCCAAAGAACTAATTAACTCTGATGTTTCCAGAGGGCCCCTGGAACATGTCAGAGAAATTTTTTTCTTATTAGAGGAAGTATTTGGCTAATTTGGCTTATTTATCTGATATATAATTACCTGGAAAACACTGCCAAAGAAAATGATGCTAAACTTTGTTGATGGATGTTTTGTGCTGCAAAAATATCCAAATTTCCTTATGTCAACTGTCTTATGCTAAGCTCTCATCAGATCTTTAGCCACTCTCATTTACAAGTCTTTTGTCATTTATAGTAACTGTTTTATTACTCCTGAACTAGTAAAGAACTAGATTTCAGCAGAACAGGTATTTACATAAGATTAAGTAAACTAAGGAAAATGATTTTGTGGCTTTTTGTTTCAAGTGTTACTGATAGTGTTTTAAGCTTTTTCTTTTAAGTTGACTGACAACAGTTTAGTAAATGACAATACCTTTGTAAGCAGAATTGAAACATTTATCTTTCTACCTGATCCCTCCAGAATTTAACAATTCTCAGTGACTACTTTTATATTTCATAGTAGTATGTTTGTTTGCATAAGTTCAATAAGAAACTGCTTTCCTTGTAAGAGGACCAATTAAAAACACTGCACTGGTTATATTACCAAGGAATATTATTCCTGAGAGACATGTGTATAAACTCATATGAACAGATAACTTTAAGGAACTGAGGTCGACTTTACAAAGCCAACAAAGCCCCTTGGAAGAACTGGCCTTGTACCTTGCTTACAGGATTCCCAGCAGCCTTACCAGGTGAGTAAAGAAAGTCACTTCCTGACAGGTGCAGGAACCTCAGAATGTCTTGGGGACCTCAAGAAGAGAAGAATTCACCCAAATCTATAGGTACTGCAGGGAAAACCTGATGACAAGACTGGCTTGGCTTTCTGGCCTTGAGAGGCCGTTAAAAGTCCAATCTGAAGTTCCTTATAAAAAGTTCCAGCAAAGCACATTTAAAAGAGCCTATGTAACCAATTGCTCTTCTTGCTGCACTTATGCAAGTAATCAAATAATCAAGCCAAGTGTTAATTATTTTCTTAACCTAGTTACTAGTAATAAAAATGAGGGTGATTTTAGAGAAAAGTATTGTTTCAATAATGCAGCCTTATCTATAGAGTCCATGCATTCTTTAATCTTCTTGTAAAGTTTGTCCTTCCAGAATAGAAAATCCAACTCTAGATGTTACTAATAACATGATTTATTCTATCTCGCCTGGAAACCACGAAACTGCAAATAGTGAAAGCAATAGAACCCAGGATGGAAACTCCCAACTTCCTAAGCCCTCCTGACCGACCATAGATAGAGACCTAGCTGCACCCCTTACTGCGCCCCCTCTCAGCATGAAGCAGCCAGAGCGGTTGTCACCCCCTTTCCCTAGCAGCAACTAGAGTCTCTATCTGTAGAGAGAAGAATGAGACAGGGACTGTGGGTGTAGTCAGAGTAGGGAGAGGGCCTCCAGAAGAAGCAAGGCAGAATATTTGCAGTCAGAGCAATGTAACTACATGCAAGGAAACTCCCTCTGAAACTCTGTGTTAACTTTCTTCAGTGAAATGAGTTGAAGCTGAAAAGGCCAAAGGCAGCTTAGTCTGGAATGTTTGAGTGTTCGGCAGATAGGGGAAAGTGTCTCAGCATGGCCCATAACTTCGCTGTAGGCAGCCCTAGCAGGCAGACAGCAGCCCAGCCCACCTTGGGGACAGGGCAGGTAGTACAAGTCCACACCCTAAGCCTTCTCTTCACATTATCAAAGTGCCGGAGCCTGCAGGCAGGAGTCAAACGGTACCTGAATGGGGGGGCGAGGGTTTGTATATACAAAGATCACAGGAGGGCAGTCTGTCGGTGCAGAAAGCCAAAATGCTTTATTTCTCTTTGGTATATATGCAGTCTTGTTATGAAACTATCCAAAGTATATTGGCATTACAACAAAGACACTACCTTATCATACAGAGTTGTTTTCTTAATCAAGTTCCCCATTCCCAGGACCAAGGAATGGTTACTCTGTTCCCAGATATTCATGTCTCAAAACAACTTGTTCAAGGACAAAAGTTGCAGGATAAACAAGTTCTCTCTACAATCTGGAGGAAGTTCACAACATGGCTTCACTTATGTCAAGCAGTAACCAAACACGGCTCCCCACATCTAGAATGGCTGCTGAACTTAAGATGGTTGTGCTTATGCTCTCATGGTTCTCCACATCTCCCCCTTTTTTATTTTTTAATGAAGCTGGATTAGGAAAACTGAGCCTGTCTTAGGTTGGTCAAGATCAGAGAAAGGCCTTACCCGTCTCTGGGTGAATGGCGGCATGGCCATCCCCCTGTCTTAGGTTGGCTCAATCTCTTACTTGCCTTACCCATCTTTGGCCTTCCATTTACCTTAGGTCACAATTGTCTGGGGAGGCTGTGTGGCAAGTTCCTGCTTGTGCAGGCTCCCATAAACTTGCTTTAAAGTTCTCACGGCCATCCTCAGAAGGATGGCTATTAAAGCAAGCAGGGTAAAGAGTAGCAAAGCACAGACAACCAGAGAGAGCAAAAGCTCTTTTGTGGAGGCCCATGTTGGAACCAGTGTTCCTAATTTGTCTAGAATTTGCTTTGCGAGCTCCTCAGGGTCAAGATCTAATTTTGCATCTTGTATAGTTAATATTTCTTTACGTAATGTTTGTAAATCTAATGTTTAATTTTCATGTTCCCATGTATTTAAAAGATGTGCTTTCACTTTATCCCATGGATATTGAGTATTATTGTACAATAAAGCAGTTACACAAATAGAAGAATAATCGGCATGACATTTTGTTTGTTGAAAGTTTTAAGCATTTCAATTTGCTGCCCCAGATATAAAACAGTCTGATCTAATGCTTGGAGTTTCCTCTCCACTTTTAAGTCAATATCTTCCTGGGTGCCTAAAGACATAGAAACATTCTGAGCTAAGTTATCTACAAAATTAGCAGTTTGGACTTCTGCCATTAATAACACAGTTGTAGAAGTGGTGGAGACAAGGAAACTCAAAATAGCTATGATTCCTAACCCTATCATCCCTATCCCTCTTCTATGCCTTTTAGACAGTTCATGATTTAAATTTATTAACGTTTCAAACCCTTTTTCATCAAACCAATTCCCGGAAACATTTATTGGAGTCATAAGAAAGGATGGTTGTTTAAGGATTAGAAGAGAACGATTTTGTAAAGGACCAGTAATACATTTGGTTAAGTTACATCTGGTACAATTAACTTCATATTGGGAGGAGTTAGTAGAATTATGAATACCAATTTCACCAGTTAGGAGGAAATAAGGCGGATTAACACAAGCCACAACCGATGAAGAATTTTCTCTAAGGTCTTTATCTGCTCCCTGTAAGAAAGTGACAGGGCCTGTACTAGCCGCAAGTTTCCAAATAAAAGTCTGAGGATTATCTCCTATTTTTGTACATGACATCCCAGCTGTGAGTTGATGTCCCACAGCCCATGAACGGTTTTGTCCGCCTCTTCCAGTCCAGTCTATGTAAATATCACAATCAGACGGTGGAGTTTCCAAACAATGTGTCCAAGGAATAAAACTATTTGATTTTCTTGTATCTGGCCCACACTTCTCCCAACCATTAGGAGGAATAGTTATATTTGTTGGTTTACATGTAGAATTATCAGGATAGTTAAGAGATATTATATCCATATCATATGTAAAGAAGACAGTTTGATTAAGAGGTAAACATGGATTCGAATCACCAAAGCATATTGGAGGTCCCTTTGAACTTCCAGAATAGTTTGTTGGGAACTGCAGAAGTTCAATTCCCTGTGCTGACAGATAACCCAGACATCTGGAATCAGTGACGGTCACAACCACCTCCGAATCATTCCATGTCACCGGATGAAGAATAGGAGGGTCAGGAACAAAAGCCCAATAAACAGCCCTTTAACTTGGCTGATCAGGAAGGTCCAGATGACGACTTCTGCTAGTATCTTCTGCGAACTGGACCAGCCTTTCTGGTAACCACCGTGCTCCATCTGCATCCTGTGGAAAAACACAAACATGCCCTTGTCCCCATATGAGTAAAAGGTCGGGGCTGTTCCACTGACCCGTGAGAGGATCTTTCCACCTCACCATTGCATATGAGTCATTTGTTTTGGGATGCCAAAATCTGTCTGCTACAGACCTCCCCTGAGCGTCCACAGTAAGAAAATTCAAAATAAAAAGTGTATGGTTTAAGTAATTATTGGGAGTCTCTGGGTATAACTCCCCCTTTTTTATTTTTTACAACTGGGACTTCAGAGTATTGTGTGCCCTTTCCACAATACCTTGTCCTTGAGGGTTGTATGGAATACCCGTCTTGTGAGAGATCTGGAATTGTTCCCAGAAGTGCTGAAATGCACGGCTAATATAGCCTGTTCCATTGTCAGTCTTAATTTCTTTTGGTATTCCAACAATGCCAAAACATTTCAAACAATGGGCTATAACATGTTTTGTGGCTTCTCCTGTTTGGGCAGTTGCCATGACAAACCTGGAAAAGGTATCTATAGACATATGAACATATTTAAGTTTTCCAAATTCTGGAATTTTTGTGACGTCCATTTGCCACAACTGATTAGGGAGAATTCCTCGAGGGTTAACTCCTTGATGTACTACTGTTTGGTGAACAAGACAGTTGCTGCATTGCTTTACTATTTGTCTAGCAGCTTCTCTGGAAATTTGAAACTGCAATCTCAAACTTTGACTGTTTTGGTGATGTAAAGCATGAGATTGTTGAGCTTTCTGCAGTTGAGTGAGAAAAATGTCACGAGTGGCAACATCAGCTTTAGCATTTCCTGCAGCTAAGGCTCCAGGTAGATTTGTGTGAGCTCTGATGTGGCCTACAAAGCAGGGTGTTTTGTGGCTATGAATTTGAGTTTGTATCTGAATGAACAAGTCTCTTACCTCTGTATTGTGAGACATTATAAAACTAGCTGTTTCAAGTGGTGGGATGGCTCTAGCAACATATTGGCTATCAGTATACAAATTAAATGATTCTTCAGAAGCTACAGAGAATAGTGCTGCAACAGCACAAAGCTCTGCTACTTGTGCTGAAGAAGTGGAACTGGATAAGACATGAGTTTTTCCTTTAAATATGAATACTGAAGTTCCATTTGATGAGCCATCAGTAAAGGCATTTTTTTCCCCTCTAACTGGTGTCCTATGAATTTGTTTTGGGAAAATAAAATCCTGTAAGTTTGCAAATTGCAGCAATTTGTGGTCAGGCATATGAGGACCTATTTGTCCTGCAAAGTTGGCAAAAGCCAGACCCCAAGCATCAGAGGAAGCAAACAACCAGGTAATCTCATCTTTATTAAAAGGGACCCTAATATATGCTGGATCTTTCCCAAAATATCTATAAGAGTGTTCCCTGGAAAGCTGAACTATAGCAGAGACTAACTCATGATAAGGAGTTATTACTTTTGAAGGTGAAACAGGGAGATGCACCCCCAGAAGGGGTCCTCCTTGCCAAATTACTGCTGTAGGAGAATGAAAGGACGCCAGTACATAGACTTCAAAGTTTTTATGATAGTCTATATATGGAAGTTGTTGTTGTTCTATGGCTTTTTCCACTAACTCTAAGGCTGCCCTCCCTTCTGAGGAGATCTCTCTTGGCGATGTGGGGTCAGAGTCTTCTTTCAAAATATCAAACAGTGGTTTAAACTCTCCAGTAGTTAATCTCAGATGAGGGCGAAGCCAATTTATGTCTCCTAACAGTTTCTGAAAATCATTTAAAGCTTTCAGGTTGTCTTTTCTTATCTGTATCTTCTGAGGTTGAATTACTTTTGGATACAGAATTTTTCCCAAATAGTTGTAAGGTGGATGAGTCTGCACTTACTCTGGGGCGATGACAAGGCCCGCAGCAGCTAAATCCTTTTGCATAGAACCAAATGCTGCAAGAACTAATTCCTCATTATGATGAGCAAGAAGAATATCATCCATATAATGTATGATGTAAACCTGGCTATATCTGTTTCTGGTGGACACTATAGCTCGCGCTACAAATTTTTGACACAAGGTGGGGCTATTGGCCATCCCTTGTGGCAAAACTTTCCACTGATAGTGCTTCATGGGTTCTCTGAAGTTGGTGGACGGTACCCTAAATGCAAATATTTTACAATCTTCATCCGCCAACCTGATGGTGTAAAAGCAATCTTTCAGATCTAATATTATCTTAAAAGTTTTCTGCGGGATGGCAGAGGGAGATGGAAGCCCAGGTTGCAGGGCCCCCATTATCTCCATAATCTCATTAATTTTTCTAAGATCTTGGAGTAGTTTCCATTTCCCAGATTTCTTTTTTATCACAAATATAGAGGAATTCCAGGGCGAGTTTGTGGGCTCAATATGGCTGCGGCTAAGCTGCTCCTGCACTAGCTGCTCTGCCACTTGAATTTTTTCTGTTGAAAGAGGCCACTGATCCACCCACACAGGGGCATCACTTAACCACGTTATTGAATCTGCATGGGGAGCAGTAGTCCCAGAGGCCTCAGATAAAAATACCCTAGCCCTTGCCTATCATATTTTGGTTGTATACTGATGGGGTTTAGGTTGCCCTGTCCTCTTTCTCCCAATCTCTGTGCGGGGAGGAGTCCTTGATCCAACATTAGGCTTGAAATTTTGTCATTAGGGCTATAAAGATAAACTCTCATTTCTTTCATCACGTCTCTTCCCCACAAGTTGACAGGCAGCCCGGGAACTCTTATGGTTGGAAGCTGCCTGCGTGATGTTCATCATCTTTCCATTCTAGGATGTCACTGCTCTGTTCAGGACTCTGGCTCTGTCCTATTCCTTGTAAATGGGTCACAGTAGGATGTTTTGGCCATTGCGGGGGCCACTGGTCAGCAGCAAACACAGAGACATCTGCACCAGTGTCCAAGAACCCCTTTATCCTTTTTCCCTTTATAGTAAGGGTCAGGTCTGGCCTTTGCTGTCCAATAGGTTGAACCCAGTAAGCATCAGATGACCCAAACCCTGCACTTCCCCTAGATCCCGCTTTGCTTTTATTGTTTGTGTTTACTTGGGGTAAGAGAATAAGCTGAGCAATCCTCTGACAGGCTTGTATAACAGAGATTCCTGCAGGAGAGTCATTTTTATCTCTCCTTCATAGTCTGAATCAATTATTCCTGGTGCTACTAAGATGCCTTTCATAGCGGCGCTGCTTCTTCCTAAGAGCAATCCCACACACACTTTTGGGAGTGGCCCGTACACTCCTGTAGGTAGGGCTTGCATGCCCATCTCAGGTGTTAATACCTTGTACGAGGAGGGACTGAGGTCCAATCCTGCACTGCCTGAGGTTGCTCGGCAGAGGTCTTGAATGGATTGTTTTGCTGCGGGACAAACGCCTGAAGCGCCCCATAACATTGTCTCGGGGCCTGGGTCTTGCCCCTCCTCCCGTTTCCCTGCTCTAAAGGATTTCCTTTATCATCTCTCTTAGACCTGCATTCTTTGGCCCAGTGTTTGCGTCTGTGACACCGCGGACACAGGCGAGGTAGAATCTTTTTCTCTCTCTTTTCACCTCTGTCCTGCCCAGGGCAGTCTCTCATTCTGTGCCCTATTTTTCCACATCCAAAAGAACTACCAGGAGGACCGGGGTTTGTGGGCTACTTTTTCCTTGTTGAAGCATGAGAAAATCTTTTACAGATTTTCCCTGTAGTGCAGCAGCAATAGCTATGCCCTGCGTACACAATGGCCCAATATCAGAGCACAGTCGAACACAATCTGAGAGATCTCCCTTCTTCCTAAATGGTCGAAGAGTGGCCTGACATGCAGTGTTAGCATTCTCATAGTCCAGCTGCTTCACTAAAAGGAGGCCTGCTTCAGAGTCTCCTATCAATCTTCCGGCTGTCTGCCATAAGCAGGAGAGAAAATCTTGAAAAGGTTCATCGGGGCCCTGCTTTATTTTTGAAAGATCTTCAGAGCAAGGCCCACCCATAGGCAGTTTCATCCAGGCTCGTTTAGCGGCTGCATTTATTTGAGCATAGGCACCTGGCTCCATCTGACACTGTGCGTGAACATCACTAAACAGGCCCTCTCCTGCAAGCATGTCAAAATTCACTGGGATATTTTGTGCTCTATTAATGTCTGCAGTTCTTAGACACTGCTCTGCAAATTCAGACTTCCACAACAGGTAATCACCACCTGACAAGCATGCTTTAGCAATATTCTTCCAATCTGAGGGTGGAAGAGCATCAGCAGACAATGCCTCAAGCAGAGCTTGTGTAAAAGGGGCTGTCGCCCCATAGGAGGCACAAGCAGTTTTAAGTTCTTTTAACTGCTTGAAAGGTACTGGGACATGGAATCTGTGCCTGGCTCCCGCTGGCTGATTTGGATCATCAAAAACGGGGAAGAAGGTAAACCCGTCAGTGTCCTCCTCCCCTCTTTCATCAGCTTTCTTTAAAGACTTTTGAAGTGGGGTGAGCTCATGGCTCAGTACAGGCTCTGGCTTAACTGGCTTCCCCTGCCTTTGTTCGGGAGGTGTCATACTGGCTAAGGGCAGGACTGGCCAGGCGCCAGGTCCCTTTTTCAGGTCTAGCCCAGCAACTACAGAAGATGGATTTCTCATGGGTTTGCACATAAGTTTGCTAAATGCTTTACACAGGCAAACTTCAGGCAAAGGAGGAGGAGGAGGTTCGTGGCTAGGAGGGTCTTCTCCTGAATCAATCAAAGACTCTCGCTCACTGTCCCATTCAGCATCCTCTGCCACTTCAGCACAAACAGGTTCAGGCAGGGCAGAAAACTCCGCGTCCTCTCCCTTGGTGGTTTTTATGTCTAATCTGTATCTCTCATGCCTAGGATCGAGGCTATCTCTAATTAAGGTCTGTAGTCCAAAAGTATCTGCTGGGACCTTTTCTGGTCCATGAACATCATAATGCTTCTGTAATTCTTCTCCTACATGGGCTCATACTTGAAGGTCTATGGTCCCTTCTTCCGGGAACCAAGGGCAAACTTTCTCTACAAATTCTAAAAACTGGGTTAACTGTTGCTGCCCTACCTTTGCTCCACGGGCCTGGAGCATATTCTTAAGCATATTTACAAAGAGCATCCTGCTAGTTCTGTTTCCCATGAGTACTCACTGTATCTGATGCTCTTCTTACCGATCCTGTGCTTCACTGCTCCACCCCCGGCTCGCTGTGGCCTCTAAGCGGACGCATCCTTTTCCTGCAGTGGCCCTTCGCCATTGTCCCCCGTATTCAGGTCCCTGTTCGGGTGCCACTTTCTGCCGGAGCCTGCTGGCAGGAGTCGAATGGTACCTGAATTGGGGGGGCGAGGGTTGTATATACAAAGATCACAGGAGGGCAGTCTGTCGGTGCAGAAAGCCAAAATGCTTTATTTCTCTTTGGTATATATGCAGTCTTGTTATGAAACTATCCAAAGTATATTGGCATTACAACAAAGACACTACCTTTTCATACAGAGAGTTGTTTTCTTAATCAAGTTCCCCGTTCCCAGGACCAAGGAATGGTTACTCTGTTCCCAGACATTCATGTGTCAAAACAACTTGTTCAAGGACAAAAGTTGCAGGATAAACAAGTTCTCTCTACAATATGGAGGAAGTTCACAACATGGCTTCACTTATGTCAAGCAGTAACCAAACATGGCTCCTCACATCTAAAATGGCTGCTGAACTTAAGATGGTTGTGCTTATGCTCTCATGGCTCTCCACAGAGGTCTGTATGCCGTCTGGTGCAGCCTTCTTTCCTGTTGCTGTTTTAGGGCTAGTTGTATTAACTATATTTTCACACTATATGTGGTTTTGGGAGGAATTCTCTGTCTCACCTCTTACACTGCCATCTTGAATCTCTGCAGGATGATTTTTTGTTGTTCATTTCCTTCTCTTCTACTCATTGGAGAACTGTTGCTTAACAGATATTCCCCTAGTCCTGAGTGATGGGGGTCTCTGAACAGGTTCCGAGCATTTACCTCAACTTCAAAGTCACTGTTCTTCTATCTGGAACAGTCTATGTATGTATTCTAGGGTGTAATTGAATATTGCTTTTCAACTACACTAAGGAGAGGAAACAGTAAAAAAGGGGTCAATCTCTGAAAATAAGATGGGTGTTAAAGTTGTTATTCTTTAAGAAGATGGAGGGAGTAGTTACCTCATTAAATCTTGCTCAGCTTTCCCTCGCTGAAAGTGGAATACCTCAGAGACCTTCACCTAGGAAGATAAGCATTTATGTAGTAAAGGCCACTGAATGCATCATCTGCCTGAAGTGGATCTAATCAGTCTGATGGAAGTGATTTCAAAGGACTTGGCACCATGGAATGATGATAGAGGATGCGAGCGATACCTCTTGGTCATATTGATAAACTCAATTTAAGGGATTTGGATGACATATCAACCACCACCAGATGTTGTCTCAAAAGATTCACTCTCACTGGAACTAAAGGATTATTCTGCTCATCCTGGACATGGGCATGTACCTCCTGGGTCAGTGTTGTAATGCATATCATCATCCTGAGACATGTGGCAACATCACAGCTAACTGGGAAGTTTTGGAATGCTACCTGGCCAGTGAACCACCCACATTTCATGACAGTGATGAAGAAAACTTGAATAACTGTCTGATAAGGAGTAAGCAAAGTAACTACAACAGCAAAAGTTAAGATATGAGAGTTAAAGCACACTCTCACAATATAGTAAGACTCAAAACTTGAACAATTACCATTAGGATTTGTGTTATTTATATTTATTACAGTGAAAGATGGAGGAAGGAGGTGAAGTTTAAATAATTATATATGCAAATGAGTTGTTGCCAAATTTAAAAGGCTTATCATAGAAGTTGTTAGTAATTAGTTGAGAGAGAGAGATAAACATTCATGTCTCAAACCAGGATTCTGAATTATGTTAGAAAGTGCTACTCTTGTCCACTGCCTCAATAATAATTATTATTTAGAGTTAAGTAATTATTGCACAAAGAAATTTCCTTATATTGTAGTAGTAGGCTTTAATGTTGACTTGGATCTTCTCCCAGGCTGACTGTGTAAAAGTAATTGGCTAGTGGCACTGAGGTTCCCTGGTGAGCAGACTGCTCATAAGTCTCAACTTGTGTTGACCACCTAACTTAAGATGGGCCTCTATAAGGTAATGGGGAGGTAATTAAAAGCCTTATTCTTTTATTTGGCTTCATTGCTTTATGTCAACTACTTGTTTGAAAGAAAACTAGAAATTACTAAGGCAACTTAAAATGAGCCTAAATTGTTTTCCTCACCATTATTTGACAAAAACAGCCTTTTTGTCTTTGGTCTTGACTAGTCCACATGGCCAACTAGATTAAGAATATTAATTGCTTTAAAATTATACCCACATACTCTTGCAGCTTCTAGCAATGGGGCTCCTAATCAATTATAATGAGATGGAGATACAGAAAACGGAGAATTTTTGTTTAGAGTTCTGAGGGGAACCAGATATGAAATAAATACTTAGGTAAATAAATAAATAATTGAAAGCTGTGGAGAACTTCTGGAGAGGAAAAGGTATACAATGCTGGGAGAGAGAAAGAAGGAATAATTTGGATTTTCAATTCAGAAAAGCCTTCATAACAAGTGAGATCTAAAATAATCCTTAAGTACATACAGTTGGAAAACAAGTTTTAATTTTAGAATAATTGTAGCTAATATACATATTCTTTTTGTATTCACATGTGATTTAACTATTATATAAACTAATTTTTATTTTTAGCTCAGTGTAATAAATTTGCCCAAGATCATACAGCTATTAAGTGGTAGACCTAGGATTCAAACCCAGGCAGCCTAACAGAATCTGTGCTCTCAGACAGTATACCATAAAAAATGGAGAAGAAAAGGTAGAAGAAGAGACCAGTAGAACAAAGAATATTAGGTGGGTTTGTGCTTGGAGAGCCATGGACATTTACCTTATTGGCCTTGTTCTGCTCAATGAATAGCAATTGAAAAATGTGTGTGTGCGTGTGTGTGTGTGTGTGTGTGTGTGTGTGTGTGTGTGTGTGTGTGTATCACACACAAGTGCCATGTACAGTGAAAATAGAAAAATCTTGCGTGAGGACACCCATAACAGCTCCATTCAAAGTCCTCATTCATGTCTACGAGTCTCAACCAATTTCCTACAATTATGATTAATTTGCTCTATTCTGGCTACCTTCAATTCTTTGCTATTCCTAGAACTTGCTAGTCATGGTTTTACTTATGGCCTTTGTGATAGTTATCCTTCTAACTGGGACATATTTCTCCTAGTTGTCCATATGTGTAATTTCCACACTACCTTCTTTTTTTTTTAATGGTTGAGTATTTTACTTATTTATTTATTATTTTTTAATAGTTTATTTTGGTATCACTAATCTACAATTACATATGCAATATTATGGTTATTAAACTAACCCCTTCATCAGGTTTCCCCCAACAACCCCATTAAAGTCACTGTCCTTCAGCGTAGTGAGATGCTATAGAGTCACTACTTGTTTTCTCTGAGTTGTACAGCCCTCCCCATGCCCCCCCCAACATTACATCTGCTAATCGTAATGCCCCTTTTTCCCCCTTGTCCTTCCCTTTCCACCCATCCTCCCCAGTCCCTTTCCTTTTGGTAACTCTTAGTCCGTTCTTGGGTTCTGTGAGTCTGCTGCACTTTTGTTCCTTCAGTTTTTTTCTTTGCTCTTATACTCCACATATGAGTGAAATCATTTGGTACTTGTCTTTTTTGGCTTGGCTTATTTCACTGAGCATAATATTCTCTAGCTCCATCCATGTTGTTGCAAATGGTAGGATTTGTTTTCTTCTTATGGCTGAATAATATTCCATTGTGTCTATGTACCACATCTTCTTTATCCATTCATCTACTGATGGACACTTAGGTTGCTTCCATTTCTTGGCTATTGTAAATAGTGCTGCAATAAACATAGGGGTGCATCTGTCTTTTCAAACTGGGCTGCTGCATTCTTAGGGTAAATTCCTAGGAGTGGAATTCCTGGGTCAAATGGTATTTCTATTTGAGTTTTTTGAGGAACCTCCATACTGCTTTCCACAATGGTTGAACTAATTTGCATTCCCACCAGCAGTGTAGGAGGGTTCCTTTTTCTCCACATCCTCGCCAACATTTGTTGTTGTTTGTGTTTTGGATGTTGGCCATCCTCACTGGTGTGAGGTGATATCTCATTGTGGTTTTAATCTGCATTTCTCTGATGATTAGTGATGGAGCATCTTTTCATGTGCCTGTTGGCCATCTGAATTTCTTCTTTGGAGAAGTGTCTATTCATGTCCTCTGCCCATTTCTTAAATGGATTATTTGCTTTTTGTTTGTTGAGGTGCGTGAGTTCTTTATATATTTTGGATGTCAACCCTTATCGGATATGTCATTTATGAATATATTCTCCCATACTGTAGGATGTCTTTTTGTCCTACTGATGGTGTCCTTTGCTGTACAGAAGCTTTTCAGCTTGATATAGTCCCACTTGTTCATTTTTGCTTTTGTTTCCCTTGCCCGGGGAGATATGTTCATGAAGAAGTTGCTCATGTTTATGTCCAAGAGATTTTTGCCTATTTTTTTTCTAAGAGTTTTATGGTTTCATGACTTACATTCAGGTCTTTGATCCATTTTGAGTTTACTTTTGTGTAAGGGGTTAGACAGTAGTCCAGTTTCATTCTCTTACATGTAGCTGTCCAGTTTTTCCAACACCAGCTGCTGAAGAGGCTGTCATCTCCCCATTGCATATCCAAGGCTCCTTTATCAAATATTAATTGACTGTATATGTTTGGGTTAATGTTTGGATTTTCTATTCTGTTCCACTGGTCTGTGGGTCTGTTTTTGTGCCAATACCAAATTGTCTTGATTACTGTGGCTTTGTAGTAGAGTTGAAGTCAGGGAGCATAATTCCCCCTGTTTTATTCCTCTTTCTCAGGATTGCTTTGGCTATTTGGGGTCTTTTGTGGTGCCATATGAATTTTAGAATTATTTGTTCGAGTTCATTGAAGAAAGCTGTTGGTAGTTTGATAGGGATTGCGTTGAATCTGTAGATTGCCTTGGGTAGTGTAGCCATTTTGACAATACTTATTCTTCATAGCCAAGAGCATAGGATGAATTTCCATTTGTTAGTGTCCTCTTTAATTTTTCTTAGGAATGTCTTGTAGTTTTCAGGGTACAGGTATTTCACTTCCTTTGTTAAGTTTATTCCTAGGTATTTTATTCTTTTTGATGCAATTGTGAATGGAATTGTTTTTCTGATTTCTCTTTCTGTTAGTTTATTGTTAGTGTATAGGAAAGCAACAGATTTCTGTGTGTTAATTTTGTATCCTGCAACTTTGCTGAATTCGGATATTAGTTCTAGTAGTTTTGGAGTGGAGTCCTTAGGGTTTTTTATGTACAATATCATGTCATCTGCAAATAGTGACAATTTGACTTCTTCTTTACCAATCTGGATGCCTTGTATGTCTTTGTTTTGTCTGATTGCTGTGGCTAGGACCTCCAGTACTATGTTGAATAACAGTGGAGAGAGTGGGCATCCTTGTCTTGTTCCCGATCTTAGATGAAAAGCTTTCAGCGTCTCGCCGTTAAGTATGATGTTAGCTGTGGGTTTGTCATATATAGCCTTTATGATGTTGAGGTACTTGCCCTCTATACCCATTTTGTTGATAGTTTTAATCAGGAATGGATGCTGAATTTTGTCAGATGCTTTTTCAGCATCTATGGAGATGATCATGTGGTTTTTGTTCTTCTTTTTGTTGATGTGGTGGATGATGTTGATGGATTTTCGAATGTTGTACCATCCTTGCATCCCTGGGATGAATCCCACTTGATCATGGTGTATGATCCTCTTGATGGATTTTTGAATTCGGTTTGCTAATATTTTGTTGAGTATTTTTGCATCCACGTTCATCAGGGATATTGGTCTGTAATTTTCTTTTTTGGTGAGGTCTTTGCCCGGTTTTGGTATTAGAGTGATGCTGGCTTCATAGAATGAGTTTGGAAGTATTCCGTCCTCTTCTATTTTTTGGAAAACTTTAAGGAGAATCGGTGTTATTTCTTCTCTATATGTCTGGTAGAATTCAGAGGTGAATCCATCTGGTCTGCGGGTTTTGTTCTTGGGTAGTTTTTTGATTACCGCTTTAATTTCATTGCTGGTGATTGGTCTGTGTAGTTTTTCTGTTTCTTGTTTGGTCAGTTTTAGGAGGTTGTATTTTTCTAAGAAGTTGTGCATTTCTTCTAGGTTTTCCAGCTTGTTAGCATATAGATTCTCATAATATTCTCTTATAATTCTTTGTATGTCTGTGGGGTCTGTTGTTATTTTTCCTTTCTCATTTCTGATTCTGTTTATGTGTGTAGATTCTATTTTCCTCTTAATGAGTCTGGCTAGAGGTTTATCTATTTTGTTTATTTTTTCAAAGAACCAGCTCTTGGTTTCTATTGTTTTATTCTTCTCAATTTTATTTATTTCTTCTCTGATCTTTATTATGTCCCTTCTTCTGGTGACTTTGGGTCTCATTTGTTCTTCTTTTTCCAATTTCAGTAATTGTGTCTTTAGACTATTCATTTGGGAATGTTCTTCCTTCTTTAAATAGGCCTGGATTGCAATATTCTTTCCTCTTAGAACTGCCTTTGCTGCGTCCCACAGAAGTTGTGGCTTTGTGTTGTTGTTGTCATTAGTCTCCATATATTCTTTGATTTCTGTTTTGATTTGGTCGTTAACCCATTGATTAATTAGGAGAATGTTGTTAAGTCTCCATGTATTTGTGAGCCTTTTTGATTTCTTTCTAAAATTTATTTCTAGTTTTATACCTTTGTGATCTGAGAAGTTGGTTGATAGAGTTTCAATATTTTTGTATTTACTGAAGTTCTTCTTGTGGCCTAGTATGTGGTCTATTCTGGAAAATGTTCCATGTGCACTTGAGAAGAATGTGTATCCTGTTGCTTTTGGGTGTAGAGTTTTATAGATGTCTGTTAGGTCCATCTGTTCTAGCGTGTTGTTCAGTGCCTCTGTGTCTTTACTTATTTTCTGTCTGGTTGATCTGTCCTCTGGAGTGAGTGGTATGTTGAAGTCACCTAAAATGAATGCATTGCTGTCTATTTCCTCCTTTCATTCTGTTAGTATTTGTTTCACATATGCTGGCGCTCCCATATTGGGTGCATATATATTTATAATGGTTATATCTTCTTGTTGGACTGACCCCTTTATCATTATGTAATGTCCTTCTTTATCTCTTGCTACTTTCTTCGTTTTGAGGTCTATTTTGTCTGATACAAGTACTGCAACACCTGCTTTTTTCTCCTTGTTGTTTGCATGAAATATCTTTTTCCATCCCTTCAGTTTTAGTCTGTGTATATCTTTGGGTTTGAGGTCAGTTTCTTGTAGGCAGCATATAGATGGGTCTTGCTTTTTTTATCCATTCTGTTACTCTGTGTCTTTTGATTGGTGCATTCAGTCCATTTACATTTAGGGTGATTATCAATAGATATGTACTTATTGCCATTGCTGGCTTTAGATTCGTGGTTACCAAAGTTCAAGGGTTGCTTCTTTACTATCTAACAATCTGACTTAACTTTCTTGTTAAGTTATTGTAAACACCATCTGATATATCTTTATTTCTCTCCCTTCTTATTCTTCATCCTCCATTCTTTATATACTAGGTGTTTTATTCTTTGCCTTTAGTTAGTATTTGGATGGTCTGCTTTCTTTGCTATGATTTTATTTTCTCTGGTCACATCTTTTTAGCCTTAGGTGTGCTTCCATCTAGAGCAGTCCATTTAAGATATCCTGTAGTGGTGGTTTATGAGACGCAAATTCTCTTAACTTTCGTTTATCTGGAAATTGTTTAAGCCCTCCATCATATTTAAATGATAATCGTGCTGGATACAATATTCTTGGTTCGAGGCCCTTCTGTTTCATTACGTTAAATATATCATGCCATTCTCTTCTGGCCTGTAAGGTTTCTGTTGAGAAATCTGATGATAGTCTGATGGGGTTTCCTTTGTAGGTGATCTTTTTTCTCTCTCTAGCTGCCTTTAATACCCTGTCTTTATCTTTGATCTTTGCCATCTTAATTATTATGTGTCTTGGTGTTGTCTTCCTTGGGCCCCTTGTGTTGGGAGATCTGTGGGCTTCGGTGGACTGGGAGACTATTTCCTTCCCCAGCGAGGGAAAGTTTTCAGCAATTATTTCTTCAAAGACACTTTCTATCCCTTTTTCTCTCTCTTCTTCCTCTGGTACTCCTATAATGTGAATATTGTTCCGTTTGGATTGGTCACACAGTTGTCTTAATATTCTTTCATTCCTAGAGATCCTTTTATCTCTCTCTGCCTCAGCTTCTCTGTATTCCTGTTCTCTGATTTCTATTCCATTAACAGTCTCTTGCATCTCATCCAGTCTGCTGCTGAGCCCATCGATGGCTTGTCTCATTTCTGCATTGTCTTTCCTGACTTCCCTCACTTCCTCCCTCAGCTCTTGCATATTTCTCTGTAGATCCATCAGCATGGTTATGACTTTTATTCTGAATTCTTTTTCAGGAAGATTGTGCATTTCCATCCCTCAGTCTCCCTCTCTGGTGTTGTCTGGGTCTGGGTGAGCTTGGTCTGTACCATATTCCTCTCTCTTTTCATGGGGATAGAAGTGGTCAGTGGTAGGTGCCACGTATGTCAGCTGGGCTCTTTAAGACTTAAAAAAAAAAAGGAAGAGAAAAAAAAGAAAGAAAGGAAAAAAACAAAGAAACAAAAAAATAAAAATGCTCACCGGAGTAGATTCTGTAATGATGCTGTAGGTGGCACTGTTGCTCCACTATTATGCAGCCGCGGTCACGCAGCTCCACCGGTCCCTTTGTAGCTCTGGCCGGGGTGGGAACGAATGGGAGGCTGTTGTTCTCTATGTGAAGTTTCAGTGCGGCTACTTTTTCCCAGTCGCCAGCCAAGGGGTCCGAAATTCCTCAGGACTCCCAGCCTGCTGGGCCAAGTGTACTGGGACGATCATGGGCCCTTGTCTCTTTAAGACCGCCAAAAAAAAGTGCATGCTTTTCTTTTGCCCCGGGGAGCCTGCTGCAAGGACTTGGGCACGTTCCCAGCTCAAAACCTGCACCTTCTGCCTCTCCAATATCCGATACACCACGCGAAGTGTGTCAGCGCTCCCGGCGCAGATCACCAGGGCTGGTTATTTTGTGGGCCTGTTCTTCCACTCTGTCCCAGCTCTGAATCCTCTCTTCCCACCGGTGCGCTGGGGTGGGGGAGTGCTCGGGTTCCATTGAGTCGCGGCTCCGTATCTTACCCACCTCACGGGGTGCCGAGTCCTCTCAGGTGCAGATGCAGGCTGTGCGCTGTCCTGTATACTCTGGTCTCTCTTTTAGGAATAGTTGTATTTGCTGTATTTTCATAAATACATTTGGTTTTGGGAGGAGATTTCCACCACCCTGCTCATGCCACCATCTTCCTTGTTATCATACAATTTTTCATAGTATTCTCTAATAATTCTTTGTATTTCTGTGCTGTCCGTTGTCATTTTTCCTTTCTCATATCTGATTCTGTTTATGTGAGTAGACTTTCTTTTTTTCTTGGTAAGTTTGGCTAGGGCTTTATCTATTTTGTTTATTTTCTCAAGGAACCAGCTCAGCTTTCATTGATTCTTTCTATTGTTTTATTCTTCTCGATTTTATTTTTTTTCTGCTCTAATCTTTATTATGTCCCTCCTTCTACTGACTTTGGGCCTCATTTGTTCTTCTTTTTCTAGTTTTGTTAATTGTGAGTTTAAACTGCTCATATGGGATTGTTCTTCTTTCCTGAGGTAGGCCTGTATTGCAATATACTTTCCTCTTAACACGGCCTTCGCTGTGTCCCACAGATTTTGCGGTGTTGAATTGATGTTGTCATTTGTCTCCATATATTGCTTGATCTCTGTTTTTATTTGGTCATTGATCCATTGATTATTTAAGAGCATGTTGTGAAGCCTCCATGTGTTTGTGGTATTTTTCATTTTCTTTGCATAATTTATTTTTAGGTTCATACCTTTGTGGTCTGAGAAACTGATTGGTACAATTTCAATCTTTTTGAATTTACCAAGGCTCTTTTTGTGGTCTAGTATATGATCTATTCTTGAAAATGTTCCATGTGCACTTGAGAAGAATATGTATTCTGCTGCTTTTGGGTGTAGAGTTCTGTAGATGTTTGTTAGGTCCATCTGTTCCATTGTGTTGTTCAGTGCCTCTGTCTCCTTATTTATTTTCTGTCTGGTTGATCTGTCCTTCAGAGTGAGTGGAGTGCTGAAGTCTCCTAGAATGAATGTATTGCATTCTATTTCTCCTTTTAATTCTGTTAGTATTTGTTTCACATATGTAGGTGCTCCTGTGTTAGGTGCATAGATATTTATAATGGTTATATCTTCTTGTTGGATTGACCCTTTTATCATTATGTAATGTCCTTCTTTGTCTCTTGTGACTTTCTTTGCTTTGAAGTCTATTTTGTCTGATACATGTATTGCAACTCCTGCTTTTTTCTCCCTATTAGTTGCATGAAATATGTTTTTCCATCCCTTCACTTTTAGTCTGTGTATGTCTTTGGGTTTAAAGTGAGTCTCTTGTAGGCAGCATATAGATGGGTTTTGTTTTTTTATCCATTGAGTGACTCTATGTCTTTTGATTGGTGCATTCAGTCCATTTAAATTTAGGGTGATTATTGATAGGTATGTACTTATTGCCATTGCAAGCTTTAGATTCGTGGTTACCAAAGGTTCAAGGTTAACTTCCTTACTATCTAAGAGTCTAACTTAACTCACTTAATATGCTATTAAAAACACAATCTAAAGGTTCTTTTTTTCCCTTCTTCTTTTTTCTTCCTCTTCCATTCGTTATATATTAGGTATCATATTCTGTACTCTTTGTCTATCCCTTGATTGACTTTGGAGATAGTTATTTTAATTTTTGCATTTGCTTAGTAATTAGCTGTTCTACTTTCTTTACTGTGGTTTTGTTACCTCTGGTGACAGCTATTAAACCTTAGGAACACTTCCATCTATAGCAGTTCCTCCAAAATACACTGTAGAGATGGTTTGTGGGAAGAAAATTCTCTCAGCTTTTGCTTATCTGGAAATTGTTTAGTCCCTCCTTCAAATTTAAAGGATAATCTTGCTGGATAAAGTATTCTTGGTTCAAGGCCCTTCTGCTTCATTGCATTAAATACATCATGCCACTCCCTTCTGGCCTGTAAGGTTTCTGTTAAGAAGTCTGATGATAGCCTGATGGGCTTTCCTTTGTATGTGATCTTATTTCTCTCTCTGGCTGCTTTTAATAGTCTGTCCTTATCCTTGATCTTTGCCATTTTAATTACGATATGTCTTGTTGTCTTCCTTGGGTCCCTTGTGTTGGGAGATCATTGCATCTCCATGGCCTGAGAGACTATCTCCTCCCCCAGACTGGGGAAGTTTTCAACAGTTACCTCCTCAAAGACACTTTCTATCCGTTTTTCTCTCTCTTCTTCTTCTGGTACCCCTATAATGCCAATATTGTTCCATTTGGATTGGTCACATAGTTCTCTCAATATTCTTTCATTCTTAGAGATCCTTTTTTCTCTCTGTGCCTCAGTTTCTTTGTATTCCTCTTCTCTAGTTTCTATTTCATTTATCGTTGCCTCCACCATATCCAATCTGCTTTTTATACCATCCATTGGGCTCTTCAACAATTGGATCTACGACTGGAGTTCATTCCTGAGTTCTTGAATATCTTTCCGTACCTCCATGAGCATGTTAATGATTTTTATTTTGAACTCCTTTTCAGGAAGAGTCATGAGTTTGATGTCATTTAAATCTTTCTCTGGAGTTGTATTAATAATTTTACTCTGAACCAGGTTCCTTTGGTGTTTCATATTTGTATATGGTGCCCTCTAGTGCCCAGAAGCTCTACTCCCTTGAGCTGCTCAGCCCCTGAAGCAATGTTGGGGGTCACAGGGGAGTGGTATTGGTACCTGGGGGAGGAAAGAGTGTTTCCTACTTCCTGGCTGCTATGCCTGTCTCCACTGCCTGAACCAGTGGGCCGAACACACAGGTATAAGCCTCTATGCTTTGTGTTTGTAGTTGCTGTAGACAGATCTTCCCTCTGGCTGGCCTCATGCCAAGGTAGGGTTTACCGGTTTGTGAGCCAGGTGGGGCTGGCCGGGAGAAAGGTGCAGTAGGCTGCATATCACAGAGGGGGTTCTTGGAGCTGTGTAGGCAGCCAGGGAGCTGGAGCACCTGAAGATCATCTAAGGAGGAAGATTTCTTTTTCCTCCTGAAATATGAGAGTCTATATGGCAAAGCTTCCAACCTGCTGGGCAGAGTGTACCTGGACAATTTTGTCTACCTGTCCTCTCTTCTGAGCAGTAAGCTCTGTGCAATCCTTGCCCCTTTAGCAGCCCCCTTGCTAAGGGCTTCCTTGTTAGGAAGTTTTCCAGACTGCCCACCTTTCTTTTGTCCCAGAGCAGCTGGATATGGATCCCTGCTTTCCACAAGTGGCTGGAATCTCAGTCTCTCCAGGTATTCTCCCTTTCTTAGCTTTCCAACCCCGTAATCACGAGAGTATCATGCAAGCACCAAGAAATGTAGGTTTGTGTTCTCAGAGCAGATCTCCGGAGTTAGGTATTCAGCAGTTCCAGGCCTCCACCCCCTCCCTGCTCTGTTTCTCTTTCTCCTGGAGGTGAGCTGGGGTGGGGGAAGGGCTTGGGTCCTGCGGGCCATGGCTTTGGTACGTTACCCTGCTCTGTGAGGTCCGCTCTTTTCTCCAGGTGTATGCAGTCTGGTGCAGTCCTCTTTCCTGTTGCTCTTTCAGGATTAGTTGTATTAATTATATTTTCGTATTATATGAGGGTTTTAGCAGGAAGCCCATGTCTCACCTCTCACGCCACCAACTTTAATCTCTACTTGCAATTTTTTTTGTCCTTGACCTCAATTCTTAAACATGTTACTCATTTTCTTCTGGCACTAAACTGTTACCATCAAATATCTGATGACAATCTTATTTTATTTCCCTTACACATCATGCACTCTTTTGCCTTGATGCCTGAATTTTCTTCCCCTACTGTTGCCCCAGTGTTTCGGTGTCATCACCCCAGGCTGGTATATGGTGTGCTCTTTCGGTAAGTGATTTCTTTCTTTCTTTTTCTTTAACTTTAGTACAGTTTTCTGAAATTACATTTTTTAGTGTTTGCTGTGTTTGATTTTCTTCATATGTTGGATTGTCTTTGCCTATTTTCAATATTTTTCATCTTTTCTCAAATTCTTTCTTTTTTTGTTTACCTTTTCCCTATTTTTTCACTTCCGTTACTCTTGAGGCATTATTTATTGTTTAGATGCTCTTGTATTTCTTATAGTTTACTTATTTCTAAAATATTTTTAATTTTACTTCTATTTCTGTGTGTGTCCTCTTATATTATTTATGCATTTCTCTAATTCTGATTTATGTCTTGTACCATTTCATTGGTGTCTTTTAGTTCCTTGTGAAATAGCCCCTGACCATTTTCCTGTTTCAGAGCACACATCTGTGGTGTGCTCTCATCATCTGTAGGGAAGTTCTTCTGCTTCTTATTCTTCTTGCAGTAACTGGATGAGGCTTGACCTTCATATTTTCCTGTGGGCCATTTTGGTTAGTCGTCCTGAACTTCTGAAGAACCTGAATCAGGTGCTGTGTCCTGTGACTCCTTGCAGATGCCATGCAGTGGGCTCTGTAGCCGTGTCCTCAGCGTCCTCCGTGAGGCGAGATGAAAGGGCCGGGAAGGAAGAGCCCAGGTGATGCAGCACACGGGGCCGGGCTTCCCTTCGCCCTGCTTTCCCAGCCTCGGGTGCGCCTCTGCCTAGAGAACCCGCCCCACCCTCAAGGCCCCCCTCCTGCTTCCGGCCTGTCCATTGGGTCAGAATCACCCAGACCTCTCCTAGGGCCTATGGTTGTTCATCCACTTGGTGGTAAATAGCTGCACCGTGGCTCCTTGTGTCCAGCTGTCCTGGGAACAAGGCAGGCAGGATCCAGCCCTGGCTCCCTCTGTTCCTAGGCCAGGCTTCCTAGGGCCTGATTCTGAGATGCGTTAAAGCATCCCAAAGCCCTCAGGTTTGGAGTCCAGACCCTCTCCTCTGAGCCCCTGCCTTCAGCTTGCCGGCAGGAGCCCACACTTAGGAATGGATTTATAAGCAGGCACCACCTGTGTGCTGGAGTGGGCATCCCCCGTTAAATAAACAGTCTCTTCTCTAAACCCAAGAACTTCTCACAGAACCATCTCTAGTGATTCAGCTCAAAGAAGACATGCATCTCTTGACCCACATTTCCAAAGAACAGGATTTTTCTGAGAAAAGACCCTTCAGGCCTGTGGTTCTCAGCCTCAGCTGCACATCGGCATCCTGGAGTGTCTGGGTCCCATGTCCAAAATGATGACCCATTGGCATAGGGTGGAGGGGCAGCCCAGGTCTTGGGACTCTACATCCCTCTCCCCCCAGGTGAAGCCAAGGAGAGTTACTGTGGCTTCACCCCTGTGGCCTAGCAAGGGGTTTTGGGAAAGATGGAGGCTACAGACCCCTGGGGTGGGGTGGGGTATGGAGCCATCCCACTGGTTCTGATCTCTCAAGACAGCCCTCATCCTTTGATCCTCATACAGTGTGTGCTCCCAACATGCACACACACGTGTACACACAGGTGCACATCCATCATGCATGTATTTGCATGCACACATAGACATACACCCATTCATGTATGCACTATGGGTTTGGAACCCGGTGTTACTTGCTATCACGGGTTCTGGAATATGTGAATGGGGCCATTAAAGCAAAGTTGTTTCTGGAACATCCAATAAAATTCTACCATTTTCTGCAGTGATGGACACAAAGCAGGCACACAGGGTGGCCACAGTCCACAGTCCTGACTGGACACCCCTGAGAATGAGAGGGTGTGAGGAATCCATATGCTGGAGCAGTAGACAGGTGCTGGGCCAGCAAGCCAGGAGACCCCTTGGAGCAGAATGGAGAGGTGGTTGTTTCATCAGCATTTTCATCATTCGTGAAGAGTGAGTATTGGAATCAAGTGTGTTTTAGAAGCTGAGACTGTGTTTGGACTGACTTAAATTGCAGGGAAGAGGCATCTCGTTAGTAAGCAGCCTGGGGCCCAGCTGCTGTGCTGGGCAGGCCCAACCTGCACCAGGACAGGCGTCACGCCAGGGGCTTCGGCACATTCAGCTGCTAATTGGTCATGGATGGGCAAAGCTGCATTCATTTATAATGCGGAAACACGTTTAAAGCTCTCGGATACCAGCTAATACATCTGCTGAGCTCTGAGGACAGCTCAAAGGTTTGCAGATTTTTAAATTAAATGGATACCATGCCCTGGAACCCTACCCGCTGCTCATGAGCAATCCTCAGGCATGCCGCTTTCCACTAGAAAGATCCTTTCCTGTACTGACTCACTTCCAGCAAGGCTGTCTTCTGAGCCTCCAACACTGACTGCTGTTGGGCCTGGGGTCGTCCTCAGAGATGAGCTGTGCGGGCAGCAGCTCCCATGTGTGGACAGGGCAACACGCTGCCGCAGCCACCTGTCCTCTCTCGGGTCCGGGGCTACAGGAGACACAAGGTCACGGACAGCACCAGTCTTCCTGGCTGACAGAATGAAGCCCAGCTCCGACCGAGCTGAGCGTACACCCCCACTTTATTTTACAGAAGCCTTGGGGCTCTGGTTCTGCAGTGGCCTCTCTCCTGCCTCCCTCTGTTCAGAAGTTTCTCCACCAGAGATGGTCCCATTTTGATCGCCCAGCAGCAGACTGGCAGCAGGAGACTCTGTTGGTAGTCAAATCATTTCATTTCCTGCCGTCAAGTCCCAGGTCACTCCAGGACCCCTCGGCGGTGGGTCAGCCTTTTCCTGAAGCAGCCCTGGGTGCCAGCTTGCGGCTGTGGTGTTTACTGGTGTCTTTCGTACTTTACCCTGGAAACTACAGTTTGCAAGAGGAGGTGTCGGTCTAGAGTCTGACGTGCCGGGAACTGCTACCACAGGAGGGAGCCAGAGCGCCTTCACCAGGACAGGTGAGGCCCCGTCCTGCTCCCGCTCGGAGGGCCCGCCCGCCCCGCCATGTCCACTGGCACTCTGGGGGCCGTTTGCCCACGTTCACCGTGAGGGCTGGAACCAGGCCCCTCCGTTGCCAGAAAGCGGAGAGAAGGCCCCAGTTCCGCAGGGTGTCCTGCGGTGTGGTGACGACATGAACCAAGACACGCGGAGGGGGGTGTCGTCAGCACTGGTGACGACCGGGTTGGTGCCTGGAGTCCCCCGCTTGGCCTGGACTGACCGTGTGTTTCACAGCCCAGTGAGGCACTGTGTTTCTGTGCTGGAGAGCCGACATGCCTCCTGGCCTCCCACCCGGCTGGAGCTGGGCTCTGCAGCTGACCAGACGCAACTTTTGTTTGCTAAGTAGGTGGGTAGGTGGGAAAGTGTGGGTGAGAACCGGGGGCTGGTCACATCCCACACCTACTGGGGCAGCTGTGGCACGGAAACCACGCATCAGGGACCATCGGGCCCCCAGCAGAGCCGACCCGCGGCAGAGCCCCCGTCCTCACGGCCACCCCCTGGGACCAGCACTCGGAGCTCCGGCTCCTGAGGGTGCTGAGGTCGGGGCCCAGCTGCTCGGTGGGTGTGGGTGAAGCCGCGCGGAAGGCAGCAGGGGCAGCGGGCCTGCGAGGTCAGGTCATTTGTATGTGAACCCTGATGACGCCTGGTGGGTGGTGGGCCTGCCCACTCGCCATGTTATTATCTGTGTGTGTGCGGGAATGTTTTAGCAACCCCGGGCTGGGAAGGTGCAGGTCTGGCATTGAAAAGGCCCCAGTGGGAGCCCAGAGGTGGTGGGGGACAGATTCTCGCATGGGGGAGGCTCCGAGAATGTCCTTTGCTATCCCGGCCCACCAGCACCCTCTGCCCCTCTGCAAGTTGAGAGACATGAAGAAGCACCACCTTCTATGTCCCCGAAGGCTCTTTCATGGGGGAAGCCTGGAGCCCTGGGACTGGTCCTCCCTGTCGGGCCGCTCGGGCACTGTTCCATCCACCCAACTAGCAGCCAGGAGCTGGGGAAGACGGGCGGGAGGACGGCAGTGTGGGACAGGCGGGGCCCGGGCAGAGCCGGGGGCAGCGGGTCTCAGCCACAATGCCCCAGAGCTCCCGGGGGCAGCAGGAGTGGGGCTGGGGGGCCCTGATTCTACAGGTCAGAGGCAAAGCCGAGGGCCCGTACTTTTAGCAAGAGTCACAGGGCATGGATGCAGAGCAAGGTCTGGACACTGCAGTCTGGGGGCTTATCTAGAAAGAACAGTGGCAGAGATGAAAGGATCTGAGTCCTCTTCCAAGTGTGGGGGGTGGCGTGTGTGGGAAGGGCCACGGTGTGGGCTGTGCTCAGTGGGCTGGCCGTCCTGTCAGACGTGAGCACGCGCACTCTGACCCGCGAGCCCACCTGCGAGGGTAGATCCACGAGGGTCCCTGCACGTGTGGTCCGAGAGTCACTGAAGGGCGCTGGATGGGCCCAGACTTGGAGCAGCCTGGGTGTCTGGGCAGGGGGCACCGTGTGGGCTGGTGGTCCACAGGGAACCGTCCCCAGGAGCCCCTGCGAGGTGGGGCAGGAGCAGGAGCGCAGGGAGCCTGGGCATCTGTGTCCTGTGGCTTCAAAGAGAGGCAGCTACGGTGGGCTGGGACAGGCACCTCTGGGAAGAGACTTGGGGACGTGGACTCCAAAAAAGGGGCCCATCCACCCGGGCCTTTTCTTTCCTCCTGTTGAATTTTGCACCAAAATGTTCTATCATCTTTCCAGAAGCTGGGTAAGTGCCGTATGAATGACAGGCCGGCTGCAAGGCCCGTCGCCGCCCCAGGCTCCAGGCTCCAGCGGCCAGACTGGGCCCATGGATGACCGTGGAGTACGCCACAGGCTGCAGACAATGACCCGGAGCTGCAGGCGGAAGAGCCGGCTAGTGACTCCCCCGGTGGTGTTGCTTTTGCGTTGAAAAGGAAAGCAGATGTTTTCACTCAACAAAATGACAGGCTTCATTATCACAGAGTTCCTAACCAGTCTGCAAACTGGCAGAGGCCGGCCTGTTGGAGAAGTCAGCAGCTCCAGGAAGTTCAGTCAAGACAAGACGCTTGGAGCACCTGCACGCCTCGAGGGCACCCCCGTGATGCTGGAGGGACCGTCTTTGCGTCTGGGGACGGCTCTCCATCCACACTGTGGTGCTGCGCCTTCCCCTTGGGCTAGCTGCAGCCAGGTAGCCGTCCAGCCCCTTGGTGCCATCCTGGCTGACTGTGACCTCCTGGCCCAGAGCACATGCTGACATAGATGCCCCTGACTCGGGTCCAAACTGCGCCCCGGCGGCTCTGACAGTCCTGCACGCCCAGTGGGACCGCCCTCTAGTACCTGCGCCCCAGGCCTGGTCCCGGGGCCCCTCTGCAGCCCAAAGCCAGCAGGCCCTGCTCCCGCTCCCGTGCACAGAGCAGGGGCCTACGGCGAGGGCCAGATGCTAAGCATGTACTCTCTGTGGCCCGAGGGCCCCTGCCACAACTGGGCAGACAGTACAGAAACGAACAGTGTCCTAACACAACTGCACTTGTGGACACTGAATCTGAGTCTCATACAATTATGTGTCACAAATATGACTGTTCTTGGGTTACCCAGGTCAGGTAACTTGGAGGGTCAGCAACTGGCCCCAAATATCCCCTTCTGACCAGCCTCCCAGGAGAGCCTTGCTCCGAGCAGGGAGGGGTATTATCCCAGCCTGGGGAACCCAGGACTTGTTGGCCCTCCAGGGACGAATCCTGCCCAGGCACGTGTCCCAGAGGCTCCTGGGTGAGGCAATGGGGCAGGGTGGAGAGTACAGTAAGGCGGGAGTGGGCCGAGCCAGCTGGCCCTGGCCCTGGGGGGCGCGTCCTGTGGCCAGCACCCCCTCTACCCAGAGGCCCCGCACCCATCAGCACAAGCCCAGCCTCCCCACAGGCTGCCAGACCCCCAGGTGCCAGATGCAGGGGTGCCGTTTCTGGTCTAGTTCCTGGCCCCAGCATCCCCATGCGCCTGCCCAGATTCGGTTTCATATAACTAACAGGGCCGGCGGCGAGGCCTGCCGCCTTCTCCAGGCCTGGCTGTTCCCTTTTTCCTGCAGAGGGCCGTGCTGGGCCCACAGTGTTCCATCCACTGCGCCCCTAGGGTGTTCCCTGTGACGGCACCACTGGACGAGTTCCTAGGGCCCAGGTGCTAAGAAGCAGGGCTGTTCCCACGCGGCCTGGACTTGGGGCCACACGCCGTCCTGTTGGGGGGCACCTTGCCACCCCTCCCAGAGCTATCTGTCCTCCCCGCTGCCTGAGAGCCCCCAGGCCCAGCTGGGTGGGCACTTCTGCAGAGACCTAGCCACATCCCGCTTGGGCGACCACGGGGCGCAGGGAGGTGGGAGTGAGGCAGGGGTGTAGGGGGCCCACCTTGCTTTTTTCCTGCTGCAGCTCGATCTGGATGTCAGTGAGCTTGGCCCGCAGCTCCTCATTGGCGGCCTGCAGCGCAGCAAGGACCTCTGCCTTGTCCCCTTTGCCTCGGCCGCCCGTGCCCTTCTTGGCCATGGTGGGGTGCCCCTCAGGCCACTGTCTAGGCTGGGCTGTCCACGCCAAGCTCGGCAGATGTCACCTCCCTGCAGCTCTGCTACATCATCTCACCTGCGGAGGAAGCACAGCTGGGTGAGTGGGCTGCACCCCGCCAGCAGGGGGAGCTGGGGCTGGGTGGGTGGGGGCTAGTCTCTCCCCGCCCTGAGGGCAGCTGCACTGTGTCACTGGCCCCCAGCTGCAGAAGCTGTGCCCTCGGTACACGTCCCCACGCCCAGCACACAACAAACGCTCAATACATGTTTATTCTTTGCTTCTCTGGAATTAGACAGCTGGGGCCCCAACGCTAAGGCCTGAATTTCACACGTGGCTTTCATACACACACAGGTCATGGTGTGCCGGCCTGACGACAACGGGGGGTGTGAACCAGGAACTTCTCAGGCAGTGGAGTGGAGGTCAGGCCTGGGGCCCTCCAGGGACCCATGAGCTCCACCCAGAGGACAGGCACCCAGTGTGGCTGAGCGGCCTGCAGTGCGCGCACACACCCTCAGCCCCTCAGCCCCGCCCCGGGTCGCTCTTTGTCTCCCAGGTCTGTGTGCTGGCCTCCTGCAGCCTCCCTCCGCTGGGGACTGTGTTCCATTCCTGTGTATCCCAGCTCCCAGCACCCCATGTGGCCAGTGGGAGAACCCCCAGTTGTGCAGGCTACCTGGGGAACCCTGTGCCTCAGCTTCCCCTCCTGCACCAAAGGGATTCCAGAACGCCCTATTCCCCAAGGCCTCCATCCCATACTTTCAAGCCCAGGAGCCTTGTCCACAGATGTGACCCAAGCCACAGAGGCACCCCGTGCCCCCAGGTAGCTGCCCCAGCTGACAGGCCTGAGAAGGTGCCTCTCCAACCTGGACCTCAGGTCAAAGCTCAGCTTTCAAAGTGTGCGGAGGGGCTGGAGGGGCTGGACCTCAGGCTGGGCATCGTCACTTTCAGGGGAAACGCTTGGAGCTGAGTCCTCAGGGCCTTTCTCCTCCTTCCTCCTGATACTGAGTGGGGAGGAAGCTGCAGACTGGCTGGGGGGACAGCAGGGGGTGCCTCAGGAGGCCGCCACATGGTCTGGCTGGGGTGGAGAGTGAGCAGAGGTCTGGGAGGGCGGCTGCCTTTCCAGGATGAGGAACAGTAAAAACAGGAGAGAAGACCCCAGAAAATGGTTTGCAATACACCAGCCACGGACCACCCTTGGCTGCGGCAGCTACTAAGATGCTCCGAATGGCTCGGCCCTGATTACGGGAGCTCGATGCCCAGGTTGCTGACCAACCTCACCTCCCTGCTCTCGGTCCTGTGAACTTCCAGGGAGGTGAAGAACGCACCTGGGGCTCGGGTCTCATTTGGTCCAGCCTGCAATGACACTGTCCCGCTTTCTTTCCCGTGTTCCCGGGCCGCCTGCTGTAGACCATGGGCCCTGCCCTCCACACTCTGGGGCCTCTGGCTGCTGCTCCTAAGGGCAGAGCTACAGGCTCTGGCTCATGCAGCGCCCGCCAAGCCCCGTCCATGCGCCCTCTCAGAGTCTCCCCTCGGTTTGTGGTGAGGGGGCCGGGCGTTTGGGAAAAGGGAAATAAAATGTGGCTGACAGGAGGACTGTCTACCCACTGCTGCTCTAGGAAATGGACACAACAGCTTTTGGAGAAGAATTGTTTTCAAGGGTCCTGGATGCTAACATACGCTGACCCCACCCCCGCCCCCCAGCTAGTTTGTGGCATCTGATGGTTAATTTTTGGACAGGCTCTTTGATGTTCAGTGGTAGATGTCCATTGAGGGAGCGGCCTGTGTGGGGCAGGGACCAGGAAGCAGGCTGCTCTGAGACTCATTTAAGCGCCTTTACATTGTGCTGTTGACAGAAGCGATCTGCATGGCCACGCAGGCAGCTTCAGTATTTGCTACTCTGAGCCAGACCCCATCTCAGATCTAAGTGCCACGAACCTACTCGGAGCCCCGGGTGCACGGGAGGAGGGGCAGGATTGCGCTCAAGTCCTTTTCCAGCAAACCCAGTGCCAACTGAGATGGGTCTGCACCTCACATGCGTCTGTGGGTGTCGGTCAATGAACAGATCCAGAGCTCGGTCTGCCCACCTTTGCTTCGGGGTCTCTGAGGAGGTAATAAACATGAGCAGAAGAGCTTCCTTCCAACCTCCCTGTGGGAGCTGTTTTACATTTGGAGGCTTTGGAGAGCAAGACAAAGCCTCATGGTCAGGAATGTGCCCCACGGGTCTCAATCACTGGTAAACCTATGTCACTGAGGAAGCCGATGACGACAGGGCCACTTCAAGGGTGGTGGGCTTCAGGGAGCAGTGCATGGGCTCTGGACGCCTGTGGGGCCTGCAGGGGGTAGGCGGCTTGGGAGAGGGCTGGCTGGCTCTCGTCATCAGTCTCGGGAACAGCCTGGCCTGCTCCGGAGACAAGCATGCTGGGGCCGTCCCCAGAGGTTGGGTCTGCCATTCGACCCTGGGTCACAATGTGCACGCTCTGTGGGGTCAGCCGGGGACAGGAGCGGCCATGAGGGCACAGAGCCCCCAGCTTGCTGGGCAGGACCCCAGAGAGCTGGCGCGGGGCTCAGGCTGGTGCACCTGCCCGTTTGTGCGCCCCGAGTGACACACACATTTTCTCCTATTCTGATTTTGGAGTCCGCAGCTCTGAGGGACCAAAGCAGTAGCCCCTCCCCTCCCCCTGCGCGAGCCAGCCCCCCTGGAGCTGGGGCAGCTGCACCTACGCTGACCCCCAGGAGGGCAGGCTGCTCAGCAGGCGGCTTTTGGGGTCAGTGGCAGGCCCAGGGACGCCACACACAGCCCCCATCAAAGTGGGACTTTTCTGGCAGAACTTCAGCCCAGTAACCCTGAGTCTTTGTTCCTTGTCCACTGCACTGAATCCAGCACATTCCCCTTTTTATTGAAAGGGGTGGGTCCTGCGACTGGAGGCTGGAGCCCTGGCTCACCTGTGATGCGTGAAAACCAGACCTCCTTGAGGCGGCACGACTTACTTTTCCATAAGCATTTGTGACCATCGTCACTTTATAGGCACTTGTGTGAAGTAGTCCAGTGATCCCGCACCTGCCCTGGGAGCCCCTGGAGGAGCACAGAACCACTCCCAGGCGCTGATGTCCAAACTGCTCCACAGGGACCTCGGTGCCCTGTATCCCCCCTTGCCCCACTGCTGTCCCCTCCTTGCCCCTGGCAACCACGGATCCGCCCGTCCTATAGTGTTATCATTCCCAGGAGGTCACCGGAACGGGACCCTGCAGGGTGTGAGCTCTGGACACAGGTCTCTCATGCTTACTCTGCGGCACAGACACACCGCAGCTGTTTAATGGCCATCCCATAAAAGACATCTGGGTGGCTTCTAGTTTTTGGCTATTAGGAATAACACAGCTATAAACAGTCACGGACAGGTTGTTGTGTGAACATAAGTTTTTGTTTCTCTGATATAAATGCCTCGAAGTGAAATTTCTGGATCAAACTGTAGTCGAGTGTTTGTTATTTAAGAAACTGTCAGACTGCTTTCGGGAAGGCTGCACTAACGCTTGAGGGGTCGCTTCTCGGCATCCGTGCCAGCGTTTGGGGCTGTTGCTATTCTTTGTTTTAGCCGCTTTGATAGGCGATACCTGGTGGTGTTCCGTGGCACCTCCCCATCGCTAGTGACACAGCTCCTCCCCTGCTTGCCTGCCTGGTGTGCATCCTCTCCCCATGGCTGAAGAGTGCAGGCTTTTCTTAGGGCTGTTCCGTCTGCACCCGTTGGGGTTTCTGAGCCGCCAGCTTCTTTAGCTCCATCTCTGGGATGTATAAGCTCAAAACAAAGCCCGGGTAGCTCGCCGCTGTGTCCTCTGGGGTCTCGGAGTCCCCTGCCAGCCTGCTTTCCTTGCCCCATTTTTGGAGTCTTCCTGTGTTTGTTTCGGATCTGATGCCCAGTTTTATTATACGAATGGGAATTTTAGGGGAAACTGTGTCTATCCCATCCTCCTGGAGGCAGAAGTCTTGCCGCAACTTACTGACCAAAGAAAATTCTTACACTTGTTTTTGCCATTATTTCATTTAAATAACAAGTGCGATTTAAAATCTGCCAGCTCACTTCCCAGGATAGAAGGCAGATTTGCGTTAAATGATTAGTAGCCATCCCGTGTGAGGACAGGGCCACTACCTCCAGGACTTGCCTGAACGGCCCCGTCTTGGGGGAAGACCCGTTCTGTATAAGCCACTGTGTGGTTTCGAGTTTGCCCCATTTAGTTCAGGAAGGAAGACTTAGGTCTCATCAATACTGAGAAGCCCCTTTTGAGATATAAGAATTGGCAGCAGCTATGACTTTATAAAGCACTGTAAGTGTTTCCAGGTGGTAGCATTTTCACACCAACAGAACTAAAATTCTGGACAAAAGGATTCCAGGTTTATACACAGCTTTGCTTCTACTGAGCCAGTCACCTGACCCATCACAGTTTAAAACTGAAGACATGTAGCAACCAGATTTCCAGTACAGGAAAGGATCTCAGGGACTCCAGCCAAACCCCCAGTTCTTCAGATGAGGAAACCAGAGTCCAGACGGAGTGCGGCCCCCAAGCGTGTGGCCCTGCTTCCTGAGGGAGCCTGGCCCAGCCTGGTCTCCCCGCTGCAGGTGGCCCACAGCTGCTAGATTATCCCAGCTGGTAAAAGCTGAGCTTGCAAGTCTCAGGACCAGGGAGAGGGCTCGGAAGGGCACTGCGTGGGTGCCATCAGCCTAGACCCCAGCAGTGCCGTCTCTGTCTAAGCTTTAACAAAAGCCTCAAAACCATCAAGCTCTTTCCAAATGACTCAGCCGTGCCCCAGAACAAAGCTCAGTGGTGTTGAAAGGAAAGCGAAAAAATTAGCCCCAACAATGTAAAATTCATAGTCTCTGGTGTCCAATCAAAAATCATCAGGCTGTCAATTGTTTCTTGATAAAAGTAGGAAAAAAAATTACCAGGCATGCAAAGTAGGGAAACAGGGCTCATAACAAGGAGGAAAAAAACAATCAATGGGAACAAAGCGTGATGTAGACCCGGAACCACAGAGGAGGGCGTCGAAACAGCTGGTATCAATAAGATCCATGTGGTCAGGGAGGCAGAGGAAACAGAGCATGTTAGGAGAACCTTTCAGAAGATCTAAATCAATGATTTGGAGGTTAAAATACATCTGAGGTAAGGAACACGGGTGGTGTTAACATCAGAATGACACACTGCAAGAGAAAAACTTAGTGAACCTGACACAGAGCACCAGAATTATCTAAAATAAAACAGATATTTGAAACCCACTGTCATCCATTTTAAAAATATGCCAGCAACCTCTTCTTCAGTAGAAGTTTTACATTATTCCTTTGTTCTGAAATTCTACCAACCCACAGTATGAGGTGACATGTACCCCCTGATGCGGTATTACTGTTTTTCTTGAAGGCCCTTAATCAGTCATCCTGTCATATCTTTACACACAATAAAATGTACATAAATGGAAATTTAATTGTGGCACTGTGACTTCAGCACTGAGGTTATAAAAATGTCTCTAGATTGAGTTATCATTGCAATTATGGCTATAGAACTGGTTCAAATAGTACAAATATATTACAAATTCTGATAAATCATTAAATATAAGAAGTAAAATTGTGTTAGAAACACATCTCTGGATAAGCTGGGCTGGGGGGCTGCTGGTTAAGTAAAGGCTTTGCCTTCTCCTGTGCTCATGCCCCGGCGGCCTCTACCGGGCATGAAGCAGCAGGAGGCATCTCGGTGGGAGCAGGCGGGAAGTGGCGCCTCAGCCAGGTCAGCTTTCGGACATTTCTGGGGGCTGGCGGTCACCCCTCACCCTGGGAGGGCCTGATCAGTGCCAACCCTGGGCACACGCCTTACTGTCTGAGGACCCCCGCAGGGCCTAAGTGACTGGCCTTCAGGGTGAGTTTCATATGTCATGGCCCAGAATACAGGCACCGAGGGCAGAAGGACAACCCACTTGCTGTCTGCCCTGGTTTTTGGGCAGGTGACTGCCCTGGGGCTGGGCAGTGGGGCCCAGCATGGAGGCATGTCCCCAGGTGCTGGGTTTTCATGCCACCCTGGGGGTGACCCTGGACAGCCCCAGAAAGGGTGCCCAGAGTTTCCAGAAGCCCCGGCTGGCTACCTGCAAGGGGAAGGCCAGGTCCCTGAGGAGGAGTCAGGGCTGCAAGGAGCGAGAGAAGGGTCCTGGGTGAGCTCTCCTGAGCCCCTCCTGGAGTGGGGAGTCCATCTAACTGGCAGAACTGGCCTCCGTGATGGGGTGGGGGGCTCGTTTGCAAGTAATGGCCACTCCTGGAGGACCTGGCGGGCCCACCGACCTGCAACACACAGACACCCAGGAGCTTCTGCTCCACCTCGTCAGAACCTGGGGGCACTGCCCCTGAGCCAGGCTTACCCCCGAAACCCAGGCCAGGGGATGGCACCTCAGCATAGATGGCATCTGGTTCCTGTCACACTGGCTTATTGCAATCATTGCCTTCATATAGAAAGATTTTAATTAAATGCTTTACAAAATTTCCACCTTTGTATTCATTCACAGCTTCTCTGGCTCTAAATCCTGGTGCCGGCAGGGCTCAAAGCATGACATTTGGGGTGTGCCGCTCCATGTGGGTGAGTGCCCAAGCCCCCCGAGGAGGGTGGCTGTGGTCTGGGGTCAGGACCCCTCAGGACGCCTTTGCTGAGAATGGGACTCAGCCACTGAGCCCGCAGCCCAAGCTGAGGCCAACGACCCAACGCCCCAAGCAGGGCAGACCTAACTCAGAGGAAGAGCTGCAGGGACCGGGGAGGCTCAGGCTGTTTCTCCTCGCATTCCTGGTGGAGATGAGTAAAACACAGTCACTCTAAATAAGTAACCAGATAGATGACAGATGGCTAGGTGACAGACAGAGGGACAGACAGACAAATGATAGGCAGAGAGACAGTCGGACAAAGGAAGCCTTCCTGTCCCCCCGAATCACAGCGCTCCTTCCAGCATCTCCTGCAAGTCGAACTGAGGTCTGGCTGGGGGTGGGGGTGCCCGTTTCAGGGATGTTTTTCTCGTCACTGAGCGGTCACAGTGGCCGCATCGTGGGCACATGACGCCGAGGAGAGAGTCTGCCTGTCTGTTCTTGTCCCTGGGCTGGTCCCTGCATGCCAGGAGAGACTGCCCTGCCCGCTGGGGCCCCGCAGAAGCTTGCAGCGGGTTCACCAAAACCAGGAACAAAAGTGGAAGGCTTGCTGATCCCAGCAGCTGGTCCTAAACAGGGTGTGGAAGCACAAGGCCAAAAGCCAGCAAGGCCGCCTAAAGGCGGAGGCGGGACTGGGGGACCTGCACGGCCAGCTGCCAGGCCCTGTGAGGCTCTCACAGGAAGACAGGGAATGAGACAAGGCCGACCACAGTCTGCACACCACGCTAGATGTTCAGAGGCAGCGTGTCGTCACCTGATTTGTGATAAAGGGACACACGATGCATGAGGGAGACACTTTCCCACTAAATGTGCTGAGTTACCCGGACGTCCACAGGAGAAATACCTTGCTTCCCACCTCACAGCACAGACAGAAAACCATTTTCCAGTGGTTGCATTTATAAATGTGAAATACTATCCTCTAAAGGGAGCCTAGAAGATCCTCATGGCCTTGGAAATGGACACAGAAAACATGACCTGCCAGGGGCACATGGCTGCCTGGACTTCATGGAACTGTCACTGGTCAAAGGACAAGGGAAGTGAAGGCCAGCCATGGGACCAGGGAAGCCGTCTGGACACATGGCTCTTGAGGACCGTGCCCAGACATGTCAGAACTGTAAACTACCAGAAAAAAGACAGACGGCCCAGTGGGAAAATGGGCAGAAGAGCTGAGCGGGCACCTCACACAGGGGATGAGCAGCTGGCCGTGACTCAGGATGGCACCATGGTTACTCACAGCAGGCCACGAGGCCTCTCCACACCGTGCAGCTGGCCGCTGTGCCCCTGTGGCTGGGCAGCAGTCACATCCCGCAGCTGGTGACCCTGCCAGCCTCACGGTCCACAGCCAGGGCCCTGCTGAAGCCGTGCTCAGACCCCCAGCCCTCACCCTGTTCCTGGCCCCGCACCTTGCTAGCCACTTCTGTCTGGGGCTCCCATCCAGCTCTACGCTTGGCCTCACCGCACCGCGGCCTGAAGTGGAATTCAGCGGCCCTTTGTTCATGGAAGACGTTTCAGAAGTGGTGTGCTGCAGACATAATTTAGGGGAAATGCTGTAAGGTTGGTAATGCGTGTTCTCAGTCAGGAGTGGAAAGAAACAGTGTAGGAATCTACTTGAGAGGGGCTCGTTTATGCGTGCTGGTGGGGGTGACTGAGGCGGGAACTGGGGTGGGGCCAGAGGACATCAGCAAAAGGCCGGGTGGGCTGATCCAAGCCCTGAGGACTGGCTGTGTCGGTGCGGATGCTGGGTGGCTCTGCTCTGAATCGGCAAGGCTTCACTCGGGAAATAGCTCTGTAGGGAAACAGGAAAGCTGCTCAGGAAACACCTAAAGGCACCCAGTTGATATGCGGAGCCTGCTACTGGCTCTTGGAGCCCACTCCTGGGAGCCGCATCCTGGCAGGGACAGTGAGGTGGGGACAGTGCCGGGAAGGCAGCTGCCTCTGTGAGGAGCGCAGGAAGTGGGAGTGTCTACTGCTGGTGGCTGTGAAGTGACCTGCTGTTTGCTTGGAAGGTCCTGGAACTTCCTGCTCTTGGCATGGTCCCCCTTCCCAGAATTTATCCCATTAAAGTTTGATTCTGTCTACCTTGATTAACCAGTATCTATTGCATATCCATCAGTTAAACATACTTATAGTTATAAAGTGCTTTTCTTAGTGAGATTTTTGTAGAAAGTTAATACTGTTACTGCAAATCTGAAACTTTCAGCTCTGCCATTTTATCCTGGAAACAATTGAATCAGAGCATGTTTTTAAAAGATAAGATGTCTTAGAAACAGGCCTGCTCCATCCCAGGGGAGCAAGGCGTACTGGCTTGGGGAAGAGGGCCAGTGGTCACGCAGGGAACATGCAGCGTGGCGGGCAAACACCGAGTGCCTGGTATTGTCCGCGTCCTAATCTGGAATCCACGAGTACGTCACGTTACATGACAAAACGGATTCTGCAAATGTGACTAAGATTAAGGGCCCTGGGACGGGGACAGGACCCTGACTGTCCCTGTGGTCCGATCTAACTGTGTGTGTCCAGCAAGAGAGGCTCTTTCCAGGCTGAGGAGGGTGCGGCCCACCCAGAAGGGGGAGGAAGGCAGCCCCCGGCCTGGAGAAGTAGAGCCTGGAGGAGATTGGACAGCCTTCAGGCCGTACGACAGGAGGACGCCGGGAAGGCAGCCACCCAGCCACAGGCAGGATTCCCTAACCACCCAGTGAGCACGGAGACGCAGAGGTCCTCGGAGGGAATGGCCTGCCACGCTCTGATTCTCGCCTGCCTGGCTTCCGACTGGAGAGCTACAGGACAACCAGCTGGGGTCATTGTACACTGCTGGATCTGTGGCCATGCATTTTGTCAGGGACAGAGAATGGGCAGAGATGACAGCATAACATAGGTAGCAGCTCTGGGCGGGGCCTGCCTCACGGGAGGGCCCACCTGTGAACCAGTCGCGCAGCCAGCCGCTCAGCCGCCCAGCAGGGAAGTCCCTACGGGGCCACAGGTGCAGGGGCAGGTGGTGAGCTGGGCTGGGCCATGGGGAGGGGGCCACCTCCTCCCGTGCCTTCTTGGGCCGCAGGCTCCTGCCCCACTGGATGCAGGTCCCCGAGGGCCAGACGGCCAGACGGCCAGAACGCCAGTCTCTGATGGGCAGCTGGGCTGGCGTGGTGACTTGGTGGCCTGTGGTTAAACCTCAGTCCCTAAGGCCCGGGGGTTAGGGTGGCAGCAGAAAATGGACCTGCTCTGTCACACTCAGAGATGCTTGGACTGAGGCACCCAGAAATGGGTTTGGAGAAATGCGGCAAATTTACTCTAATGGAAAAATAGTTTCACTAGTCTAAATCCTGTAATGTTGCTAAACAGAAAAAGGCCCGATCACATGAATGGCTAGATGACTGAGAAAGAGTCCACAGTTCGGGATCAGGTGCTGTGTTACACGTAAGAATAGAAAACATTATTGTCAATGGTAAGGGGAGGAATATTATTCATAACATTGGGAATACTGCCTTTCTGACATAAAGTTCTAAATGGATTAAGAGAATTAAGGGTGAGAAATCAAAGCATTAAAACTAGCAGAGGCAAAGAAAAATGAGCATTTCTTAAATCTCTGGAGAGAGGGGCCTTTCTAGGCTTAAAGAAGATGAAAGGAAAAAAATCAATAGATCCAGTACATTAAATATCACATCTCTTTATTACAAATGTCATGCAGTTAAGAAGCTAGTAATAAGTTGAAACAGTATTTGCAGAAAATACAAGAAAAAAGTTAATGCCTTTACTATATTAGGAGATTGTGAAATTACTAATAAAAACATGAAGGGCTCTCAGGACCTGAGGGTGACTCAAGAGATCATTTACTAAGAAGGGGAAACAAGTGATTTCAAAATCATGAGGAAATTTCTTCTGCTGCGTAAGACGTAGAAATCATAAGAGAATGCCCCTCCCATTCCAAAAATGAGAAAAAAACCCACATAATCTACAAAATCATGTCTTTCCTTGAGCCCATTAATGAGCTGAGGTCCTGAGGCTGCTAACCCAAGGGGCCGCACTCCAGATGGTGACAAGTCGGGGGGGACAGGCGGGCACCTGTGGCAGAACCTGGGGCAAGACAGGGTGGGAAGAAATCGGCTCGTTTGTACGGATCAGCATGGAACACAGGAGCCCAGGCCCTCCCCTTCCTGCTGCAGGAGCTGGTGGAAGAGCCCTGCCTCCGGGTGGGAGTGCAAGCCCAGACACCCGCCTGGGGGAGGAGGGAGGCCGCCAGGCCAAGCACCGCTGGGACAGGGCAGAGCTGCTGAGGGCAGGAGCAAGCAGGCACTCTGGAGGCCAGCACCCGAGTGCCTTGTCTAACCCAGATCTGGACTGGAAGGGTCGAGACCTCCGTCCCCAAAACAAGTCTCACACTGAATAACCAGCAGCAACGGTCTATGCTGGGTGAGGGGCTGGGGCGCGGAAGGAGACCCTTCTGGGTGCAGGTGTGCCGGGAGTGGGGTGGGAACCCCACAAGCCCTCTAGGACCCCAGGCTCACTGAGCACAGCATGCTGGCAGCCCACCTCTGGGGGAACTGGAACCTGTGTGCGACAGAAACAACAAAGCCCTAACCCAGTGCAGCTACCGCCGGGATTGACTCAAACCCACACACCAACATGAGGAGACATGTGCTCACTTCTGTGCATGAACATTGTTTTCCTCAGCCTCTACTGCTCTTCTACAAAGTCTGACATATAATGAAAAATTTGAGACACAGAAAAAAGCACGGAAAACTGCCCATTGTCAACAAAGAAAGCAACTGAATGAACTAGATTCAGAGATGCTGAGCTGTATCTACCAGACAGAGCGATGAGGTCACTACGACCAATACGCTTAAGGATCTGGTGGAAAAGGTGAGCATCACAGAGGAAGAGATGGCGCACTGGAGCAGAGGCACAGGGACGGTACAAAGGCCTAAAAGGAAACATTAGAAATGACAAACATGGTATCAGGGGTGAAGAACCGCTTGACTCATCAGAGGAGCTGACACAGGTCAGGGAAAGGTACGTGAACGTGAAAACAGGTCAATATTAATTAGCCAGTATGAATCCAGAAAAAAAAAGAAAACAAAAGAAAGCAGAATCTTCCAGCATCAGCAATGTCGAGCTGCCTAACACAGGGGCAAGTGGGTCCCCGAGTAAAGAGAGAGGGTGAGGAGAAGAAATGCATGAAGAAATAAAATGACAGAATGATTCAAAATTAATGAAACACAACAAGCCACAGACTCAAGGAGCTTAGAGATCTTCAAACGGGAAGACACCCAGACATAACGTAGCCAAACTAACGAACACCAAGGCAAAGAAAAGCCTGGGCAGGAGCCGGGGTGAGTGGGCAGCACGTCCCTCAGACGGGCGCAGGCGAGGGGGCTGCCGGAGCGCATGCGCAGCCATCACGGCACTGGAGGGACAGAACGAGCACGCGGAGCCAGTCGGACCAGAATTCCAGGCTCTGCAAAAACGACTTCAAAGATGAAGGCGTTACCACCTCATACCCATTAGAATGGCTACCATAAAAATGTTTAATAAAAAAATTTTTTTAATCAGAAAAAGACAAGTTAAAATGTAGGTAAGTTGGAGCCCGTGTGCACTCATGGTGGGCCTGTACGTGCTGCAGCTGCCTCGGGAAACAGCCAGCTGTTCCTCAGCCCGACATGGTCACCCTGTGACCGGCAATCCCACCCCTACGTACATATATACACAAGAAAAAAAAAATGTCCACACAAAGTCCAAGACAGCATTACTTACAACAGCCAAAAAGTGGAGACAACCCAACTGTCTGTCAGCTGACAAATGGATGGATAAAACACGGCAGAGCCACACAGTGGACAATCATCCAGCAATAAAAGAGCGAAGCTCTGACATGTGCTCCAACATGACGGCCCTTGAAGATGTGACGCTAAGGGAAAGAAGCCAGACACAAAGGTCAATCCCGTATGATCCCATTTACATGAAAGGTCCAGAATACGCAGCTACATGGAGAGAGAAAGCAGATTCATGGCTGCCACGGGCTGGGGACAAGGGGGAGCGGCAGGGTTTCTTGTTGAGGTGACAGAAATGTTCTAGATTTGTAGTGACAGTTGCGTAGCTCTGAATATACTAAAACCCTGTGAATTCACACTTTAAGTGGGTGAATGACATATTAATAAAGTTGCTACCAAAAAAAAAGATTTAAAAGTAAAGGAGAAATAAACTCTTTCAGACAAACAGAAGTTGAGAGGATTTATTACCAGCAGATCTGCAGCACAAAAAACAGTCAAGGAAGTTCTTTAGGCAGAAGGGATGTTGCCAGGTGGGAAACTGGTCTGCAGAGAGAAACTAAGAATAGCCAACATGCTAAAAATGAGGGTGTATATGGGAAAGATCCATCTTATTTTTAATCCCTTTAAAAGATAACATTCTTCAAAGCAAACCTAGTAACAATGCCTTGCACTGTACAACATATATACAAGTAAAATATCTGAAAACAATGGGAAAAAATGGGAAAGTGAAAGTGAAAAAGAAAGTCATTAATTATATATGAATTGGCATAATATCAAGGATTGTGATAAGCTAAAGATGATATTGAAACCCCTAAAACAAGCACCAAAATTAAATTAAAGAAGAAGTGTAATGAATAAGCCAATAGCAGAGGTAAACTAGGACCATAAAATTTACTTAATCCCAAAGAAGGCAAGAAAAGGGAAATAAAGAGGAGCTAACACGCATAGAAAATGAAGAGCAGAAACTAGATTTAAATCCAACCATGTCACTAAATATTAAATGCAAATGGACTAAACACACAATTTAAGGTAGACATTTTCAGATAAGGTTTTTTGAAAAGGCAAACACCAACTTTATGTAATGTACAAAAAAGTCTCTAAATATAAAGGCATAGGTCAGGTAAAGGTAAAGTAACAGGAGAAGTTATATCAAGCAAACTCTAGTTAAAAGTAAGCTGAAGTAATTGTATTAATGTTAGAACATGCAGGTTTCAGAGCAAGAAACATTACCAAGGATTAAGAGGGACATTACATAATGATAAAGAGGCCTATGAATCAAGAAGATGCAGCAATCCTAAACGTTCATGCATCAAACAACAGAGCTTCAAAAATACATAAAACCAATAGAAATGCAAATAGAAAAAGGAATATTCACAATTATAACTGGAGACTTCTCTCCATAAGAGATAAAATGCAAAAATTAGTTAAGGATATAAAATATTTCAGTTACTACAAACCAATTTGACACAGTTGACATTTGTAGGATACATCACCCACCATATTTTCAAGTGCACATAAAACATCCCTCAAGACAGATCACTTGCTATGCAAAAAACAAACCTTATCAAAGTTAAAAGAACTGAAATGATTCAAAGTATGTTATCTGGCAAAAAAAAAAATTTAAACTGGAAATATATAATAATATAAAAAAATTAAATATTTGGAAATGTAAAAAGCACTTCTAAATAGCCCACAGGTAAAAGAAGAGATTATAAGGTAATTAGAAAACTGTTTTGAACTCAATGAAAATAATAGCACAGCATACCAAAATTTGTGGGACACAACTAAAGTGATATGGGGGGAAAACATATGACGATAAATACTCGCACTGGAAAACAAGAACTCCCGTCACGATCTAATCATAGCCCAAGCGCCCATCTTAAAAACACAGGACAAACAAGAAGTAAATGCAAAGTAGGCAGAATAGAAATAGGAAAAGATGTTAGTAGAAATCAATAAATTTGAAAACAAAACCAGTAAGAGAAATCAATGAAACTAAAAGATGTTGTTTTGAATATACCAATAATACTCAGAAACCTCTGGATTAGGAAAAAAAAGAAAAGACATATTACCAGTATCAGGAATCATGGAGGGGATATCACTACATATCCTACAGACATTAACAGATAACATAACAAATTCCTTGAAAGACACACACTAATAAAGCTCCCTCATAACTCAAGTAGCCTTTCATCCATTAAAGAAATTGAACTGGTGGCAAAAACCTTCCAAGAAAGAAAATCCTAGGCACAGCACAGATGCGCGCACTGCAGAATCCTACAGCATGTACAAGGAACAACACATCTACATTAACTCCTCCAGAAACACAGAAGAGAGGTGAACACTTCCCAATTCTTCATGATACTGACATTATTCTGATATCAAAACTAGACAATGATATTACAAGAAAAGAATAGCCCTCAATAAGATGGATGCAAAAACTTTAACAAAGCCAGCCACTCTATTTAGCAATATACAGAAAGGACAACAGAATGTGATCAAATGGGGCATAAATAAGGAATACAAAATTGGTTTAATATTTTTAAAAATGAGTCCATTTAATTCACCATATTATATAGTGAAAAGAGCAAACACAATTGTCTCAAAAGATGCAGCAAAGTCTTTTGTCAGAAATGAAAACTTTAGGAATGAAAGGAAGCTCCCCAACCTGATGAAGGGCATCTACAAAAATAAAAACAAAAACCTTGTAGCTAATGTCACACTTAATAGTGAAAGACAGTGCTTTTCCCCTAAGATAGGGGAACAGTGCAGAACACTTACTCTCCCCACTTCTATCCGATACTGAACAAGAAAAAGAAGTAAAAGACATACTAAATGGAAATAAATAAATCATTCTTATTCACATATGACTTGATCTTCTAGACAGGAAATCCCAAAGAATCTATCTAGAACATGAAAGTGAGGGTAGCAAGCTAACAGAATAAAAGGTCAAAAGAGAAAAATCAATTATATTTATCAGTTATATTTCTACATACTAGCAACAAATTACTCTGTTTCAAAACAGTTTTTACAATTTTACAATACACCAAAATAATATGAAATACCTAGGACTAAATCTAACAAAGTAGTTACAATAGTTGTACACTTAGAGCCACAAGAAATCCATGAGAGAAATGACCTAAACAAATGGGGAGATATGCCATGTTAATGGATCCCAAAACTCAGTAGTTAGGATGTTAATTTTCTGCAAATTCAAACATAGATTAAACGCAATCCCAATCAAAATCCTAATTGGCCTTTTTTTTGGTAGAAAGTGACAAGCTCTTTCTAAAATAGATAATGGAAAAAGCAATTTCAGAAAATAATAAAGTTGGAGCTAGAGATCACTGCCTGACTTTCAGCTTACAATGGACCTACAGCAATCAAGACAGTCTGGTATTGGTGTAAGGATACAGATCAACTGAGCAGAATAGAAAATAGACCATGTATTATCTGGTCCATTGATATTTAACAAGGGACCCAAGAAAATTCAATGGAGAAAAGACGATCTTTTGAACAAACGGCGCTGGAGCGATTACACCTCTGTGTGCCGAGGACCTCGCAGCTCAGTCTGCGGGTCACACACGGCAAGGAATGCTCTGAAGAAGTTAAGAGGGAGCAGAGCAGTTAAGAAGTACTTACAAACGGAGAACGCTGCTCAGAGAGGCGGGTCTGGGTGGAGAGCCCTGGAGTAGATGAGACCTCGCTGTGGCCCCAGCCGCACTCCGGGTCTGGCAGGTGCAGAGCCTGCAGGAGGCTGGGGCCTCACAGCCCCGTGTCCTGTCGGGCCCGTGTGGTGCGCAGTGGAGGTGCAACAGGTAAGTGGTGGTGGTGGGCTGCGTGAAGACCCAGTGCCGCCAGCCCCTCAGCCCACCCCACCCATCTCTTTATTCCCTTTGCTAAATGCAACCAAAGGTCCTTTTGGCCTGGGGTTCTCTCTTCTTCCCTCCCTGAGAGCAGAGATGGTACAAGCCACGTTTGCTTTTTAATAAAACTCCGAAGGATGTGCCCGCCAGCCACCGGGAGGCTGACCCCGTGAGCCTGCGTGGCACTCAGAGATGAATGTCAGCCTCAAACACGTGGATCCTTTCAAACGAAGAGTCCAAGTGCTGGCTCTTCCGGATCAAGTTCATTTCCAAACGTCCGGGAGCCTCCTAAAGGTTTGCCTAGGGGACTGGGGTGCAGATAGTGTTGATGAGATTCGGAACCCTTCATCCTGAGCAGGGCACAGTCACCAGCTTGGAATCCATCCTTCCCCGAGGCCAGGCCTGTCTTCCCTGTGAGGCCAGCTCTTCCTGAGCCCAGTCCCTGGCTCACTGGTGGGGTCTCCTGCAACACCCCGTGTGGGCTGTGTCCACTTGGAAGGTGATGCCATGGGCGTGTGCTGGTGATTTCCTGAGGTGTTAGAGGCACAGGTGACACAGTCACACCAGAGGGCCTCCAGGAAGGCTGCCAGGGGAAGGGACACGGCCCACTGGGGCGCACACCCGTCGGGGAGTGAAGGCTACTGCTGGGATGCAGGCCCAGGCACGAGCACCTCTGGTCTGGGGCTCCGGAGCCCACTCACCTGCCTGAAGCTCACCCTGGGAGCTGGACCAGCAGGGCTGTGTTTCCAGGACAGGCCTCACGTGCCCGTGGAATTCATGGGGGAAGGTGGGTGACATTTTCACAGGGCCACCCTGTTCCTGTGGCCCAGGTCCTGGCCTTCAACCCCTGTCCCAAAGAGGGCTGTTTGTGGCCTCAGTGGAAAGCTAGCACTGCCACCCACCCTCACCTGCAAACGGAGGAGCAAGGAGGGCAGCAGGAGGCGGCCTCCGCTGGGGCGTGCTCCCAGCTCATGCAGCCCGGCAGGACCCGCCACCAGGCCCTGGCGCTTGCCGACAGCAGCTGGCCCCGAGCCTGCAGGGCTGCAGTGGCTGTCCCTCACTCTCTGAGCCCCCGGCGCTGGGAGCACACCCAGCTGTCTGGTAAGACCCTGTTGTCGGGTAGGGTCTCACGGGGTAGGCCTTCCATGGGCTGCCTGCTCAGGAACACCATCCACCACACACTCTAAACAGGTGCTCTTCAAATCATTGCCCAACCAAGGAAAAGAAAATGCATACGAGTGGTGCGTGCCGCACACACCCAGCCACCTCCACAGCCCCGGGAGTGGGTGTGCTGTCATCTGCAAGATACTGTTTGTTTGCTCCTCAAATCCCAGGGAGCCTCTGGCCAAGCCACGGGGTGCACGAAGCACGGACAGCTTACCTCTCGGCGTGCGGCTCCCCTCAGGAGCCAGGCGGCATTTTACCACCAATCTGCTCAAAGGCATGTATCTAGCAAGGAGACTCGCAAATCCCCAACTCTGACCTTGGCTTTGGATGGGAACATCTTTCTCTGTGCTGTTACTGGCCCCCCCCCACTCATGAACCAGCTGCAGAACGCACGGCAGGAGCCAGTGTTTCATCGGGAGCCTGCCAACGCATTTCAGAACCCATCTCTTCACATCTCAGCAAACGGCAATATCAGATCACCTTGCGCTGTTTCCACCACAGCTCTGCCAGCCCCAGCCAAGCACCAGTTTTCTCTGGACAGCCAGAGAAACTGAGGCAGGAGGCGAGAATGGCCACTTCTTTCACAGAAAAGTGGTGGGAATCAGTGAAGAAGCAGCTGTTTCCTAAGAACACGAGAGCAGAAGGAGGTGGCCTAAGAAGTGTTGTCAAGGGGCAAATTGTCCTTCTTGATTAAGTTTCAGAAAAACACCACCCAAGCACAGGGCAGGTAGGAGCTGAGGCTGGGGCCACACAGGTGTGCAGGTGCTAAAAAGGAAGTGAGGCCCAGCCAGGACAGGGGGCAGGGCCTGTGCGCACAGCGTTCACCACACCTGGCGCTGAGTGAGGTCACAGCCTGGCTCCCCACCCGCGGCTGCCATGGGAACAAGCTCTGGCTTTGCCTATGTGATCAAAAAAACTCCGTGTTTAAGAGGAGAAACCTCCTGGCCTGAAGGAAGTGGGCCCAGCCCTCCTTCCTGCGCACAGAGCATGAATAGGAAAGACGTTTCAGCACCTTCCTCTGTGATATTCTCTACAGATTTAAGCTGACATTTTCCCCCAGGCTGTTAGCTTTCTAGCTGCATATGCATGCATGCTAAATATGGAAGCGAGTTCAATAGCTCAGACCTGTGCAGAAAGACCTCAGCCCACACCAAAATAGCAGAGCCCTTGCAGTGTCCAGAACAGAAGCATCCGCGTCCTCCAGCACTTACAGTTGTCCGTCCTCACCGCGTCTCATCCTGCCCAGCTCTCCCAAGACGCAGGCCTGCGTGTGCGATCAGTCACAGGCTTCTATGACTCAGCAAAGCTTCCAGCTTTTCTGTTTCAGATGGAATTTACCACACTGTAACTACATCCAGGGGGAGACACCATCCCCTGGCGTTCCTCAGCAGATGCCTATAGCAGGATCACTAAGCTCTCTGGAAGGAGGAGGCCGTGTAAATGCCGCACACAGACAGGTGCTTCCAGTAACGCCAGGTGGCTCCGCTGACAGCCTGCACAGACCCCCAGGGTTGGTGGGGGGGGGCGGGGAGCTGCTCCTCTGCCCTCTGGGAAAGGCACCGCCCTGTGGATGAGATCCGGAAAGCTGCTCTTCTCTGTGTTCACAGGAGGGATCCTGGGCCCAGGGCCGGTGTGGCCACAGCCTCACAGGAACAGACAGGTGAGGGGCAGGCAGTGTGGGCGACTCTGCCCGTGGGCTTTCCCAGCAGCTGCCTCAGGAGCACATGCTGGCCCCCTTTGCCTTAGAGAATCCCCTCTGGACTTCATGTTGCTAAAGGCTAACAGTATGAGCAAACTTCCACTCCAAAGAACATTTTTTATTTGAAATGGTGAGGTATAGAAGGAGTTGGTATCCATGAAAATGCAGAACTGAATCCAGCAGATAAGACCAGAGATTGCTGAGCACATGAGCCCCTGGCAGAAACTCCAGCCGGACCCTCAAACTTCCTGAGAACCAAACTGTAACTCAGTCCGCTTTTTGGGAAATGCAGCAGCCTCCAGGCTTCCGGGCTGGAGGCACTAGAATCGAGCTGGTCCGATTCAATCAGGGAAACAGTCAGGGCCTGATGCAGGTGGCCTGCCCTGCCTGGCCTTGCCCAGGACGCAAACTGCAGCTGTCCCGGAGTCTGGAAGCAGGCGGGAGACACAGCTCCCAGCTCTGGGCCTCCCCAGAGGGTCCCTGCACCCCTTGCTCCCGGCCAGCTCTGCCCTAGGCACCTGGGTCTATACCCACCCCTCCCCAGCCCCACTTCTTCCCACTGGACTCAAATATTCAAATTCCACCCAATAGCAGAGCAGCGGGCATCCTTCTGACATGACTCACAGAGTAAATGCCAATAATAACAAAACATGACACAATACTAATGATAGTGGAATCTTAGTTCTGGTGACACTTGCTGTTCACCCAGTTCTGGTTAATGCTCACAAATCAGAACCAATTACCAAGCTGACTAATTAAGACCATTGCTGTGCCTTTGACAAGATGCTACTGACGCTGGTGAGGACCTCTCCCGATTGGTACTCTCCAGGCCCTGACATGCTCTGCTCACTCGACAGTCACGAAAAGCCCATGGGTGGCCTATTACCACTGTGTCCATGTTACAGGGGAGGAAACTTAGGCCCCAGGAGGACGGGCAGTCTGCGCCCGCTCCCACAGCTGACAGGTGCTGTGGCCAGAGGCACTGAGCAGACACCATCAGGCCCCACAACAAGAGCACACACATGCTGTGGCAAGCCCCTGTCTCGGAGGGCGGCTACTCTCTGGGTCGGAGGGACACAGCAGCTGGCAGCCTCTGCAGGCACCTGACTTTAATCCAGCAATTCAACTTCCAGGAATTTATCCTAAGGAAATGATGTAATGATGGTGTTTTCGTAGAGATTTACTTAACAAATACTCTCATCACACTTCCTCTGTGCCAGGCACTGCTCTAAGAACTTCAAATATAACTCATTTCGGGAGGATTACGGCAATGTTGCTGATAATGTAACAGCGAACAACTGAAAGCATCCTAAATGTCCAACAACAGAGAGACAGTTTACATAAGGACGGATCTCACGCTATGGTAACACAAGGGCACCGCTTAAAAGTAGCTTATGTCCATACGTACTGACATAGAGATGTAAACAACATATTAAGGATTTTTAAAAGCCAGCTATAAAAAAAAGAGTATAGTGTGATCACATTTATATTTTTCAAACTAAGTATGTGCATAAAAGACAGACATATAGACAATGGAATAGCATGGTGCGCCCAGAAATAAACTCTCACTTATATGGTCAAACAGTTTCTGACAAGGGTGCCAAAACCAGTCAACAGAGAAAGGACAGTCTTTTCAACAAACGGTGCTGGGAAAACTGGACATCCACATGCAAAAGAATGAAGTTGGGCCCTTACCTAACACCCTACATGAAATTAACTCAAAATGGATCAGGACCTAAATGTAAGACCTAAAACAATAAAACTCTTAGAATGAAAGAGGACAAAAATCTTCACAAAATTGGACTTGGCAATGATTTCCTGGATATGACACCAAAGGCCCAGGTAACAAGAGAAAAACGGACAAAATGGGCTTCATGAGGAGAAGGCTTAAACATGGTGGCATGAGAGGTGAGACAGAAACCTCCTCCCAAACCACACATAATATGAAAATATAGCAAATACACCTAGTCCTGAAAGAGCAACAGGAAAGAAGGCTGTGACAGACTGCTGATACCTGGGGAAAAGAGCAGACCTCAAGGAAAACGGTAAAGTACCAAGCCATGATCTGGAGGGACCCAAGCCCTTCCCCCACCCCAGCTCACTGGCGGGAGGAAGAGAAATGGAGCGGGGAAGGGATGGAGGCCTAGGACTGCTGAACACCCAGCCATGGAGATCTGCTCTGGGAGCACAAACCTACATTACATGGTGCTCTGGAGATTAGTGGGGTTGGAAAGCTAAGACAGGCAGAATACTTGGAGAGACTGACATTCCAGCTGCTTGTAGAAAAGTCGTATCCACAACTGGCCACTCTGGGACAAAAGAAAGGCAGGCAGTCTCAGAGACTTCCTAACAGTGAGAGGGCTGCTAAAGGGGCAAGGATTGCACAGAGCTTGCTGCTCAGGAGAAAGGACAGGTGGACAAAATTGTCCAGGTGCACTCTGCCTAGCAGGTTGGGAACTTTCAGGAGGTTCAGATGCTCCATCCCCCTGGCTGGCTATGCAGCTACGAGGCCCCCTCACTATATGCAGCCTGCTTCGCCTTCCTCCCAGTCGACACCAGCTCACAAACTGGCTGCCCCCGCCATTGCACCAGGCCAGCCAGAGAGGACCCTGCCTACGGCAGCTACAAGTGCAAAGCATAGAGGCTTCTCCCTGCATGCTTGGCCCACTGGCCCTGGCAGTGGAGGTAAGCAATGAAGCCAGGAAACAGGAACGAGCTCTTTCCTCCCAACAGGCAGCAGCATCACTCACCTGCTACCCCCATCATCACTCCAGGGGCTGAGCAGCTCTAGAAAGTAGAGCTTCTGGGCACTAGAAGATGCCACCTACAAATATGAAACATCAAAGGAACATGGTTCAAACCAAAATACCACAAACACCAGAAAGAAGGCCAAATGAAACTGAACTCATCAATATTCCTGAAAGAGATTTCAAAATAAAAATCATAAACATGCTCACGGAGCTCCATAAAAATATTCAGAACTCAGGGAGGAATTCAAGAATGAGATACAAACATTGAGGAATACAGTATCTGAAATGAAACATACAATGGAGGGATTTAAAAGCAGAATAGATGAAGTAGAGGAGACAATAAATGAAATAGAAATTAGAGAACAGGAATACAAAGAAGCTGAGGCACAGAGAGAAAAAAGGATCTCTAGGAATGAAAGAATATTGAGAGAACTGTGTGACTAATCCAAAAGGAACAATATTTGCATTATAGGGGTACCAGAAGAAGAAGAGAGAGAAAAAGGGATAGAAAGTGTCTTTGAGGAGGTAATTGCTGAAAACTTCCCCAGTCTGGGGAAGAAGATAGTCTCTCAGGCCATGGAGATGCACAGATCTCCCAACACATGGGACCCAAGAAAGACAACACCAAGACATATAATAATTAAAATGGCAAAGATAAAGGATAAGGACAGGGTATTAAAAGCAGCCAGAGAGAGAAAAAGATCATGTACAAAGTAAAATCCATCATACTATCATTAGACTTCTCAACAGAAACCTTACAGGCCAGAAGGGAGTGGCATGATGTATTTAATGAAATGAAGCAGAAGGGCCTTGAACCAAGAATACTTTATCTGGCAAGATTATCATTTAAATTTGAAGGAGGGATTAAACAATTTCCAGATAAACAAAAGCTGAGAGAATTTACCTTCCACAAACCATCTCTATAGTGTATATTGGAGGGACTGCTATAGATGGAAGTGTTCCAAAGGCTAAACAGCTGTCACCAGAGAAAATAAAACCAGGATAAAGAAAGTAGACCAATTAATTACTAGACAGATGCAAAATCAAATCAATTACCACCAAAGTCAGTCAAGGGATAAATAAAGAGTACAGAATATGATACCTAATATAGAAAGAATGGAGGAGGAGGAAAAAAAAAGAACCTTCAGATTGTGTTTGTAATAGCATACTAAGTAAGTTAAGTTGGACTGTTAGATAATAAGGAAGTTACCCTTGAACCTTTGGTAACCATGAACCTAAAGCCTGCAATTGCAATAAGTACATTCCTATTGATAATCACCCTAAATTTAAATGGTCTGAATGCACCAATCAAAAGACATAGAGTCACTGAATGGATAAAAAAAACAAGACCCATCTATATGCTTCCTACAAGAGACTCACTTCAAGCCCAAAGACATACACAGACTAAAAGTGACAGGATGGAAAAAGATATTTCATGCAACTAATAGGGAGAAAAAAGCAGGAGTTGCAGTACTTGTATCAGACAAAATAGACTTCAAAACAAAGATAGTAACAAGAGACAAAGAAGGACATTACATAATGATAAAGGGGTCAGTCCAGTAAGAGGATATAACCATTATAAATATTTATGCACCCAACATAGGAGCATCTACATATGTGAAACAAATACTAACAGAATTAAAGGGGAAACTAGAATTCATTTTAGGAGACTTTAACACACCATTCACTCCAAAGGACAGATCCACCAGACAGAAAATAAGTAAGGAGACAGAGGCAGTGAAGAACACATTAGAACAGATGGACCTAACAGACATCTAGAGAACACTCCACCCAAAAGCAGCAGATACACATTCTTCTCAAGTACACATGGAACATTTTCAAGAATAGATCATATACTAAGCCACAAAAAGAAATTTAAAAAGATTGAAATTGTACCAAACAGCTTCTCAGACTACAAAGGTATGAAACTAGAAATAAATTACACAAAGAAAATAAAAAAGCCCACAAACACATGGAGGCTTAACAATGTGCTCCTAAGTAACCAATGGATCAATGATCAAATAAAACAGAGATAAAGCAATATATGGAGACAAATGACAACAGTAATTCAACACCACAAAATCTGTGGGACACAGTGAAGGCTGTACTAAGAGGGAAGTATATTGCAATACAGGCCTACCTCAGGAAAGAAGAACAATCCCATATAAACAGTCTAAACTCACAATTAATGAAACTAGAAAAGGAAGAACAAATGAGGCCCAAAGTCAGTAGAAGGAGGGACATAATAAAGATTAGAGCAGAAATAAATAAAATTGAGAAGAATAAAACAATAGAAAGAATCAATGAAAGCAGGAGCTGGTTTTTCAAGAAAATAAACAAAATAGATAAACCCCTAGCCAGACTCATCAAGAAAAAAAGAGTCTACACACATAAACAGAATCAGAAATGAGAAACGAAAAATCACTACAGACACCACAGAAATACAAACAATTATTAGACTATGAAAAATTATATGCTAACAAACTGGATAACCTAGAAGAAATGGACAACTTTCTAGAAGAATACAACCTTCCAAGGCTCACCCAGGGAGACAGAGAAAATCTGAATAAACCAATTACCAGCAATGAAATTGAACTGGTAATCAAAAAACTACCTAAGAACAAAAGCCTGTACCAGATGGCCTCACTGCTGAATTTTATCAAACATTTACTGATGATCTAATACCCATCCTCCTTAAAGTTTTCCAAAACGCAGAAGAAGAGGGAATACTCCCAAACTCATTCTATGAGGCCAGCAGCACTCTAATATCAAAACCAGGCAAAGATAGCACAAAAAAAGAAAATTACAGACCAATATCCCTGATGAACATAGATGCAAAAATACTCAACAAAATATTAGCAAATCGAGTTCAAAAATACATCAAAAAGATCATCCATCTTGATCAAGTAGGATTTATTCCATGGATGCAAAGATGGTACAATATTCGAAAATCCATCAACATCATCCACTACATCAACAAAAAGAAGGACAAAACCACATGATCATTTCCATAGATGCTGAAAAAGCATTCGATAAAATTCAACATCTACTTATGATAAAAAGTCTCTACAAAATGGGTTTGGAGGGTAAATACCTCAACATAATAAAGGCCATATATGACAAACCCACAGCCAACATCATACTTAACAGAGAGAAACTGAAAGCTTTTCACCTAAGATCAGGAACAAGACAAGGATGCTCATTCTCCTCACTTTTACTGAACATAGTTCTGGAGGTCCTAGCCATGGCAATCAGACTATGCAAAGAAATAAAAGGCATCCAAATTGGTAAGTAAGAAGCCAAACTGTCACTGTTTGCAGATGACATGATATTGTACATAAAATACCCTAAAGAATCCACCCCAAAACTACTAGAATCAATAACTGAATTCAGCAAAGTTGCAGGATACAAAATCAATACACAGAAATCTGTTGCATTCCTATATTCTAATGATGAACTAGCAGAAAGAGAAATCAGGAAAACAATTCCATTCACAATTGTATCAAAAAGAATAAAATACCTAGGAATAAACCTAATCAAGGAAGTGAAAGACCTATACCTTGAAAACTACAAGACACTCATGAGAGAAATTAAAGAAGATACCAATAAATGGAAATCTATCCCATGCTCATGGAGAGGAAGAATTAATATTGTCAAAATGGCCATCCTGCCTAAAGCAATCTACAGATTCAATGCAATCCCTATCAAAATATCAATGGCATTCTTCAACGAACTAAAGCAAATAGTTCTAAAACTCATATGGAACCACAAAAGACCCCAAATATCCATGGCAATCCTGAGAAGGAAGAATAAAGCTGGGAGGATTACACTTCCTGACTTCAAGCTTTACTACAAAGTCAGAGTAATCAAGATAATTAGGTACTGGCACAAGAACAAACGCATAGATCACTGGAACAGAATAGAGAGCCCAGATATAAACCCAAGCATATATGGTCAATTAGTATACAATAAAGGAGCCATGGACATACAATGGGGAAACGACAGCCTCTTCAATAACTGGTGTTGGCAAATCTGGACAGCTACATGCAAGAGAATGAAACTGGATTATTATCTAACTCCATACACAAAAGTAAACTAGAACTTTTTCCTGAATGCATCTCCCTGAGCAAGGGAAACAAAAGCAAAAATGAACAAATGGGACTACATGAAGCTAAAAAGTTTCTGTACAGCAAAGGACACCATCAGTAGAACAAAAAGGCATCCTACAGTATGGGAGAATATATTTGTAAATGACATATCTGACAAGGGGTTAACATCCAATATATATAAAGAACTCACATGCCTCAACACCCAAAAAGCAAATAACCTGATTAAAAAATGGGCAGAGTATATGAAGAGACAATTCTCCAAAGAAGAAATTCAGATGGCCAACAGGCGCATGAAAAGATGCTCCACATCACTAATCGTCAGGGAAATGCAAATTAAAACCACAATGAAATATCACCTCACACCAGTAAGGATGGCCAGCATCCAAAAGACTAAGAACAAGTGCTGGTGAGGATGTGGAGAAAGGGGAACCCTCCTACACTGCTGGTGGGAATGTAAGCTAGTTCAACCATTGTGGAAAGCAGTACGGAGGTTCCTCAAAAAACTCAAAATAGAAATACCATTTGACCCAGGAATTCCACTCCTAGGAATTTACCCAAAGAAAGCAAGATCTCAGATTCAAAAAGACATATGTACCCCTATGTTTATTGCAGCACTATTTACAATAGCCAAGATATGGAAGCAACCTAAGTGTCCATCAGTAGATGAATGGATAAAGAAGAGGTGGTACATATACACAATGGAATATTACTCAGCCATAAGAAGAAAACAAATCCTACCATTTGCAACAATGTGGATGGAGCTAGAGGCTATTATGCTCAGTGAAATAAGCCAGGTGGAGAAAGACAAGCGCCAAATTATTTTTCTCATTTGTGAAGTGTAACAACAAAGCAAAACTGAAGGAACAAAACAGCTGCAGACTCACAGACTCCAAGCAGGGACTAGCCGTTACCAAAGGGGAGGGGGGTTGGAGGGAGGGAGAAGGGGATTGAGGGGTACTGTGATTAGTACACATGGTGTGGGGGTCATGGGGAAGACAGTGTAGCACAGAGAAGACAAGTAGTGACTCTGGCATCTTACTACACTGATGGGCAGTGACTTCGATGGGGTATGAGGGAACTTGATAATATGGGTGAATGTAGTAACCACAATGTTTTTCATGTGAAACCTTCGTAAGTATGTATATTAGTGATACCTTAATTTAAAAAATGCTAGCCTAAAAAAAGAAATGAGCTTCATGAAAAATTTAAATCTTGCCCATCAAAAGACTATCCGCAGAGTAAAAAGGCAACCCACAGGAGACAATGTTTGCAAATCATGTCCGATAAGAGATTAAAATCCGGAATATATAGAGAACTCCTAAAACTCAACAACCTGATTAAAAAACGGGAAAAGGCTTGCCCAGATATTCCCCCAGACGTGAGCAAGAAGCACATGGAAGATGCTCCCCATGGCTGATCATCTGGGAAGTGCATGCGAGAGCTGCAGCGGAGTGCCACCTCGTCAGAGGGTGTTGCTCTCAAACAGAAAACGAGAAGGGCTGGTGCTGATGCCGGGAAGTGGAACCCTGAGCACTGTTAGGGATGTGAGATGGGGCGGCCACTGTGAAGGCAGCACGGCTCCTCACGACGCTCAACATAGAACTCGCACGTGCCAGCAGGGCCTCTCCTGAGAATACACTCAAAGGCCTGGAAGCAAGGCCTCCAGGAGCTGTGTGCCCACCGACGGGCACAGCCGCTGATCACGACAGTAAGCCACCGACGCAGCCTGGGCACCCACAGACAGGAAAGCGGATGAGTAAACTGTGTTGACACACATGGAGTATTATTCAGGGCCCACAGCCCCAGGTTTCCACTGTCTTCCCTGGGCCCTAGGTCGGCCCCCTCTCCCTCCCCTGTGAAATGAGCTGGGCTCGCCCTGCCTTCTGGGGCGAGGTGCTCAGGCTGTCTTCCTTGGTCATCTTGCCAGCCATACCATCACTTTTTAAACAGCTGCTCTACCCTGACACAAAGAGCCTTTAAAAATACCAACTCCCCAGTCCCTCTCTGGCTCTCCGAGGTACAGCAGCATGCTTCTGGAGATTCAAACCCCTGTGGGTGCGCACGGCCAGTAAGGGCAGACTGGCAGGGTGGCCGCACAGCCAGGCCACCCTTCCCCAAACCGCAGCTCTGGCTTTCCTTGGCTCCACCCCAGACCTGCAGCTGCAGCAGTCCTGGAGGTCAGCCTGTGGAGGGGCTGGCCTCCAGCCCTGAGGATGGGATGGCCCTGAGCCCCTGCAAGTGATGGGCACAGCCGGCCAGAGCCCACTGGCCTCTTCCCCAGGAAGCTGGCCTGATCACGCTCAGGCCCCTGCAGCTGCCATGCCAAACACTGTCCACTGAGAAATATGCGACCTTTGTGTTTGCAAGGGCCCTCCTGACTTGGCAATCCAATCCTCAATAAAAAGGCCTCTCTCCAGGAAGATTTTTGGCAAATCTCAGCTCATAACAAAGACTTCTGGCGTGCAGCCTCAAGGCTGGGGGACGGATGTATCCTGGTGTGCACGGCGCCCAGACCACCATAGGTGCTTCGCCTTGACCACCCACACTGGCTGATGACTCGGTCCCGGGGCAGCAGCCCCCAAGGCCTTCCGGAGGGAGACTTACTGTGGGAAGGGCTTCTCCCCGTGCCTACAGGTGAGCTTGGCAAACGCCCAAGAATGTCCCCTCATGGGAACTGTGGCAAAGCCAGGACAAGGCAGTAGCCCGTCTGCTGGGGTGCAGGCATGCATGGCTATCCAGGACCAACAGAGAGCTGTCCTCCAGAGCCTGGGTGGTGAGCCGCTTCCATACTGAGTGAGCCTGCCGCATGACACCTCCAGGCCACTGGCGTGGGTCGAGCCTGCGGACGGGGGCGAGCACCCCGAGAGGAGGTGCCACGTCTGGAGCAGGAAGGGCGGCTCGTCTGCAGTCACACCCAACAGGAACCAGAGCCAATCCACTCACAATGGTGCCGCCCATCAAGGTCATACGCAGCTCTCCAGCAGCCGAGGGCCCCCCTGTTCTGTGGCTCCACACAGCGTGTTGTTAGCCTTTCCTCATGCACGTCCCCTCAGGGCAGCACCACAGGAGGAAGAACCTTTGCCAGCCTCACTGGGCCACGTGTGCCCTCTGCCTGGTCCCCTGCATGTGCCGGCAGGTCCCCCAGGAAGGCAGAGCTCTCTGCTGACCTCGGCCTTGCCAGTCTCCTCCCTCTGGAGGCCATTCATCCGTGCACACCAGGGACCCCCACGCAGCCGAGCCCGCTCGGCAGGGAGCCCCTGAGCACCCCAATCTCAGAATCAACCCCTCGGCACCCAGTGCATTCCACAGATGCTACCCCATCCCTCCCCAGATGAAACAGCTTTGCCCTGAAAGGCATGCCCACCTGCGGCAGCAGCTGAGAGCTGGCCTGCCCTCGGCCCCGTCACAGGGGACACCGTCGCTCCCACCGCCAGCATCTGCAGGCACCGGAGCCAGCCTCAGCCCCAGGTGCTGAGCGGCGAGCACGTGGCTGGGTGGTGGCTGAGGGTGGCCCTCTTGTGGGAGTCACTCACGCCCTCTCCCTGCGGTATGTGCCCGTGTGCCCGTGTGCTTGGCACTCACTGGCCTATGTGATCCAAAGCCATGAGAATTCACCACACTGGCGCTAGGCAGAGTGCGGAGAGGGCCACCTGCCGCTGAACGGGAGGCAACGCCCCTTTCACGGGGCAAAAACAAGCCACAGCTGTGAGAGTGGCCTGCCCAACAAGAGGCCTAGGCAGCTCTGCGTGGGAACCGTGGGGGGAGGCGCCCTCGCGGCTGGCCTGGGCCCTTCCAAGCCGGCGCCCTGCTTGTCTCACCAGGCCCTGACCTGAGTCCGCAGGGCAGTGGCCATGCTGTCTGGCCCCCGCATCCCTCCGCCCATCCTCCGGCTCGCTCCCACAAGCGCACACACAGCAGCCAGCCACCAACAGCCTCCCTCCTTCCTTCCTGTGCTCTCTCACGGCACCCATTTCTGTGCCCTGGGATCCCCTCCACACAGGCCAGCACCTCAGGTCTGCCTTGGGGGCCAGGCTGGGAGAGCTGGTCCGGGGAGTGGGTGCAGACAGCGGCCTCAGGGAGGGAAGCCGGGACCCTGGGGGGAATCCAGGTGGGGCTCTGGAAGTGTGTCGCCCAGGCTCCAGCAGCTGTGGACGACTGGGGGGAGGCGCCCTGGGATGGGCCAGGACAAGGGGTGGGGCGGTGGGGCAGCAGGGTCATGTCACACCCGGGTTGTGCGGTTGACAGGCTCCCGGAACAGCTCTGGGGCTGTGCACCATGGAACTGGCAGCTTAGGTGGACCACTTCCACCTAGGGTGCACCCTTGAAGCACCAAGGCCTCGGGGCGGTGGGTGCGAGGGCTTCCCCTCTCCTGTCCACATGGACAGCAGGGCAGGGATCGTCGGGAAGGCGGAAGGACCTTCTGGGGGCTGACTGCACGGCCTTAAGAGGCTTTGGTGTCAAGGTCAGAGCCCTGGTAGGAGGTGGGGCCCTGGCCTGGGTGGGGACACGCGTAGAGACCTGGGCTGGGAGAGGCTGCCTCCACCCCTGTCAGAGGACACCTGCTGTTTCTCAGACTGGCTACTGTCCCCGTTACCTCAGACCCATAGCCACAGCGAGCCTGCATGGGACTGTGGGCCTCGGGCAGGAGCCAGGCCTCCGGAAGGCAGGAATACAGAGTGGACATCCTGGGGTCCAGGGCCCCGCTGGACCCAGAGGCCAGGCCCTTCCACAGCAGGGGTGCTGGGGGGCCCACTGCGGCCATCCCCGTGGCGGCAGGAGACCTGCCGTGACCCAGCTCCCAGCATCCATGGTAACGCCAGGATGCCAGGTGGCAGCGGCTGCCGCGTGGGGCCTTCTGCCCCAGCACACGCTGCCCCTGGTAGGGGCTGGTGACAAGACTGTGGCCTGATGCGTGTGACCAAAAGATGCCCGAGAGCCGGTGCCGGGAACCTGATGCCGCCTGGAGACCCCACTTCTTCACCCCGGGAGGTTCCCAGGCGAGTCAGGCCACGGCCCCATGAGGAGGGAGAGCTGACGCCTTAGAGGAGTTCCACCTCCACGGGAACGCAGAATCAACGCCCAATCCCCAGGGCCTGCAGCCACCTGCACAGTGCCAGTGCCAGGGGAGGACCAGAAGACCCGAGGTGCCACCTGGACCCCGGGGAGCCTGAAGGGGAGGGAGAGGTCCCGCAGCACACAGGCTGTCCCCTGCTGGGCACACCTCTTCCTCTCATCTGGGGCCTCAGCCCTGTGCCAGCCATGCTGGGGCTCCCGCATATTTCAGAGGAGAACCCTGGGCTGGGAGAGGCGAGAGGAGTAACCGGCAGGAACGGAGCCACAGTGGGCTCGGGCTTCCGACCTGGAGCAGACTCCAGAAGGACAGGCCGCCAGGACCAGAAGGCAGCGTGGCCTGCTCTGCGCATGAATGCGACACTTAACAGGTAATTGGATTACGTGTCTGCCCTGGAGACAAAGGCAGGGCAGCTCCAATTCCAAGGCTCAGAGGGTGGGACCCCCAGGGGCCCCATGACACAGTGGGTACCGGGGAGAAGCCAGTGGGAGAGAAAATAAGGGGGCGGCTGGTGAGTTCCCACTGACGGAGCTCCCAAATTCAGAATTTTAGGACGAGAAACTGAGAAAGCGACGTGAGCGTTAATTAAGCTTCGGCGAGGCGGCACCACAGGCTCTCACAGCTCAGGCCCTCGCCCTCGGCCTCCCTTCAGTCACCCCCTCACCTGATGTCACCCTGGCCAAAGGCCTTGTGGCGAAGCCTGCTTTAATTTCCTTCCAAATGCTGACAGAAGAAAACATTGAATTTTAATAGATTCATGCTCTTTCTCAAGCCAACTGACCCGAGCTGCGGTTCTCCAGGCCAGCTGCCGATGTGCCCTGGGCCACGCACGAGGCACTTTTGTCACTCATAAGCCAGCCCCTCCCCTTGCTGCCAACCTCCCACGGAGAGTCCAGCTTTCAGAACTGCGGCTCTGGCTCCTGGAGGAATGATGAACACAGACCCAGCAGTCTGAGAACCTGCCCAAGACTCCGCCGAGGCCTTCCGACAGGCCCAGAGGGTCCGGGGCCTTCCTCACAGGAACGAAGGACAGGGCCCTCAGAGCCAGGAGAAAGGCTCCGGACCAGCCTGGCTCTGGAGGCTGGAACAGCACCCCAGTCCACGGGGATGTCCCCTGGTCCACGAGAATCTATCTGTAGTATCTCTTCTTTCTCAGTTCTGTGCTCACTTCAAGTCACTGACCACACCTTAGCCTGGACCTAGAGGGGGCCCCACTTTAATCTACCCTACCAACAAGTCTGCCCCTCCCTGACTCCTGGCCTGGCTTTGGGTAGCTGCCCTGCAGGGACTGGGCCATCTGTTGGAGGGGGCTCTGCCTGGACTTGAGTGCGCCCCACGCCCCTCCTGCCCTATCCAGCCTGTAGCTCATCTGCCCTCATGTCTGCCGAGATCCTGGCCTCTGGCAGGGCCGCCCATGCTGGTCTGCACCCTTGGGTAAGCAGTGTGAGAAACACTAACCCGGGAGCTCTTTCCTGAGTTTGTCCACAGACAGGGCTACTTGGTGGCTCTGATACATACACCCTTTTCTCAAATTCTCAGTAAGCAGAAGTCATGGGAGAAAGAGATGCAGACACCCACTGTTAGCTGAACCATCCCTGAGGCTAGTTTTCACGGCACGGCTGGCAGCGGCATGAGGCTTTGGGATCTGACGGTGTTTTATAATGCGGATGCTCTGTTCCACATTCTCTTCCAAGGGCACAAACCCCGTGCTTCCCCCTGGTCATTACAAAAATGAACCTGAACCCAGAGCAAGGTGGCCTCATGCTCACGGCCTTGCAGCTTTGGCTCTCTCTGCCCCTCCGCCCCACGCAGGGCACAAACCGGCATCTCCAAGCCCTCTCTGATACCCCTGGGGCTTTTCCCAAGGTTGGTGCGCTGGGCAGGTCAGAACAACTTGCCCCCAGCATGAGAAACCAAGACAAGAAGATCTGACCCGGATGGAAAGTGAGACGTGGGGCCCAGCGGCACTGCCGGGGGACTGGCCAGGACCCCGCAAGGAGCCCCCTGCTCCTTAGCCCCTCAGTGCGGGGAGGCAGGAGAAAGCCCAAAGGCATGCTCCGGTGGGGAGCTGTACCGGTGACCTCTCCACGGTGAGTGCGGCAAGTGCCTACCCCTCAGGGCTGTCCCAGAGCTGCACCAGGCCACTCTGCACCCCAGCTCCGCAGGCTGTGTGTGGAGCAGGCTACCTTGGTGGGCAACTGGGGGCTGCAGCCCCGAGGAGCAGTGACAGCAGAAGGTGACCGGGTGGAACCAGGGTCCCCAGGCTGAGCGCTGGCTCGGAAGTGCTCCCGACCAGGCACCCTGCTGCCCGGCAGGACCAGGTGTGACCCTTTCTGGAGAAGGGCACATTTGCCCAAGGCCTCAGAGAAGCCCCACAAATGTACCCGGACGGGGGCCAGCCCGCACCTATCGACAGCCAGGGAAGCCACAGAACAGGCAAGTGAGCAAGCCCCAGTCACGGCGCCAGCAAACAGGGCTTACCAGGGGACAAGTCTTCCTATTTTTAAAGTAGACTTCATTCGTAGAGCAGTTTTAGGTCACAGCAAAATCATGCTGAAAGTTCAGCATTCCCATCCACCCCTGCCCACTGTGCATAATCTCTCCTACTTTTTTAAAGAAGGAAGTTTCATGTTTGAAAATAACTTCATGGAGTAAAGAACTTAGAAAGTGATATGCCAAACCTGAATAGAGAGAGACACACCTTTAGAAAAACAGATATAGCAACTGAAATGAAAAACATGGAGGACACTTTGGCAGCAAATGGGACAGACACGAGGCACTGGAAAGTAATTCTGGAAACTGAAAAGAAGGAACCCCTAGAATCGAGCGCAAAGAGACAAAAAAGAACACACACAGGAGGCAGACAGGACAAGATCTGAAGGAAAACGAGGAAGAAACTTATAAGCAAAATTTGAAGATGAAGTGGTTGCAGATTCTCTGGGATTGATGGACGACAGTCTGAAGATTACAATAAGCCACAACGACCTAGACATGTCATGAGACTTGAGGGAAAGAAACAAGGAGAAAGAGGAAATAAAATCTGCCAGAGGAAAGAGGTTTTTGTTTGCATATGGGACAGACGGGCCGTCAACTATGTTCTTAACAGAACGGCCATATCAGGCATCGGACATACTTTCAAAAAATACCTGCCAAACAAGAATTCTACCTCTGGTAAGATATTTGCACCTTCATTCCTGAAAGAAAGAATTTTTCAGGCCAAAAAAAAAACAAACAAACAAACCAAAAAACCACAGAGAGAGAATGGTGCTGGTCGGAAAACGGTGCCAGCACTGCAGAAAGGATGTGGGGGCGTCCTGCAGGGGCTGATGGGCAAGAACAAAGGCAGAGTGCAGAGACCTGGACGAGCAGGCGGTGGTGAAGGCGGACAACGATTCTGGCGGTGTCACGAACAGGACAGAAATAAAATGACAGCACGAGACCTGAGTTAGGAGGGGGAGGAAGCGAGGGGAGGAAATAACGCCCGGAAACGGTCAGAGGGTCCACAGGGCGGTGGGAGGACAGGAGGACCGAGATGGAGGCCCTGTTCCTCCAGAGCCACCGAGGAGGAGGGGATGACATGAAGGCCGAGCTCCCATCTAAATCCACGGCCCCTGGAGACTCCACACACAGCAGGCTCCCTGGGTGCCCAGGAAAGCAGACCCAGACTGACCGACATAGAGACACACTTGGCAAAATAACTAGATTTCAAAGCTAAAGATGGAATCCACAAGGCCGCTGGCAAAAAGACCGATTGCTCCACAGTGTCAAAAGAATGAGGCTGGCGTCAGACTTTTGAAAACAAGGAAGCCCGGAAACCATGGAGAAACACACAAAATCAATGAGAGAAAAACACAAACCAAAGATTTTAGAACCAGGGCAGCCTGAACCTCCTGTGGTTCCAGAAAGTAAGAAAATGCTAAAAAAAATTTTTAATTAATTCATTAGCTAATTTTTATAACAAAGAAAAATGGGGCTTCTGAAAGGACACAGTAGCCAAACTGAAGCTGTTCCAAAAGCCCGACACTGGGACACTTTGTTGAGCAAAATAAATATTGTTACTTTTGGATCTTAAGCCATGGAGCAAAACAATTATCTGTGTGTCTGTCCTGATGTCCATAAATAATTGATGAGTGAGCGAGGCGAAGCCACAGCCTCTGCCATCTGTGGGGTCCCCGGGAGCAGCATGAATGGGAAGAAGGCACCTGGAGGTGCGTAGCCAGCAGCATCGCAGGGGTGACCTGGGCACAGCCTGCCAGGGGCCAGTGCTCTCCGTGACAGAGTCAGGAGGGGGTTGCACAGTCTCCATATCCCTCCTGAGGCAGTGGGGGACGTCACTTCACAGTGGAGTGGCCCAGCGGCCACAGCCTGACCCAAGAGACTGAGGCCAGCATCACTAATAAGATGGACACGGATGGCTCCCGGTACAGCTCCCAGAGAAGGGTCTGTGCCGCCAGGGCTTCCTGCCAAAAATTCACAAGCGGGTCCCGATCCTGAGCAAACAGAGGTGCATCTTACAAAGCAGCTCATCGGTGTCTCCCAAGTGCCGGCCTCACAGAAACAAGGCTGAGGACCTGCCACAGATCGCGGGACACCAAGGAGACACAGCAACTGGACACAACTCGGGGCCTGGGTGGGCCCTGGGGCGGGAGAGGCATTAGCGGGAAGCTAGTGAGGGGTGAATCAGCTCCGCAGTGGGGGTGGGTAGTCTTGCACCAATATTAATGCCCTGGGCTTGATAATGCACTACAGCTATATGACAGGTTAACTCTAGGGAAACCTCGTGAGGAGTGGAGAGAACTCTGTACTATTCTTGCAACTTTTCTGGAAGTCTAAAATTAGTTTAAAATAAAGCTTTTTAAAAATAAGCACATAAAAAAGGGGCTCAATTAATCATTAGGGAAATGCAAATCCAAACCACGATGAGACATACCCTCACCCCCATCAGGATGGCTGCTATAGACACAAAAAACAGAAAAAGAAAAGAACAGTTGTTGGGGGGTGTGGAGAAGCTGGAGCCCCGTGCACTGTTGGGGGGATGTGAAATGGTGCAGCCACTATTTAAAGCATAAGTCAGCCCCCCAGAATACCAAGCAGCAATGCCACTTCTGGGTGTGCACCCAAAGGAAATGAAAGCAGGGTTCCAAGAGAGATCTGCACCCTATGTTCACAGCAGAGTTATTCGCAATGGCCAAGAGGAGGGAACAGCCTGGGCATCCCTCACAGAGGCACGGATATGTACGGTGGAATGACACTTAGCATGAACACGGAAGGACACACTGACACCTGCTACAACATGGACCAACCTTGAGGACATCATGCTGAAGGAAATAAGCCAGACAGAGAGACAAGCTGTGTGGGTCCACTAGCGGAGGGCCCTGCCGTAGCCGCATTCACGGACCAGAACGTAGACCGGCAGTGCCACGGGCAGGGAGGAGAGTGTTTAATAGGGACCGAGTTTCCGTGTTGCAGGGTGAGAAAGCTCAACCCTCTGGTCTTTAAAGGGAGGGAAGCCCACGGCAGGTGCCCAGCTTGCCACCCTCTCCCCACACCGCCCGTGTCCTTTTCGTTCATGGCTTGAGGGCCTGGGTTCAGTTCCCTGGCCAGAACGGGAGGGACTCACCACAAAGGGGAGAGAAGAGGGCAGGGGACACAAACCAGGGCCAGAAAGATGTCCAAGCCTCAGCAGACCACATCCAGCCTCGAAGGCCGTGCGATACAGTGAGGCGCATTCTGCTCTGAAGGCCACGGCCGGGCTCGCAGCCTGCCCTGCACGCAGCTGGGTGGTCCACGGCTCACGGTGTCCCTGGCCCCCTCCTACCACACCAAGCTCCTGCTGAATTCACATCTCCTCCTCAGGGTGACACCCGCACAGACACTGTCTGAGGACGTGGGGTGGGGGAGCGCCGGGGCCTCGATGGAGCTGTGAGCCCAGCACCTCTTGGCTCAGCCGGGTCCCCGGGGGAGACGCTGGCCCATGCCTCGGGCACCCCTGGTGTGGGGAACACAGCTCTTGCTGGGTCCACCTGTTCCCGCCCTGGGACAGCTGCCCCGCATCCTGCCTCCCCAACCCTGCACAGAGATCCTGCCTGGGTGTCCCCGATGGGGCCGTGCCTCGCCCTCTCCTGCTCCTCGGAGGCCATGTCTTCCCTGTCTTCCCACTGACAGCCAGGTGCCTGTCTGCAGTGCAGCCTTGATCCCGACACGCCCTCGACACCTGGGACATGCGCACGCTATTTTGTCTGACCTACAGTAAAGCCCTAAAATAAGAGAGTCCATCAGGGGTTGCTCCTGATGGCAAAGGATTAAATTCAACACAGATGCCTAATTATAAGGGACCGATTAAGGAAATGGCTGAATGTTACAGACCCTACAGATCATCTTTTCATTGATTTTTGAAAATGCTCACAATATGACATATAAAGTGATTATAGTATGATCCAAATTATGTGTGTTGAGGGAGGTTTTCCACTGGTGCTGGTCAAGAGGTCAGTGGGCACCAGGGGTGTCTAGTTGTGGACGGAGAGCATGGTCTTGGGGAGCTCGAGCCACAGTTCAGGGGGCAGCGAGGTGGGGTTCAGGTGAGTGCATCTTCCTGCCCCTGGCTGCGAGCTTTGGCGTAAGAGCTCTCCTCTTTCAGGGGCGTCAGCCCCACCATGGCGGCCTTATGACCTCTGCTAACCCTGACCACCTCGAAAAGGCCTGCCTCCAAATACTGTCAGATTGGGGGTTAGAGCTTTTCCACATATGAATTTGGGGGAATGCAGACATTCAGTCCACACACTTCCTGACCACGCAGGAGCACCCTCTGCAGGCTTTAATCACAGGTACTACCGACTGGATGGCGCTTTTCTGCAATTTTAGAATTTCCTTCATAATCAGAAAGTGGAGGCTGGTGCAGAGGGCCCCAGTGCTCCTCAATGTAATGGTGGGGACTGGGGAGCGGGTAGTCCGCACACCTGAGAGGGCCCCATGCTTTCCACATTGGGTCTCCATGGCCCAGGCTGGAGGCCGAGGAAGGAGGCCAGAGGAGCCCCCCACTGTAGGGTCAGTGCCAGAGGGAGTGGGGGTCCTAAGGTGGCTCGCCTGGAGAGCATAGCATGACGCTGACTGCAGGGCCTCTTGCAGGCAGATCAGCTGGGGAGGTGTGACCCTTTTACTGAGCTCACGCAGGAGGCAACCTTTAGCCAGGGGTCTTGGCAGGGTGCTGAGGACAAGGCCTTGCCAGTCTGTGCTGGACACGGCACAGCTTCGTCACCCGAGACACGTGGTCGAGGCCACTGTGTTGGAGGAGAGCGGTGGAGCAGCGCTGGGGATACAGGCTGCAGCAGATGCCCACAAGTCCCTGGACTCCCACCAAGGGGCACAGACCCTAGTTGCTGGTTTCAAGGCTTGAGACAAGGCCCTTCCCTTCTGCAGGTGTCAGCCTCCTCTCTTCCAGATGATTCTCCGTGATACTGTCATTGCCTCCCTGGAAGCCCCATGAGGATGAGGCCCTAGCCTGGCTCCCAGGGTGTCACCGCCTCAGCCCGCCTCGAGGTCCCCCACGAGCCTGCTCAGGAGTCTCCCAGGCCTGCCCGGGACACGACACCATACCAGGTAGGGAAATCAGAACAGTGCCGGCATGGAGCCAGGGCCGTGGAACGGGTGGCTTTTTCTTCATCATTAGATCTTTCTTCACCTTTTCCGTGTGCTGCCCTTGGTCACAGTCTCCTAGATCTTGCCAAGTTTCATGCAGGCAGATTTGTGCTGCTGAAACCCCAGACCCTGGAACTTGCTCACCCTGACGCCACCAACCGCCCCCAGGAAAGGCAGCCCTGTGTACTGGCTCCCAGGAGAGGCTGGCTGCGGCACCGTGCCTGCCGCTGTGGGCATCTAAACTGACCCCCACCTCTCCTTCGGAATAAACACCAGGCCACACCTGTGTAAATACGTTCAAAACAGATAAAGTCCTGAAACAATAATGGGCTGTTCAGTGATACACTGTGTGCTTGAAAATCCTGTTCTAAACGGGAATATCTTCTATCAGCCCCCAACAGAAATGCCTGATTATAAAAGTTCCTCTTTCCAAATTTATTCCCTTTGGGAGAAGGCAGACAGTCCAGGTAAGGAGTGAGGTGCTATGCTGTCAGCCGCGCCCAGTTAGCGGGAAGGCCCCCAGCAGTTCTTTCCGGCCACAGAGCAGCCCCTGGCCCAGGCAGCCCTGGACGTGCCCCATGGGTCCCCAGCCCGGAAGCCGAAGACGGACGCCGCCAGGCAAGGGTGCTTCCCCCTGAACGCACACCAACGCTCTGCGGACACATCCTGAGATCCCTCTAGGAGGGGTGTTTTTGTTCCTTAACACACAGGCTTACAAGGTAGTAAGCAGAGACCTACGAGCCATGGAGGTGGGAGGAAGTGCGGCGGGCCGGGGCGAAGCTCTCCGCGCCTGGGCACAGAGCGGCCCTCAGAAAGGCGGTGCGGGTCCTGCTTGTGTTCCTGAGGCACAGACGCGCTGCCCAGCGGGAGCCCTCCGCATGCCTCAGCAGGAACCTCCCGGGGCTTCCCGCAGCCAGGCCAGAGCCTCCATTTGCCCGTCATCGCGTTCTTCTGCGCAGACGAGCTAGAGACCCTTGAACCACTCCTTCACCGCAGGACGGGAGTGACTCGCAGCCCGGGATGCCCCAGGAAGGAACCACAGAGGCGGGTCAAGGGGCAGGCGGGCGGTCTTCAGGAAAACTACGAGGCGGCCTCCTTTCTGACCCCTGACCCCATCAAACCTTCATTATGTGCCTCCCAATTTTGTGTGCCTCTGACAGCTATGTCGCTACCCCCGGAAATGGGAACAAGTGAGATCTTAAAAGGAGAGACACACACACACACACACACACACACACACACACACACACACACACACACCGCACCACACCCTCCGGAGCCGCGCCTTCCCTGGGCAGCTCCGTTGGCCACGCGGAAGCCCCGAGTGGCTCTGACCCCCGGCGCCAGCACCTGCCCACCCCCAGGGCCAGCCCCCAGCCTGCGTCCCCGTCTCTGCACTTGCCATCAGCCCCCAAGCGTTCCCAGGAAATGGCAGCGACTGAGATGGATGTGGCTGGCCCGCGGGGAGGCCTGGAGAGGCAGAGAGGACCCCCCCGCCCAGGGCAGGGGGCCGCGGGACCCCGGCCACCGGGATGTCACCCGCCGCCCCCGACCACACCCAGGCCACCTTCAGGCAACCCCTGCCCGCCCCCGAGCCACCTCCGGTCCCCCTCTGGCCTCCCCGCGGGTCACCCTCAGGCCAACGTCCACCGCGGGCGGAGCCGAGCGGGCGCTGCCTCCCACCACCCCGCGGCGCAGGGAGGCCGGCCGGGCGGCAGAGCGCAGCATGGTGCCAGGCGCGGCAGAGCGCAGAGGCCCGGGGGCGGCGCTTTGGGCCGGGGCCGGGGCCGGGGCCGGGGCTGGGGCCGGGGCTAGGGCGACTCTCACCGAGGCTCCCGGCAGCGGCGTCCAAGGACCCCTCGGCCGTGGCAGCGGCGCTGCGCGGGCGGGCGCCCTAAACCCAGGCCCTTCCCGATCTCCCCGCTACCGGGCCGCGCGGCCCCGACACCCCCAGCCCACCTCTGGTCCTCTCCGCGCATCTGACTCTTCAGGAGCGGGTCCGCAGTCTATTAGGATCAGGAAACGACGTTGCTGAAAATAACCCGGCTGCGCGGAGCGCGAGAGGAGAGGCAGCCCGGAGCCGAGCCGGCCCTGCCCTCTGCCGCCGCCGCCGCCGCGCCTCACCCGCGCGCAAGGGCCGAGTCACTCACCACGCTTCGTGGTGCAGATCAGCGGCCATGCAGCGTCGCGGGGCAGGCGCACGTGTGTTTCAGCCGTTGATTCTCGGCTTCTCATCTCCAAATGCTGCCTTCCACTGCCGAGGAGGCAGAATTGCGCTTTGGAGCCTGGCATGGAACCAATCACACCCGTGTTCGCGGTTACATCCACAATCCGAGCGTTGAGCGGGGCCTCTGGGGCCCGCGGGCATGGGCATTCCAGCTCCAGGTACATGCTCAGGTCACTCCGTCTGTCAAGCACCCACCCTTTGGATGCTGGGGAGTGAGCGAGTTAATGTCAGTGGGAAGGGCGAATACTGTGCTGTGAAAACCTGAACTCCGGGAATCGCCCCTTAGGGGTACATTCCTGCCCCAGGTTTACACCAGGACTTACACTCCAACAGATCCCAACCTTTTAGGCATGGAGAGCAAATGTTTTTGCAAGTGAATCACTAAGTATGATGGAGAGAGGGGCCTCACCCACTTTTCTGCCTTCCTCCTGGACCCAAGCAGTCTGGCCTCAGGAAAGCAGCACCCTTTACTGACTGCTGTCTAAGAACACGTCTGACAGCACAGAACTCAGTCTTGGAGGGCTATTTTCCCACCGGCCTCTATGCTGCCTTTCATGGGCCAGCCGCCATTCCCTGCTGTCTGGCTGGGAGACCCAGTGGGACCTGTAAGTCCCTAGATGTCAGCCTCTTACTGCACCTCTCTGGGTCCTGGTCAGAGGCAATGTGGGCAGGTCAGTGTGAAGGTAAGAAAGCGCTGAATAGGTCTGTGATGGCGTTCCTGGTGGAAGGCTGGAGGGCGAGCATGGAGAAACCACTCCCAGGATAAGCATCTACCCCAGCAAGTCCACTGGACTTGGTCCCCTACCAGAGGCTGCTTGCTCCCCCAGGTGTGTCATGGGTCTCAGCTGCTGCGAGACTGAGTGATTGGGGGGCAGGAACCAGCTCGGCCTTGGTGGAGGAGATGAGTGTTAACCCCTGGGCTGCCACCACCCACCACCACCACTCTTTCATGGGCTTTTTGTGCAAAGACCGGGGTGGCTGGGAAGCAACTGGCTGACATCTGGGAATGGGTCACCTTCCTCACTGGCCTGGGGAGAAGCCTTTGGTGAATATGCACAAGGGACCCAGGCATGATCACATCCGAGACCCCTCCAGAGGGCCTGTCCCCAGGCCTCCCTAACCTGGACCCTCCAAACCTGTTCCTTCTAAGTGCCTGGCCGTCAGTGTAGATGAACATCATAGTCAATTCTTTTTCCAAGGGCAGCAGATACAAATACACGGCTTGCTGTCGCTGCTGGGGGACGCCCCCCCCCCACTCCCAGCCTCACCGCCTCCAGGGCCAGTTCCCGCAGGGCTGTGGTAGTCCTGGTCCTCTTCTAGCCAGGACCAGCATGGCACACGGGATCGCCTGGGCCCCAGGCTCCAGTTCCTAGCCATTAGCCAGCTTGTCTTCGGGAATGTCCATAACACCACAAATGCAAGAGGAGAGCCGGGAGTGCCGTGGGTGCAGGTGCACCGGAGGGAAGGCTACCTGGATGTCTAGGATAAGTTGAGAACAGTACTGCATCAGCTGCCTGGGCTGCTGTAACAAAATCCCACAGCCTGGGGGCTTAAACAACAAAGATCACTTTTCCCACAGTTCCAGAGGCACCCCTGCAGCTGGCATCCCAGCCCCCCATGTGCCCACCACCCCTCCTTAGGCTTTACCTCCACCCATCTCTCAGCAGGTGTCACCCCTTCCCACCCCATCCTTTCTCTCTCCCCGCATCCAACCCACACACGAGCCTCAGCCCCGTGGACCCTGTGCGGTTGCCAACACCCCACCCAGTGCTGGTCCTACGTGCTCCCTTCCCGGCCCGTTTCTTCCCCAGCAGTGAATCCTGTCCACTGCACAGACCACAGGCTTTCAGACCTCCTGGACTCCCTCTTTTGTCATCCTGTGTCCACCCCTCACAAACCCTGTTGGTTCTCACTTAAAACAACTGAACCTGCAGATCTGACCTGAAAGAGGCATGGAAAGATGCACAGAGAGAAGGACCGACAGAGGGAGAGACGCATGAGTGGATGGCAGAGGGATGGGCAGATGAAGAAATGGATGAAGCTGTACTTAACTGCATTCAGTTTCTTAGAAATGGAGGCACTGTTTTGGGATTAGGTTCTTGGAGAAAAACACCTGCTCTGGAAGTCAGGTAACCAGACGTGTTCACAGAGACAGCTGAACCCCCAGCAAGCACCTTGGCCGGCTCCATAGCCTGGACCTGCTGTCATAACCTGCCCTGCCAGCATCCCCGAGCACCACTGAGGATCCACTCCACTCCTGAGCTCCTGAACTCTGCAACAGCACCCCAGGGTGCTTAGGAGTGAAACTCAGGAGCCGCATCACCCAGGCTCAGACTCTAGCTTTCCCCAAGACACTCCCCACAGCGTTCTAGATTCCTTGTCTGTAAGATGCGGATGAGCTGTATACACGGAGAGATGCAGAAACATGCACACAGCACCTGTTGTCACACAGGTGACACCACACCTCTGGCCTAAAAATCAGGCCTTGAGTAACAGACCCATGCAGCCTCTTGCTATGGATGGGATGCTTGCAGCCCCCTCCCAAATGCGCATGTTGACACCCTGTTCCCCAGTGTGATGGCACTGGGGACAGGGCCTCGGGGCTGTCACCAGGGTTAGATGAGGCCACCAGGGTGGCCCCAGGCTGGGCTTAGTGTCCTGATAGGAGTCAGAGAACTTGCTCCCTGTGTCTCTCTCTCCGCCATGTGAGCAAGCCATCTGCAGCCTGGACGCCGGCCCCCGCCAGAACCCGACTGGGCTACAGAACCATGAGAAATAAGCGTTTGCTGTCTAAGGTGCCCAGCCAAGGAAACTGTAGCAGCCTGAGCTGACCAGGACGCCTCTTCTGCTGTCCCAGACATGTGCCTTTCACTCAACCCAGCCACCAAGCACTTGGGGACACATGCCTTGGGCCGTGCCTATGCACTGCTGTGCGTCTGCCTGAGGGACACCCTGACCATGGGCCTCCTGACCCACTTCACTCCCTCCTCAGGCCCGGCTCACATACCAAGAACACAGCCACGTCTGGAAACTTCATGCTGGCCCATGTGACACCCCATTGTGTACAAGTGTGCAGACTGTACACACAGTATGTAAACACGGTGCAACTCTCTGCTCACCCTGCAATTTCACTTCCAAGACCTGCCTGGCCAGGCTATGGCCCTTCCAGGGGCTGGGTTTTATTCGTATTTGAGTCCTCCCTTCGCCAAAGCCAGACCCCAGCTGCAGAGTCCCTAGTAAGCACTGCATGCTCAACAAGGTGGGCTGAGCCTCCCCGGCAGGGTGGACCTGGGCGCCCTTCCTTCTCTCCCTGAGAGGCAAGGCTCAGTACCTAAAGAAATTCTGCATTTTGCCTCATTCATTTCTCCCCCAATCTTTTGTGATGGCAAGTCCCAGACATCTAGGAGAGTTGGAAGAACTGCATGTGAGCACGCCTGTGCGCACCATGTGGATTCTACAGTTACTGTATTGCAAGCTCTGCTTTACCCCGTCCCTCGTGACCTCCATCAGCCTAACTTACTTTCTGCTGTATTTCAGAGGAAGCTGCAGACCTTGGGACTCGTCCTCCCTGAGCCATGCAACTTGCCTGTGCTTCACTGGCGTTCAGTATTTGTCGCCGGCTCCTTTCCTGGGATGGAGAGATGAAGTTGAGATTCAGTGAGAGGCACAGATGTGAGGTGAGTTTTGCCAACGGTACACGTCTGTGTAGCCCAAGCCTGTCAGGACACAGAACACGACCACCTCCCCAGTGTCCCCAACCTTCCCAGTCAGTCCCACCCCACACTCCCAGAGGCAGCCACCCTTCTGGTATTTTTCACTGTAGATTAAACGTGGCCTGGAAGTTCACGTCAGTGAACCATTCAGTGGTAACTCGTGTAAGGCTTCCAGACCAATGCGTATCAGTAGTTCGTTCCCATTTGCTGCCAGACATTATCATGTTGCATGAATTTTCAATTGTTCCTCTAATCCAAACCAGGTTTTCGTGTGTGTGTGTGTGTGTGTGTGTGTGTGTGTGTGTGTGTGTGTAAGGGGGCTGTTGTGGAGGAGGCCTCCCGGCACAGGCCCCACTTTACTGACGTTTCTGGGACAGACCTCAGGAAGAGAGGCTACGCAAAGCATTAAGGAGCACGTCAGAAAGCCAAACCTTAGCCATCAACAGGACGGTTGTCCGATGGGCCACTGCTAGCGTGCCACACGTGGAGGGTTTCCTCCCTGGCAGGAAGGCCACACAGGACAGGATGAGGGTCCGGGAGAGGGGCACCTCAGGCCCGGCCCACATTGCCAATGGACTCCAGCCAGAGCTGAGATGCACTGTGCTCCCGCGAGGGGCTCACAGAGTGGCTCCCACAGAGGGGCCCCGTGGAGGGGCATGGGTGGAGGGTGGCCACGGAGGGGCCCCGGGAGGCGTATGGCCCGAGCAGGCGCCTCTGCTTGTCTTTCCTTCTGCCTTCCCTCGTGCACATCCACGTGAAGCAGCGGCAGGCAGCCATGGCCCTCCAGCCCAGGTGCCTCCTCCACTCTAGGTCAGGAGAGGTGTCCCGGCACCAATGGGGTCTCCCTCCCAGCCGCAGCAGCACCCCAAGTGCCAAGGAGCACGCAGCGCAGGGCTGACCTGACCCTCAGACGGGCAGTCCAGGTCTGTGAGATGCCTGGGGACGCACAGAGAGGAATCCATCCCACCCAGTCCGCAGCCCATTTGAGAAACACAGACACACACCTGAAGGCAAGTGGAGATGCACAGGTGCCTAGCGAGCTGCAGAGCTGCAAGTGCTCTAGGCTCAGAGGAGAGCCGGGACGTGCTTGGGCTCATGTGTGGGGACGCGCCCTGGACGTGTCCGGGATAGGTATGGAGTCATGTATGGGGACACACCCAGGACGTGCATGGGGACATGCATGGGCTCATGCGGGCTGACGCACCCGAGGCGCGCCTGGGATGTGCGTGGGGTCATGTGTGGGGACGCGCCCGGGACGCTTCTGGGACGTGTGTGGAGTTACGTGTGGGGACGCACCTGGGACGTGCATGGTTTCAGGTGTGGGGACGCGCCCAGGACGTGCTTGGGGACGTGTGTGCAGACACACCCAAGGCGCACACGGGACGTGCGTAGGGTCACTTGTGGTGATGCACCCAGGGCGCGCTGGGGACGTGCGTGGGGTGCGGATGTGCTCAAGACGTGCATGGGGCCAGTACTGAGGGCACGCTGGGAAGAGGCCAAGGGAGAGCCAGGGGCTGGGAGCAGGGGTTCCTGGAGGGAAAGCCAGCGGGTGGGGGGATCCAGGCGCTCCCTGCCCTGGCTGAGCTGACTGTAGCTGCATACACGAGGGGGCGGGCAGCTCTCCAGTCCCCAGAGGCCGACCGCCCACCCTGCTGCCGCCGCCCCACTCCCAGCACAGGCGGCCCAGATGCGGGGCCTTCTCAGGTCAGTGGGCAGAGCGGCTGCCTTCGCAGGAGCACATCTGCACATCTACCCGGGAGATTAGCAATGAGACAAGGCTCTGCATGAGCCCGCCCAGCCCCAGCCCCAGCCCCCAGGAATGTGGGAGCAAGGCCGGAAACTGGAGTAGCGGGACCCCTCCTTGGAAGTGGAAAATGACCTTCCTCTGCCCCCACCTTGGTGGCCGGCGGTGTGTCCCTGGTGGAGCTCCGAAAGCGGGGAGCACCTTGGGCCTTGAGGTCGGGGCAGCGTGGAGGCTGCGCAGAGTCGGCACGCCTCCTGGGTGAGCAGGGCCCCATCAGAGGATGTCAGACCTGGGGTGGGAGGCCCAGAGCTCTCCGTGTCGGCTGAGGCAGCGGCTGCCGGCGAAGGACCTTCATCGTGGGCATAGGCAGGGCGGGTGGCCCGTGAGGACTGGACCAGTGAGGGCTGTCCCCTGCGCACGACAATCCTGTGCATGGAGGCACCTGCCAGTGGTGCCGGACACGGGGCTGCCCTCTGGGTCTGAGTCCACAGATGTGAGCCAAGGAAGCCGCGGGAGATCTCATGTTTGCTAACCACGCATCAGCTATCTCATCAGACACCTTATGAGGCCCGGACCCCCCAAAGAAGCCCGCTGAGGAGGAGCAGTCTCCCCTGAGCTTTCCTTGTGCTGAGGCTGCACCAAGGGGCCTCCTCAGGCACTTGTCTTTTTAAAGAAGTTGGTGGCCAGACGCCTGTGGAGTCAGGACCTAATAACCCTGACGCTGGCCGCAGGCAGCCAGCTGCGTCGGGAGGGGTCACTGGTCATTGTCACTGTCGTCAGCCTCTTGATCTTCGTGTTCCTGGCAGGTGGCATGCACCATTCTGTCCCCTGCAGAACTCTATGAAGCACCTAACACTATGATTATCTGCAGTTTCCTGATGGAACCAGCGGGGTGGCCCTAGACATGTGCCTGTTTCCCCTTCCCTTGACGCCACCCAGGCAGGTGTCCGGCTCTTTGCACTGTGCCCCAGGGTGGCCAGTCTGGCTCACAGTCTTCCCCACTGCCTATTCCAAAGGCCTGAGGCTCCAGGAAAGTGGCTTTGAGCTCAGCCAGCTCCTCCCAGAGGCAGGCCAGGGAGGGGCCAGGCCTGAGGGCAAAAGGCTATATGGGGCCTCCAGGCAGGTGGGCAGAGCAGCCCTGCAAGCCCTCCATTTCCTGAGGGGCACAGTGGGGCAGTCGAGTCCAGGGGACCGAGGTTGCCTGCCCCCAGGCTCTGAAGACCAGTGGCCTGCTCCCTCCCCAAGGAAGACCACAGACTGGTACAGCCTGAAGCAAAGGGTGGTCACCTTTTCCTCCAGCAGCTGATGCTGAGGGGCCTGGGGAGGAGAAGAGGATTATGTGCTGCACCCAGGCAGGCCTGGGGTTAGGCCAGAGTGGGGCCTGGCACAGGAAGGCAGAAGGGGTGGCCACCACGCCCAGAAAGGGTGTGCTGTGGGGGGATGACAAGTGCCAAGGGGCTTTCCCACGTGGAGGGCAACACACCCCAGAGCTGCCCTTTCTTGGTGTGTATGAGTGCTGAGGGGCAGGGCCCTGGGAAGGGAGTGAAAGCAGGGCAGGCTCTAGGCCCCAGCTCTGTGTGCACGCAGGTGCCAACGGCGTGGGTGATGCTGGGTGGCCAGGAGTGAGGCTGGTGTGGCCTCAGAGAAAGGTGCATCTGGCGGTTGGTTCCCAATGGTCCGGGCAAGAAGAAACATGGGGGTGGATGCGGACATGGGAGGAGGCTGGGAGAGAGCTGGCACAGACCCCGGCGCACAGTGGGCCCACCATCCAGGGCGGCGGGACAGGCCTGAGGGCCGAGAGCAAGCAGGGAGGACAGGCGGGCGGGTGGGTAAATGGCATGCCTGCAAGCAAAGCAGAAAAGCCAGAGGCTGGAGGGATGTCGGTTGAGTCTTGTCAGTTGCCCAAGCCTGGTGTTCACTGTGGTCGAGTGAGAGCTGCCAACGCTCGGCTCCTGGGCCCTGCTCTACCCAGAGCGCCTGCATTAGGGTCTTCCCCAACCAGCTCCGTCCACCCCAGTTCTGGGAAAGGACCTGGGCAAAGACAGAGCCCTGGCTGCTAATCATTATCTTTTCTGGGGCCTTGCACTCCATCACCTGCCCTGCCTTGAGCTGAAGACCATGCTCCTGCGGGAATTCTGGGCTGGGCTGTGGAGCATTTGGGGAACTTGGCCCATGTGTGCAGTCCGGCTTGGACCTGTCCCTCCACACTCTCCCATCCTGCCTCTGGTCACATAGCCACTGTCCTCCTGCGCCTTCTAGGTGCACCTGCGCTAGCAGCGGCTCCCCGCAGCCACACCGGACCAAGGGGCTTCCAAGTCTGCACCCAGCCTGCCCTTGGGTGTGGATCCGAGACCGCCTGCAACCCCAGGGGCCCCCAGCTCAGCCTGCTGCCCTCCCTGGGCCTCCTGCTCCGCCACTCCCTTCCTGAGTCCCACCCCTGGCAAGGAGCACTGCCACCTCTGTGGTCTCCTGAGCTAGCCCTGTGCATGGCAACTGGCTGTGCCCTCTTCTGTGGAGCTGCCCCTGCCAAGCCCCTGTGCCCCTCTGAGTATCCCAGAAGGGTCCCCATGGTCCTCGATGCAACGACGGGGTGTGCCTGGGCAGATGGAGATCTGGGGCAAGGTCTAGGGCTTTGGGCCAGAGCTCTGCCACCCTGGGTGCAGTCAGGCTTCCACAGGGGGCTAGGCCTCTCGTGTCACCTTACCTGTACTACTGTGCCTTTCCCCCAAGCTCATTGTGGATCCTGTCTTCAGTGGTATGACACGCAGAGAGACCAGGCCTCAGAGCCCCATCACTGGACCTCTGAACAGCAGTCTCCTTCTGAAATGAGGACGCCTCTCGGGGAAGCCCTCATGGCCCACCACAGCCTGACAGAACCCCACCTGCAGCCCTCTGCCTCCGTTCAGGACTGGGTGTTGCTTGTTCATATGTGGCCTGAGCCTGGCTGTGTTGCTCACAGCCCAGCTCTGGAGCTCGGTCCAGGGAAGCCAGGGGCTGGGAGCCACGTGGGGTGTGTTCAGGGCCATGCCAGCCCCTCTCGCCTCCTCCCCAGAGGCCCCGACATGCCTCGGCAGGGGGCTGCTGTCCTGCTGGGCCATGTGTGGGTTGCCCTGGCCTCCCCCAAGGCTGCCCCCTGATGGGGCCTCTGGACGGTGTTTGCTGAGTTGGGTCTTCTGCCTTCTGTGTGTTTTTTTATTTTAATTTTATTTTATTAAGGTATTATTGATATACACTCTTATGAAGGTTTCACATGAAAAAACAATGTGCTTACTACATTTACCCATATTATCAAGTCCCCACTCATATCCCCATTCAGTCACTGTCCATCGGTGCAGTAAGATGACACAGATTAACTGTTTGCCTTCTCTGTGTTACACTGTTTTCCCCGTGATCCCCCACACCATGTGTACTAAACATAATACCCCTCTCTCCCCTTCTCCCACCCTCCCCACCCGCCCTCCCACACCCCTCCCCTTTGGTAACCACTAGTTCCTTCTTGGAGTCTCTGAGTCTGCTGCTATTTTGTTCCTTCAATTTTGCTTCATTGTTATACTCGACAAATGAGGGAAATCATTTGGCACTTGTGTTTCTCCACCTGGCTTATTTCACTGAGCATAATATCCTCCAGCTCCATCCATGTTGTTGCAAATGGCAGGATGTTTCCTTCTTATGGCTGAATAGTATTCCATTGTGTATATGTAACACCTCTTCTTTATCCATTCATCTACTGATGGACACTTAAGTTGCTTCCATATCTTGGCTATTGTAAAAAGTGCTGCAATAAACATAGGGGTGCACATGTCTTTTTGAATCTGAGAAGATGTATTTTTTGGGTAAATTCCAAGGAGTGGGATTCCCGGGTCAAATGGTATATGTATTTTTAGCTTTCGGAGGAACCTCCATATTGCTTTCCACAATGGTTGAACTAGCTTACATTCCCACCAGCAGTGTAGGAGGCTTCCCCTTTCTCCACATCCTCGCCAGCATTTGTTGTTCTTAGTCTTTTGGATGCTGGCCATCCTTACTGGTGTGACGTGATATCTCCTCATTGTGGTTTTAATGTACATTTCCCTGATGATTAGGGATGTGGAGCACCTTTTCATGTGTCTGTTGGCCATCTGAATTTCTTCTTTGGAGAACTGTCTCTTCATATCCTCTGCCCATTTTTTAATCGGGCTATTTGCTTTTTGGGTGTAGAGGTGTGTAAGTTCTTTATGTATTTTGGATGTTAACCCCTTGTCGGATATGTCATTTACATTCTGTGTGTTTTTACACACAGTGCTTTCTGCAGCCTCCCTTCTGAGCTACGGCTCACTGTCCCAGGGAGATGCAGCCTCTGAGCCTGCAGCCCAGAGCGGGCAGGCCACCCTCTCCCTGGGAGCCCCTTCCTGTTTTGAACACTTTCAGGCAAGTGCAGGCCAGGCTCTTATCCAAGAATACCATTTCCTTTGGAAAGATCCCGTCCCTTCAGCACCAGGGATGTGGGACGAGCACAAGTCGCAGACACACCGTGAAGCCCGCTGTTTACAACACCCAGCGTTTCGTCACCAACTCCTGAAATAGCCCTGACGGAGCACAGACTCTACTGCGGACTGTGGGCACTCATGCTGCCCTGGAAGGTGAAGGGAGGCGGGACAGGTCAGCAGGGTGGCTGGCTTCCAGCTGGTGCTCTTGGGGGCCTGCAAAGCATCTGTCTTCTGAGGCCCTGTCTGTGCCTCGGGCTGCTGCCAGGGCGAGTCCCGGGGTGAGGAGGCGCCTGCGGGAGATCTGCCCCTGTCTTGCCTTGCCCATCAGGAGGGGTCAAAGGACCTGCAGTTTTCCTTTCCCCCGAGGAGTCAGTTTCTGCTCCTATGAATGGCTATGTGAAGCTGCTGCCATGCTTTGAAATTTCCTCTGAATGGGTAATAATGTCCCCATTTATTGTTCGAAATATCATTTATCACTAAAAAGGAAATTTGAATTTATTGGAGATTATTTTCTAGCTCATCCATTCTCCTTTATTTTTTTATGACTTTTATAAAAATGTTATAAATGTATTTCTTTCATTTAAGAGTTTTTCTACATTTTCCATTAGAGTACCTAGTTCATTTACTTTACACCTCTTATAATTACATAATGCTACACATTTTCATATGAGTAGCATCTAGTATATGATTTTCATAAGTTTTATTTTTAGAACTGTTTTAGAGCTATAGACAAATGGTAAAGCAGTGCAGGGAGCTCACATCAGCCCAGCCCCGCTTCCCGCCACAGCCGCCTTACATTAATGGGGTATGTTTGCTACAATTAGTGAGCTAGTATTAACACCATGGTGATTGGGGTCCCTCTTTTGTTCAGACTTCCCTACTGTGTACCTGGGTCCCAGGATCCCCATGCCTTTGGTCTCGTGTCCCCTCAGGCTCCCCTGGGCTGTGACAGTTCCTGGGCCCCCTGGTTTGCAGGGCACGGGGCAGGCATTCAGGAGAACGTCCCCATTGGGATTTGACGACCCTTTTCTCTGGGTAGACTGGGGTTATGGGTTTAGGAGGAGAGCACAGACGAGAAGCCATCTCCTTGCATCAGGGCAGGGTCCGCGGCCGGCACGCCTTGTCCCTAGTGTCCTGACCTTGACCCCTGGGAGGGCGTGTGTTGGGGTCTGCGCTGTCAGGTTGCTCCGGGAGTGAGGCTGCCAGGCGCAGCCCACCCAAAGTGTGGTCGAGCTCCCCCCGGGGGGTGCAGTAGCCACCTAACTTATCTGGGATTTTTCTGTATGGCAAGTTTGTCTCTTTAACCTCATTTATTTACTCTTCAGTCATGTATTAGTGTTGGTATGAACTTGTGGAAATGTACCTTGTTCTCTGGGCTGTGATCCGCTGCTTGCTGCTTGGCCGGCTCCACCTCTGCCATGTAGGGCCCTGGCAGTCATCTCCCGTGTCCTGAAATTCCCTCATCAGTAGGACTTCATGTAATTTTTAAAATCAAAGTGATTTATGCGCAGATTAAAAATGCAAACACAGGTCATGAAATGGAAAGTGAAGATCTCTTATCTCACTCCTGCCTACATCTTCACCATTTCTGTTTTTCGTTCTTCAGGGAGTGACCCCCACAACTTTATGAAGACAGATGTGAATCACTTGACGTACTGACTCCCTCATGCAGAACATGATGGGAAGCTCATCCCCTATCTAGCCTTACCTTCGATATTCCAACTGAACATTTTCCTATTTATTTCTTTTACAGATGTATACCTAAAGGTCTCTTTCTTGCTAAACTTTACATGGCATCTTGGTGTCGGCTGTCCTGGAGAACACAGTGGGTTGGCACTTCCCTCACCCCTCCCCAGCCTCACTGGCACCCTCAGGAGGCCTCCCCTGCTCTCCTCCTCCGCCTGCCCCTCCACCACCAGTATCCCCACACAGTGGTCTCAAATGGGGGTGCAGCTGGGTGCACCTAGGCTTTTCAAAGAGGGAGAGGCTAGGACAGTTTTAGGGAAATCAATGTCTTTCCTAAACCCGATCTGCCCGCAGCAGGCACGGCTTCCCTTCTCCTTTCCTGGATCATCTCTGCCCACTCAGCAGACCACCACCCCGTGGGCATCGCCATGTGAGATGACTCTCCAGAACCTGTGAAGCATAGTTGGGGAAAGGAGATGGTTTTTTTGAGAACGTGAGTGACTAGGAACACGTATGTCCTCCAGTGAGAGCGGTTAGGACTCTGCAGCTCGAACGGACCTGAGGAAAGCCCTGGTTGTCAGCTGGCTGCCGGCGCAGGGTTTGGATGGAAAAGTGTGTGATTTCAGGTGGTTCATGTGGCTCAGAGAACTGTCGGAGCATCAACACACCTGGGAGCACACAGTGCCCTCATCTCAGCTCTTGTTCTGCACACCACTCCTCAGGGTCTATACATAGATGCTGTACTTTGTCTCCTTCTTAATAACACATAACAAAGTTGGGATGTTTATTGTTTTGCTGGATTGTGAAATGCTGATCAGAATGATAGGCCAATCAAAAAGAAATGCTGACAGAGCCTTAGGGTCCCAAGAAATATTTTTATTATATGTAAATGTACATCCATAGCCATGAGACAGATGGAATAGGGTGATCAATGAGAGACTTTCCAAAATAAGATATTATGATAAATATATAAGGAGAAAGTGAAATACGGGTTCAAGAAGAAAAATGAAACATGCAAAATTTCCTGTTAAGGATGGACAATGATTAATGTTTAATTGAATGATGAGAATATCAAATTGATTTGGTACTTAGCAGCCATTGTATACATTTAAAAGTGTTAAGAAAACTTTGATTAAAATGAAAATAATTACAGGAAGTCAGAATAACGTCCTTTGCAATTTTCACATTTCTGATGCCAAACAGATGTATACTGAAGTGTGGACGAGTTTTTCAAGACTCTGCCAGGGGTCCGGGAGCACAAAAGCTGGATGATCAAAGCCTGAAAAGCAGCTCTATTTTCTCAGGCAGGGCAGGGAGGTGATGGTGTGTCAGGCCAGGAGGAGCAGACCTTCAGTCACCAAATGCTCTTTCCCATGTCGCACTTGTGGCTCCTGGGGCTGCCCCCGACCAGTGAGGCCTCAGCCTCTCCCTTGCATGGGGTCCTCCGAGTGGTGGAACTTGCTGGGAGTTCCAGAGGGTTCCACATGGGGAGGGAAATCCATACTGCAGTGAGAAACCGTTTCATTTAAACATTTCCAGGTAACTGCCTATAGAGACTTTAGAAGGCTTATACAATCCATAAGATTTGGTGGCCTTAGCAGGCTGCAGGATGTGACAATACACAAAATTCAGTTGTATTTCTATAGACTAGCAAGAAATAGATGACATTTAAAATAGTAATTGCAACATTAAAAATATGAAATTTAGGGGTACATCTGGCAAAAGATGTGCAAGTCCTGTACACTGAAAACTACTGAATGTAGCCGTGAGAAATTGGAGGACACCCAAATAATGGAGAAATGCACTGTTCATGGGTTGTTAAAAAGAAACCCACAGGCCCAACATGGGGTTACTTCGGCGAGGCCAAGTCACCAGACAAGGCTTAATGCCAGACCCTACTGTCGGTTCAGCCTCCCCATGAGGACAGTCAGTTATTAATAAGGTGATCTGTCACTCCAGGACATAAAATGAGAGATTCTCTTTGGCACCAGGACACGTGTGACGTCCTTTTCTTTAGCATCTCAGATCTTACGTAAATAAATGTAGCCCTTTTAAGTTCCCTTCCTAGCCTGATGTCTTCGCGCAGAAGGAGCCGGAAGACCGGACGTGGGGAGCTTCCTCCGGAAAGGCAGCCTTCCCACCCAGGGGCCCCGAGGCCTGGGACGGGCTCTGGGGACTCTGCAGTGTCTGGGGGAAGCCGTTTCTGCTTGTTCCCTGCCGGGCAGGCCCAGGGGTCCCTAAATGCTCAATGAAGGAGAACTGAGGGTCACCCTGAACTGAAGCCGGGCGGCAGCTCTGCATCCCGCAGGAGCCGCAGGCCGTCCACTGTCACCTGGGTTGGGCAGGGACCCAAGGGCCAGCAGGGGCGTGGGGGCTGCACAGGGCGGGAGCTGCAGTGGGTGATGGGTCAGGGGAGTGCTTGGCGTTCTCTGCATGGCCCCCAGTTGGAAGCAGGGACAGAAACTGGGGAGCTGTTGGTCACTGACCAAGTCCTGGCCATTTGGGGCTGATGGTCGCAGGGACGTCGTGTGGCTTCCTGGGCCAGGAGCTGGAGTTAGTGGTCTGACGTCCTGCAGGTCTGACCTACAGCAGACTCCCCCGACCCCGGAACCCCCACGCTGGGCACCACAGGTAGGGGGCCTGAATTCGTTTGGTCACTGAGAGTGAAGGGTCGGACAGCCCCGCCCTCGGGTGGCGTCCAGCGGCCACTGCCTGGCCCGCCGCCCTGAGGGCCTGGACGGCGCGGAGCGGCCGGGGTCCTGGGCTCTCGTACGCGCCCCGCCCCATACACGCGCGATCCCGCCCCGGGCTTCAACCTCAGCCGCCGGCGGCGCCCGCACTGGCGCGCTCCCTCCTCGCGCCTCACCCCGCGCACGCGCACCCCTCTCCTGAGCTATCCGCCCCGCGCACGCGTCGCACGCGCCGCACGCACCCCGTGTCCCGCGCACGCGCAGGCCCCGCGGCCAATGGGCGACGCCGCCGCTTATCTGCCCGGCGTGCGCCGGCGCGCGTCAGTCAGTCGGGGCCCTGGGTTGTTGTGCCCGTGAGTGCGGGGCCCGCGCAGGTGCTCAGGCGGCCGTGCGTCCCCTCGGCGCGCCCGCGCCCACCCCGACCCGGACCCGCGTCCTGGCCAGTAGGCCGCAGGGCCTTCCCTCCGGCGCCATGTCGCAGAGCGGGACCCCCGGACTGCAGGAGGAAAACCTGCAGGGTGAGGCCGCGCGGAGAGCGGGGGAGGTGTGCCGACGGGGGAGGCTGCTGTCGGGGAGGGTGCCGGGGCCTCCGGGCGGCCGAGCAGGGGAGGACGGGGTGTCATGGAAGGGGTCCCGCGGGGCCTCGGTCCGAGGTGCCATGGGGAGGGTGCCGGGGCCTCCGGGCGGCCGAGCAGGGGAGGACGGGGTGCCATAGGAGGGGTCCCGCGGGGCCTCGGTCCGAGGTGCCATGGGGAGGGTGCCGGGGCCTCCGGGCGGCCGAGCAGGGGAGGACGGGGTGCCATAGGAGGGGTCCCGCGGGGCCTCGGTCCGAGGTGCCATGGGGAGGGTGCCGGGGCCTCCGGGCGGCCGAGCAGGGGAGGACGGGGTGCCATAGGAGGGGTCCCGCGGGGCCTCGGTCCCAGGTGCCATGGGGAGGGTGCTGGGGCCTCCGGGCGGCCAAGCAGGGGAGGACGGGGTGCCAGGTGCTATGGGAGGGGTCCCGCGGGGCCTCGGTCCGGGGCGCCACGGGGAGGGTGCCGGGGGAAGCCGGGACGGGCAGGGCCTGGGCGGGCGTGAGGCCAGCGGGAGCCGGAGCCCTGTGGGGCGGCTGCCCTCGGGGTCTGCGGGAGCGGCTCCTCACTGGGGGCGAGCTGGGCTGCGGGTTTGGCCAGGACAAGGGTTGGATCCCAACAAGCCTGGAAGTTCCTCCCAGGAAGTCACATCTGTCTGAGTCAGAATCCCTTCTTCAGGGCCACGTTTATTTAATAATTTGTAGTTCAGACCAGTGTTGGTGTTAACGAGCAGGAACTAAGAGTGTTGTAGGGTGAGTTGTGTGGGCTTTAATCGGAAGTCGTTAATGTAGTCGTGTGGGTGGTGACTGTTAGGACCTCCTCAGGGAGCAGGAAAGGGTGAAGGCGGTATGGGTGGTACGGGGCACAAGTCCACGGCTGCTCTTTAAAGTGTAAGACTTGAACTTTAAAGTGTAAAGCTTAAAAAGTAGTGTAGGCATGTGATTTGTTTTTTAAGTTCATATGCCACTTGACCTATGGGTTAGTTCCAAGACAGCTCAAAATTGATTTGTGGGTTAAGAAGGTAGTGGGACATTGTCCGTCCAGCAGCTTATTCCAGACGGCCAGTGCCCCTGAGCCCACAGCTGGCCCTCTGCCTCTGCCGCTCCATCCCTAGACCTCCTCTTGCACTTGAGGAAACCAGGCTGTCTTGATGCACACAGCTCCCTGCACAGTAAGTAGGTGATGCCCTGGGATCTGCCCCCCCCGGGTCTTGCCTCAGTAGAGCCACCGCCCAGGCCTTGCTCCTCTGGGCCCTGTGAGTGATCCCGAGAGCCCGGGAGTTGGAAGAGGACCCAGGTGGCCCTTGAGCTTTGTATTTTCTGAAGCAAGAGTTCATTAAAATGAGCATGTAAATAAGCTTTGGACAGGACCCTCTAAACATTTGAGGGTGGGTTTTTGAGTTTCATTAAGATTTTTTAAATTCTTATTATTCAGATAAATCTAGTGAGATGCCAATTATTTTTCTTATTCCTTAAAACAAGATTTTAGTAGGCAAGATGTAGTCCAGTGTATCATATAACATTAAAAAACTACAACCACATTTTTAAAATCCTGTAATTTCTCCTTAAAGTCCAACCCGGACCCTTTGAAAAATTAAGAAGTGAACCTTCTCAGAGATCTTGAGGGGGGTCCCGTGAGCCGCCGTAGATCTCCCTCTCCTGACTGTCGGGCTGCTGGGTCCCCAGCGCCGTGCCGCCCACCCGCGGCTCAGGTTTAGTCCCTGCTCGGGCTCTTGAGTCCTGCCGAGGCTCAGACAAACTGACTCTGCCGAGTCACCGACCACGCGAAGTGACCAGCTCATGAATTTAAAGACTTGTTTTTCTATTTTGCTTATTCTATAAAAAGATGTTACACACTGAGTGGAAACTCACGCTAAGGACCATTTGGGCCCTTCCCCTGAGTGTACGTGCTGTGGGGCACTTGCTCACTGCCCAGCGGGGCAGTGGGAGGAGTCGCTTGAATCACGTGGGGCCGCACAGCTGCCCTGAGGAATGCGAAGCCGGGCACGGACTCCTGGCTGGGCAGCACATGCCCTGTCTGCTGTCCGATTTGATTACCTCTTGTTTACCTCAGAACCGGGGACTGAGAAAGCCTTGGTGAGCCAAACCCACAGCCATCAACAAACATTTTCCCCTGTGCTGCTCTCCTGGGATCAGGTGGCTTCCCCCAGAGTGAACAGCAAGATTGTTGCCTTTCTATCCTCTGGCCCATTCCGGTCAGAGCTGTTGGCCAACAAGATACTGTACATGCTTTTTCTACCTTCAGATTTACAACCGCTCAAATGCGGGAAGGAGGTGGAATTTTGTGAGGACACTGTCACAGTATCCTGGGCACAAGGCTCAGTTCCCAGAAGGGCCCCTCTCGAGAGCAGAGCTGCTCCTGAGAGCACCAGCCCCGTATGCGCTCTGCATTTACCGAGGCAGCCCCCCTCTCACTGCTGCCCGTCAGGATACAGGCCAGGAGGTTCTGTTGGCACAGGCAGCCCGCCAGGGGCTAAGGTGTAGGAAGGGAAACAGTTTGTCTAAGGGAGCAAAACTGGAGGCTGCTACAGCTTGAGATCTAAGGGGTTTTGACATCTGGATCCCAGCCCAGCCCTCACACTTCGCAGGTGGTCGTCGCGAGGCCCAGAGGCCCAATGAAAAGGCAGGTGCTAATGGCTCTGGAAGGGGCTCTCCAGGAAGGGCCCGTGGGATATTTGGCGCCTAGAGGATGAAGTCTGAGACAGGCAGGACGCTGTGCCCAGCATGGCAAAGGAACGGTGCTGTTGACTGGCTTTTTTTTAGGAGCCTGAATTACCTACCTTGGTGACTTCATGTTCAAAGTCACTTGTCATTCAAGTCTCTTTTCTTTCTGTCCAACCTGAGAAGCTTTTAAAAATAACAATTTCTGAAAGCCCACCTCTCCCACGGAGGAAGCCCCTAAATAGGGTAGGCGTCTCCTCCAGGCTGAGCAGCTGCTCTGCCACCTCCACTGGCCCTCTGTTGGGACTTTTGTCCATTGTCCTAGTGGCTGTTTGATGCCTGTCATTCCGCTGGCCAGTAGTTTTCAACCCTGGCTGCTTAACATTGTCTTTGTAGCTCTCTCAAAATACAAGCAGGGTTCCACCCCAGCATACTGTGAGTGTGGTGGGCCAGCCTGCTGCAAACGAGCCCCCCCAGGGCAGCAGCCTTTGCTCTGGGAATACAGGCAAGACAGGGATTCCCTGGGGTCCCTCACAGTGGGGGCAGGAGCTGCACTGGGCACTCCATCTTGCCCACCTTGTCAGAGATTTTAGAGGGACTTGCTGTATCTCGTTAGCAGTGTAAATTATAAGTAACTGGGGAAAGTACAAGGAGAGGAGCTTGGAGTTGGTGTGAGGGTGCCTCAGCAGCATTGCCAGCCTGGATACCGAGTCACCAGAGTTATTTGTGACTCTGAGAAGTTTTGCAAGACTGTGAAGCAACCTTAATCTCCATCTTTCTTGCTTAAAAGGGGGTGATCGTAATCATCGCAAGAGATTCGTGGTACCTTTTCCTTCCTTTTCCAGGAAGTGTGCTTTCCCTACCCAGTTGCTGCAGGTTAATAATAAAACTCCTGTACTTAAGTAAATCATTCCTTAGAAGACATTGTGTGGACTCAAAGCTTTTGCTGTGGACACCCCAGAATGGGTTTTTTTTCTTTCTCAAAGATGCTTAGGGCTTTTTATGAAACCATTTTAAAAAGCAAATGCTTGTCTCCTTGGAGTCTTGAGTTGGCCCTTGTGCTGTAATAAAAACATACACACCTGAAACTAATGTGACATGTCACTTATATGTCAGTTTAAAGAAATGTGTTTAGTTTCTGTCCCCGATTTCTGACGCAGCTCTAAAGCCCTTGGAATTAAGTGATAGTGCCTAGTTGTTTGTAAGGAGCCCCTTTGGAACACCCCTGAGCCCAGGCCAGTGAGTGGCCAGGGTGGGGCCTAGAAGCCTGAGGTGGGGTTGATCAGAGGGTGGGGGACTCAGTGTCCATACCCAGCGAGGGGCTGCAGAGCAGGAGGGTGGCTCAGGGAGAAGCAGGAACACTCTGCCTATTCCCCAGGCTGCCTGTGTGGCTCCAGCTGGCTGCTCCTGACTGGTATCCTTTCCAATAAATCGGTATATGTATGTGAAATGTTGAGTTGTGTGAGCTGTTGTAGTGAGTTACTGACCTGGGGGTGGTATAGGCACCCCTGAATTTGTAGTCTGCCAGGCAGGAGCCTGGGTATCCCACTTGCAGTTGACATCTGTGTAGGGAAAGTCTTGTGGGACCTGACACCAACTCCAGGTAGTGTCAAGGTCGAATTGTTGAATGGCTGTTCAGTGCTGACTGAGCGGGTTATTGGTGTGGGAACTACCCCAGCGTGTCATGTCAAAAGAGGTGTCAGAAAAAAGACCCCACTGCCCTAAGGCTCCATTTATACCAGATGCCACAGTGACCGGGGTGGCAGGATAGCTTAGTCAAGTGAATGGAGGCGGGCCCAGAGTCTGAATGACAGGTGGAGCCTAGGAGAAGGGAACTGGGCCCTGTCTCATGCCGCGGGGCCAGAGCTGGCTTGCTGGCGGCTCAGTGGCACCGTGAGTCCCAGTGGAGGAGGGAGGGCCGGGGCGGGGCTCTCAGAAGTGCTGTGATGATGCATCAGGCTCAGGAGGGTCAGCGCCCCTGGGAGCACGGTCGCCAGCCTGGGTGAAGACTCACACGGAGGGCCCGGGAATGCTGGTGGGCTCTGAAGTTGGTGCAGAGGAGGAGTGGCCTGGGTGTGTGCCGGGAGCCCTAGACTCTGATACAGACTGGCCTCTGATATTTCCTGTGCCTCAGGGAGGTGCTCATGGGGGCCTGGGCAGCACAAAGCAACTTGAGAGGTCACTGAGAACAGTTGTGCATTGAAACCTTGGGATCGTTTTGTTAGCGGCTAGCCAGGGGCTTGGGACTGTAAGTTCGTGTTTACTCCTGGGCCTCGGGTGTGCATTCTGATTAACAAGGCATACTCGGCCACAGGCAGCTGTTGAGGGTGGCCAGGACTGTCAGAAGAGATGCCTGCCGAGTGTGTGGGAGAGCAGGCAGCCTGCCGGGGCTCCAGGCAGCATGGACTGAGGAGTGGGCGCCCATCCCCTACCACGTGGGGTTGTAGTGTTGTGTTGGCATAAGCAGAGAAAGCAGGGGGCTGATGACATTGTGATAAATCAGAATGACTGCAAGCCCCCTTCATGGGGCTTTTCTGGTATGTGGATTTTGTCTTCTGCCCTCCGCCCTCACCCTCCTTCCTGTGCCCATCTTCCGTGTGCCACCAGAGTGCTCAGAAACAGATGTGTGGTCAGCAAGCTCGTTTCTGACAGGTGGTTGCATATCCGTGTGGATGAACCTGACCCATTTCAGTCACTCCCATGGGTCAAACCCAAGTCTACGTGAGCATCCACGCAGCTCGGGTGTGGAGAGTAATATGGTAGAATACAAGCCACATATCTAATAGTCTTCATGACCTCACAGGAAAAGGTTGGAAATCTGGAATAAAATCAAGAGTTTAGGTTCATCGGGAGACATTAAGAGTGAAATGGCAGGTCACAGTGAAAGTTACGTGTGACACATTGCAGTGAGGAAAGGCTTGTGTCCTGGAATTTGAGCAACAGGCAGGAGGGAAGTAGACAGCTCAATAGAAGAGGGGATTTTTGAACAGCTAATTAAAAAAGATGCTGTCCAAACGACCAGTGATCATAGGAAAAAATGTTCCACCTCACTAGAAAACAGAAATGCAGAATAAACAGCACAAGATACCAGCACAGAATGGCTAAATTTAAAGGCTGGTAGCAGGTGTGAAGAGACAAGACCATCTGTGTGCAGTGCGCCAGTCTGGCCGCATCGGGGGGCGGAGGCCCTTTCTGGGAGCACTGAACATGAGCATTACCTTTAAATCCGTGAGCCCTCGCCCACATGTCCGTCTGACAGAATGCAAGCACACAGCCGCCAGGGAACATGAGAGGAAGGTTCATAGGAGCCATCGTAGGTGCCTCAAGCTGGAAGCAACCACACACCTAAGAGAAGGGGGTGAATGATGGGGCAGCCGTGCGGGGGCAGCCGAGTACAGTGCTCAGCTACAAGGATGAACTCACAAAGCCCATCACACATCACACTTTGGCGTGTGTAACAAATGTCAGTTTGTAGTTCCAGGAAGAAAGTGCTGAGCTCACTTCTTGTAAAGACTTGGCTAAATGGATACCTGGGGGTGACCTGCTCCGGCTCATCTGATTCAGTCAGAAAGTACACTTGTTTCATTCACAGCACATTTGTCTGTTTCTGATGTAAGTAAATAGAGAGCAGCTTTATGGGGCCTCTGGGTCAGAATGATGCCGGTATGTGGAAACAGGTTGGTAAGAGGGAGTGTAAACCTTCATTTGATTTGTAAGTCCTCTTTATCCCCTAAGAGTTTAAAATGTCATTCTGATCTGTTAGGCTCTGCTGGCCCATCAGGTCAGCAGGCAGCAGCCTGGCCCCAGGAAGGCCAGGAGAGGCTCAGACACAGGCCCTGGACACCCGCTTCAGGTACCGTCACACAGGCCCTGAGACGGTGCCAGGGTTGGGGTGCAGGTCTGGGCCGCGGCCGTCGTGTCCCAGGAAGGCGGGCCTCCGTGTTGGGACCAGCTTCCAGAGCGGCAGGAGTGCCTAGCTCTCTCTCTCCCCTGCCGCCAGGCTCTTGGGTCGAGCTGCACTTCAGCCACAGCACAAACGGGAGCGGTGTCCCTGCCTCGGTCTCTCTCTATAATGGTGACCTGGAGAAGATACTGCTGGATGCCCAGCATGAATCTGGACGGAGCAGCTCTAAGAGCTCTCACTGTGACAGGTAGGCGTGAGGGTGTGGCAGCCCCTGTGCTGATGAGGTGTGCGGGCACTGTCGTGAATGCCTGAGAGCCACAGCCCGGGCCACGTTCAGGAGTGGTTTCTCCAGCTTCCGGGACAGCGGGCCCCTTGCCCTGGTGGGAGGAAATGACTGGGTTTCGTGTGTGGAGGGGCCCTGCGTTTCTGCTCCGCCACCCTGGCTGGCCTGTCAAGCTGCTGTGCCTCATACAGCCAGTGAGTTGTGGCCGAGTGGGTGCTCAGAGGTGCTCCTGGGGGCTGTGTCCCAGAATACAGGGCCTGGCACCTGTCCCCCACTCAAGACTGCCGGCTGGGGTGGCTCCTGCTGAGCCCAGCTGCGAAGATGGGACGGTGTGCCCAGTCTGGTGTCGGGTGGAGGGACAGCCGAGGGCAGGTGGGTCAGTGTGCTGTGTGTCTCCTTCCCTCACCACTTCCCAGCCCACCTCGCTCCCAGACCCCTCAGGATAACAGAGCTTCAGAGGCAGATTCCCACAGCGTCGGGGAGAAGAACAGCATCCAGGTGAGCCGGCATGGGGGGTGTTCATGACCTGTGGGCACAGTTCGGGCTTTCCACGTAACTGAGTGGAGTCGGGGGCTCAGGTGCCTCTCGCCTCCTTTTAGACTGCAGGGTGAGGGCATCTGTGCCATATGGCTTCCCCCTGCCCGGAGCAGGAATGCACTCAGGGCTCCAACACGATGGGCTGCCCCGCTCCATAGGCCATTTGCGGAGGTGGCAGGGTAGAAGGGGTGGCTAGGAGCAGGTCGGGCAGTGAAGTGGGCTGTCATGTCCAGGCTGTCGGAGAGAGCCTGCCGTTTCCTACAGGCCCTTTGGGGCTCTCTGCTGTGTGGCGGCGCTCTTTCCTCCTGGGACACTGTAGCTCCTTCCAGAAACCAGCCCGGGGCATGCCAACTGGCATGTCGGGGTTTAGTGTCAGGAGCTAACCTGGCTAGCTTTTCTCCATCATCTGCTCGGCCAGTTTTTTAACGGGTCTTCTGTGCCAGCACTGTGCTCCTTGGTGGGGCCACAAGCCAGAGCCTGGCTTGTGAGGATGGGTGCCTGGGTGCTGGCCCTGGCATGGCGTGCTGCCTCCCGCCGCTATGGAGGCGCTCAGGGCAGCAGCTGCCACTCTCGCTTTGTCTGGTCTGCTGGCCCTGTGCAGAGGAAGTGTGTCCTTGGGTGCACGTTAGGATTGGGGTGACGGGAACAGGCAGTGCTTCCCACCCGCTGCAGTCTTTCTCAGGAAATGGTCTTCTGGTCGGTTCCCTGTAGGGGCACTAGGTGTCCTGCCATGCTCACCATGCGAACAAGGGGCCTTGCTGCTGCCCTGTCAGGACAGTGAGGCTTCCGGACCCCATGGGAGCCCTGAGCGTGCACCACTCATCACCGGGCAGCCTCACTCCTGGCCTTTGGGGTCCACGGCCACCTTGGGTGCGCCCAGGCATATGGTTGGTTTTGGTGTACTATGTTGTAAAGTATTTCCAAAATTTTAATATTTCCCCCAAATTTTCAAAAGATATTAAATGCTCAAGTTTGGAATCTTTTCTGAATGCAAAGTAGAGAAAAACAACTATAATCCTACTTTTAAAGGCCCTTTTGATTAGTGTCTTATGTCATCTGAGAAATGTAGCTGAAATGACAAGTGGACATGGCATTTGGCTTCTTCCCCCCCACTTCACGGGAAGTGCCTTTCTCCTGAGCTCGCCTGCCGGGCCACACTCCGCTTCCTTGGCCACCCCGCTGGGGCCGTTTCAGGCGGCCCTCCAGTTCTGTGGTGTGCAGAGCCGCAGCCAGTCCTCGGGGGGAGTCTCTGTCCTCTGTCCATGCTTCCTCACCACGGGTGGGCGCGTGCAGACTGCCTGAGCCTCATGGTGGGGCTTTCGGGAAGTGGCGTCCCTGCACCTCCGGGAAGGAGGGACGTGCGAGGTGGTGCCGCCTCCGGCTTGGCTTGCTGACCAGGCCCTTGGTGTGGCCGTGCTGGCTCACCTGCCCTCGCCTTGGCTCTCGCAGTCCGAGGAAGACTACATGGAGAGGAGGAAGGAGGTGGAGAGTATCCTGAAGAAGAACTCGGACTGGATCTGGGACTGGTCGAGCCGGCCGGAAAATGTGCCCCCCAAGTGAGTGCTGTGCTGCAGGGCCCCCACCCCGCGGCGGGCGTGTGGCCAGCGCTCATGGTGTCTCTCCCCCCAGGGAGCTCCTCTTCAGACACCCGAGGCGTGCCACCGCCCTGAGCATGAGGAACACCAGCGTCATGAAGAAGGGCGGCGTCTTTTCAGCCGAGTTCCTGAAGGTGTTCCTCCCGTCCCTGCTGCTCTCCCACCTCCTGGCCATTGGACTGGGGTGAGTGGGGGCCACTGGGCTGGGTTGAGCTGGCCTCTTGGCCCGCCTCCTGTACGCCGCAGCCTCAGTCATTTCCTGTGAGGTGTTTCTGCAGTCATGTCGTGGCTTATGCAGCATAAGCCTGCCCGGGCCGGGCCGCCCCGTCCTGGTCAGGAGGCTGTTGCCATGGCTGGAGCAGGTGGCCTCCTGCCTGTGCCGCCCCTCCCTGCCTGCCTGCTGCCCCTCCTGGGGGACAGGGCACTTGCTCAGCAGTGACACAGTGACAAGGCCTGCAGTCCTCGGGGTGCGCTGTGCCCCCTGCCCGTGGCTTCTCTAGTCTTGGCCGCAGCAGTTGTCACAGTGGGCTTCCATGCGCTCCCCTAGAGCACTGAGGGATTCAGGGTGAAAATGCCCTGCTGCCCAGTCCCCCCTTTGCCCAGATCCCCGTGAACATGGCAGTTGGAAGCTCGTGGGTCTTGCAAGTTTAATGCCCACTTCCAGCCCTGTGGAGGGGAGCACAGGGCTGCCCTCCCTGACGCCAGCCCTGGACGGTAACTCTTCCTCTCATGTAAGGTGTTCCCTGGGTGGGCCGGAGCTCTGAGGTTCCTGGCAGTGTCCCCCTGCTCTGGCTCCTTGGCCAGTGCTTTTCAGGGTTAGGGCTCACCCAGGGCATTTGTAGATGGTGGTTTCTGGAGCTTTCTCCAGAACCAGCAAGTCAGATCCTGGGGGCAGAGCCTAGTAACCTGCATCTTCAGCCTTCGTTCCTTCCTGGATAGGCTCTGCAGCCAGCCCCTGACCAGTGAGTGTCCCTGCCCTGCATCCTTCCTAACAGACTTTGAAAAGGCCTCCAGGGGCCCCCATCGCTGTCAGGATGGAAGCTCCCACAGCAGGCCTGCAGGCTCGTTTCTGCCCCAACCCCTCAGGCCTGCTGCTCCTGGAGCCCTTTCCTAGAGCCGCACCTTCCTCCTGCCCCTCTTCAGGCATCAGCTTGGGCCTCTGGCACGCCAGCCCCTTGGGTTCTAGGTGCTCCTCTCACTCCCCCCAGCTTAGACGACTGTGAGCAGGGGCTTCATTACCCAGCAATGGCCCTCGTGAGGCTGGTGGTGCACTTACTATGATGTCACCTGCCCTGGTGCAGCTCCCCCAGCCGTTCTCGTCAGCATTTATGGCCAGCTGGTTCTCGTGTGTTCTGGCAGTGAGGACACTGCACTGTCATGGCACTGTGGACTCGTTCCAAATGACATTCCAGGGAAACATGTTGATGAAGAGTAAAACTGACGATGAAAGTCCACTGACACCTTCATCACAAAGTTTTTAAAAATAGGTGTACAACAGCCAGTCCCCTGCATAAGGTGTGACCCCAGCCAGCTGCCCTGGCTCAGCTGGTGCCCCGGGAGCCCACATTAACTGCCAATCGCTTTTTCTGTTAAGGATCTATATTGGAAGGCGCCTGACCACCTCCACCAGTACCTTCTGAGGAAGAACTGGGTCCGGCTTTTTTCCCCTGCGGGGCTTAGCGGAGCTTGCAGCACAGCTGGCCGGAGAGCTGTCCCAGTCCTGGGGCGGTGCACCGTTCGTGTGTGTGTGTGTGTTCTGTAAATGCTGTGTTCCTAACTTACCAAAATGAAAGAGAAGACACTAAAATCATGCTAATCTATACTCATACCTATGGGATCAATGAATAAGCATGCCATATTGATTAATATCTACTGTAATAATTTGGTAGTAAACTTCCTTTGGATATTAAAATATCTTAAGTATAAATAATTTTCACACACTAGTCATGATGTATGTAGTATTTTAAGAAAAACTGTAACCTTAATTGAGAAACACTTCCTATTTCAGAAGAATGATGTTGACAATAAAATGATCCATAGGGGTTTGTCCCCAGTACATACCGTGGCCTTACATTCACACCACTGTAGGGTGGACAGTGACGTGGATGCAGGTCGTCTACTGAAAGACTGCTGAACTCTGCCAGTTCTTTGTTACGTGATAAACGGAACCCAAGGCACAATATGGACTCTGCGGTGCCGCTGAGCCCTGGACCTGCTCCCGTTGCAGGGCGGTGACCTCACATGCTCTCCGGCAGTCAGGAGCTACCGTGGCCGGACACGCCTGCCCAGGACGCCCACTGGGCTCCCTCCTGCATCACTCGTCACTTTAGATCGCTGGGTTTCATCTATGCTGTGTGCTCACATTTTGTGTGTTCTTAGAAGCAGCTTCATTAAACAAATTGGTATCTATTTTGAAAGACTGGAGATAGAAAAAAATAAAATCTTTGCCAAATCCTTCAGAGATGACTGCATTTACGTATGATTCGAAATGACTACACCTGGACTCTTCATCTTCTCTGCAGCATAGCTTTTCAGGGCTGCCGCTTGCTGCACCATGTGTGCGTGTGTTTCATTCTTCCACACTGAATTCTTATGTTAAAATAAATGTCACATTTTAATTTTTTAGAACATTTGTTTATACTGAAATGATTATCTTATAAGTAGTGGCTTACAGTGGAGGCAGCTGGTTGAATGGCCCTGAATTCATGTTATTTACCTGTGAGGTCAGGTGGAGTTACCCTGTCCACGCAAATCCCCTTTGGTTTATCACAGATGTGTTTGTCTTTCATCAGAGATGAAGGGGCTCACTCCTCTGCTGCTTCTGGCTGGAGTGTCCCGACCATGGGGGCCACACTCGGCGTGTGTGAGCAGAGTCGAGTGTCCTCAGGGTGAGCAGCCCTTGAAGAGCTCCGTGAGCCCCTCCGGTGGTCCAAACCATCGCGTAGGCGACTGGTGGCACTTTTCATCAGGGGCGTCAGCTGGACTCAGACTTGCTGTTAGGAGCGTGCTTCCCGTCAGTGAGGTGGGGGCCAAGACTCAGGTTTTCTAGAGGTCTCTGCCATCAGACTGGTACTCCAGTGGCCATTTTATTAATATGAAATGATTCATTTAAAATATTTTTTCTTGCAGTAGGATAATAGCAGTATAGTAATCAAACTTTTCAAATAGCCCCTTTTGCTGTTAATACAAATAATGCCATTTTATTCATTGAAGAGTAAGTTGACAAAGTAACATAATCCAAACAATTTTGCTTATAAACATGAAACACTTGGCTGCTGCTTTTATTTAAACGCAGTTTCCAGATCCATTGCTCTAACCGCAGAGTCTGACTTTGCAAACTGGGATATGACCCTTGTATTCTGCTGGAAGGAATGTATGTTCAAAAGAAAAAGTACCTTAAAAAACCGTACCATGTCTAGAAATTTACCATGAAGAATAAACCTCTTAAACTAGAAAGTGCGTATGTGCAGGAACATACCTAGTGTTTACAGTAGTCATATATTAAGTACAAGACATTTGACCTACACAGAGGCTGGGTAAGCTTGGGGCTTCCACATAAGGGAGCACCACACAGTTTCCTCAAACCAAGCAGCACAGGAGTGTCCGAGGTCCTACAGGTCAGGAATAGCGTTGAGCCAGGCAGTTCCCTGCCGCCAGGAGAGGCAGGCGTGCCTGTGTCCCTTCCCTGGCCCCCACTGCTCATCATGCTGGGCCACTTACCCAGCCTTCATTGCCAGTGACTCCTGTGTCTGGAACCCTGGTCCCAGGCTGTGAGGAAGCCCCCCCTTGTGCAGAGACCTACCTGGGGAGGACACTTCGGCTATGCAGGTGGGGCGGGCTCTCCTGGATGGAGGTCCTCTGGTGAAAGGCAACCTGCCCCAGTTGACTCCATTAATAGGAGATGAGCTGAACCTCTGACCCCAAGGTGCAGGCTGGTAAACAAAAAGTGTTTGAAAAATAAATATATGGCATGTCGTTTATGCAAAAAAGCCCAAAGGAAATAGGGAACTGTTCATTTATGCAGAAATAGGGGTGAGTGCAGCAGAAAGTGGTGGCTGCCTGCAGGGGGCGAGTCACACTTTTTGTGACTCAGAACAGCAGCAATACTCCACGTTTAAAGCCTAAATCAATTAAAAATGAACACCTGGGGTATATCTGTGGTGGAACACAAGGGAACCCAGTCAGGATGTGACTGAAGCAGAACTGAAGGGGAAGGTGAGGACTGAGAGTCACAGCACATTGGGACTGGGCACTCGATGCTCGTGAGAGCGAGTCCATGCATATGGCTGCTGGTAAATCTGGTGTTCCTAAAGATACGGGTTAGTGAGTTTGCACACAGATGCTGAGCACAGTGAGGATGTGTGGCACCGAAAGCCGGGTCTGTGGGATGGGGGGCCACAGCTGGGGTCAGGGGCAGGCATGCGGCCCATGGTGGATTTGAGCTGGAGGTGCTCATGATGCACGGTTTTAAATGTATAGAGACAATAAATACAGGTGTGTGTGTACACCTTTATTTCCTAAACACATTCTTTAAAAAATATATTCCTAAAAATTAAGGAAAATGTTTTTCAGCTCTGTTCAGTGAAAGGACATAGGAACAATGACACTTCAATAGCCATGAGCCAGACTAACGTCTAGATCCTGGTTTCTAATGCCATTCTCCAGGAACCCAGAGCTCCTCGGGAGACAGGCTGACTGCCGGGCAGTGTGGTGATCATCTGTGGTACGGGAACGAAGTGCTCAAAAGATGCTGGCAAGGTGGAAGGACACATGAGCCAACCCAAAGGAACTCACAGTGGTGAAAACTGGGACAATGGGAACAGTCACGGTAGGAGTGGCTTTTCACCCATAGACTAAGGCAGGTGGTCCCCACCAGTCCACACTGACAAAAAACCCGGTAATATGTAAGGGATGACAGAACGAGTCACCATCAGGCAACACAACTGCTGAATCAAGTGGTGAAGTTCTGACGGGAAGCGTAGGTTCACTGTCTCCCCACAGAAGTCATTACAGCCAGGGCACGTAGAGCCCAGAAGGAAACCCGTGCATATGTGGCCAGTTTACCACAAAAGGGCCAGGAAAGAACAATGGGGAAAAGCAGTCTCAAAAAGGAGAGCTGGGAAGATGACCCCTGCCTCATGCCACACACAAAGATGAATGCAAAATGGGTTGAGGATTAAATGTAAGACCTGAAACTTTAAGAACAGAAAACAGGTGGTGAGCTCCTTGACCCAGGTGTTGCTGATGACTTTTGAACCCAAAGCCAGAGCAACACAAAGCTACCCAGCAAAGGAAGCCAACCAAGTGAGAGGGCATCTACTGAGTGGGGGAGCGTGTTTGCAAATGGTGTACCCGTTACGGGGCTACTATCCAGGATCCAGAGAGAATCCTACAGCTCAGCAGCAAAACCCCCAAACAGTCTGATTGAAGAAAGGGAGAAGAACCAGACAGATATTTTCCCAAAGAAGACATAAATCCCCATGTTCACGGCAGCATTATCGACAATAGCCAGGATTTGGAAACAGCCTGAGTGTCCGTGGATGGACAAATCATGAAGAAGATGTGACACACAGTGGAATATTATTCAGCCATAAAAAATGAAATCTTGCCATTTGTGACAACATGGATGGACCTAGAGGGCATTATGCTAAATGAAATAAGTCAGAGACACTGTAGGATCTCACTTTGATGTGGAATCTAAAGACAAAACAAGGTCACAGAGACATAACAGATAGGTGGTACCAGAGGCGGGGGTAGGGGCGGTGGGACTGGGTGGAGGGAGTCCAGAACCATGAGGATGGTACGTACGGCATGGCCACAGAGCTAATAACACTGTACCGTGTATTTAAAAGCTGCTGAGAGTTAATCTTCTAAGTTCTCATCGCAAGAAATTTTTGACAGATGGTAGCGATCACAATATATACAAATATGGAATCGTGTTATACACCCGATATATAATGTATGTCAGTTTGAGCTACACATACACAAGAACCACCACTTATATTAAGAATCATAGTTATACCGCATGTAGACCTTAGATTTTAGAGAACAAATTTTCCCCTGAAAGGTAGCTCTTGGAGTCAACGATGTTTCACCCTATGGAACACACATTTCTGAAAGATGCCCCAAAGTTTCAAAAGGTAATTTTCTAACAATGAACTCTGAGGCAAACGAGTGGTCTTCGGACACAGTCATTTTGAAAGTTGCTGTAAACCCAACGGAGCTTCCCAGCTGAGGGGAGGGATGCATTGACCCCCTCCAACCCTGCACAGAGCTGGCGTCCCCCCCGCCCCCCCGAGTCTGTGCCCTGTGCCGCCTGGCGGGGTGGCCATGCTGCACACCTGCGCAGCCCTTCTCACCTCAGGAGGGGCCTGGGCTCTGCATCCCTACAAATGCACCAGCACCCGTGTCTGTCTGAGCTTCCAGTACAGGAGAAGAGCCCCGAGGGTGCCGGGCAAAGGGCTACAATGCCCAAGGCCACCAGATGGAAAACAAAAACTGAGGAAGCCACCTTCAGTTACTTACCCAGACACCGATGGTGATCTTTGGAGAAATCATGGGTTTCGGTTCCTCACCGCGTCTTTAACCAGCACGGAGTCAACAGTAACGGGCAGGTGCTAGAGTGGCCGCAGAGGCCTGCTGGGGATGTGTGGCCAAGCCTGCCAGCTCCATGCTTCAAAACCCGAGCCAGGTCCACTGGCCACACGTGACCTCAGCCAGCCCGCTGCCCAGGCTGTTTGGCATGACTGCCCCTGCCCCAGACACGCATCTTGAGGGCTCTGCCTTCGGTGGCACCACACGTGGAGGGGAAGCGGCCAGGCAGGAGGTGAGCCTCTGGCAGTCTCAAGCCCAGACGACATCAAGCTCCACACACTCGTTTTTCTCTCTTCACAACTCCCAGGACACTGTACTTCCTAAATTATCAAGGTCCAGCTCCAGGGTGTCCAAGTGGCCCCTGCACCTGGACTCACCTGCCCTGTCATCTCTGCAACTTGGGCCCTGAATTCAGATCCAGACCCACCACCACGGCCATGCTGTGTCCATCTGTGGCCTGCCGTGCTGGCTTCAGGGAAGTGCTCAGCCCAGTGCCTGCCTGCCTGCACTGAGCACCCAGTGCCAGGGGCTGTTGCCATCAGGGTCACCTCCATGCCAGTTAGACCCCACTTCTCCCTGTGGTCAGTCCTGTGTGTGTGGCAGGGAGGTGGGTGCTGCCCTTTACTTGAATCTGGTCTACACCCATCCACAATGCCTCCAGGACACATGCACAGAGAAGCCCGGGGGCCATGTGCTCAGCTTCCTGGGTGGCCTCCTGTTCAGAGCAAGCTCCTTTGCACCAAGGATGGGACCCAAGGAAGTGTAGTCCAGCCTGGCCAGGTACGTCTGAGCTAACTACATCAACGGGCCTCCCCAGTGGGCAGCAGGCAGACCCCTGAAGTTGCTGTCCACAGCCTTTTCCAGCTCCATGCCTTCATGCCGGCTGCCTCGCCACCCGAATGCCCAAAGACCAGGCCCTGGTTACCACAGCAGCTCATGCTCATACTTTCATGTCTTGACTTCCTGGACTCTCCTGGCATGAGGACAGTTTAATGGACATGTTCCCTCCCTGTTAACATCCTCCATGGGATCCTAGAGCAGAACCCTGCCTCAGACCAGGGCTCTGAGCACAGCCCGAGGTCCTATGGGCACCAGGCACCAGTGTCCCTTTCCCCAGAGAGCCCCAGCCCACTGTCTGGGTTCCTGCTCCGGACCTCATTGCCACCATTCTGCTGGTGACGCTGAGGCTGCTGGTCTGTGGACATGTTTGCCAGACAGTCGTGCCAATTATGACATCCTGCCCAACTGCTTTATGCAGTCTTGCAGGCAATTCCTTGTATGAATGCAATGTTAGCAACACAGAGTCCTCTGCTTAGCCCAGCCAGGAACTGGACACACCACGCTGGCCAGGTGACAGCTCTGGGATGGCCTCTGGCTATGGAAAGCATGGTGGTGTGACCGTATGTAGGTGGAACTGGCAGAGAACGACATTCACCACGCTGCTCCATCACTAATGCCCCTGATCCATGATCATGCTTTTTAGTCTTGTACTGGCTTACAGAAGCTCAACTCTTCTTTAAGAAAATTGCAGTCTAAATCCACACGTAAACAAAGCTTATCTAGGTCACTAGTCTTAAGAGTGTTAAAACTTCAAGTAATTCTAAGGAGCACAGACTTCTAAGAATGAGAACAGTTCACAGAACTGACCTTCAGGAGCACGTAAATTTCTCTAACTTTAAACCAGAGAAAAGGGGAAAGGTTTAGAACCTTTTGGAAGAAAAACGAGACATTTAATGAATATAAACAAGAAGTAGAAATCTGGAAACCAAAGGACTGTCACCCATTGGAAAGGAAAAAGGCTTCAGTGGAATCAGAAGTCTAAGGGGAAGTGAGCTAGGGGAGACCAAGTCGTCTCTTACGGTGGTGCTCCACACTCCACTGCCCTGGGGTGCACCTCTGAGGAACGTCAGGCCGACGAGGGACTCCAACCCAGCTGACGATGCCGTCAGGGACTCTGCACCCAGACAGAGCGTCAGCCGCCGCCCAGCAGCACTTACCTTCTGCTCTGTCCCCTCCGAGACGCACCAGACTGGTTTTCTATTTGGCAGGAAATTTTTTAAAGGAAAGATGGAAAAAGTTGTCCAAATACACTGTACAAATCCAGTTACACATTTAAAATTTATTAAACTTTTGGTCAAAATAGTTGACTATATACAATCCCATTTCACTACAACTTTTTTCTTAAGGACTAGGATTGAATAATACTCAAAGCCACTCTCTTCCACATCTCAGATTCATAAATTTGTGTCACGACCAATTAACAGTGTAAGAATTATTTTTGAATTCAAATAAATTAAGACTCTCAATTTCTAACTTAATGTGAACTGAAGTGACACACTGTTTCAGGGCAATGAATGAAGACATTTTGTTCTTATGTATCCATCGCATCAGCCATCAAAGTCCACCTGGACACAGAGAGCAGGGCCAAAGCCCGGCCTGTGGAGGACACCCGTCAGGGCTCAGCGTGGGCTCCCGGCAGGTGCTGGCCACTTGGCACTGCTATGCCTCTGTGTATTCCTTATTTGGCAAACCCTGACTTCTGGTATGAAAGATACTTTTTAAAAATAAACCACCAAAGTGCTGCGCATTACATATTTAAAATAATTTAATTTTGCTAGCTGAAATACAAGATGAAATTCAGCATGCATATATGACTTCTGCAATTTTAAAAAAGTTCACCCCCCTCCACATATAAAAGGGGTTTAGAAAGAATGTTAAGTTTCCAATTGCAGTGACTTTGAGGTGTACTTTAAACCAGCGCTGACTCAGAGCAGTGATGCTGTTGACGCTCTTCCCTGCAACTGTCTGCCCCAAGGTGGGCAGTGAGGGCTTCCTGGCCTTACCTGGTATGTCAGGTTTCCATGGCAATAGAGCAGTCCCAGGAGTTTGGGGAGAGATGTTCAGAGTCTGAAGTACTGCACACCATCTACCTTTTGGCTCACAAAGGACTTTTCTCAAATTTTTCCAAAGCATAATTATACCTAATTTTTTTATATGCAGTTAAAAGCCAATACAGGCGACACTTTGGATCTAAAGACTTTCCACAGTGCTGCTTTTATCGAGTGGTCGCACAGAACGCATGATGGCTGGCGCAGGGGAGCACTAAAGCTGCCTGGGCCTGCTGCTGGCTGGGATCTGCCCGTCCACGGTGGGCTCTGGGGCTGAACGCAAGGCCGACGGGAGGGTAGAGAGTCACGCAGCACACGTGCCAGGGCCCAAGAGTAAACGCAAAGGAGAGAAGGAGCTGGACAGAGATGGCATATATGACAAACTTTTCTCTTGGGCGGTAGTTTTTGGTCTACGAATTGCAAAGGAAGGCTCAGACTTAAGTACATCCATTTATTTGAATAACAGCTTTATCGAGCGCTGTCCATCAGCTCTGATGTGAGTGGGCTTCTCATGTGAGCAGTGACACTGGCTCACCTGGCAGAGAAAGCAGCCCCCCTGGGCTGCGTGGGGGCCGGCCCCCATCCATGGAGGATGCAGAGCGTCCCCGTGGCACGGAGGGGAGCGCCTTCCCTCTGGCAGGAGGCAGTGGGCTTACTTTGCGAAACCAGACGCAGTACCCCCGTGTACCCTAGTTGACTTTGTCCTGGAATATGTACAAGTTATTGGTGGCAGCTACGGCAATAATATTCTCCGAGGGGTGCCAGGCTGTGTGGAGAATCTTCTTATTGAAGTCCAGACTGTCCACACTAATCTCGTCTTTCTTCCTCTTGCCGCCTGTACATACTTTCCGAGGCTTTAAGCTGGCTCGTGGCTTGCTGTTCTCTCTGGAAGCTTCCAGTGTGACATCCCTCCGTGCATTTCTGTCAAACATCCTGAAGAAGTTGTTGTAAGACCCACTCATGATCGCACTGTTCAAAGTAAGGAGAGAGAGAAGGTCTAAGCAGAGAGGCGCTCAACCCCACCCACGGAACCAGGGCCCCATGGCACTCTCAGCGCGGACACTGTCCCTTACCCTCCACTGCATGACCAAAGTACATTTAGAAATGAGATGAATAATAACAGTCAGGAGAGAAATACACTGAGAATTTCTTATTGTACTTCATATATACATAATTATGTTGGTAAAAATTTTTTTTTACCACAAAAAACCTCTACACATTCATCTGTCCCGGTCATGAGTAACAGTGTATTTTCAAGTCTTAACTTCTGCACTTTGTCAGTGATTCAAAGCTGATCTCCACATATTCATATTCAACAGATATCAGTCAAGATTTGTTGTCATACCTTCACGCCAGTAATCAAAGAATGCTTTTTAATTCATTCTAATTTCAAAAAGATTTTTTTCATGAAGCAAGAGGTACACAAAGACCCAGGGTGCCTCAAACACTGGGGTTAAGTGTGGGAGGAAAGCAGAACCCCATTTCCCAATAAGTCCAGACGCTGCAATACTGTCTGTACTTTATTTCTTCAGGATTAAATCTCATGGCTTTTTCTGCAGCAAAAATTCCAATGAAACACGTCATCATGACACATACCTGCTATACTGGTAAAAAAACCTGGTCTTTTCTACAAAGATGAGAGGAAAACAGCTGAATGACAGAAAATGTAGCCATGACCTGACCCATAGCTTCAGAATGAGTCCAGCTCTCCATCTTTGGTCTGGGAGCTTCTGACCGGGTAAAAGCCTTCTTCCCTTTGCCCCCCCCCCGCCGTTTCCCAATTGGACACCCACACCCTCCCTACGTGTCCTGTCACTGCCTTGTTAGGACGGTATTCCAGGCACCATGGAAATCTCAGTGTTTTATTTCCACAATTCAGGGCTGACCCTGGCTGTGTGCAAATACTTTAGTGTCTGGTTAACCACAGCTAAAGCTTTGCACCAGAAAAAAAGATAAACTCAGAAAAGAAGAATTACCTGCAGCTATCCTTCCTCATTTGGACTCCATGGCTCACCCCCAGGAACCTAGCAGCGCGGGAGCTGGAGACGTGAACGGCGTTAAGTAAACCCAAGTAAAGCTGCAGCTGCGTCCTGCCTGGCTGAGGGCCATGTGTAAGCAGGGAGCTCCAGAAGAGTCTCTGCATAGAATACAGTGTTCACAGAAGGACAGACAACATGTGATCTGAAGCTGACGTCCACCATATGAAAACTCAACTGTATGAGCGACAATTACTCAGACCAGAGCCCAGTAAGACTTTTTCAGGAAGGAATACTTTATTATCACCATTGGTTAGAATTGTAGTGCATGGCAGAAATAACAGCAGACCAACTTCCAGTTTTATTATTACTTTGAAAATCTTGACAATGCCTGTATGGGAGGGGGCGTTCCCATCAGCCTACTGTTCCACACCCCATAAACTGGAACCTTCCAGAGCATATGGCCAGGTGGCAATACTGCCGAACGCAGCTAAAGTGGACACACGCAGACAGCTGCACCAGTCTGTGCTGGACAGCCTAGAGCACAGCACAGTGGAGCCGCCCGCAGCACAATCCTGGCAGAGTGGCGGGTCTCTCCCTCCTTCACCCCACCCCTCAGGAGAAGCTTCCAGGCAAGAAGCAGGGAAATGTTCACAGGGTGAATGAACAAGTAACTTGACAGGAAAGCTTTCAGATGCTCCTGGGGGAGGATGGTTTACAGGTGTTTTGCAATATTTCAGATAAGCCAAAGGCATAAGGAATAATACAATGAATATCCACATGCCCATAAGCAACTCCTACTAATAAGGTCTTCCCCACCCCCCTGCTAGGGCAACTGCTTATTATGTGTATCATTCCTATACAAGTTTATATTCTGAATAGTTACATATTCTTAGAAACAAAATGTCACATAATCTAAATGTCCTATGAGTCATCAAACCCTATGTATTCTTGCACAGTTTGCTTTCTCTGTTCATTATCTTTGTGAGACCATCTATGTGATTACATGTACAGTTAACCCTGGAACAACAGCGCTTTAACTGCACTGGTCCACTTACACACTGGTTTTTCCAACAAATGTATTGGAAATTTATTTCTGAGATTTGTGACATTTTGAAACATTTTCCCTAGCTTACTTTATTACTAGAATACAGTATATAATAGACCATACAAAATGTGTATTAATCTACTGCTTATCAGGACAACAGTAGCTAAAGTTTTTGTGGATTTTCAACAGCATGTTTAAAGGGCATCGTTCAAGGACAAACTCTGGTTTAATTCACTGGCTGTCCACTGTTCTTCAGTATTTCACCTTATGAAAGAGATAACAATACCCCTGTCTGTTCACCTAACAATACAGGCTGTTTCAGGTGTTTGCTGGGTCATGTTTCTGAATGTAATTTGTATGCAAGAGACAGTCCAGCCCACCTCGCTATTACCAGCGTCTCAAAGCATGGCTGTGGTCAAGGCCATCAGCCTCCACACCTCCACCCTGACGCTCCCATCACTCTTATGGGCACAAACAGCAGCGGGGTGACGGGGTGCCTGTCCCTCCAATCTGATGACTTATGAGGATGAGCATTTTAATTCACTTTTCCCCTGCTGTCGACCCAAGTCCTGAGCTGACTGCCACTCTCCTGCTAACTTAGAACGCTCTACATAGGGTATTTCTCTGTCTTAATTCATGAGTTTCACTCACTGCTTCCTTTCATATGAAGACATTTAAATGTTACATAGTTGAATTTGTGTTTTCCCTCATTGTTCGGGTTTTGGGGGCCTTGTTTGGAAGTCCTGTGGTATCCAGAGCCCATACAGATGCTCTCCCGGGGAGCATCTGCTGTGTGGTGTGAGGGGGGGCTCTCACTGCATCCTCCCAACCAGTCCAGATGGATCCACACAGGCCCCTTGAGCCCTGCCCATATCCTCATGGACTGCTCTGCCTGCCATCTCCCTGAGGTCCCAGACTTCTCTTCTGGGGTCACATTCGTTCTCCCTGGAAGGGCATCACTGAGTGAATCCCTCTAAATCTCACTTTCATGAGTTTCCTGTTATGGCAAATTTGGTTTTCCTCTGGAAGCGCCTGGATCCCACGCACATTCTTTAAAGACCGTGTATCTGCATGCGCGGCTCCAGGCTGACAGCAGCTCTCCCTATAGCTCACGGAAGGCCGTGGGATGGGGTCACAGTGTGCTGCACGGCGCTACCTTCTGGCTCTAAGGCTGTGCTGACAAGGCTGCTCTCAGTCACCCTTTCTCCGAAGGCAAAGGCTTTTTCCCCTGGCTGCTTCTAAGGCCTTTCCCTTGGCTTCTGGTGCCCCCTGACTCCACTAAAATGCACATGTGGACTTCTGCGCATTCACTCTCATCAGTTAGAGGGTTCCTGGCCATTACCAAAGTTGGCTTCTCCACAGCCCCTACTTCTGGAGATTTCTCCCCTCTGAGTGTGTGGTGCTCCCTCCCCAGTTCTTGTGCTTCTCGACCTTCCATATTTCTGCTCTCTGGCTCTCTGAGCTGCATGCTGCATCAGGAGAACTGATCCTAACAGCTTTCTGATCTTTGCCGGTTTACTAATTCAAGTTCCCTTTCGTTGCACTGGCTCTCCTACTAAATCCACACAGTGACTTTTTGTTGTACAAAAAAAGTGCTCTATTTTTCAGTTCTAGAAGCTGTGTGATTCTTTCCCAAAGCTCCTAGGTCATTTTTAACAGTCCTGTGTTCCTTTTTCAAGTTTCTGCTCCTTCCTTTAATCCAACAATATTTCCATCACTTTTTATATTCTGTACAATCCAAATATCTGAATTCTCAGAGGTTAAGTTCCATTGTTGTCTCTGCTGACTTTTCACGCTGGCTTTCTTCCATGGTTTCCTCCATTTCCCTACTTGGTGGTTATCTGTGAGCTCACGTTTAGCTGATTTCCATCTGGGGAAATTGTGAGCCGATCCGCCATGTGTGTGGGCACCTTGAGTGTTCTCAGTGGGCTTACGAGTGTGATTCTTGAGCGCTCTCAACCTGGCTGTGGAGAGCGGTTGGGACAGAAGGAGCAAGAGTACAGGACAGGACTGATTGTGTTTTTGTGCCTAGTTTCCATCTAAGGCCTGAACCGGGCCTGACTCTGAAAGAAACCTTGAAAAGTTTCCTAATTTCCAGGAACAAGTATCTCAGGAATGCAGGGAGGTCTTATCTCAAGGCTGGCCATCTGGACCAGATGCCCCCAGGCGTATGCGACTTAAGTGACTGGATTAATGCTGATTGGATTAATCTGTGGGCAATACTTAAGTGATTGGATTAAGGTCCTTGAAAAAGGCGTGGGAATCTAATCTGTAGGCAATTCATGTGTATATAAGCCATGCCAGAATAAAGCTTCTTTGCATTCTGCACCAGACAGTTTTCCCTCCTGTCATCTTGTATATACAGCCCGATGCCCCCACTCAGGAACTGTTCGACTCCTGCCAGCAGGTCCCGACTCCTGCCAGCAGGTCCCGGCACCTGGCCCCGTCTTGGGGCTGTGTTTGCAACAGTTCAAGTGCAGCTTGTTCACAACTGTCTGTGCAAGCCAAGGGTCTCCCAAAGGGTACAGCCCCCACTACTTGCATGGCATCTGCTCAGGTCTGTCACTCCAGGGAAAACCAACGCCAGCATGAAGCTCATGCTGCTTTGCTGTGCTGTGAGGAACAAAGTTCTGTCTCTGACCCAGGCGGCCCCGTCGTCAGCCAGCTCCCAGAGGATGCTAGAAGGTAGCCTGTCAGCTTGTAAACAGACTGAAAGCCCAGACCTGGATACTTTGGCTCTCCCAGAAACCCAGAGCACTGACACCTGGTGGAACTTGATGCCTGAGTTAGCTCTTCCAGATCATGCAACCAGTATGGACACAAACTCCACATCCCTGTGGGAGAGGGCAGTCTTATGGTCATAAATCTGGGGATTTTTATCCACTCAAGCCTTGAGGCCTCAGACAGATAAATTTCCTTGGAGACTTTGAACACAGATGGATGCCTTCCAGGAAGGTCCCAGCTTCAATTGCCCACCTTGTGTGGCTCTGAGGTCATAACCACTCCTGTGCTGTTAATCCTGAGGCGTGGCTGCTATACCAGCTGACCCCCCAGGCCAGCTGAGAGCTTCAGGGTTTCTTGACCATTCTGGCTTCCGCTCTTTTTCACTGCTGGCAGTGGTGAAATTTCCCTGACTTACTTGTAAGCTCAACTATGCATGTGAAAAGATGTATGGTGTCTTAGCCACGACCAGCAGGTGTTTGTGCCGAAGTCCTTTCAGAGCACCATCAGGCCCTCGGTGGTGAAGCCACCTCTTTAGTTACATCCCAGGCAAGCACTGCACCGCGCAAAGTTCTACTAAAGACAAAGTGAATGCTTTCCTTTCAGCATCTGCAATGTTAAGTTTTTTGTGTAATATTAAAAACACAACTCTTAGCAGTATCTGCATTACCATCTTTAAGGAATGTGCAAAGGATAAATCATGAGTGTATCAGAACTGTCACGTCATAAATTAAATCAGCATCTCACACCAGCCACCTCCACTCTTTGCCCACACATGACTGAGGGTATTTTCCAGAAAAGGCAAAATGTGACCAGTCTGCATATTTAACAGTAAGCAACTTCCCCACTTCCTTCCTTTTTACCCATCTTGGAAATAAAGTGAATTATCATTCACTAAACACTTTCAAATCAGCCAGTATGAACCTATTACCATGCTTACTTTTTAATCAATGGCTTATAATACAAGGTCTGAAGTCCTACTTCACCTTGACCCTATTATCAAGCACACATGTGGCCCAGAAAACACGTCCACCAGCAACCCTCCTCTGCAGCTCTGGCCTAGTGGGCCACCGAGGGCCCCGCGCTGGCCTCTGCTCTGGCCGCCTCCGAGGAGTGGGAGGGGCCTCGGGAAAGCGGCCTGCTTGGGCTGCTCCCCACGCCGAGGCCTTACCTATCTGAGCCATTCCAGCAGCACTCGAACTTGTCAAAGATGCAGTCATTTTCGTACAGAGAACAAAGCTTGCTTCGCAAGTATTCGTGGACCTTAAAGAAACCACAGGACTGTTAGAAAGCATCCCAGGCAGGCATGGCCCTGTCCCCAGGCAGCAACCTCACCTGGTGGGTCTCCACGGGCCGGCTCTCCATGTTGAGGTCCCACACCTTCACCGACAGGTAGTCTCGGGTCATCATGTACCGACCACTGTGACTGAATTTCACGTCTGAGATGGAGGAGATTATTTCTGAGAAGAAGGATCTACTGCTGGGGTCTTCAGGTTCTTCAAAAACTAAAAAACACAACATTTCAGCTTCTGTTTAAAAATCAAAGAACAAGTCACGTAAAGTAGGACTTTGGCCCTCCCAAGACTCCAGAGGGGTACCACCTCCACGCTACTCAAGCCTCCCCACAATCCTCTTTCTGATTGCTGTATGTTTTCTGGCCTCTGACTTCTGTACTTCAGAGGCTTAGAGGAGACACCGAGTGCCACTTACTGACAGGTGACAAGGGACAGCATCAGAAGCACAGGTCCCTGACCTTAGCCTGGGACCCAGCGCCTCTACAGATGGGGCCCAGAGCTGCAACCTGGAACAGCTCAAGACATGGCATGGGTCCTGATCGAGGACCCCGGCATTACACCAAGATTGCCTCTGCACAAAGTCTGTGCATCTTCATTGCACCAAGTGCCAGCAGGCCGTGTCCCACCCTGGCCTGTCTGCTTCATTTTAACAACCAGCTCATCTCACCTCCACAGCCTGTTGGGAAAGGGTTTTGTCTCCGCTGTTCAACAGCCAGGATCCACCTGGGCAGACTTGATCGCCACTTTCAGAAAAGCTCTAAATGTTTCTCAGCAGGCCTGTCTTTCTCCTGAAGTTGTTCCTTTCTCAGCAATAACTTGATGGCCCTCTGCACTCGGCCAGCCCACCAGGTCCCCTAGCACATGGTCACACCTGCACTCAAGAAACTTTGGGCCAGGACATCTTTACCTCTCTCATTTTAAGTTGCTTTAGCTTTTATTTATTTTAAATGTGGAAACAGGCACGTTTCTTAATTCTGCAACTAAAATTAATTTTAAGCAAACTGGTAGCAATACCAAGCTCTTTGCTGACAAAACTACTCTTGGCATCTAAAGCGCTCACTGAAGAACGCTGTACTGAAGACACAGGACAGGCAGGCTGTCCAGGACTCATCCTTCACTGCAGGGTTCTCCAAGGGTGACAGAGCCCTAACACCTCATTTTGACCTCAAAGCACGACGAAGGCCTGAGAACTAGTCAGCAAGCCTGCTGCCTCGCACTTTCTCTGGAACAGAGCCCACTCCAATGGCTGAGAACAGCTGTGAGTGAGACGCATTCAGGCAGCCTCAGTTGAAACTTAATGCAGAGGGTAGAGGCAACAAAGGGCTCTCAGTGGACCCGGCCAGGGAACCCTGGGATGAAGCTCTGGGATTCCACGCACGACATGCCTGGGGGTGGCCCTATGGGAAGCAGGACCCACGTTCCGCTTCTCATCAGCAATGACCTACAGCAGGGCTGCAACTGGGACTTACACAAGCAAGGCAGGGTCCTAGGCGGGCCCCGGTCTATGGGTGACAGAGGCAGCCTCCAACTGTGCAGGTGGTCTTGTGTTTGGAGAACAGAGGTTAGAATGAAGCATCTTTAATCAATAGGACTTACACTTCGAGTGCCTGTCGCACAGGGCCGAGGAGCGTGTATCGCACAGCCGGACGGTCCCTTTGCTACTGCTGTGGACGAACACGTTACACTGGTGTGGGTGGAACTCAGCTGCGGTGATCACCTCCGTCAGCTCTTCCATGTTGGCAGGCTTGATGTCCACAATGTCTGGAGGCGCACAGTTAAGGCAGAGCGCTCGGTGGGTTTTAAGTCCACATTCAAGCAAACAGGAGGCAGCGTGCGGGGCATGTCAGGGGAGCATGCCTGTGAGCAGATGTTACGGTGCTGACTGGAGCCCAGTGATGAGCTCGCACAGACCTATGACCTGCTTTCACCTGCAGCTGCTCCTAATGCTCTACGAAAAGGCCTTCATAGCAAGGTGCTACATACTCAATGAGCCAGATAAGAGAAGCTCCCACCTGCACCCAAGTCCCGCACTTACAGCTGCAATCACACGCAAGAAATGCCAAGATCCTTCTTCTCCAAGTATCTGACAATAAGAGCTTGTTCTACGTAGAACAGTGTCAACATATTAAGTGGCCAAATACAGAGATCAACTTAAGGAACAAGAGCAGACTTTGGCTTTGGGCCAAGATAGAACAGCAGACCCCAGACAAGCCTTTCCACCAAGACAACCAAGAAAGTGACAACAGCGGTGACATAATAGCTCAGCTCACAGGTGTCAGATGTGGGCAGTGACCCCAGAGGGCCACTGCACAGGGTGGGGGACCCACGGCTGAGGTCCAGAGAAGAGCTCCCAGCAGGTTCTGGGGGACGGGCCAGTGCAAGCCCGTGAGTAAACCGCCAGGCTGGGAAGGAACCGCTTGCAGCGGAGAGAGCAGCACCCCAGCCCGCACGAGCTCACGGAAAGGCCCAGCTGGGTCTGGGCTGAAGCCCTGAGGCCACAAGGGGCCCGGGGCATGCTGGGGGCCGGCTGGCAGAGCGGACAGGCAGGTGGCCACACATGCAGGGTAAGCACAGCCCTCTGTCTCTCATGGGAGCCGATCACAGGCATTTTGGAAGTGTCAACAGATACAAGTACAAGTCAGTACAGCCGTGTGTATGTCTGACAGCCTCAGGCACAGGAAGGCCGTCTGAAGCATCGCCAGGTGACAAAGGTTAAAAGCAGCGGGGATACAACTACAAGAGTCCTTTATGCAGGAAGCTGTCACAGATCATTCAGGAGAAAACTGGGCTTCCAACAGGAGGAAAAATGTGATTAATAAATCACTCAGAAGTGGATGTTAAATTTATAGACGTCCAACTCAGCAGTAATGAAAGAAACCAACAACTCTTACTTTGGCTTCACAGAATTAGTTACTTTTTTAAAAAGCCACCAGTCTGCTGAAAACAAGTGTGCACAGACACGGGGGATGTCCCATCTCTCAGTCTGCACGAAGACCTGCGCTACACAGCTTTGATCCAGTGGGAGTCCCAGGAACCAAGTCCAAGTGTGCCAAGATGCAGGAGCACAGCCCTCCGCATGGCCGGGGCCCACCGTGACAACTTGAAAGGGACCTGCCGCTCTGAAGAATGACACATAGAATAAAGGACGTGTAAATGACTTCTGCAGCTCTAAATCTGTATTCCTACAGACATGGGAAAGCGGCCATGACAGATTAAGAAAAAGTAAGGCTGGTGGTAGGGACTCACCGCTGCCTGCCAGGCAGCATGCTGAGCTCTTTGCAACCATCACCTGTGTGAGCTTTTACACGATCCAGGAGGCACATTCTAGGGCCTCAATCTGAGGGAAAGAGAAACGCTCAGAGCCTGAGTGACTTGATGCCAAGGTCATCAGGCTGAACTCAGGCCTCCTGACTCCCTAGTGCTGGCAACTTCACTGTCACTGTGGAAGAAATGAGCCCACATGTTTTAAAACATAAGTTGCTTTATACAGATGTAAAAGGCTTGGATAGGTCTGCCTCAAACCACTCGCAGATAACTCTGCTTGTTTCCAAAGGGTAGGACTCGGGGAGTGGAGAATCTTCCTTTGAAATCTGAATTTTGCTCAAAAGGGTCATGTGTTACCAGAAGGAAGAATGATTAAACACATAAGGGCTTAAGGAGAACAAGAGAAAATAGGGGCCATGGGTATAACCTTGTAATTTGGGAAGTTTTGCCAAGTCAAAGCAAGACAAACAGGGTGGGCAATGGCTGTTGGTTCCAGAGCCACTGTGTGCAGAAGCACCAACCTGGCGGGCTGCCGAGGCAGGCGTGCCCCCGCCCCAGTGCCACACAGGCATGAGCCCTGCTGCCTGCTTCTTCACACGTGAGAAGCCAGGCTGACAAGCACATCAGGTGAAGAACAAGTGCTGAGAAAGAAGTGTAAAATGCCAGGATTGAAGAAGCCATGCACATGCCACTCCATGAGATTCCACGCCTTCAGGGAGTGATGCATGCAGGCCATGCCTCGCTGGGCCTCAGCACCACGGCCGGGGCCGCAGCTTCAGAATGTGGGGGATCTGCCTGAAGCCACTGGATGCATATGCATTATCGGGCTCTCATTTGCTAGAAATCAGTAACTTGTAAACACATGATTAGCCAGAAATATTCAGATTTTCATCTTAAAAACAAGAGTGCCATTTTATCATTCAAAAGAGAGGAATTTTTTACTATTCCTTAAAATTAGCTCATTCTTACATGATCTGTGACTTCTCAGGCTGGGTAATTAAATGTCCTAACCAAAGCCACTATTTTCTGTTGTACTATCTACAGCAAATTTAGGAAGAACAAACCAAAAAACAGGCAATGTTGAACTTTCAAATACACACTACTTAAAATGGCCTCTGATTCAACCACGGAGGCAACGGACTTGAGGTCTTTCCCATTTACGGAGAACGGAAAAGACAAACTTTTTTCCCCAAAGACAGAAAGAAGTCTCTAGTTTTAGGAACAAACACTTTAGATCACAGATCACTTATATCACCAGCTGTTGTGTAGCAAACCATATTTAGAAGACTGAGATACAGGAGTATAAATGTACGTGCGAATTACCTATCTGAGGAACAATCCTACAAAAAATGCTGAGATCTCCATCTGATGAAGGATACTAAAACTTCTATCTGTGATTTCTAAATGCCATAGATTAATTCTCAGGTCATCTGCAGAAAGATATGTTTCATGATCACTATTTACTGAAATGGAATTTATATGATATGTGTGAGCATTTGCAAAAATTCGTCGTGGACTTGCTTCTACCATAAGGTCCATGGGCTTCAATATTGGGACCTAAAATGGAAGGAAACAGGAATTCAAAACAAAGACCACAGCACACAAAATTATTTACAGTAGGTAACAAAAAGGAACAAACTATACCATGGCCAAGTAACAGCTCTGTACAGGTAATACCCGAACAACCAATAACAGAGCCGTGCAGAGGCCTCAAACGGTCCCTCTGCTCTGAGTCATCCCGCCCGGCAACCATCACAGAGGCTGATGCTTTCTCATTGAAGAAAAGATTAAACTAGCAGCTAACAAAGTGCCACCGGGGCACCGCTGCCCATGGGTGCAGCTTCACTCCCCGTTTGTCGAGGTGGCCACACCAGTCCCGACAGCCATATTCACGGTGGGACCTGGCTACGGGCCTCCTCCTCCCCTGACCTGGCGCCTGCCTCCCCTGGAGGGGGAGGGACGGAGTGCTCAGGAGGAGCCCTGGGAGCTGGGAGACGCCATCTCTTGATCTGGTGCTGGCAACATGAGCGTGCCCAGCCTGGGGACACTCATGGAGCTGTTCACTTATGAGGCAGAGGCGCTTCCTGGTATTTATACTTCAATAAAAGACTAAAAAAAAAAAGGGCACAAAATCCCCGTTTCTGTGGACATCTACACTGGTGGAAACAGCATCAAGGAGTTAGCCGGGGTGGGAGGAAGGGCCTGGCCCTTGCACACATGGAAGCCAGAGGCAGGGCACAGTCTGAGGACGTGTCCATATGTGAGAGAAAGGAAGAAAGGCCCAGTGTCACTGACATCTAGCGGAAAGCAAGCATAAGCTTTCAAATCAAAACCAAAAATTAATAATAGTATTCTTTTTGTTATTTTTGTATAAACCAAAGGGGATGCCTGGAAAGGCTAAAAGAGTATCTCTCCACTTAAGTCTTTCCCAGCCAAAGTTCTGTAAAAATGAACGAGGGGAAATGTGTACAGAAATACTTCCCTCATTTTGCCCCAGTCAAGTGCTAAGCACACACTTCATTCTCTGGAGCGGAAGGGCCAGTTCTATGAGGTGTGGAACTGGGCTGGGCTGCACGGCCCTGTGACAAGTTCCTAATTAATCACAACACCCAAATAGCCGTAATACTTGTAAAACAAACACACCTTCTTCTAATTAAATCCCTTTATGGTACTAAACCAATTTAAGAGGAAACCAAAATTTAAAAAGAGCACCATTTCTGACTTGTACCCACTTAGCTTTAGACAAATTAATAGTCCATTCTGACCTTTAAGAGAGGTAACTGAGAGCTCGAATTGGGACCTGAACTCACAAGGAGAGTCCGCGAGCAGAGCGGCCCACCTGGGAGCTCTTACCCCGGCCGGGCTATCAGGGCAGCTGATGTAAGTGCACTGATCACATGCTTCACTTCGGCCACCAATTGGGCCAGTTTTGTTTAGGCCAAACATATAAAAGCAGCTATAAAAAAACCCAAGACTGCGCCTAATAAGACCTATAGGCTTTAAACAGGTTTCTGAGCACCATGCGTGGTGAAGGTGGGCTGGTTAAGGAAGCCTGTGTCCCTGTGCGGGAGTGGAAAGTGCCCGGCCTGCCCCACAAGGCCCCCACCCCGTCCACGACCACCTACAGTTTAAAATGAGAAGCTCCTGAGTTGGTGGCTGTAAAGCCAGTGTTCCTGCCACTGGCAGTGGTTACTTAGAAGCTATCAACAACTGCTGGGTGCAAAGCAGCAGCATCTCAACCAAACATCTTATTTCAGATGAGGGTCTATAAATTAGGTTTGAGGAACTAACTGCACAGCATTCTCAGCCTCATAGCCTTGGAAATATGGTGGCACGGATACCCTAAGAGGCCATAGGATGCCTTGGTCACCCCTTGCCCAAATTGCATGCCACTGCTCTCCTAACTTCTGGAGCCTTGCCTCCACAGATGGGCTGCGGCTGTGTCCTGCATGGCCCCTCTGCACCCCTGCTGGCACCTGACCTGCACCCCGCACAGGACCACTGAAGGAACGGCATGAAAGAAGACCAGTGTCCAGGGGGCAGTGACACTGCTGCAGCGGCCTTCTCTGTAGCACCTTGCTGCTACCTGGCATGTGCTCACTAACTAGATCTTCACCTGGTAGGCAGCATTTTAACAAGTTTTAAACCCAGTTAAAAAGCAAACCAGGTTAGTTTTCAGGTGCACCAGGGAGCTGTCCAGGGAGTGCTGAGCTACCCTGGGCGCAGCCCCTGCCTCTTGGGCCTCCACAGCACTGCCTGGTGCCCCTACCGGGCGGTGTCTAGGCACCATTCAAGTTTGTGTGACCTCCTTACCAATCCCACCGATGGGTACACCTACAGGCCAATTACAAGATACTAAGATTTTAAGGGTTACTTATTTCATAGATGTTAAAATGTGAAAAATCCAGGTATCATAACTGATGAAATCTGGTCATTTCATCTTGTACCTAGGCACACCAGACGGACTGAAGAACTTAATAATTAAAAAAAGAAGTGATGAACTTAGACTCCAAGAAGGGACTAGCGGTCACCAAAGGGGAGGGAGGGAGGGAGGGAGAAGGGGATTAAGGGGCATTACGATTAGCACACATAATGCGGGGGGGGGAGGCACGGGGAAGGCAGTGTAGCACAGAGAAGACAAGTAGTGACTCTATAGCAACTTACTGCACTGATGGACAGTGACTGTAATGGGGGGTGTGTGTGGGGCTTGATAATATGGGTGAATGTAGAACCACAGTGTTGCTCATGTGAAACCTTCATAAGATTGTGTGTCAGTGACATCTTAAAATAAAAAAGTAATGATGCTCATGGACTGGTAGGCAGAGAATCCCAAACATGGAGACTGGCCTTAGCTAGCTCAGGAAATTCAATGGAAAACTGCAAATGCACCTTGGGGGCCCACTGAATCCCTTTCAACTGGACACCTAGGCTATTTCAACTCTAGGGGTCAATTCTGAATTTTAGCTGGACTTCTGCCCTACCAATGTGTGATTCTGAACCTTCAAAGTGAAAAATAGTTGACACATTTAAAAAGATTTCTGTTGTGGAATTAAATCTGAGTCTTTTCTTTAGGATTATTATATTTTCTGAAGATAATGTGTTACTTTTTACTTTTGTGAAAACACGAGGAATTTTTAACACATATACATAAAAATGATGACTGTTATTACAAATAACCGTCATGAATGAAGAGGGCAGATCTCACAATGTATCACATAATGCTATTTCTCTGAACCGCTGCTGACTTTGGCATTGTTCCTGATTTAATTTTCGCACAGCATTGGATAGTGTGAGTGAACTACCACATACCCGCAGTGCTGTAATTCTAAACGGGTCCCGAAGCCGTCCATCTTCATCTTTTAGGTTATAGCCTTCTGCTCTTTTATCCCGTTCACTTATTTTCCATAACTTAATCGTTTTATCTGGAAATAAAAACCCCATGCTCTATATTAAAAGAAAAACTTCATCACGTGCCACTATTAGTTGAGTATTGTATTAGAAAATCTGTTCTTCTATGTTTATAAGCTAGAAGTCTTTGATCATTAGTATTTCCAATTATAATTATGGATGAACTCTTTATTTCCTACCTTAAGATGTAGAAACATATGCAGAGTTAAGTGATGTAATACTGGGAGGTGTGTGTGTTTGCGTACTCCGGGTTTACAACCTATCACCTGCTACCTAGCTAACAGCTTACCCTCCCTCCAATGTTTGAAGCAGAAACAACTTGTAGAAAGGGTTAAACTAAAAAGGAACCCACACACAGAAAATTAAAAGCCAAATCCTAAAGTAAATATAGCCACTTAAAAAAAAAGCTCTTACCATTTGTAGAGAGTAGAAAATGAGCAGCATTCTGTTGTGGTAACCACCTAATTTTGTTAATTTTTTCTTCAATTTCTAGACTTTTCAAATAGTCAAACTCTGGTTCATGACTTTGAAAGGTACTGTAAACATTATATTCTCCCCTAGAATGAGGGCGGCTTTTATTCTGCAAGGAAACATGAAGCTGTTTTAATGAACAAAGCACAGTGCAGAGGAGAATTTAGTATCACAAGACCACACGCATTTTTAAGTTAAAAAAAAAGTCAAACAGATGACACTCAGAATTAATTTACTTGAAAAAAGATGACTTCTCAGCCCTTCTGTCCTCCTACACAACCACTCCAGAGCACGGACTGCCAGGTTCGCCTGCCGCAGCGTAAGCCGTACCCGCGTGGATGCCCTGGCAGGCTGCTTCTGTGCTGCCCAGGCAGAGGGGAGGAGTTTTGAGAGACCACAGGGCCCAGAGATGTGGAAATATTTGCAACTTGGTCCTGTGGCGAGGCTGTGGGCTGGCCCAGGTCCTCCAGGAGTGGGCCCGAGGGCTGGGCACTGCAGTCACTGTGACAGCCAGCCGACGTCACCAAGCCCGAGCAAAACCAGGAGGCAGTGTCATGCCGCCAACACCACACAGCAGCTACTGTGAACGACCCACAGGCGCAAAGACACAGGGTCGTGTGGGGGAAGCAAGTCACAGGAAGATACCCACAGTAAACTACCTCTCACGCAAATTTTTAACACACACAAGACTAATTCTATACACTACCATGAAGGTAGAAAAACATGCCTGGGAAAATATATGCCATTTTCAAAATGAAAACCAACCCTGGGGAAGGAGGACAACCCGAAACCTGGGAGTGCAGTGGGCAGGTAAGATGGGGGGCTCCACCATGTCCCCCAGTCCCGGGCCTTCTCTTCTTGTATGAAGCCACTAGCAGGACCTGGAAATCTGCTATGGGATTTCCCAAGTGTGCTGTGTGCCGTGGTCAATGCTGTTTGCCTTGGTCATCTTCCACACCACCCCACCCTCTCTATGAAAAAGGGTAACATACCAACAGATACTTTTAACTCAGAAATGAACAAATGAAGCTCAACTATTTAAAAGAAGTGTGTGTGGAGCTGGCCCCGTGCCTTCAAATGTTACACACCAAGGAGAGAGCAGGGCGTGAGGAGAGCGAGACGCCCACATCTGAGAGCTGCCTACCCTTCCTGGGATCCGGGTGTCCTCCCCAAGGATGGGGCAGATGCTCCAGGCTGCGCCACCCCAACCAAGTTCACCACGAAGCCCCTCTTGTCCAACACCAGGGGAGCTGAGTCAGCCTCGGAGAGGCCCTAAGCAGCAAGGGATCTTCATGCCCTGTCTAGGGAGGGTTGAGGACAGGCAAGGTGACAGGACAGGACTCTGAGGAAACTTGTCAGGACACTGGGGCTTTGGCGACTGGATTCCCAGCAGGACAGTGCAGAGCCCAAGCCCTGCAGCATGATTAGGAAAGGGGAAGGTGGAGAGCTTCTGCTTGCAGGCATGTCCATTTCTGCTATAACCAGACGAACTATATAAATAGGACTCTGCACAGGGCTGGAGTCCCAGGGCACGGCGCCCTGCAAATAAATCTGAGCTCCCTGGAAAGAGGCCTCTGCTGCTGAAGAGCAACAAGGCTGCACAGTCCCCACGCTAACTATGCTTCCTGCCTCCTGCCCAGGCAGACCTTCCAGGGCTCCCTACACCCTGCACCTTCCCTGACCTGGCAGGGCATAACTTCAGCAATCCTCCATGCTTCTTGGGCTCTGAAATGCACACATGGGTACCTCTGAAGCCTCCTGTAGCCTCTAACTGAGAGTGGGCCAGCTCCACCACAGCGGTTTCTCCTGTTATAGGGTCCCTGCTTGCAGTTGACAACACAGTAAGCTCACACTTTTATTCTCACTGGAAGGATTCAAGTCCAGGAAGGATTATAACAAAGCAAACACTGAAGTATTTTAAAAGCAGATGGAATATGAAAGCTCTTCTTATATTAACCAAAATATGAAGATGATGATGGAAAGAAAAGTCACCCAGGACTTATTAAGTGGCAGCTGGTCAGGTTTATCAATTAAGCCACTTTAGGGACCTGCTGTTGTACAAATTTGGTGCTTCCCACAACAATGACTTAACACATCTTAACTAAACACATAAGGTAACAGGTTTTCAAAACAGTAAAATACCCAACACACTTCCTAACAAGATGCTTTGATTTGATCAAAATTTAGTTCACAGTTGAAGCTAGTCTTTTTTAGGTATAACAATGACCCACAAAAATAAGAAAAATTTCTTTTTCTATAAGGACATTATTGAAAGAAGGTAAAAATAAACTTAAACTTAAGATGCTTATGACTCGACAAACTGTTAAATAATCCTTCTGCTGAAAGTGACATTCAAATACCACTTGGGTTGAAAAGGGTAAAGGACATTGTTCTGTTTAGGTAGCACTGTGTGACAATCTGCCTCTGGGATTAGAATGCAGAATCACAAACTTAGCAAACTGTGAAGATTTAGAAGATTAATGACAATATACACAATATTCACAAAAGAACTCTCACCACCCCAAATCAAGAGAAAACGGTATTTAAAAATGTTAATTTACATGGACATAATCAAAATTAGAGCTGCACCAGGTATATTCTAATGATGAGATGGGGGCATCCTATAAATCTCTCCCCATTTACCCGAGCAACCCTCCCCTTCTATCAGGGCCCACCCTCCTGCAGGTACCCCTTAGTGCCCCATCTCTGGTGGCAGGGCCTATTCACTGCCTCACAGAAGGTCTAATGGATGACAATAAGGGCCTGCAGCCTCTATACCCAAGTTTTACCACAAAATTTAGAGACTAGAATTTGCAGATAAAAATGTAACTTCCCACTGATCTGCCAGGAAACAGAAAAGGAAGGGCAGGGGCCCTATTTGACTCTACTAGGAAACAGCAAGACAGGAACTCTCTGGAGGCCCCAGGCCCAGCTGCATGCAGTGCTCGCCTGAATATGCGCACAACAGAGTCTTACCGAGTCCTTCATCAGCGCGCATGAAGAGCTGATGAGGCTCCCCAGAAACAGACCGGGGTGGGGAGCGAGGCCTTGATCTATTTCCCTTCTACTCTTACGCACAGCTCCTGTGAGGGTGTTTCTCTCCCCTTCACCTCCAGAAAGGGGAATGGCCTGAGAACCAGTGCTTACCAGTGAGATTCCCCCAGAGGCTCCCCCGAGGCCAGGTTCTGAGGGCTCCTTCCTTCCAGCCCAGGGGTTAGAGGAGGCAGTGCTGCTCACCTCTGATGAGAAGGGAGAGAGCGGGCCCCGCCCCAATACACAGCCAGCCGCTCGGGGCAGCGAGGCCAGCACCCCCTCAGGCTTGTGAAGTTATTTCCACAGACAGCACTTCAATTTACAGGATGGAAAGAAGCAAACACAGAAGGCCCCCACCCATCTTTCTTTTGGTCCCCTCACGACCTGCGGGTGGCGCAAGGACTCTGCCCCAAAGGTGAGGGTGCTGGGGCCTAGCTGGGGCTCAGCAGTGCCCTGCAGCAGAGCTCGCCCACAGAGATAATTTTTGAGAAGAAAAGTCTATGCAATTAATGTGGTATTAGCTGAATCTAAATGAAATCAGACACTGAGAAAATAATTGTGCCTCCCTCCTTGTAAGTGATGTGAGAGGGGCCCACTGATTCTGTTTGGTTTGTGGATTGTAAATTACTGACCTCTTGTTCCCGCTGAAAAATAACAACTCTGCCGCCCTTGTCTCCCGTTGCAAGAAGATCACCAGAGTGATTAAATTCAACAGTTGAGATGATGTCAGCTGTCAATAAAATACAGAAGCAATTTACCAGATTATGATTTTGAGGAGTCACAACGAGTATCAAAAATCAATAAAAAGGATCAAAGAAGGACAAAACAAAACTCCCTGGATAAAGGAAAGTTTTCCTAAGAAACTTCTAATCACCAAGCAGCTGCTTCTTGGTTCTGGCGCCCAGAGCCCTGGAACACACATGGATTTATGGGTTTTGCTCAACTGATCTAATGCTGGGTCTCTGGCACACTAGGGGTCTTCATATAAAGATATAGGGTAGAAATTTTGAAAATTAATTTTTTGAAATGAAAAAAAGAAAAGAAAGGAAAAAATAGATCCAAGAAGATGGCCACCTAATTTTACAGGGCACACCTATTAACTTTCTGTGGGCTTCTGTATAGACAGGCAACTTCCACTACATTGTCCGGATAAAGTCACTGCCATTGACAATGATGACATCATGACCAAGTGAGACACGCTGGTCAGACAGACCCCTGAGGTTTCCAACACTATCAACCCAAAGGACCTGGACACTGGCTCACAAGGGGCAAAAAACCAAACAAGGGTTGAAAAAGGCCTTAGGTGTCCTGCGGCCGGTACTTCGGTTAGAGGCTGAGGCCTGGATTCACAACACAGACCACTGCAACAACAAAAAGGTCCCACGATGGACACTTGAAGAAGAGAGGTTTTCTCTAGCTTGGGGGCACTGACTGCTGACTGGATGAAGACGAGAGGCCTAGCTCTGCTCCTCCAAGGGACCAGCAGCAGCTCATCCCATGGCCACAACTGGACTCCTAGCCCTAGTCAGTCAGCTGCCCCAGAAAAATCTCATCTCTGGCTGCGCCCAGGAAGGGCTGGATCACACAAACCCACCCCCGCTGCTTGGGGACCAACTCAAAGGGCATGTCCTATCAGCAAGTGAGAATGACCACTTTGCACATGCTAGGGCCACAGTCCCACCGAAGTCAGGAGTGTTCAAAGATGAACACTGCTAAATGGCTATTATAAACAACCTACCCACTAATAAAAAGCTGACCCCAAAGTTGAAACTACTTTAAAAACTCCCCCCAAAGTGACCTTAATATAATACAATTAAAGATATGTACAAATATGAATCAAGTAATTCTTAATCTATGACTTTCTGCAAAACACGTCCTTCCTCACTGGCACTGCTTACTTACCTTAAATACATACTGAGTTATATGGCCTGGATTTCGTTCTCTTTCTCCTTACTTTTAAACCTTCAGTTAAGCTTGGGGAAAGGATTAGGATTCTTGTTACGTGAAGGATTGGCTTTTTGTTAGAAGTGTCACTTTTTAAATTAAGTTACTCAGAATAACCCAATTTATTTAAATGAAACTAAAATATTCTGCATTGGACTAAAAGAGACTAAATCTATGTCATTTATACCCAGGGGTTGTAGAATGTTATATAATTAATGGTATTTAGCTCTGTCAGTGATTTTTGAACTTAATTAAAATGGACTGTATTTTTAAAAGAACAAGTCCTATGACTGCCAGTGGTGAGAAATTATTTTCATTAAGGCATGTAAATATGTATGAACCTAAAATGAGAAATACCTTCTACAGAGTTTGGAAGAACTCTAAGAGAGAAAAAAAAATACACAAACTAAATTCTAACAAAATTACAAAACCAGTAAAATTTAAATTGCCAACAAGAATTTAATCTGATGGATAGTACCTCACAGAACCAGGCTGATGCTGAACACTTGAGCACAGTACCGACCACGGGCACAAGTCAATGTTCAGAATCACCTCACGTTGCACGGGGATGCGCTTCTGCCTCTGCTTCTGTGGGAGTGGCCAGGGAGCCCTGCGCACAGTAGTGACGGCACCTCCGGGTGCTGGCTCTCTACACAGCAAGCAAGGCTCCTTGGGACACACGAACACAGCCCCGCCTGGGGGGCTCTGCTGTCAGGGGGCCAACTGACTGATGCAGAGCTTACTTGCTAAATGTTCATGTAGGTCACAGTCAAAACCTTTATACAGCCTCTAAGAGTCCATCTCAGACTTCCAGGCCAGGGCGGATGTGTGCTTGTGCTTGACCTTCCTTCCACCCCCACCAAAGCACCATAAGGAGACAGAAAAGGCAAGTGTGAGCAGGCCTGGACAAACACTGATACTGGCAAGTGGCAAGCGGAGTGGGGACTACCTGGTGACAAGCTAAGCACGCACAGGGGCCCAGGTCCCTGTTTGAAGAAGCACAGGGTCCCCAAGCTGTGGCGCACACAGCTATGTCTACTTCCTCCTCTCAAATGCTGGCCTCCAGGAGTGACTCGTTCTCACCATCCTGAGGGTTCCTCTCCCGAATGATAAAGCCCAGGGGAAAAGGCCTCAAGATTCAAACACTTGGGAATTGACCACCCACAGGGACACCTCCAGCAGAAAAGCCCATCTGCTCACAGAACTGCCTATGAGCTTCAGAGCGGCTCCATCTTAAACAGGAACCGATGGCTCAGGATCTGCAGATGGGCGAGAGAAACGCTAAAACAAAATGACTCAGAGATAAGAGACCAAGCAACAAAATGTGACCAGCATCCTCAGGGAGCTAACGCTGGTAACAGGAGTTCTGTTACCCATGCTGGCTGAGTGCTTGCTAGGTGCCAGGTGCTACTCTAATCCCACTCGCCCCCTGCATGAAGCTAGTGCACTTCACAGCAGCCTGTGAGGCAGCACCCCTGTCAGCTTGTCTGATGGAGAAGCGAGTGCTGGGCACTGTGACCAGCTGGCCCAGGGTGGCAGCCCGAGGCAGGAAAGGGGGTAGGATACCACTACCCCAAGCAGAGTCCATGAAAGACAAGTGGCATGTGCTGAGAAAAGAAAAACAAGCGCTGTCTGAAATTCAAAATGTAACAGTAATGATTTAAAACTCAAGGCCTCTTCAAAGGGTAGAGCAAAGAGACAGAGATGGATGACAGGAAAGAGAGACAGTCGGAGGATGAGGTTAGGTGTCCTGTCAGCCAGTTAACAAGGTCCAGGAAGACGGCAGAGAAAAGGAAGGGCAAAACCTATCCATGGCGTAAGACAAGCGTCTCCCAGAGGAAACACATGTGCTCCAAGGCTGATGGGGCTCAAGCAGGCCCAAGGAGCACCACTCGACATCCAAACCACCAAGGACAAAAGGGAGATTCTAAAATTCCCCAGAGAAAACAAACAGGTCCCATACAAAGGAAATCAGAAGGCATCAGAAGGGATGAAGGAAGGAAAATGGTGGAGGGAATACTAAACATCCTCAAAATTCTGAGAAAAAATAATTTTCAATGTATAATTCTATATCTAACCAGATTTCCACTCAAGTTTGGGGGATGAGTGAAGATGTTTTCAAACATACAAAGAGCGAAACAACAAAACTCTCTTCTCAGAAAACCCCTGAAGATGCAAAGTGGCAAAAAGCTAAAAAGCTAAAGCAAAGGAAGATGAGGATGTGACATCCCAACAACCGGAAAGAAGCCCCAAGACAGAGCAGCAGCCCCAGTGCAGGAGACCCGCCAGGAAAGGTCGTCTGGGGGAAGAAGGGCTGGGGCCGCCTGCTGTGCTCAGGATGGTCATGCTAGTGTCCCACAGATCTGCTGAAGAGTGTTTAAAAAAATAGCACCACAGACACAAGAACTAACCGTGTGTAAAAAACAGGCAATCATGAGTTATAGGCAAAATGAAAGCTTGTATGAAAAAGAAAGCCTAGACTTTAGTTCAGTAAAGAACAATACTTACAGTCAATGTAATACTGACACAGTCAAGATTTGTCATAAAATTACAAATTCTACTAAAAAATTATACAAATTTATATAGAATTGTACAGAATTATACAAATTCTCTCAACTCCTTTTTTTTTGCACAGAGGGGTTTGTACAGGTGGAAGGTGCCATTAGTAAAAAAGCAAAATTAAGTTACCCTAACAGGAAGTCAGCGCCTACTGTTCAAAATCAGGGACTCCAAAGTTAGCAGTAAAAGAATCTTTCAGGATCTGCTCAGGATGCTCACAGCCAGGAGGGGCAGGTGGCAGGGAGAGGTACTGAGCTGAGGTTACTGTGGGCAGGGGAGCAGGAACAAAGAGATGTGGAGGGGAGGCAGAGAGGATGTGCCAGGGAAATGTAGCCGTGGGGTTTTTAAAGATGGAGACAATGAAGTCACGTCCAATTGCCCCTGGGCATAAAGAAGCAGTGAGGAAGGAACTGATGATGTAGAAGAGAGGACAGGGTCAGAAGACAGGCAAGAACGGATGGAGAGCCAGAGCACAGGTTGGGGAAAGGGGCTGCTGAAAGAGAGAAGCAAGGACAAAAGCTTTGGGGAGGAGGTTAGGCGTGTGCAAGGCATGGAGGAGGCAGGCTGTGAACCTGGGCTTGACAAGGGAGAGCTCAGCACACTGTGTCCACTTGTATGAGGCAGGGGAGAAGACTCATAGGCTAGTAGTGAAGGGAGGGGCTCCAGGTGACCTGGGAGAACAGAAGAGGAAGTCTTCTTGGGAGAGACAGGAATGACCACACTATAGAATGGCAATGTGGCCACCCAGGATCAATGCCCATGTGCAATCTGAGGCCAACAGTTTACTTTCAAAGTCAGCAGCCAGGCTGAGTAACTACCTTGAGCCATGCGCTGCTGCACTGGGCGTGGGGACATAACAAGCAGGCAAAGTACCTGCCCTCCTGGGACTGGCGTTTTCATGAGTGAAATCACTTTTTAGGAGACCATTCAGTATGGCTCCCATGGTCGCCTGCAGTGGCTCAGGTGTAGCCCTGGAGCAGGTCTGCTGTTTTGCCAGGAGTAGGACTGCTGGGGTTGAGAGGCAAGGAGGTTAATGGTGAGCAACGAGTGGTAGTATGTTAGACCCTGGAATCGATCTGTGGCAGGGGGCAGGGACAGGAGAAGACAGTACTGAGGATGGTGGAGTAGGGGAGGGGCCCAAACCCAACAGGGGGCACCTGAAACTGAGATTTCAGAAGTGCTACAGCTGGTGAATACCAGGTTGCCTAGGGGCATGTGGTAGCTCAGACAGGAGATCCACAGAGGCACCACCAGATACAGGGGCCAAGAGCCTTGGACGGATCACCTAAACAAATGCTGAGCCGAGAAATATGGAGGAAGACACACAGCGCTAGTGGCAGGTTCTGGAGTTCACAGGTGTTTGTTACTTTATTCTGGTGCATTTCCGAACTTCAAGGCTTTTCAAAACAAAACACACAAATGTGAATATTTTATTTCCTCTACCTTTGTCAATCTTCACTGCCAAGACCCTATGTCCAAAGCGACCAGGAACTCTGGCTAATTTACTGAGACAGCCTGCTGAGTGGCCCCCCACTTCCTCTCCTGCTTCTCGAGAGTCCAACTCCATAAAGCAGATGGAGGAGTCCATTTAAAGGCATAAATAACATCACCACCCTGTTTAAAACCCTATCAAGTACTACAATCATCTTATCTGTTTTACCAAATAAGTAAAATACAGTATTTACAACTTATCACCTAAAATTATTCATTGTCAAAACAGAAGGACTGTGAGGCAACAATTAGGTGGGAGATACAGTTTCCAGCAACCTCATTTTCTCCCTCCCCTCTTCAGTTAGTTCAAAATATAGAAGATTATTTTAAACATCACCACTTGGCCTGTGACCACAGCACGTCCCAGTAAGAAACCAAAACATCCATCAGCAGGACCAAGGGGTGCTGGGCTTCTGCACGCCCCACGCGGGGCCACTGCTGCCCTTCCTGACTCTGACCTGAGTTAGAAACAGTCCCAAAGAGGTGATAACAATTAAACCCATCATCTACTTCCTTTTAAGGTACCACCAAAACTGATCTTAGTCCAGTAAACATACGAGATGGTGCTCAATGGCCTCAGCGGTCAGGGAAAGGCCAGGAACCCCCCCGCACATCCGCCACCACTGCTGCAGTCACAGACTGTTCCAGGTGTCACAGGGATGGGGAGCAACAGGAACTGCCACACAACACTTGTGAGGGTGGTAACAGCAAAACCAATGCTGAACGGTTTGGAGATACCACTAACACTGGACAGCCACGTATCCTAGAGCCCAGAAGTCCCACTCCAGACGCACAGCGACCAAAAACATACATCACTAAAGCACTTGTAAGAATGTTCAGAGCGGCATATTCACAAAAGAAACTCTGATGTCCATCAATAGTAGAAAGGATGCACAAACTGTGGGACAGTGATACGGTGGAATACAACACAGCAATGAGAACAAATACTACACAGAACCAGTGGATTAGTCTCATGAAGAAAATACTAAGGAGTACTTGGTTTGATCCCATTTATATCAAGTTCAAAAATAAAACAGGGATCTATCTAATCCACAACAATAGCAGGTGGGGTGGCAGAAGAGGCCCCAGGTGCTGGCAAGGTGCTCTCTCTTTGATCTGAGTCACTGCACGACATGGAAAGAGCCGTCCTGCACACCCGGGATGTGCACTCTCTGTAGGCACATCACCCTTCCCTGGCCAAGCAGTCATCTCAGCTACATCCTGTCCCCTTGCGACCGTCTTCCCTGTGTTTTCGCCCCACTTGGCCCTGTGCCTGCCCAGCCTCTGCTACAACACACCGCCTCTTCTCGCTCCACAATTCGACAGTCCCGGAGCTTCCCCAAAGCCTCTCCTACAAGCACCTCCCTGATTTCCAAGGGTGCTCCCAGACCACCTCTCCTCAACACTTTTTCCTCTCCCCAGACTTCCGCACCCCAGCCACCCATTTCACTTTCCATTCTGGATTCTGCTTGTTTCACTTAAGAACAGAAGTGCCCAGAACAGATGGTCTATATACTCCCATTACACTGCGGAGCCGGCCATGCCCACTCTTCCCCCATGGCACCGGGAGGAGCCACTGCTTCCAGCAAGGACCAACCAGAGCAGAAGGTTCTGTCCCACCTGTGTCCTCCAGGACTCTGCTCCTGGACAGGCCTCGCTCTCTCTGCAGCACCATCCCTTTTCTCAGCTCACAGGTTAGTCCCATTTTCAAACAAAAACGCTCTCTCTCATCTTAAAAATAAAAAGGCTGCCCTCTCCATACCCTTACCACATGGCCATGGCCACATTTCTCTGTCCTGTCTGCACTTCCTTTCCTCAGCTTTCTTCCCTTACTTCAGGGGACTGAGGGTGTGGCCATTTATCTCATGCTCCCTCAGTAACACCTGTCAAGAGCAGCACACACATTGTAGGGACTCAAACAATGACACAGAACACAGTCCAGTGACAAGAGGCTTTCTGTAAAGACACTAAAAAAAGCCCATGAGTTCACTGTATATCCAGATTAAGGAGTACTATCTACTCTCTGAGGCCAAAAAATCTCATGAGGATGTCAGATAAATCAGGTAATTTCCACTTGTTAAGTATGATGACATATTTACATAAAAAAGGCATTCTACTAGCAAACATAAATGTGTATAATTGTAAGGTGTGTGTATACACACATCTACATTTCATTTCTGTCTCTTTAAAGCAAGCAGATCACTGAAGTCAAGAGTTCTCCACTCAGAAACCAGACTCGAACTGATAGAAGTGAACTGTGAGCCTCTGACAAGTATAAAAAATGGAAACCACCTCTAAGGGATATAAGGCTCTTAACTAGAGACTCTGCAACCTAGACACACCTAAAATGGAGTTTCTCCCAATGCTGACTAGACTGGATGAAATGTGACAGAATGGGAAAATCTGAATAGCATTTCCGAGTGAAGCTTTCATTGCTCTGCTCTGGGCACCCAGGACGGCAAAGACCCCACAGAAGCAGGTACACTACGAATGCTCTAGTACCATAACCAGGTTTGAAACACCGTCGACCACAGCCCAGCTTGTAACTGGGTTCTAGCACCATAACCAGGTTTGAAACACCGCCGACCACAGCCCTGCTAGAAGGGGCTTTGATGCCCGTGCACCAGCCCCTAGGTAAGTGTGCCTAACCACTCCGTCGGCTCTCCTCCCTCGGTCTGCAGTAACCTGTGCACCTATGTGCTCTAAGGAAACATCATTTCATTATTTTTTTGGATGCACCTTGCCTACAGGAGGAGTATTTTAAACCTTAAGATTTCACATCTTGACTCACCACATTATGATCAACTATACAGGTCATTTCTTTGATGATTTATGTTAACTCTTTAACTCACCCCTTTTAAAAAATTAGTAACACACCTATAGATTGGTTAAAATGAGGATCTCATTTTTTTCTATTTCACTTGCATTTTCTTAGATATTATCAGGGAACTTGCTACCTTTGAGGATATGACTCACAGAGAATTCACAATTAAAAAAAATACTTCCATGTACCAGTTGTACAAAATACAGAAAAAGATAAACATGTCCTGTGTATTCATACAACAGCACTTCTGTTTTAGCTGTGGTTTTCTTATCTCTGGAGAGCTAGATAAAAAAGGCTAAGGTCTGTTCCATGCTTTGAGTATGCCTAAAATCCTTGCCAAGACTTCTGGGAGTTCTGCACAATCTCCTGCTTTCATGGTCGCGCCTGCCTCTGAGCTCAACTCACAACACTCCTCGTGTCCCACTCACTGACCCTCTCCTACACCATTATTAAAATACGTGTCTCAGCTTTTCCTCTGTTTCCAATGGCAGCCACAGCAACAAAAAATCCACTTGTAAAAGACACAAACAGCAAGTAGACATAACTGAACTCTGGGTAAGTGTATGAAATGGGGGCAGAATTAAAATTCAAGGTTAAAAATTAAAAATATTCAAGAAAATTAACTTTCATAATGTATGAAAAACTTTTAAAAACTCATTTTCAAAAAGCTCAGTAAAAAAATGGGCAAATGATATGACCCAACAATTCACAGAATACAAAGTCAATTAAAAAAAAAATCTCAATGCTATAACTGATCAGGAAATGCAAATCACAACACTAGACGTGTCATTAAAATAGCTAAAATTAAAAAGACTGATGTTCTCAGCACAAGTGGGGAAAAGGGAAGTTTTGGGAAAGATATTAGCTGGCACTGTTTTTTGGGGGGCAATTTGACAGCATCAAAAGTCAAACGTGAGTGGCCTTGACAGTGCGTCTGCTCCACAGCCATGGAAACGACTGCACTGCACGGATGGGCGGGCCCGACTCTGCTGCAGCACCTGTTGTAACAGCAAAAACTGCAAACTACTGACATGGGACTAGTTAAATAATGAGGTAATCTGTACAATGAAACACTATGCAGCCGTCGAAGAGGATCACACAGAGCCACGCCAGATGCAAGCATGGTTAAAAAGACTGAAGTATGGGCTCGGGGCTGAAATCCTGACCAGCACCCACTAGCTACATGACCTTGGGCAAGTGACTTCCCCTTCCTGAGACTCAATTTTTTCACTTGTAAAATGAAAGCAATAGTAGGACTTACATCTCAGGAGGTCTGGCAAGGGTCCAATGGGCTCAAGTATGTGCACAGCTCAGCAGAAAGTGTGGGTCCCTGTAAGATCTCAAATTCCACACTAGTAATGCAAAAGAGCCAAGTTGCAAAACAGTATTTATAACTGGATTCACATTTTGTAAGGAATAAAAAAACTTATACACAAAACTAAATTTTAAAATAAAAATAAATAAATGCACAGAAAATGGTCTAAAAACATACACACACTGTTAAGAGCAGTTACCTGTGGGGGGATTCCAGGACAGCAATGGAATGAAGAGGAACTTGCACTTGTACTCTAGACATTTAAATCATTTAATTTCCTTTAATAATAAAAGATCTGCTTTTGTGTTTTGAGACAAAATAAAATCCAGCAAAGATGAGAGGGGACAGTTAATCTTGAAATCTGCTTTGTTATTCCTACAGCTAATAGCTTGCTTGAAAGCAACAGTTCTCAAAGTGTGGTCTCTGGGACCCTGAGGGGGGCCCAAGAACCTTTTAGAGGTGCAAGAGGTCAAAGCCACTGTCGTACTACTACTAACACATGTGCCAGTCTTCCCTTTAGTCACGTGCATGGGCGAGCAAAGGCAGCAGTGACTGAAACCATGGGCACCTCAGCACACATCATGGCAGCTACACCTAACTGTTCAGCAGTCAACTGTATTCACACCGTGTACGTGCAGAACAAAGGGAAGGAAAAACCAGTGTGACTTAGAAATGTCCTTACTGAACAAACTACCCATGCTCAACCCCAGCCCTTCCTATGTGCCTTTTTAACTCCCAGCGGGATGAAGTGTGTAAGGCACAGCTCCTGTGTCCCCCAGGACAGTCACACGTGCAGCTGTTGGCATGACAGGTAAGCCAGCTGCTTTTCTCCGGGAGCGCCATTCTCAGCTAAAAGAACAACTATACGCTATAGTTACTCAGACTTCGGTGTCTGGCAGAAATTTTCTTGAAGAGGAACAAAGTGAGCCTCTCACCTAACAGAAAACTGACAGTATTTGTTGCCAAGGATAAAATCCAAGCTTTCAAGAGAATATCAGAATTTTGGAAAACATATCTATCACTAATAAATAGCTTGACAACCTCCCACTTTGTAAGGCTTTTCTGATGAGATCAATGGTGATATCAACAAATACGGTTTTCTCTGATCCTGTGTAATGAAATATATCAACAAGTAGAAAATCTGAATAACTCAGTGTAGCAGTGTTTCCAAACGACTAAGGTGTGATGTTACTAAAGCATGCACATGAGTGAGAGATCCATTCTAAATACAAAACTGAATCACAGATTTTAATGTACTGGGATAAAAAGTTCATTGATATGGTTGCAGGTTCCAAAGTGTAACTAAACTTGAAAAAGCCACCTTGTGTCTAGTTTTGTTGTCAAATTAAAGAATATCCACAATTGTATGAAAAGGCTATTAAAACATTCCCCTCTCCTAAGTCCAGGTAAATGTGAGGCCAAATTTTCATGTGAACAATTCCAACAGTTTGAATGCAGAAGTGTATCTGAGAATCCAGCTGTCTTCTATTAAACCATATACTTAAAGGGTCTGCAAAGTATACAACAATACCACTCTTTTCACTAAACCTTTTGTTTTGGGAAAACTGTTTTCCATTTAATATGTTAACATGTAATAGATCATTTTTAAAGTGAAATATTTTAAGATGTTCTTCTGTTTTAGTTTCAAATATAGTAAATACTGATAGATATAACCCCTCCACACAAAGCTCTTGCTTCTGAGAACCACTGGTTTAGCAGGGGGGCGGGCAACTACAACTTGAGAGCTAAAGTGGTTCAGAGTGGCTGGCCGGCTGCCACACCCATTCACTCCCGGGTCTACAGCTGCTTTCCTTCTACAAAGGCAGAGTGGAGTTTGGTAGCTGCAACAGGCACAGTCTGTCCTGCAAAGAATAAAATATTTACTATTTGCCCTTTACAAAAAAAAGTGTGTATACCTCTGATTTAGGGTAAGCCCGTTTTTCTAGCCTCTTTTACTGCAGTAACCTCCTTACTGGCATTTATTCTTACCCCATCACCATTCAGTCTCCAAAGGCCAGAGTGACCTTCCTAAAAAAGGTAAAGTTGACATCATTCCTCTGCTTAGAATCTTACTGTCCCGACTCAAAGTCCTCAGCTAGGTAATCAAGTCTTTTATTTGCCATCTCCTGCCCCTCATCCTGGGCCACTCCCCTATCTGCCAGACAAACCAGTACTTATTTCCCAGAAGGCACCATGTTCTCTCCCATCTCCACTCCAAACCCCTCCATCAGAACATTCTTCTCCTTTCCCTTCCTCCCTCTTCCCACACCCTGCCTCCCTCCCCTTCACTCCTCACCCAAGTCTGGATACTGGGCACTTATATCACCATCCTGTGACAAGACCTGCCCTCAGGATGGCGCAAACTCCTGTTTGCTCATCAGTCCCTGCCAGTATCCAGCACCAGGAGCCCTTCGGGACACTGTTGTGAGCTTTCCAGATAAACTAAGCTGAAAGCCAGCCCCAAACACCCTTTTCTTAAATTGCCTCCCTGAAGCCATGCAGGGCAAGTCATTCTCTTACGCAAGAGGCCCCTTCAGACGCCAGCATTTTAGCAGCTCTCAGTTACTGTGCACCTGTTTACAGAGCTTTCCTTGCATCATCTGGAATCTTCCTAACAACCTGTAATGGTCACAGGGAATAGTACCCATCTTACCGAAGAGGAAACAAAAGTAACCTGCCAAGTTTACACAAAGCTAGTGAGAGGGTTGAAATGGGATTTGTCCCAAATGCCCTTCCCTATCCTGATTAACATCAAGTTGAAGAGATAAGCCTAAACCATGTGATAAAACTGAAGAATGGCAAGCAAGATACAGCCAACTGCTACACACGCAGATGATAAAAGAAAGGAAAGGTCAGATTCTAGGACCCAATACTTGGTGTTAAGAATGGCTGGGTAGTGATTCATGAAATAGGTGGGATTTGAGATGGATTCAGAAGATCAGTACGGAATGGAGGACAGATAGGAAACAAAAAGAAAATTCGAAGTTGGGAAATATAGGCAAAGATAAGGGGATGGGAGGGTCACTTAATAATAACAGAAAAACCAACTGGTCAGGCCCAACGGAAGGGATCTGGGGTGAGTGGAGAGACTCATGGGAGAGGTCAGGAAAAAACCAAGGAACTGCTATTTTTATGTTTAAATATAGCTACAACCAAAGCCAAACAACCTGAAAATACCTGAGAGTTAATTAACAGTTGCATCTAACATGTGAACCACACTTTACAGATTATAAAAGTACTGCACATTGTTTGAGTTTAACAAAAAAATCTTATGATGTAATTTCTAGATAAGCAAGCTGAAATTCAAAAAGGGCCTTGAGAACTGATAAATAAATGGCAGACAGGAACTGAACCCAGAACTTCCCATCAAAACAACTGACTTAAAGTCAAGGAATAAAAAAAATCAAGTATGATTTAATACTACCATATGTCCTATAAATTTTTCTCTGATTATGTAACTAAGATCAGCCCAGTTTCTTGAACAGGCAGCTAATTTCAGAGACATTATAATGTAGCTGTGCTCAGTGAGCTTAATGCATTCATCTTAAAACTACACATATCTATTTCCTGAAGGAGAATCTCCCCAAGAAGCTCTTCCTGTAAATTAAACTGCAAGAATGTTACAAATCATTTTCTTGTTTGACAGCTTTCCTCAGACAATAGGTTTCTAAAGGCCTTTTTCAACGGAGCAGGGTAAGTATTAAGTGGGAATTCTACAACAGAATGTAGACAGCAGACTGGGTTCAACTAACCAAACACCATGTCCCTTCGTGACTCAAAGTAAGCAATGATAAATACTAAAGGCTCAACTTCTATACAGAGAAATCAATCATAAAAATAGTGAGTGACTGAAAAATTTTGCATCACAAATACTGGTTTCATTGACTCGAAGGAGCTGTTTCCCACATTTTATTTACCATTTTTGAAATCAGATTATCTCTTACAGCCTATGAAACACAGTAACTTCCTGGAATCGATGACCGGGCAATGTTTGTTACCTTTCCCCAAGCGATTTGTTTTTCTGTCACAGTGTCTGTGGAAGCCCTTTAGAAAGGCTCTCTCTACCAGACTACCCAGATACCCATATTATTTATACCACTCTTGGACTCAAGCTTGAGTTAGGCAGATGAGGCTTTATTTTTTAGCATTATTTCTTTAGAAGAAGATTAATATCTAATTCAATGCAATAGACCAGATAATGGATTAAGAAACTGATTAATAAAACAAAATCACCCTATAATAATAAATCAAGACACTTAAAACTACCAATGATGAGAGGAACCAGGCAATAGTTCATCACAACTTCCCCCTCCAACCCCTCCCCACTGTTTCTGGGGAAAAGCAATTAACGTACACAGGCAGCAAGACCTCTAGCTCCCCTGCAAGAGACCAACTACAATCCACAGTTACTGTACCCGACAGGCAAAGTTACTGCTCCTCTGCTGGACATGCAGGCAGGTGTTTCAGTTACTTGTCATCTCTGTGACATCTATTCTTCAAATCCTTGAGAATGGCCAATTGACACCTTGTTGCTCATTGTACATCATTTTTGTAGGCTCTTCCCTTAAAGGCATCTCATTTTCACTCACTTTCAGAGGCAATTTTCTGCAATTCCTGGTGGTGAGATCTCTCCTGAGCTTCAGAAGGACACAGCAATCTCCAGGCCAGGCAGCCACATCCCACAGTGAGGGCTTCACCAGTACTAGCCACAAACGGTCACTAAGGCAGTACTGCATGCTCAAACTCTGGAGCCAGCCACCCTGGCTTCCAACCCTGGCTCTACCATTTGTGGCTGCTGACCACGTTAATTGCGCTGTGTGCTTTGGCTTTGGCAGCTAAACCTGAGGAGAACAGTTCCCTGCTCCTAGGGTTGTATGAAGACTGAATTAATTAACCTGGAGCCATCTCTGAACATAATAAGCACTCAACAACTGCAAGCTTGCACCACCTCCAGAGTGGGTCCTCTACATGGTTCTGTGGGTGGGAGGGCACCCAGCCTTCAAGCTTAAGGAGCTCATGCTCCAGCAAACAAGCCAAGGACTGTAGTGTCATGTGACACCTACAAAGGACGTCCATTCAGTGAAAGCGGTCCAAGGAAGGTAACAGGGACTGGGTGATAGGGACTAAACACCCACATGAAAATCTGGACAGGCATTTAACAGCTTCCAAGCAGCAGTTACTGTTTAGAGTGTAAAGTGTTTGTGGAGGCATAAGCTAACCAACAACTGGTCAATTCCTTCCGGTAGCCTCTGCCTGGTTCTAACATTTTGACTCTTACCTATCTAAGCATAAAAGCTCACCTAGGCCCCCTTTGGAGTGATGACTGTGGCCACAGCCAGTTTGCTGCAGGGGAAGGAGAGGCAATACACCACTGACTGTCACTCATGCACCTTGTCACTAGCAGAGTAATTACTAATTTCCTTCAAGCACATTCTACTGCTCACAGGGAGAGGGGGAATCCTTGAAATCACCATGCTGACCTGGCCCAAAAGCAAAACCTATATTCTTTGGGGGTGAAAAAGCCAAATCTAACAAAGTACAACACATTCTTCAGGAGTTACCATCCAAGCCCCCCAAAACTACTAGTTTTAAAAACAAAAGGAAATCATAAACCTTTCTCCAAAGTACTCAATCCTCAATCTTCAAAATCAAGGGAGCCCAGCTAAGGCATGACGCTCCTCCTACTCAGGTAAGGGCCCAGCCTTGATTTCAGGCACCCTGTGGCCATCACCGAGGAGGAAGGCTGGTCCAAAGTGCAGTGCAGCTCTTTGGAACGGAGCTTAGACTAGAACCTTCATGAACAAACGCCTTATAAACCACCAACTGGAAATAAATTTCACTACACCTTAAGTTCTACAGTCCAGAACCAGGGCATAGTAACCTCCCTGAAACGTCTCATCTCCTGATACCTCTTATCAACATTTCTTTATGAAGGTTGAGTTTGGGCATGACCAGCTTCTGGACCAGCCTCTTTATTCTCATTGCTGAGCACTAATTGCTAACACTTACATTTCCCTTTATCATCATCAACTTCTATGGTAGAATACAGTTCAAACTAATATTTGCACAACCATCTGACAGAATGATGAGGAGTTATAAATGTGTTGTAAGGCCAAAGCATATGTGGATTAAGATAGAAAGCTTTGAGTACACACAGCAATTAAAAAAACGTGGGTAATTACCACAAAGCAATTTTAAGAAAGATAATTCAGAATACCAAACTTCTGATAAGTTCAAAATTTTACTGTCGAGGTTTAAAACTACCCAACAGTCCAATCAGTTTAATTCAGAAAATAAAATATTTCTGTCAGGACTTGCTTTTAGGAAAGAATACCATTTTCAAACTCGAACACCACACTTAAAACATACCATATTAGACTTAACTCATTAATTTATTCATCTTGTCAACAACTTCTTAAAACTTAAAGAAACCAGGAGCTGACAGAGGCATTCAGTCCTCCCACCTCCCTGCCCTTAAACAGATTTTGCTTTACTCCTCATCAAAATTTTGAGTAAGTGGAACTGTCACCCACTTGGCACATGCAAAATGAAAAAACGTAAAACACCTTAAATAAACATAGAAGAAACAATCAATAAACTAGGTCATATAAAATCTCAAAGAACATACATCTTTACAAAAATTTCTTAGAGCACTGTTTCACTTGCTTAATAAACTGGGCACTGTTTGTCCCCTGGGCCAAGGAGTACCTGACGTCACACTGCCAGAGAGGTGGTGCAGGAGGGGGGTGCAAAGGTCACCGGCACGGCCAAGACTGAGGAAAGATGACAAGACCCCTGACCAGAGGCTGTGAGTTACTTGGGTCAAGAAAGATGTACCTCAAGTAATGACAAAAAAGCATTTTTATGAGACGTTTAAACGTTGACAATGTTCAGTAAGACGGTTGGACAAAAAAAGTCACCATATGGCTCTGAATCTAGAACACTAATTAAACTTCTGAGTATGAATCAGCTCTACATTCAATTATGATTACGGGAAAGAATGTAAGCTTTTTTTTTTTTTTTACTCGAAGATGACGTGCAGCTTTGTGGGAAGCTGGGGCAGGCCAGAGTCCCGAGCCTCCCTTCTACCACCTTACAACTTTGCGCTTTGGCGCATTTACGGCAATAATGAAGGAAAAGACCCAACACAAGCTTCAAGAGTAAAGTCTGGAGACTTTAAAATACAGGACTAGAGAAACAGACAACGAAACTGAAGAATGCCAGAACCTCACAAAGCGACCGCAGGGATCAAGCAGTCCGACCCCCTCTCTGATGGCCGCACGGGTGCCTGGGGAGCTCGGGTCCGGCGCGGCGTCCCACCCCGGCGGCTCCGCAGCGACGGCGATTCTCGGCGTGAGCCCGTCTCAGCAGGGATTCCGTGGTTGCGCCCCAAGGCAGTCGGCAGCCCAGGCCCCGGGAGGCTCGGCGCTCGCAGGCGCGGTGACCTTGGGGCCCTTACATAAGCCCGGCCCGGCCCCGGCGCCCCCGCTCGCCCGACGGCCCGGGCGCGGCCCAGTCCCGCCAGGTGCGCGTGGAGCTCACCTTCCGCCACATCCTCGTCCACGGCCCCCTTGACCTGCGAGAAGCACCACTGAAAGTCGTTGCCAACCACCGGGCAGCCGCCGCCTCCGACTCCTGCGAACACACCGGCGCGTCAGGCCCGCGCCCCGGCCCCACCCGGCCCCACCCGGCCCCGGCCCCGGCCCCGGCCCCGCACGCGGGCACTCACCTGCCATGCCGGCCGCCGGCGGCCGGGCGCACGGGCGCCGACGGCGGCGGACCATGGCGGCGGCCGCGCGCTGCCGCCCAGCACCTCAGCCCGGCCGCCGCCGCCGCCGACGCCGGGGAAGGATTTTTTCCCTTTTCAAAATGGCGCCCAATGTCCGTCGCCCGGCTCGATGACGTCATCCCTCCGCCTGCCCTGTGGGCGGTGGGCGGGGCGAGACCGCCTGGAGGCCGCTGCGGCGCTGGGAGGCCGCGGGGCTGCGGGGGCTGCGGGCTCGCCGACTGCGCCTGCGCGATCCGCACGTGCCGAGCCGCGCCCCGCTGCCGCCCCCGCCCCCGGGCCGACCCGGGCCCGGAGCCTCCCCTGCGTAGGGCGGCTGCGGGAGCCGACCAGACGCTGCCTCGTAGACTAGCCGCGAGGCCGTCCCCGGCCGACCACCTCTCTGGGGTTACCGGGGTGTTCGAGGCGGCCCCGCCCCGCCCGAGCGATCTGCCCCCAGCTAGAGACTCCGGGCCAATAGGAGCGCGGTCCTTTGGCGGAGCAGCAATGGAGGGTGCGCTTGGCGGCGGGCGGGTGGAGCATCCGGGCCCGGGCCGCACCTGCTGGTACGCGCACACCCGGCCCAACCTGCCCGGCTGGCAAAAGCCCTCTCCTCAGCGCGAACCCCAAGAAATCTGTGCCGCTCTGCCCAGCGCTCGTATTGTCTCCCAAGTTGCTAGCTGAGGGGTTCTTTGAGCCCCCGGTGTACAATCTGAGGGAAACTTGGTGTTGCACTGTTGTTCTTTCGTTCGTGGATGTTTTTTCTGTGGCATACGGGGTGACCATCCGTTCATAGGTTTTATGTGTCGGAAATCATAATTGTTTCAATGATATCATGAAGATGGCAGTGACCGTATCAAATCACTAGAAGATGATTATTCCAAATCGGGAACATTTGTTCACTTGATAAATACTACTTATTGATCAGCTCCAGTACGTGCCGCACCTTGTTCACCGTCGAGGGGATGCGTTGGTACCCGTAGCAGAGATGTCTGCCCTCGGGGAGCTCACATCCCGGGGAGACATGCAGAACCGGGGGGTGGGGATCAAGCTGGAATAAGCCGGATGGAGCTGGACAGAAAAACGGCGCAGAGGAGGAGGGAGGGGAGTGGAGTGGGAGGGCCGCGGTTTTAAACAGGGTAACTGGAGAAGACCTGAGGGACGAGAGGAGAGCAAGCCACGCGGACAGCTGGAGGAGGTTGTGGAGTGGGTTGGACACCAGGCAAGACAGGAGGCCGTGGTGCCGTGAGCCAAGGAGGGTCGTGGCTCACTTGGGCTTTAATAGGCCAACGTGGCTGCTCTGCGGAGAAAGGTCTGTGTGGGCCTAAGGGTCAAACCGGGGAGCCTAGTGAGGTCATTGGGTCATCAGGGCAAACAGATGAGCGTCAGTGGCCATAGGTGCAGTGCGGGAGAGGAGCTGAGAACCAGTCAGGTTTCCCAGGTGAGCGTTTCAAAGGCGTAGCCCTGGACTACAGATAAAGTCGGCGCTGTGTGAAACAAGGGACTTGAGAACAAGTGAGTGCCAGCAGGAGGGAGTTTCCCGGCTCCCCGATGGGAGGGGGCTGCAGGAGGCTAGCTGGGTGGGTGCGACCCACGGGATAGTTCGTTGTGAACTTGTGAAACTGTTGCAAAGACATTTGCATATTCAAGTCTGGAGCACACTAGGAAGTAGGAACCTGAGGCATAAATTGGGAAAGAGCAGTAAGAGCCATTTCCAACCAAGAGACAGCGTGTGAGCTCAGCCCCGGAGGGAGGGTGGATGGGGAACAGGACCATGGGGAGAGCCCCCTGAAGGAGGCGGAGGAGGAGCAGCCTGCCGGGTGGGCTGCTGGAGAAGCAGAGCGTGGGGAATCCTGAGCCAGGCAGAGACGGGGAGGCAGCGGCAGGCTGGCAGACGCCCCAGTGATGCGCACAGAGGTTGAGGCATTTCGTTGCAACATTTGAGATGCCGTTACTGACCTGGACAAGAGCCATCGATGCGAAATGAACAGGGCACACCTGTTTTGAGAGGGTTTAAGAGAAAGTGAGAGGGAAAGAAATGGAGGCAGTAAGTAATGACAACCTATTTTTGTGAAGAGGAGCAGAGAAATGGGGCTGTAATCTCCTTTTTTTTAACATGTGGATTTAGCCAGTCTGCCCCTGAACACCTGAAAAGCTTAGTTAACTATTAGACTTTCTCATATGCAATTGCTTTACTGTGTGTTAAATATGTTTTTGAAGTGATGGCAAGATTAGTTTTAGTTCAGATGGTATTCTTTGGTTAATTAGTACCATTAAGTTAGAATTAAAAACCAACAAAAATAACGCAAAAGTAACCTTCCTGAAAATAGCTGCCTTCCATGTGTTCCATTGTGCATCAGCTGACCACAAGAGACTTTGAACTATTCTGTTTCATGATGCTAAAAAAGTTTAAGTATCTCAGTGAGTTACTCTGGTCTTGAATTGGTGTTTACAAGTCCCTGGGTGTTACAAGGCAATTTTCTTGTCTTATTATTTTTAGATCTAATGGCCAAATTGTGAAATGCCTGGTGTGTATTAGAATCTAGCTTACTGCATTCATACAAGAGAATATTACTCAGTAATAAAAATGAACTCCTGATACAGACAGTATTTGTAGATGACTTTTTGAGAAACTTTATGCAGAATGAAAGGAGCTATCCACAAGGGTACATGCTGTATGATTTCATTTGTATTATGATTGTTAGTCTTATATACCAACTCGACTAGGGTATACTCCCCAGTTGTTTAATCAAAGATGAATCTAGGTTTTGCTATAAAGGTATTTTATAGATGCGTTAACTTTAAGCAAAGGAGATTACCCCTGATAATGTGGGTGGGCCTCATCCAATCAGTTGAAGGCTTTATGAACAAATAACGGTTTCTCACAAAAGAAATTCTGCCTCAAGGCTGGAACACCAACTGTTACCTGAGTTTCCAAGCTGCTGTACTGATTTCAGACTTGCCATTCCCCAGTCATGTAACCCAATTTCTTAAAATGAGTCTCTCAATATATACACATATATCCATTTGGCTCTGTTTCTCTGGAGAACCCTGAAGTTCTAAACCAGGCTAAATGACTGCAGTGGTGGGGAAATGTGTTGTGGGGTGGGGAGGGTGTTGACTGGGAGAGAGCGAGAGAGAACTTTCTGGGGTGATGGAAATGTTCCATATCTTGTTGGAGAAGTGGTTACACGGGTGTATACAGTTGTCAAAATTCATTGCACTACACACTGAAAGTGGGTTCCTTTTATTGCATGTGATTATATCTCAATAAAACATTTTTAAATAGGGGGAATCTAGTAACCACAATGTTGCTCATGTAATTGTGTATTAATGATACCAAAAGAAAAAAAAGAAAAAAAACTGATTTTTAAAAAGCCTGACTTATTATATATCTAATTTTTCCTCAGGTCTAAAGAGGACTTTGTATCTTAAAAGTTTGAAAAAAATCACAGAAGAATGTACTTAATTGTTCTTCCCTGCATACCTTAGGTTTTTTTTTAATTTCTTTGATTTATTTAAATTTCAATGATTACTTACCATTTAAAATGCTAAATGTGGATTGTTTTCAAGTTCACATTTAGTAACTAGCTCAGAGTTGTCATAGATATACCCTATTGGTAGGGGGTATAAGCTTCTATGAACACCAGATATAGAAACTTGTCCAGGTAAGGGGGTTCTAATCTACCCTTCCTGTGAGCTTCCTGGGCTGGCCAGGTGGGCTGAAGAGAGTAGCCACAGAAGCCACAGAAGCCATCCAGGGTGTGGGTCCTTTGGGCCATTCATCCCATCAAACCTGCTGCCGTTGACCCTCAACATACTGGACTCCTTGAAGCCTTGGGAGGTCACAGCCATCCTGGGCAAACATGTAAAGGGCCTGCCTCTTCTGAGGATGAGGCAGAGGGACAGAGCCCATGTGGGCAGGTGTGAGTTGGGGGAGTGCTTAGCGGCCAGGAGAACTTGGCGCTTCTGAGACTTTGAGTAGCAGGGTCACTGGCTGCTCCTCTCATGGAGCTGAGGGGAAGGGGGGAACCTCAGGGCTTCTCAGGACTCTATGACCTAAATGCTTAGATAGACAGTTATGATTAAAATGAATTCTTACGGCTATGGGGTGTTTGTGTGCACAGTGATGTATTTTTATATGGAGACAACACAAATTGAATGGATATATTTTTGTAAATAGCTTCCTGGGTAATTAATGATAAGCAGTAGGTAACCAACTCTGAAGGAAAAAGGAAGCCCCGATCTGCAGCGTCTGCCCATCCTATAAAGCAGATACACAGCCACCAGGGTCCCGCTGCCCATGTGATGTGGCTGACCACAGAGCTGGGTGCCATCCACAGTGGGCACTCAGCTGGCCCCGGCACACCCTCATCCCGGCGCCTGAAAGGCAACCTGCTGACCTGGGCGTCATGGCCGCATGGCGCAGAGTCCCACCTTAGATGCCGCACTGTGACTGTGAGCACAGACCGAGGAGCCAGACGGGCTCTGTGAGCTTCACCTCGTGGATCCTCAAGTTTCTTGCCTCGGAAGTGGCTCCCATGGCTGCGGGGGTACTCCCTGCACATCAATACTATTACCATCGGGCTCGTCAGTGATCACTAAATGTCAGGGCACACAGGCAAAGGCTGAGATGGTTCCAGATGGAGCAGGGACAAGGGACAAGGAACCCAAACGAATGGGCAGAGATTTGGAGCAACAGGCATTTGGGCAAAAAAAGAAGTTCCTCCCATTTCCAGGAGGACCCAGGTAACTCCCATCACATGGAGGTATGGCTTCCGTGTGTGACTAACGTCTCGTGTGCCGGGGCCCCATGTGATGCCTTCTAAGGATGGGGGTGCTGACACTGTGCACCTAGACAGGCTCAGATGCTCTTGTACTGATAAGGTCTTGGGCTTCTAGTTGCTGATGTTTTCATAACACAAACTTTCACTCCACTTATGTTTTGAAACTTGTGGCATAAGGTCCTGTCTGAGGTAATTAGCATCTGCTCTTCCCCAGGAGTGGTGGGCAGTGGGTGGTGCCCAGAGACTGAGGCCCAAAAAAATCACTGAAGGGTTAAAACACAGGACATCACATCTCATTACCAGTGTGAGAGCCCTTTGGTTTGGGGAGGGGAAGCTGAACCCCAGAAGGGAGCCACTTGGCAGGTTACAGGCAGCCTCTGAGGGCTGAGCCCCTGGGGGCAGAGGGTCGTGGCTCCTGCGCCCCCAGAGGCTCTGTCCTCAGCCTCCCAGGTGCGGGTGAGGATGCCCGAGGGGCAGTGGTGACGTGGACCGTGAAGGGGAGGTGGCCTTCCGGGGCAGTGTCCCCATGCACTGAGCCAGGCTGTGTGCGTGACACCCTAGTGGGGACAGCAGACCGTCATTGCCCTGGGCCCTGGCCTGGCGTGGGGGTGCCTTTGTCCACAGTGGCACAGGGCCGGCTTTTCCTTTGGGTCTGTCTTTGTATTTTGAAATTTTTTTTTCTTTTCAAAGAGTTTGTTTTACAGAATCCACACAGAAGGCTCTACTGCTTTACACTTGTTGTGTAAGAATTAAATGCGTGTTTAAATTACTGCATTCTATGCCCATTAGCCTGCTTTGCTTTTCTTCCTTTGAGGGCCTAACAGATGTCAAGGCCTGGAGATCCCTGGAGGAGCCCTGCCCACTCCTCTGAGGGGGACACCAGGCAGGCATGGTGGAGGGAGGACCAGGCAGAACAAAGAGGTGGGGGCTGCTCTCTGTGAGGGGCTCCTGGGTTCCCAGCTTTGGGCTCCTGGGTCTTTGGGGTGAGCAGAAGTGCCCAGAGGCCCCAGGGCCCAGAGCTCTGACCAGGGGGCCAGGAGCAGGCAGCAGCCCTCTTTCGGGGTCTTGTGTCTGCTGCTCTGCGTGGGGCTCCTCCGGTCAGGGGAGGGCTGGAGGCGAGCCCCATAGGGCTGGCTGAGCTGCCATCCTCTGCCTGCAAGTCCACTCGTGGTGGAGGACTGGACAGTGTGCTGGGTCCGGGATCTCTCCATCACTGGGGGCCACCTCGAGCTGTTCCACTGAACTGGGCTCTCGGGCCCCAGAGCATGGCTGCCTCTCTGGAGTGAGTTCCAGGCTGCTGGGAGGCAGGGTCTGACCATGCTTATTCCTCCAGGTGAAGGGGGTGGGAATATTCCTGGGGGCCTCTGGGTAAGGGCTCCTGTCACTTGAGAGGTGCTGCTACACCACTGTTGGCAAGGCCGTACTCCACCCAAACATCGTGCTGAAACCCAGCCCTTGATAGTGGAGCTTAACCCCCCTGGCAGATGATCTGCTGGCAGAGCTGGCCTGCTGCCGGACTGCCCGCCGGCTCTTGCCTCCAGATGCTTAGCTTAAATCACGTCTGCAAAGACCCTTTTCCGACATATGGTCATGTCCATAGGTTCCAGGGATGAGGACAGAGACGCAGCTTCTGGGGCTCCCGTCTAATGGCTGCGGCCGGGCTGAGGGTGGAGAGAGTAGAGTGCACTCTCCTCACACTGCTGAGAGGGAATATGTTTCTGTTTGGAGGATGTTGTGTTCTGTGGCCATGAGGCCGTGCTCCCCAGGCTGATGGGAGAAAGTAAAAATCAGCCACGTTCTGGAAAGCTTAGCTGTGCCTGGGCATGCTGTGCCGTGAGCCACCACACGTCAGGGGCACAGTAGTAGTGCACATAAGTTACAGAATCTTTGACTTGGTGCCCCACAAATGCTCCTAAAGCTCTGCACATCACTGGCAGCTCAGAGGTTGTCGAGGTATCCTGTGACCGTACCTCCTCCTCTGAGCCTGGCCTCCCTCTCGTGTCCCACAACATCCTGCTCAGGAGCCAGGGCTCCATGCGCGCTGCTCCTATGGCTCTGCAGCTCTTCCCGGATGCCAGAAGCAATAGTGCATGGGTGGAGACTCTTCCTGGGAGCTCAGCAGACCTAGGGAGTCCCCACACCCCACTGGTCAGTCCCCCAGTCACTTCATTTCTAGTACAGAAGCATGGACACAGGGAGGGGACAGAGGGCCATGCCTGGGTCCTACCTGAGGCCGCCTATAGGGATCAAGCCCCCTCCATGCCCATGTGGCAGGTCAGGCAGGGAGGCATCCCCAGCACAGAGGAGGCACAGGGATTTCCCATCCAGTTCTGCACAGAAATCCTGGGGGGCTTCTCGGCCCTTTGCATTTTAGGAATAGCAGAAGGAGGTCGTGGGCCTCGAGATGATCGGACCCCACATCTCTGGGTGCCTGTGAACAGCTGGGTCTAGGAGAAATCGGCACGTACCCTTGGGGAAAATCTTTCCTCTCTAAATTCATTATTCACTATTGACCTGCACCTGTGTATTTCTCTGTATTTTGGAACACTGTCAGCTATTTGGTGTTTTGTATTTTTAAATCCTGTAATTAAAAGTGAGAAAAACACTTGCCCAATTTTTTAAAAGAAATAATTTACAGATAGGGATAACTTCCTTTCAAAAATAAAAATATCAGTGTCACAATATTCCATAGCATGGCTTTATTCTCTAAGTTATAAGAAAGAAGGCAGATATAAAGCAGTTAGTGGAGGGATGGGAACTGAAGGCATGCAATTCAGAATGTCTTGTAATTTTCCTTCACTGGGAGCCGATTTGAATTTAAATTATGTGCAATAAATGTCACGCCTTCCCCCATTTATCTTAGTAGCTCAAGAATTCTTTATACTGAAAAAGGATCTTTGTACTTCAAAAGCTCCTTGACAATATGAGTCTTCTCATTTCCTCATGGGAGAGGGTGTCAGCTTTATTATCAGAGAGGACTTAGATGCTGCAGCACAGCTCCTTCCTGGAGGAAAGGGCCGCCCACCCAGCCCAGTCCCAGAGCACACCTTTTGTCTTCTGGCCTCAGCTCACAGCGGCCTTCACCTTGGGAAACCATTCTGATGAGCCCTCTACCATGAACACTTTGTTTTCTGCCCCTGCTGAGAGCAGGCTTCATTAAGGTGCAGAACACCCGTTAACTGGAGCTTTCACAGTCAGAAGCATCTACTGGATCTCGTGTCCACAGATTTAAACATACAGAGTTCCAGGATCAACTGAAAGCTCAAGATGCAGGGATGTGCCCTTTCCCACCTGACCCAAGACTGGTGCTAGTTCAGGGGAGCATTTCAATCTGAGCTCTAACAAGTCCCAGCATGGGGTCGTGAGCCAGGGGGTGTAGACACTGTGGTGGAGGCTCCTGGGAATCACCCTGAGAATGAATGTGCCACTGGGAGGAGCAGGTGCCCAGGTATCCCCATTCCAGGGCCAGGTGCCCTGAGGGCTCAGCCCTGAGTGGGTGGTGGTGTCAGCTGTCCCTCCCAGGGGCGCAGGGCAGGGGGCACACACTCAAGGTCACAAGGTTTCAACTCCCCCTCTGCTCCTCCAGCTGGAGCACCTGGAGCAGTTTCCAGCCTGTCTGAGTTTGTGCCTCTCCTTGACAGACAGCAGCACCTGTCCCAGCTCCACCCAACACGCTGGGCTATGCAGTCAGCAGGAAGGATGCACAAAAGCTCTGAGAACTGTCACATGTGTCTAACTGCGAGCTATTTTTATTACTGAACTTTAGAGAGGTGGGAAATCAGGTTCCAGCCTCTAGCCCTTACTGTCAACGTGGAAATACCGATGGGAAGTGCCCCAGGTGGGCTCTGGCTGCCCAGCCACTTGGCCACAGCGCCGGCTGGGATGGGGAAGTGCACTGGCATCTTTCTTTGTCAGCCTGCTGCCCTCTGCTGGCCAAGCTGGGGGAAGCAGGTGGGCAGGCAGGGACTGGTGAAGGGTGTGACTCCAGGTGGTGGTTGTCACTCTGTGCCCACAAAAGTATCCTGGAAATGGAAAGCCTATCCAAGTTAATACTCTGGGCTATTGGCATCTGCGGATGTGTGTGTTTACGGCGACCCCCAGGATCTTTGGGGTGGGGGCCACTTGCAAGGCATGCAATTCAGAATGTCTTGTAATTTTCCTTCACTGGGAGCCGATTTGAATTTAAATTATGTGCAGTCCTTGGTAGGACACCAGCAAATCCAGGTCCTTTTGTCTCTGCATCTGAAGTAGGGGGGAGATGACCATTAGTATACCTGTTAGCCACAGAGTCACCCTAAAACCCTTGGCCCTGAGTTCTTGTGATGGTGAGGACCAGGCCTGGCCTGGGCTGGACGGTTCACCTGTTCACCTCTGAGACCTCACCTGTGCCTAGCCATCCAGGCAAAGCAGAGACCTAGCGCTCCTTCATCACAGGTGTCTGTGCACCATGCTTGCGGTTGGCCCTGTCGGGGGCGCACAGTGTCTACTCGGAGACTGTGGCTAGCCGCATGGCCAATGTCTTGCAAAGTGGGAGTTTGATGTTTTGGTAAACGTGATACAAATCTTGGAAGGAAAGGCATCCTTTGATTTATTTTTATTTAAATTTAAAAATCAAGTCTAGAGTCCAAGAGAAGATGTGAGCTGTCCTGCCCATATGAAGCTTGGGGCTTGGACTAGAGGGTTGGCACTGAACCATGACCATTTCCTGGGCAGGTGGGATTGCTCTCCAGGAGTCCTGAGCTGCCCCAGGCCACCAGAGCAGGAGACATGGTCAGGGAATGTCTTCTTTGAGGCCCATCGGGGATGATTCTGTTCCCCTGCCCCATCTCTGTCTAGGAACCCAGTGATACGGGCCGGTCCCTTGTCCGGACGGCCACAGAGCACAGCTGGAACCTGGTGTTTATCAGAGCGCTGCCTTGTGGGACAAAGCAAATGGGTCATTTTGTACTGTTAATAAGAATCAAGGTTTTCAATATGACAGATACAGATATAAACCAAAGAGGTTAAATGGAAACCTTAAATTATATCATTATGAGTGTGATCTGACACACACACACACACACACACACATACACACACACACACACTTCCTGGCTCTATCCACAAAAATGGCCTTGAACCCATGACTCTTGAATGGCCTGAGCACCTCTGTGCTTAGATTTTGGTTTTTAGGGATCAGTCTCCACTACCAGGAAGCAGCGCTCATCCAGATCTGGGGTGGAGAAGTTCCCAGACGAGCCCCTGAAACAGCAAAGGGAGGCGTCAAGTGCTCTGAGAGGCACAGGAGGAAGATCTCCTGCCAGAGGCAGAGGCTGGCGCTGATCCGCCAACTCCACGTGGGCGCCTTCCATCCCCAGAAGGGTGCCACCTCCTGGAGGGAGCAGGTCAGGGAGAATCGGGGCGGGGGCGCCTGAGGACCCGGTGCCATTGTGCTGGGGCTGCCGGGGGCTGCCCCAGAGTTGCCGGGCCAGCGTCCAGGCCCACCTTCCATCGCCTCCCGAGCCCCTGGGTGGGCATGGGGAACCCTGGACAAACTCAGGTCCCTGGTTGTATCTTGAAGGTGTCCCTCAACCAGCACAAGCCCAGTAAGGTATGACAGCGCCCACCACGTAGAGTTTAATCTTTAAAAAATCTACTTTAGAAATGCAATTTTTCTTTTTTAAAAAAAGATGGTTTGATTAAATCCAACTTGCTTCTTCAATAGCCTGGCAACTTTTCCAGATTAAAAGAAAGCTGGAGCCGCAGAGGGTACCAAAAGGGCAGCCCTGAGAGTAAAGGGGCCAGTGAGGAGGAGGCAGGAGCCTGGGCACTGCGGGGGGCATGGGAGGGGCTCGGTGGGCAGGCGGTGGCAGGCCTGATTGGAGTGAGGAGGGTCCTGGAGGAGAGAGGTAAGAAACAGGGCATCATCAGAGCCGCAGTGTGGGGAGAGATGCTGCAGGACACTTGCCCCCACCGCTAATTCTGGAATATAACTTTAAAAATCAATTTAAAAGAGGGGATAGTAACTAAGAGTAACTCAGTAAATGTTTCATAGAGTGGAACTTCAGCTTGCTAAAGGACATCTACAAAGACCCTACAGCTCACGTCATGTGCAGTGGACTAGATGCTTTCACCCAAGATCAGCAACAAGGCGAGGCTGTCCCCTCTCCTCACTCCTCTTCAACACAGGCTGGGAGTCCTGGCTGTTGCAGTAAGCCAAGAAAAGGAAATAAAGGTATACAAACTGGGAAGGAGGAAGCAAAACTGTCTTTCTTCACAGATTGCGTGACTATGTGTACAGAATCTAAAACAGCTGACAAAAACCTCCTGGAACTAATAAGCAATTATAGCAAGCTTCCCAGGATACAAGGTTAACATACTTAAGTCATTGTTTTACTGTATACCAGCAATGAACAAATGGGATTTGAGATTAAAGATAAAACACTATTTATGTTAGCATCAAAAAGAAACATATAGGTATAAATCTAACAAAATATGTACAAGAGCTCTATAAGGAAAATGACAAAACTCTGATGAAATAAGTCAAAGAAGAATTAAATAAATGGAGAAATATGTTCATGGATAGGAATAGTCAATATTGTCAAGATGTCAGTTCTTCCCAACTTGATCTGTAAGAGTCAATACTACCCAATCAAAATCCCAGAAAGTTATTTTGTAGATATCAACAAACTGCCTCTAAAATTCATATGGAGAGGCAAAGTTTCCAGAATAGCCAACACAATATTGAAGAAGAATAGAGTAGGATTGACACTACCCAACTTCCCTGTAAAGCTGCAGTAATCAAGACAGTGCAGTATTAGTGAGAGGATAGACACATAGATCAATAGAACAGAATGGAGAGCCCAGAAATAGACCCACGTAAAGAAAGTCAACTGGCCTTTGACAGAGGAGCAATGGAATCACTGGAGAAAAGATGGTCTCTTCAAGAGACAGTGCCAGAACAATGGGACATCGATGAGCAAAAATGAATCTGGACACAGACCTTGCCCCCTTTACAAAATATAACTCAAAATGAATCACAGACCTAAATGTAAAATGCAAAACTGTAGAACTTCTAGAAAATAACATAGGATAAAATCTAGGTGACTTTTGGTTTGCAGATGAGTTTCTAGATGCAGCACCAGGTATCACCCATGAAAGACAATGTGTGAGTTGGGTTTCATCAGAATAAAAATAACTTCTTTGTGAAGAGTGCTACTAAGAGAATAAAAAGACAAGTCACAGACCGGGAGAAAATATTTGCAAAGGATTTGAGTCCGAAATAAAGAGAAGCCTGGGGAAGTTGGGTGGGTCGGTATCTTATGTCCTGTGGCTGCTGGGACAAGTTACCGCAATCCTGGAGGCTTAGAACAACGGGAATGTGTTCTCTCACAGATCTGGAGGCTAGAGTCCAAAATCAGTATCACTGGGACAAAAATCAAGCTGTCCACAGGGCCATGCTCCCTCTGGAGGTTGAGGGGACATCTGTTCCCTGCCTTTCCCAGCTTCAGAGGCTGCTGGCCGTCCGTGGCTCATGGCAGCATCGCTTGTCTGCCTGACTTCATGTGACCTCTCTCTGTGTGTCTCCCTCTCCAACAGGCACACTAGTGATGGACCATTCAGGGACCATCCAGACAATCCGGGGTCATCTCATCTCAAGATCCTTAGCTTAATCACATCTTTTTCCAAATAAGGCCATGTTCACAGGTTCCCGAGAGGAGGACCTGGACCTGTATCTTTGGGAGCTGTCAGAGTTTCCCAGTCAGCACTGGGCAGGGTTAACGTTGGGGAGAACATGAGACCCAGACTCCCAGGGGAAGGCAAGGAGATGCAGCTGCTCCTGACTGAGTTTAAGAGTTTGGGTTCAGTCTGGAAAGAAGGCGCTCTGCTCAACGGGGAGGCGAGCACAGGAGACTCTGACGCTACATTGTTGCTCACGGTGTGCCCTGCAAGGCCTCCTTGATGCTTTCTGAGAGGCTGCAGAGAAAATGTTAAAATGTATTTCCCTTTTGGATGTCATCCCTGTTTCTTTGCTGCGTTTCTTCTACATGCAGTGTGGAATTCGGACAGATGTCTCAATGATGAGGAAAACTTCATCTGAAAAGTCACAAAACAGGAGGAGAATGTGGGTGAGCTCCAGCCATGCGGCCAGTTGTGGGGGCTCTGGGACACAGGTGTGACCCAGTAGGACCCTCTGGGGCTGAAGAGGAAGGAGCTGGTGGGTTCCTGTGGTCAAAGCTCGGAAGGCAGGGCTGGCTGGGCTCTGCCTGGGCTCTGTGACCACCTCCTGACACCAGTGAAGGTGGAATCGGGATGCTCATCCACTTCCAAACATCAGCTTGGCCCCTGCTGTGCTCTGAGCCTGAGCTCTGTACTGGAGACCACAGGCAGGGAGGGTCTCCACCCTCTAGGAGCTCCCAGTCCAGCAGGCAGTGGGCAAACGGGCATACTCCAGGGCGTCCTGGGAAGGCTTGTTGTCGAAGGAAGCTGACAGACTCCCATGGCAGAAATCAAGCCCCAGTCCCTCTGCCTGTGTGTTGGTGGGCAGGCTGGGGGTCCTGGCCAGGGATTCTGTGTCCCTCAGGCCCCAGCAGAGGGTAACACAAAACATTATGGTCAGGCTGTTTATTAAGGAGGCAACCACACACATAAGCTCAGCTACAGAAATGTTTGCAAATCAAACTTCACACGGTCTAAAAGGACAGACATAATGTCAGAATGGTTGCCTGTACATTCAATAAAATAAACTTACACAGTCTAGATCATTCTGGAGCTGTACAAACATCTGGGCTCCTTATGGATCTAATTTCCTTTCAAAAAAGCCTTTCTTCTGTGGACTCCTAGGATCCCCTGCTATAGGTGAGGAGACTGAGGCCTGGCCAGACGAAGTCCCTTCCTCACATTGCCAGGGCTGGCAGGGACGCAGGCTCAGAGCCTGACATCTACTGCTCCTGCCTCTCCTCCCCTCCCAGCTGACCACCCTCTCCCCTCTGCCTCTCCTGGGGCGGGCTGCGGGTCCACTGTGAGAGAGGCTGGGGCATGGTCTGCAGTCCGAGCCGAGCCGCAGGACAAGAGGGTAGCCAGGAAGAGGGGAGGGGTGGCTGTAAATGGAGCGGGGAGCGCATGTCTCCTCCAATGGGAAGTGAGATCCACTTCTATGCCCTTCAACTCCACACTTGGGCCTGGAGCCCAGGACCCTGCCCAGAATTGACCATGTTGGAGCCCAGGACTCCTGTTCTTGGGAGCCAGAGGGAAGCTGTGCTTTCCAAGCCAGCCCCTTTCTGAAGGCTTTGCCACTGCCCTTCCTGGATCCTCAAGGCCACTTAGGGAGAGAGTGTCCCACTGCAGACCCTGGGACTGGAGGGGGAAGGAATGGCGTCACTGACCATCAAGGTCCCCCATGGAGCCGAGCCAGGGCCTCTGCTGAAGGCCTCGTGCTGAGGCCAGTGGCTGCCAGGAGGCAGGGAGCCACTGGGCGTGGAAGGTGACCACGGAGCCTGCAGACCTGGGGCTGGGGCTGTGCCTACAGCCCAGGATAGAGACACAGCATCTGTTGCTGGGCCTTCCCGCTCAGAGGGGCAAAACATGCACAGTCGGGCAGCCTCCCAAAGGGGTGGGGAGCACAGCCTCTGGCTCATTTTCCCAAGTCCGGTTGGAGGGTGGGGGCCTGACCTCCTCAGCTCCACCACTTTATCCTGTGGGGTAGAGGCTGTGGGCCGGACCTCCTTCTGGGGTGTCGTGCAGACCATCCCTAGATCACCTAGGCTCCTGGCACCCTGGGACCAAATGCCCTCCCTGACTGAAGGGCTCGGCACCCACTTCTCCCTGGGGAGGAGAGCCCCTGCCTGAGCAGGATGTGGGCGTGGGCCTCCGTGCTCAAATACATAAAATGAGAAGGAAGCTGCAGAAAGCGCCACGTGGATCAGGAAATGACAGGTGAGCGTGAACAACAAGGGCAGTGCCCGTGGACCGTCTGTGAGGGCGACAGGAGGCCGGTGACTCTATCCCAAGGTATTGCTAATTTTTGTTGGACTTGTGTTAATTCGTTTGCAGAAGAAAGAGAATGTCTAAAATGAGACAGTGTTGTTGACAGTTATCAGGCCTTCTGGGTTCTGTCTTCCGGGATTATGCCCCTTCTCTGTCTTTTCCGTCTTATTTACCTTTCCCTGTTTTGAGACGTGGAAACTTGCCTGCTTCCTTAGGAAGAAGAAAAAGAACCCAAAGAAAACGCCCATTTCTCAGGAGTCCCGTGAGCGCTGCATGGCCCCCGGGCAACAGGTGGTGTCTGTGGCCAAGGAAGCACTCCGCTTTCACTGCAGTTGGCTTCCTCTGGCGCTCCAGCAGAGTGGCTTAGGATCTGCCTCTGGGGGGCTGGGGGGTCTTCAAAAGCTTTGCAGACATAGGTTTAGAACCTTTCTTCCATTTTCGTGTCACAAATGAGGCCTGGTAAATTGAAAGGAGAGAAGTTTAGTTTCCAAATCATTGATTAATTCAGCTGGGGTCTGGACCCCTCCTTCAGTCTTTTCCAGGGATCCCCTGGTTTTGCAGTGTTGCCAGTAGGAGCCCCACGGAGGGCCTGGGCCCCTACAGCCCAGCAGAAGAGCCAGTCCACCATTCTCTAGGACAAAGAGCCCCTGGTTGCCCTTCCTTTAGACTGCTAGCACACTGAGGGGAGCGACGCCATTCCCCAGCACCAAGGAAAGTGGATGGGGCACCTATAAGGTGCTTTAGAGGAGGGTGGTTGGGGAGTTAAGGTCCTATCCAGGCCCTTTGCTTTCACCTGGTGGAGGAGGTCAGAGCCTCAGATCTGAATACAGCACTGAGCCTGGCTCGGGCACCTCATTCCCCACCCTTGGCCCAGGCCTCCCTGGATGGGGAGGTGGCCAGGGTACAGGAAGAGGGGGCCAGGGAGCAGGGAGAGAGGGCCAGGGTGCAGGGGCAGATGGTCAGGGCATGGGCAGAGAGGGCCAGGGTGCAGAGGGCCCTCCTTATTCACATAAAGCTCCCCAGTGGGGATGGCATACTGAATTGGGCGCCCTGGACGCGATCCACTTTGATTTGCCCATGTGGGAGCTGGCCAGCTTCCTGCCAGCATGTGGGCTGTGTGCGGCCGCGGGCCAGCTCATCCCCCTTTCTGGTTGAAGCCTGGTCACAATTCCAGGGAGAGTCCCATGGGCAGCCTTCCTAGCCATGCAAATGGGGCAGCCAGGAAGGGGACCCCCAAGGCTGAGCAACCTGCCCTCCTGGATTCCCTGGTAGTAAGGCCACCTTTGCACGAAGGCCAGGAGCATCCTGGGAGGACAGGGATCAGGTTCTGGACCCCTTTCTTCATGAGGTTCCACACCCGGGAGCTTCTCTGATGGGTTGGGAGGGTTTGGGTCTGCCTGCCAGCCAGCCAGCCCACCTGGTTTCCTCTGGTGTAGACCCAGGATGTGAGGGGTGTTGAATTCTGCAGCTGAAAGAGCGAGCATCCATGTGGTGACAAGTGAGACCCACTCTGCCCCTCACTGCTAGCCCTTTGATGAAGGCTATTTAAGGAACAAGAAGACATGACCATCAGGTTTTACTTCCCTTGCCGGACACTGTTCAACTATCAGGTATTCTAAATGCACGGATTTCGAGCAGGCTCCTGGGAGTGTTATTGCTAGACCTGAAGATCCATTTCTCCTCAATTTGGAGCTCATTTTATGTTCCACATTTTAATGCTTGTCATTTCAGACTGATATAGGAGATGAGGAGAAAAATAACTGATTTAGAAAAATGAGACTCCATAAACAACGTAAGTAACGATAAATGAGTAATTTGAGAGCATCTGCAGAATAATCAGCGCTCAAATGCTGGCTTGGAACGGTGCCCTGTCACCATCACTGGTTGGACACAATTCCCGAGGCAGAGGCAGGAGGTGCGCTGAGGCCAGGGCTGCTCATTGGACAGCAGTGATGTTTGCCTCTGACATCAGGATGGGGTGGGAGGGGAAGCGCTCTGCCCGCGGAAACTGCCTTTGCCTCACCCTTAACAACGCAAGTGTGAGGAGAAGACAGATCTTGCCCTTGGCTAAGCCTCCCCCTGCTTGGCGGGCCTGTCTCTGCTCCTCAGGCTGGATTCTCCCCTCCATGCTCTGTGTCCCAGACGCCCACAGTGCATCTGGATAAAAAGGATGCATCTTCCTGGAGCACCATCTTACTCCATTGCAACTCATTTAGGCATTATTTTCTGTATTAAAACAAATGAGCATATTATGGATATGCTGGAATTAAAAAAATACAGAATAAAGCTTGTAGGATATTTTCAGTAGGCAGCTCCAGGCCAAACCCCAGATCCCTGGTGCAGTTAAGTTTATTTGCCTCTGAATTTGCAGAAAGTTCCAGCAGCTCTGGGTTAGGTGTTGCCCTCCCGGCGTGGTCATCAGGCCCTGCCATTTCTCCCTGGGCTATTTTGGGTGAGTAGCTCAGCTTCCAGCCTCGGGCCTCCCTGGCTGCCTCCACTGTGAGCACAGCTGATGGAGTGGCCCTGTGCCCGGGCAGGCCCATCCTGCACATCTCCTTCCCTCCCACCGGGCTGGAGAGGGTCCCCAGTTCCAGCCACCCAGGCCTTCTGATCTAGAATTTCTGTTTATCACAATGTGAGTAGGTCGGCACTCCCGTCTGCGTACTGGATTTTGGCCTTACAGTTCGTTCTTACCATTAAAGATGATTTCCACGCTGTTTCCGGGGGGAAGAGAAGAGCCCAGTGCAGACGGGGTAGAGCCCTGTAAAGTGCCTGACAAGCTGTGAGCTGGAGAGAGAGGACCACTGCAGAGCTCATCCCTGGGACGCTCACCCACTGGGATGCTCACCACACCTGCACCTTAGGCAAGGGGGTGGTGCCTTGGAAAGGCTGCTCAGTGGAGTCCACGTGCAGAAGGTCACGTAAAAGCCCGCGCGCGGGAGGATCCTGTCGCCTTGCTCCTCCCTCCTGGGACCCCTCCGGCGGCGCTCCCTGGTCCAGCTGGGGACCCACCCACTTGCCCCTCCTCCCCCCAGCACCGGGCTTTGCAGGTGATGACCTCACATGTTTATTACCATAAATTAAGTATCCTTATTTCGGATAGTGTTAAAGTGTTTATCAGCTCTGACTTTTAAAATATTTATTAAATTAGCAGCTCAATTTTGACCCTTGAACAGATTGAGAACCATTGTTTATTTATTTAGTCTGCTCAACATAATTGCAAGGTAAGGTCTTAAATACAGCTTATTAACACTTTAATAGGATGCCAAACATTTCAACTAAGATAAAATCTGGCATAATAATAAGAGCACTTATGAAGGCTTTAGGAGGTGAAAACGCCATGCCTTAAATGGCTGATGCTGGGGCTTTGATTAGTAAATACAGATTTCTGTCCCCTGAGCTCCCTCCCCAGCAGGGGGCCAGCGCCGTCAGTCTTTGGAGCCAGCTTTCTCAAGGTGCCCTCCATTTTCCTGGGACACCAACACAGCTGAGGCTTCATTCGCTGCTTACACACAGGGAGCTATTCCAGAAACATTCACTGAACATGTGGGCAGGAAGGGGGAGTCTTTGTGAGTTTTCTCCTCTTGCTTCTGGAATTGCTCAGTGTGTCAGGGCCAGTGACTAGATGGGAAATAATTGATCCTCTAAGTGACCTTGCTACCCAGACTGGGAGAATGTGGCCCTGAGGTCAGAATCAGAGTTTTACCCCTAGAAGACTCTGCGAACAGAACTTCCTGCCAAGATGGACTATTGAACCTTTGAAATGGGACTAGAGTGACTGAGGAACTGAATTTTAAGTTATAAGAAAATAAAGTTAATTTGAATTTAAATGTAATAGCTCCATGCAGCTCATGTACTGTGTGGTGCACTTTAGCAGGAGGCTTGGACATTGGCTTACAGAAGAGCATGGAGCTTCTGGGGCAGTCGCCTACATTCCCACAGCCGGTAAGGGTCCAGCTACTGCTGTGCATGCTGGGAGAATCCCAGGCCCAAGGTAGGGTCCAGATGATGCCGGGGTTCTTGTTCACGAAGCTGAAGAATGAGCTTAGCAAACAGCCAAGGTAGGAGAGCAAGGTACAGGCTTTTATTTAGAAATAAAGCGAAAGGACAGAGCTCCCGGCTCACGCCAGGAGGGGACAAGAGAGTCCTGTGTGGTGCATTGTCTAGGGGATTTTATAGGCAGATGAGAATTTTTCAAGAACATGAAAAAAAAAGGCTTAGGGGTGTAGACCTGCTAAGTGGTGCCTGAACCCAGAATTAACTTAACACAAGGAATTTCCCACCCCGATCTCTCTCTGGGATGCTGGTGTCTTGGTCTAGGGGCATATCAAAATGCAGCCTGCCCAGCCCCCAAGGTGGGCTGAGGTATTGTCTGTTTGCTAAAGAGTAAGTTAAGAATCTTGCTTCTTAAACTTCCTGGGTGTTAAAATGCAATCTTATCTTTAAGGTGGAAACTTTCCTGCCTTTTACTATGTTGTTTACAGCTGGGTCTGCATGCTAAATTAGTTGCTCAATTTGCAAAACCACTCCATCAGATCTGAAAGAGGAAAGACAGCATATAGGCCTGGGCCTTTTAGCATGCTAAAGTGAATCTTACACATGATTACAAATGATTAGCAGAATGAAAACATGTACTACTCTTCTTTATCTGGGGAACATTAACTGATCTCACTGAAGAATGACCCTAGAGCTTAATGTTTAACACAGAATTTTGGTAGGGGGTTTCCTTGCATGTAGGTACATTGCTCTGACTGCAAATATTCTGCCTTGCTTTTTCCAGAGGCCCTCCCCCTACTCTGACTGCACCCACAGTCCCTGTCTCACAGCCACTGCTCTGCATGCTGGGAGAATGGAGCAACTTTGAAGGGGCCGCCTTAGGTCCACTTCTTCCCTGTTGGCAAGTCCATCCTTCCTCCAGTGTCCACTGCTGTCCCTTTAAATCTTCTTATATCCGTTAATGTAGATTTAGGTCAAAATTCACTGATAATTGTTATGGAATCACTGTGAGTCATATCCCCCATTTGTCCTCAGCTTCCCAAGAAACCCAGGGTCCTCTCTTCCCAAAGCCTGACTGTAGCAATAGTGTCGCCGTATGGACAAGGATAGGGAGGCCACTCCACCTACCAGGCCTCAGGACTCAAAGGCCTGTCTGGAAGGCTATTTGCTGATAGCCTGTTTTTTACATTGTTTATGATAAGGGCCTTAGATAAGGGGTCCAAATAGGCTTCCCCCTTAGTTCTTCAGGCTGGGTATGCCCTCAAATAGAGGCCTTTTCAGGTAGGACCACCAAACAAGTGCTATCCCCTCCTTAAAAGGGCAGAATGGGGCCTGGCCTCGGGCCTGCAGGTTCCAGGTCTGCTCCGTGGCACTAAGGGCCACGAATGTGCTGGGCCACACAGCGGAGGATCTCAAGGAGTCTTTTTTGCTGTGACCTCGAAATGTGCTGGGCCATGATATGGGATAGTTTCAATATAATCAGGTTAAAATGTTAGTCTATTATTGTTAGAACGCAAAGCAATATTCCTTCCTTCCTACGGTCAGCTTGTAAAGTGCCTCCTCAGGGCTCGAGGGTTGGGGCACAAATGATGCCCTGTGGCCACAGGCGGCCTGTTTCCCCATGGGAAGCAGGCCGTGCCCTCTCAGCCCCTGAGCACGAGTGTCTGCCTCATCTGACTTGTCTCTCCAGGCTTATGTAGGGGCTGTCAAGGGACCCACTTTGGCCTTTTTTTAAAAGCATGTCTTATTTTTGCTTTTCTTTTTGTGTTAAAATATACACAATATAAAATTTACCCTTTTAACCATTTCAGGTGTACGGTTCAGTGACACTAAGTACATTCACACTGCTACGCAACCACCATCCACCTCGAGAACTTTCCGTCTTCCAAACCGAAGCTCCGTCCCTGCTGAGCGCCCCGCTCCCCGTTCCCTCCCCAGCCCCCAGCCCCGCCATCCTGTTATGTCTCTGTGATTCTGACCACTCTCCGTTCCTCACATAGGTGGACTCATACGATATTTGACCTTTTGGGTCTGGCTTATTTTACTTAGCCTAAGGTCCTCAAGGTTGTCTGTGTAGTAGCAGGTGTCAGCACTTCCTTCCTTTTTAAGTTGAATAACATTCCTTTGTTTGGATAGAACACATTTTGTCTGTTCACACACCGATGGGCACTTGGGTTGCTTCCGCCTCTTGGCTATTGTGAAAAACGCTGTCATGAACATGGCTGTGCAAACATCTGTTGGAGTCCCTTTCAGTTCTTTTGGGAAAATATCCAGAGGTGGAACTGCTGGATCAGGTGGTAATTCTGGGTTTTTGAGGAATCACTGCACTGTTTCCACAGCAGCTGCACCGTTTTACACCCCTCATGTCAGTGAACAGAGGTTCCAGTCTCTCCACATCCTTGCTAACACCTGCGGCTCACCACCCCTCAGGGTAAAGGCCCCCAGTGGGTGTTAGCTGGCACCTCCTGTGGTTTGGTCTCATTTCCTGGAGGATCAGCGCTGCTCATGTGCTCATCGGCTATGTGTGTGTTTCTTTGGGGGAATGAATGTCTGTTAGGGTCGTTTGGTCATTTCTGAATTGCGTTGCTTGTCTTTTTGTTCTCGACCACCTTGAACTTCAAACCCACCTTAAAATCCTATACTGCAGCATTCACACCCTTAAGACATCAGGTCTAGTGTGTCTGATTTAGTCAGTAGATAGCTGAAGAGTGACATGGGCCAGGGCTATGGGTCAGACGCTGCTGTCCAGACCTGGTGGGTGCCCCCCACAGACTAACGAGGGGCCTGGGCCCAGTTCAAAAGGAGGAACCAGGAGACATTTCTGACTACTCCTTGCCATCAGAAAAAACAACTCTGCATCGTCTCAAACTTCAAGGTAAGAATTTGGCTGGTGGAATGGGAGAGTCATGACTGTCCTTTTGCTGCAGGGAAGACCAAATCCCAGCCTAATATATGTAAAAGTGAATTCTTCCCCCCTGAAAATGGCAAGCTTGGTGTGAGAGGCACACTCCGTGCACACAAATGGGGGTATCCAGGGGTGCTGCCTGATCAGCCTGCACCCGCGTCAAAAGCAGGCACAGCCGAAGTGGTGGTGCCTTGGGCTGCTGGTGTAATGAAAATGGGAAACACCAAAATGAGTGATCCTGGGTCATTATTTAATCAGGAGAGAGACCGGGGAGCTAATCAGCTCCAGGAATAGGACTTAATGAGGAGAAAAAAAAGGCAAAGGTGAGCAAGCTGATGTGGAGCCACTTAGAGTGTGTGATGAGCACTGGTGTCCTGGCCCGCTCTGCTCAGACGCCTTGGCCGTCGCGGGGTGTGGGCAGTTGATTTGGGAAGGACTGGTATTAATGCTAATGGCCTGGCATCTGTTCAGTTCCTGGCAATTTACAGCCTTCCCCTTCCGCTAGGATCCTTTCAGGGCCTGGGAGCGGGGCCGCGGGCCTCCGCGGGGCGGTCCACCCAAGGCCAGGAGCAGAGGGGGTCAGGCCCAGCCCCTGTCATCCATCCCTCCCGCCCACACCCAGGGCAGACGCAGAGCTTGGCAGATTCGCTTTTGCTCAAGGCTGGCCATGGAGTGAGAGGCAGAGCTGTGGCTCCTCGGGCCTTGCCTGGGTCCTGCCCCCCTGGGAGACCTGTGAGGGACCAGAACGTTTAACTGCAGGTGTTGGCAGGCTGCCGAGAGCCTGGGCTGGCTGGGGCCCTCGGCAGGGGCCACCCCTTCTCAGAGCCCGGCGGGTAGGCCGGGCGTCCATCCTGAGCACCCAGCTCAAGTCCAGCTGGGAGTGTCTGCCAACATGAGCTCTTCATCAGTGGGGTCCATGCTCACTGCTGTTGCAGAGACGCAAGCCCTGGAAGGTTCCAGAATAGCAGGCAGGACACCCCGGCGCTCCGGCAGAGGGAGTGACCCCTGCATGCAGCGTCCTTGCTCCGGGCCAGTGGGGGTGGGCTTCCCGTCTCTTGCCTAGAACAACCACCTGCTTGGACGGGGCACTTGTTTGTCTGGGGCCTGTGGTGGCCTTTGCCGCAGAGTTGCCTGTGCTTCGGCCCCCGTTGCCCAAGGAAAAACTGAGCTGATTCCTTAATTTTTAATTCCAACTCTCTTAAACAGTCTTGTTTCTATTCATGAAATTGATGTCCTATTGGGGTTTCTGCTCCATCCCCAGTCCCTGGAGACCCTCAGCAAATACTGGGTGTTGAATCAATACAGAGAGATCTGGACGATTTGCCCCGACATCGTGTCACTGGGATGTGTGTGGTCACCCAGAGACGGCGTTCTGCCAAATAACAGGAGTCTGCTCCAGACAGGAGGAACTTAGAAATGCCATTAAAAAAAACCCTCAGTGTAAGAATCCAATTGCTTTTGCAGAGGGACGTACGTTTCCAGATATGAGCCCACCCTGAATCGCGCCTTGTCATCAGGCGTCAAGTGGGCCAGAGCAAGGCCTTGAGGAGCCGGGGCTGGGTGTGGTGGGGAGAGGGCCCCAGGGACACTGAAGCCTGCACCTCAGCCCCTCACCCAGCAGGGGGGTGAGCGCTGCCCCCCAGGCCCCAAAGGGCTGTGATGAGAACTCCCACAGCATGCTCCGGAAAAGAAAGCCTCCTTGAGAAAACCACCCAGAGTGAGTCTGTGAGATCTGAGCTGTGACCCGAGCATAAAGCAGAGACCAGTTAGCAACAGAGGACAATGGAGAAGACCGCTGTCCCTGCCCTGAGAACACAGCATGGGCTTGGGATGGCTCTGGACCTGACACAGGGGCCGGTTTCCCGGCTCTGCTTGCTGGGGAGGGACATGGAGTGCCCTCCCCAGGTGCCCTGAGCAGCTTAGCTGCAGTCTCCCTGGCACCTGAGCTAGTTCCAGGGAGACTTTCTGTCCCTCATCCTGCCGGGGGTGAGGGCACGGTGAGGAATCGGCCTCTGCAGGCAGAAGAGCCTACTTCTGTCTTTCACTGATGGCATTTCTGGGAGGCCCTGGCTCTGGTGAATCCCCCACCCCTACAGGCTGTGGCTCCCGTTCCTCCGACTCCTCTGCAGTGTCTCCCAATGAAGAAGGGTCATTCTGGGTGTCGCCTTGAATTCAGAATGAGACCAGAATGACTTGCAATCACATGTTCACCTCCAGTTTGCGTATTTGCAAAGCATGTTCATTGGACATTAAACAAATAGAATAGAAATCGGATTTCAATTTGGCAGCAGAAGGACATAAAGTCAGAGAAGAAAACAGGGTTTATGGATTTATGCATGCTCAGGGCTTGGGTTTAGCTCAGAACTAGTTCCAGACATCCTGACCTGGCCAAAGCTGGGGTTCCTGGGTGTGTCACCTTGGAGGAGCTGTTTTATTCCCCCAGAATTTACCACCAGTGGCTGGGGTGAAGGCAGTGTCAGTATTCTCGGAGGCTCACTGGCTGCTTTGCACTCTGCGGTTTTCCTTCCGTGATCTGGGGACCTGCTGTGAGCTGATTGGAATCCCGCTGCCAAACTTTCTAAGTGTCCTCCTATCTTCAACTTTATTCTTAGGGTTGTCATGAGTGTGTTATCAAGTAAAATGTCACTTATCAAGATTATGACAACAGAGTCTATTTGGTAATTAACTGAAAGGCAGTTCTGCGTTGAAGGAAGATACAGAGGGTTTACTACTCAGAGTTTCATTCTTGGAGTATCAGATATGAAATGAAATTAGCTAACAGGAAAGAACAGTGCATCACAGAGCATCCAAGAGAGCTGTCAGGGCCAAATGTGCAGGAAGTAGTTCCATCCTCTGGTTTAGCTAAAAAAACAAAACAAAAAAACACCCCTTCTACTGGGAGAGCTCCAGGTTCTTGGAATGGAACCTTGCCGTCTGGATAGTTTTCACTTTCAATGGTTGCTGCGACCATATGGAGGAGCTTGGGACGGCCTCCCTGACGCTACGTGGTCATGAATCGCCACATCCGAGACGAGCTCCTTGTCAAATGCTCTGGTGCATTACCAGGGTTTCAGGGAAAGCTTTTTCCTTGGTGTGACTGTCTTGAAAGTGGGTTCCAGGAACAGCCCCCTTCCTGGATCTGGGATGCTCCCAGTGAGCACCTTGCAGACCAGGATGCTTTTCCTTTGGGGGGCCCCCTACAGTGGGGAAAGCCTGGGGATGTCCACGTTTGCTGCCTTGTACACTGCAGTGTGACAGCCAGTCACACACACCTGCCGAGGGTGAGTCCAACAGGGCTGGTGATCTCTTTGGCTGGGGGTCCCTGCCTTTGAATACTGGTTCCCTCCTCTGCTCAGGGTCCACGCGAGTGTCCATTCACCTGGGCTTGGCTTCACTTGTGGCCTCCGCACCCGGCACTCCCTGCCTGCAGGAGGACAGCCATCTCTACCTCTCCACTGGCTTTTGTGTCTCCTTGTCTGTGGATGCCTCATCACAGCCCCCCGTGTGCAGACTGTGTGTTTTATCAGCTTATCTTAAGATGGGGGGAGTCCTGGGCCATCCAGGTGGGTCCAGTGCCCTCACAGGTCCTGAAATAAGGAGGAGGGAGCTGCGTGAGAAGCCCTCCCCTGCATGTGGGTGGCTTCGAAGATGGAGGGAGGAGATATGGGCCAAGGAATTCAGGCTTCTCTGAGAGGTGGAAAAGGCAGGGAAATGGGCCCCCCAGAGCCTCCAGAGGAACCAGCCACGCTGAGACTTTGCGGTCAGCTGGTGAGACCTGTGTGGACTTCTGACCTCCAGAACTGGGAGTGGTAAGTCTGTGCTGTGTGAGCCATGAAGCATGTGCTGGCCTGTGCATAAGGCAGCCACAGGAACTCATGCAGACATTGCTAAACGAACCCAGGGCCTTGCCTGGCACCTGAGGACCCAAGGGTGCCCAAGGCCATCCTCCTGCTGTGCCTGGGGGCACCGGGCCCATGGCTTCTCCCAGATTATCTCCTTTCTGCCGGTCGCTCACTCCTCCCGCAGCCCCGGCTTCCTGGCCGTTCCTGCAGCCCACATGGCCTAGGCCTCAGGGCCTGCGCACCTGCTCTGCCCTCTCCCGGAATGCCCTCCTCAGCTTCTGACAGCTGTCCCCTGGCCTCCTTAGTCTCCGCTCATCTTTTCCCAGCAAGACTGTCATCCACCTGCATGAAGTTGTAGCTTCATGCTCCCTCTCCTGGTGAATTTTCCTTCAAAGCCCTTATCGCTCCTCAGTCTTGTCCTGTTCATCCTGTTTGCTCCCTCCCTCCCCCCATGGATGCAGGAGAGCCCCCTTCCTCAGTGGGGCCCCAAATTGCTGCTGGGGCCTGAGCGGCTGGATGGGGATGGGGCCTTTCTTCTGGCTGCTGCGGTCTGCAGGTGCCTCGGCCCTCATCCCACCCTCACAGCTATCTCTGCCATTCGGGGTGCTGTGGGTATTCTGGGGCGCAGCAGGCCAACAGCTGCCAGAGCCGTTGTTTGCTTTCTGGCGGCGCCACTTCCTGGTCAGCAATGCCGATGCCCTGGCTTTCCCAAAACACTGTCAGGGCCTCTTTGCTCTTTCTGTAAGAGATGCTAACACATGAGAATTCTGTAAATCTTCCTCCAGCAAGGTAGTGATCCTGGTGAAAATGGGGGCTGGTCGCTGGTTCTTGGGAGAGTTCTGGCTTCAGATATGGCCAGTTGACTGCTGGTCATATGGCTGGTTAATGGAAATTCTTTGTTTTTAAAGACATCTAGAAAATCTACCTTCTAACCTTTAAGCCCCAAGATGGAGGTTCAGTTTCACATGGAGCCCACTCTCCCCTGAGCGGTTGCACTCCCAATGCACAGAGCTGACCACCTGCCTTCCCAACTGGCCATCACAGAGCTGGGGTGGGCCTGCTGTGCTTTCCAGCCTCAGGACTGAGGGTCTCAGGGGCCACCCTGACTGTGTGGGTGCTGGGGGACAGCCGTGCTCCAAGTCTCCGAGGCAGCTCAGCCTCTTGGGGCCGCTGAGGACTGGCCATTCTCTGAAGGGGTGCTGCTCCCTGGCTCTGCAGCTGTGACCTTCCTGGGGGCCACCCAGCTTAAGTAGGTTTATTTATCAAGCCCCCAATTACAGATCTGTGCATACAGATTATTACAGTAGCTGGGGCACCAGAGGATAGGCTCTACCAGCCTGCCTTCCTGCAGCGACCTGTAGCCTATTTTCATACGTAATTTTAATCTATTTTGATAAAATTAGAGCTACACTTGGCGTCCTGCTTTTCTCTGGATTTGAAATATGTTTTTGCACCACTTTTAGTGACAGCCTAATATGCACCGCCCCTGACCCCAACGGGAGGGCACAGGAGCTGCTCCCGGGTTCCCTGGGCGGCACAGGGACTATTTCTATGCAAACCACGCAGCTATTCAGCATAGTTCTCTAGATTCAACTCTCAGAAGTGCAAGAAAGGGTCAATAGGTGGTGTTGCCAGTTTCTTTAATCTTGTTTGGATTTAGAGTCTTTCCCATGGTGCCTCTGTTTCATGTCTCCTCTCCTGTGCTCCTGGGGAGAGGTTCCCGGGGGTTGCTCCAGGCCATTCTGTTAACTCTCGCTTGCCTGTGTGCATTCTGCAGTCAACTGCCTTGCGGGGACCCATCCATTGGCTCTGCTTCTGGGGAGGCCAGAGCAGGGGTAGCCGGGAGACGAGGGTGAAGTGGGTCTTGGCCCCTCACCCACCTGTCTGGGAGGCGTGCCGGGATATGGGCCACGTGTGGGGTCTGCTGCGGCCCCGAGGAGATGAGGGCGCCGTTGGGTGGGTGTGGGGCGGCGGTGGGTCCTCCTTGCAGGTGGCCTGCGGGGTTCAGCTCCTCCTGGGGCGCGGGAACAGAGGCGCCGTTCGCTCTGCAGGCAGCAGAGGGCAGTGTCCCAACGCGGATGGCTGGAGTTCAGGCGGGGCGGCACCCGCTCCAGTTCAGCGGCTCGGGGATCAAGGCTGGCGCCCTAGGGTCTCGTGTGTTCCCCGAACACCCCTTAACTGAATCAAAGGCTTGGTGTGATATAGAGAAAACGGTTTCATATGTGAAGTTAGCAAACCTTCCGACATGATGGAGCAAGACCCTGAGAGAAGAACGCAGTGGAGTTAGCTCTGGTCGCCCAGCGACACGGATCAGTGCAGCTTATGCTTGGGTATCTGCGGCTGCAAAATACATTTCTAAGACCTAAGTCATTCCCTGTACATATCGCAAACCTTAACTTCTGTGGAAAAGAAATACTTTACGCATTGACAATCAGTGATAAATGTGTTACTAATTAACGAGAAAATGGTTACATATTCAACACTGTTGCAGCATAGCCCTTCCCCCAAGCATGGCTGGGACGTCCCACTCTCCATCTTTCTGTCCCTCTGAATTGGTCCCACCACTGCCCTGTTCCTTTTTCTAATCCTGACTTGTCTTCACGTCATTTTTGACCCAGAATTTCATTTTCTTCCTAGTTTTCAATCTCTTCTCCATCTTCCCACTTGTTAAATCCCTTAATCCATCACAGTGTGGAACCAGTTTCTTTTTTCTAGGCAGTAGTTATTAAATGTAATCTTTTTTCCCCTTTTGTGATTTAATTAATTAATTTATTTTACTTTTTGGCGTCTGACTCAGAAACCTTTTTAAAAAGCACCAGTTAAGTGGCTCTTCACATGTGTGTGAATGTCCACAGTTGGCGTTCTCCTGAGAGAAAGCAGCCTTTGATGAAATGAGGATGTTTCCACCTCTGCTCAACAAAGTGTCAGCATTAGAAAGCCCACCGAGGATTCCGCTCTCCATTTCCCTGCCGGTGGAGGATCTGGAGTAAAAATGTACCCCCTATATTGACGTTGGCTGTGTAGACACGGCTGCCGTGTTAATACATTCCAGGATCTAGCCCTTGTTTTCAGTGTCTTAAAGAAATTTATTGATTTTATAGATTTGCATTCCAATTTTCTGACTATATTTGCCCTCCGGGAATTATTTTATTTACTAGGCTTCAATTACATTTTCTTAAAACAACTACATGCAGATGCACAAGTGAAGCCACCCAGGAAATTTACGTAGTCTCTCCTAAATTTCCAGCTCTGTCCTACCTGATGGCAGCTAGTTGCTTTTGTCCCCAGCCTTATTGCCTGCATTGCCTCCTCCATCCCCACAAACTCTCAAATTTAACTTTAAACACTTCTAAGAATAAGTAAAAAAAGTTCTAGTTGAAAACATAGGATTCTTTGTGACCTTGGGTTTGGTACATGTGACACGAAAACCGCAAACCATAGCAGAAACACAAACTGAACTTCGTTAAAATTATCTTCTCTAAGATGCTGTTAAGAAAAGGGCAAGTCAAGCCACATGTGGGGAGAAAATCTTTACAAATCACGTATCAGAGAAAGACTTGTATTCAGAACATATAAACAAATCTCCAAACTCAGTAATATGAAAACAACACAATTTAAAAAACAAGCATAAGGCCTGAACAGATACTTCACTAAAAAATGTACATGGATGACAAATGCATGAAGAGAAGTTTGACATCATTAGTCATGAGGAAAATGCAGATTAAGCCATAAGGAAATAACACTGTTAGAATGGCTAACACGCAACAGACAGACAATAACACATGACAATACCAAGTGCTGGTGAGAAGGGGCCATGGCTGGAATTCCTACACCAGATGGCAGGAATAAGTCAGCCTGGCCACTGTAGGGCCATTCCCCATGAGATGGGGCAATTCCCTATGAGGTGGGGCAGTTCCCTGTGAGATGGGGCAGTTCCCTGTGAGATGGGGCCGTTCCCTGTGAGATGAGGCAGTTCCCTATGAGATGGGGCAGTTCCCTGTGAGATGGGGCCTTGTGACATGGGGCAGTTCCTCTGAGATGGGGCTGTTCCCTATGACATGGGGCAGTTCCCTGTGAGATGGGGCAATTCTCTGTGACATGGGGAAGTTCCCTGTGACATGGGGCAGTTCCCTGTGACATGGGCCATTCCCTGTGAGATGGGGACTTCCCTGTGAGATGGGGCCGTTCCCTGTGACATGGGGCCGTTCCCTGTGACATGGGGCAGTTCCCTGTGACATGGGGCAGTTCCCTGTGAGATGGGGCTGTTCTCTGTGACATGGGGCAGTTTCCTGTGAGATGGGGCTGTTCCCTGTGAGATGAGACAGTTCCCTGTGACATAGGGCAGTGCCCTGTGAGATGGGGCAGTGCTCTGTGAGATGGGGCAGTTCCCTGAGACATGGGGCAGTTCCCTGTGAGATGGAGCAGTTCCCTGTGACATAGGGCAGTGCCCTGTGAGATGGGGCTGTTCTCTGTGACATGGGGCAGTTCCCTGTGACATGGGGCAGTTCCCTGTGAGATGGGGCAGTTCCCTGTGAGATGGGGCTGTTCCCTGTGACATGGGGCAGTTTCCTGTGAGATGGGGCCGTTCCCTGTGAGATGGGGCAGTTCCCCGTGACATAGGGCAGTTCCCTGTGAGATGGGGCTGTTCCCTGTGACATGGGGCTGTTCCCTGTGAGATGGGGCAGTTCCCTGTGACATAGGGCAGTTCCCTGTGAGATGGGCAGTTCCCTGTGACATGCGGTAGTTCCCTGTGACATGAGGCAGTTCCCTATGAGATGGGGCAGTTCCCTGTGACATGGGGCCGTTCCCTGTGACATGGGGTTGTTCCCTGTGAGATGGGGCCGTTCCCTGTGACATGGGGCAGTTCCCTATGAGGTGGGGCAGTTCCCTGTGACATGGGGCAGTTCCCTATGAGATGGGGCAGTTCCCTATGAGGTGGGGCAGTTCCCTGTGACATGGGGCAGTTCCCTGTGAGATGGGGCTGTTCCCTGTGACATGGGCAGTTCCCTGTGACATAGGGCAGTGCCCTGTGAGATGGGGCAGCTCCCTGTGACATAGGGCAGTTCCCTATGAGGTGGGGCAGTTCCCTGTGACATGGGGCTGTTCCCTGTGAGATGGGGCTGTTCCCTGTGAGATGGAGCCATTCCCTGTGTCATGTTAAACACGTTTACAGTCAAACACTGTAAACCCATTCCTACTGACACAGGAGAAAAAAAAAGGTACACCTGTCCGCGAGCATGCATTGTGGTTTCATTCCTAACCGGGGACAGCAGGAAGCACCCCAAAGGCGCCTGACTGGCAGGTGGGCAGGCCCACCGAGGTGCGTCTGTGGGGAGGCTGAGAGAGCGGCTCCTGGCCCACAGCATCCTGGGGGACCCCAGTCCAGTGGGGCATGGAAGAGAAGGCAGTAAAACGCTGTGACTGCTCAGATGACACTCCGGAAAAGGCGAGGTTGAAGGGACAGAAGACAGAGGGGTGGCCGCGGGGGCTGAGCGCCACGGGGGGCTGATTGAAAGGCTGCAGGAGGGGACCCGCGGGTTGGGGTCCCCTTCGTGACTGTGGTGCGGTCACGCATGTGTCTACATCAGACAGCTGGACACAAGAAAGTGAACTTCACTACATATGAACTTTTAGGAAGTGAAAAAGAAATGGGTCTCCATCTCCCCACCCCACCCTCCACCAAAAAAGCCAGTGCCCGGAAGTGCTTAGGTCCCAGAAGCCAGTAGCCCCCCTGGGAAGGATACCCTCCTGGCAGCCTGGGCCTCTCTCTAGAGCAGTCTTGGGAGGATTGCAGGGTCCTGAGGCACTTTGGGGAGCCGTGTGCGCCAGGCCACCGTCGGGCAAGACTGTGGTGACGCGGTGGTGACGGGTTCTTACACCCATTTGGCCTGGAAGGGGCTTCCAGCTCAGCCATTCTGAGCCGTTGTCTCTCCACCTGCTCGAGGACCAGGCCCCTCTGGGGATGCAGGATGGTCAGCGGCCTCCCCTGGCGTCCTGGGGGGGCCCGTCGCCAGGGATGGCTTCTCAAATACGTTCACTGAACTCAGTTTTGGAAATAGCTTTGGGTTGTAAAATTCATATATGCTGATTGTAAACAAACCGAGAATGCAGAAAGAGACCAAGGGAAATGTGAAGTTCACCCACAGTCTCACCCTGGAGATAGCCAGTCTCGCTCTGTCCCACACCCCTCAGATTCTGCGACTTCACTAGAAGGACCGCAGCTTAACGCCCTCTGCGCCGGCCTCTCCCCCGAACAATGCATCGCACACATCCGCATGCTGCTGGGCACGGGTTCGCACGGTCGCTTTAATGGCTGCATTTTGCGGCACACGGGGGCTGGTTTGCCTTGTTTCTCTGATTTCAGGGCATCTCACACGCATGCGCTGGGTGAATGGGTGTCTAAGCTGATCCCAGTTCCGTCACCAACAGGGAAGTTGTGGTGCTAAGTGAGACAGAGAAAGACAGACACTGTCTCATCTCAGTTCCATGTGGAATCTGAAAACCCCTCCAGAAACCTCAGAAAAAAAAGCTCAGACTTGTGGTGACCAGGAGTGCAGGATGGGCAGGAGGATGGAGGAAGGTGGCCAGAAGGCGCAGACCTCCAGTTACGGGGTCAGTGCGTGCCACATGCTGCTGACGGTATGCAGGAAGGCGGGAGAGAGCAAATCCTCAGGGTTTACTCATCCCAAGGCAAAATTTCTCTTTCTTTCCTTTTTGTCACACCTAAGCGAGAAGGAGGATGCTGGCTGAACCTACTGCTGAACCCACCCCACAACCTGTGCACGAGAGACCACGCTGGGCGCCTCACGTTCACACGGTGACATCTGCTGATTATTTCTCAGGAAAGCTGGAACAGAGCGAGGTGGTGATGACCGTTGTGGCCTCAGAGCATTCCCTGTGGATGGATTTCCGGGAGCGGGCTGAAGGCCTGGACGTGCTGGCCTGAGGCGTGGCCGCAGGTGGGTGCTCTGCGGGGACGGCCTCGTCTGGGTCTCCTGGCCCCGGCCTGTGTCCTGGTGTGTAGGAGGCAGGCCGCCTTGGGATCGTCCCTGTCGTTAAACCAGGAACGAAAGCCACCAGGTGCCAAGCAGAGAGGCCACTCGCCTGGGGATGAGGGCCGGGAGCGGTGCCCTCCTGTACATTAGGGCTGTGATGGTCCCTGGGGTGGACCCCGCCCCTGTCCCAGGCAGCCTGGGGTCAACAGGCCCTGGCCGTTGGACACAGGCTGCTCTGTAAAGGCTGGTAGGTGCATCTCCTGCTGCCGAGTCTTTGTGGACTCTCTGTCACTTTTCAACTTAACTCTCTTTTTACCAAAGCACACAGAAGTGTGTAGTTCAGAAAGTTCATAGCTCTGTCAGGCAGTGCCCACCAGGTCCCAGGGCCCAGCCCTCCTCCCAGGGGCCTTTGGAGGCCCCCAGCCACACCTGCGGCCCCCGGTCCTACCGCTCCCTCCGGCGCTGGTCCTGATGGGCAGCGGGGGTCTGGGGCCTTGCCCACCACCCTCTCTTCGCCTCCTTCCTGGGCCCGTCCCCCAGCAGCCTGTCTGCTGGCAGGCAGGTGGGGTCCCCGTGCGCCTGGGTCCTCCCTGCTCTGCCGGCAGGGAGGGTGTGGCTGGGCGTGGGATTCCAGGCTGAAATGACACTTTTCTCGGAATTTGGGAGAACAGCCTCGCTGTCTTTCGGACCCACTGCTGACACCAAGAGTTTCGATGATGCTCTGATTCAGATCCTTGGGTTTTGTTTGTGTCTCGCTGTTCTGGACGCCTCCGTTCTCGCCCCGTGAGCCCTAGAATCACCCCATTTTTACGCATTGCCCTGCACTTTTGGTGAATGAATTCCTCCTGTTCGGGGGAATTTCTTTGTATTATTTCTTTGGCAATTTCCTCCCCTCTATTTTTCTTTTCTTTTTTCTTTTTGTGTTGCCAATTTCTGGAATTTTACTAGTCAGAAATTGATTTCTTGGGGAGATCTCCTGATTCGTGTGTCGTTCCTTTTCTGTTTTCCATATTTCTTTTTGTTCTGAATTCTGGGAGGTTTTCTCAACTCTTGTCATCTTACTTTTCTGCTGATTTGTTTTCTCCCGGCTATCATATTTAAATGTCCAAGATATTTGAAAAATAGCATCCTGTTTCCTTTACAGATACAGTGTCATTTAAAAGATCAATATCAGGATATTAATATTTTTAATTCATAATAATTTTAAATAATACTACTTTAATTAATAATACAATAATACTAAACTTTGAATTCATAGTATTTTATTACTAATTTTAATTAATATCATTCTGATTATAATTTAAAAATAATTATTTCTGTATTTTTCTCTATAGTTAAGAGGCTTTTCTCAGACACCCTCTGGTCCTTGGAGGTGCGCCCTGTGTCAAGGACAGAGGCAAGTAGGAAGGGACCACAGGTCTGTGGCTCGGGGCTCCTGAGGGGTGGGCCTCCCTGACTGGACTGGCTCCTCACAGAAGGACCCCACACCGGGGACCCCCATGCCTCGCTCCCGGGCCTCCTGCTCCGGGGTGCAGGGTCCCCAGCAGCATTGCTGAGTGCACTGGGGCAGGTCTGTGTGTCTCCCAGCTCAGGAAGAGCACCTCACTGGACCCTGTCTCAGTCAGTGAGTCACCCTCCCTCAGCCATGCTCGGGGTCCTGGGCCCAGAGCAGCCATAGCCACACACACCAGAAGGATACCCATCATCTTCTGGGCTGGCAGTGTGGGCCAGTGGGGAGGCTGGGGTCCACAGACTTCCTGCTGTCAGTGCCGCTTTTGGGGGCTGGGGCTGATTCCTATGTTGGGGATCTTCTCACTGAGGCCCCCATGGCCCCTAACCTGAAGGGGTGCAGCTGCCCGCCTTCTGCCAGACTCCACCGGCTCCTGCAGAGCACCCCCCCTCCCCCACTTATCACTGCAGGCCTTGTGCTGTGGTTTCAGCTATTTTTAATTTCTTCTGTCTTTCAGGGTGGGTATAGGATGGGGTGGCCTTTATGTCTCAGCAGATGCACCCTGTTAGTGCCTCTACACAAAGTCTGGGCAGGGGGTTGTTTCCATAGAAAGCAGGGCGTTTTCCAGGCCCCTGTGGTGTGTTCCCTGCCCCGCCTCCTTCCCCTCCCTGTTGGCGTGTTTAGACGCTGCCTCCCTTTCCCTGCAAGCTGCGTGGTGGGGGGTGGGGGGGGGGTTGCTCTTCAGCTGCAGTTGGTGTGGCTCTGGGCACCTGTTCTGGGGCACGGCAGGGCCTGTGGAGTCCTTCACTCTGGGGGTGCTGAGCAGACATCTGGCAGGTCACACTCACCCAGGACCAGGGGGTGTATGAGGTCTCCGCCTGCCAGGCTGGCCTTGCTGTGTGGGGAGCTCCCTTAGAGAAGGCGGGTGTCGGGGAGGATGGGCTGTCGGGGAGCCAGCCTGCTCCCTGCTAGTGGGGCCTCCCTGCGACACGGGTCAGCAGACAGGGGGCATTCCATATCCACCAGCCCCTTTGCCCGTCGGTACAGACATCTGTTTTATGCCAAAACGGCCCTTCGGTGGCATGGAGTAAATATGCTTTTCCATTCCAGCAGCACCGTGAGCAGGCCACGGCACCAGTCCCTTCCCCAGGTCTATTTGTTTTTGTTTTGTGTGGTTACACAGTGCCAGTGCCTTCCAGAAAAACAGCCAAGGGTTTAAAGCCAAGCATTTGTTTACCCCTGTGGTCTAGCCTTTCTGAACCATCTCAGACCCGCAGACCACTGGGGCCACTAACCAGAGATCTGCCCTCAGGCTGCCCTGAGGATATGAAATCCTCCCCCAGACTCAGTGGGGCCTCACGGCACCGGGAAGCAGCAGCTGGGTGCTTGACCACTGGTTGGGCCTCTGGGGCGCTCTGGGCGGTGGGTCTCTGGTGGGAGGCCTGAGAGGACCAGAGAAAGGGTGGACGATGGGACCCGCAGCTACATGCCCCTCCCCTGGACAGGTGACCCGTGCCCGGCCCGGCTCGGCCTCTGCCCATGCTGCCTCTCAGGGACGCCCAGGTCAGGGCAGCGCTAACAGGCCAAGGCTCTGCCAGACACAGTGGGTGTCCCGTGAGGCCGAGACTGCATCCGTCCTCTGCCGTTTCTGTTCATTCCTGCCATTGTCGGGCACGCCCAGAGGTGGGTGATGCTTATACTCATGTGGAGCTGGCTGCCGCACGCTTGGAGAAAAATGTCTTTCCACGGCTTCTGGGACACTGGGGGCCCCTGGTCACAGACATGGGTTGAGGGCACCTGGCTGAGGGTGGCCAGAGAAGTGGAAAACCCTAGTCCCTGAGGTCAGGTGTTATCAGAGAGACTGTGGTGCTGAAGGGACCGAGGAGGTGGAGGGGAAAGCAGACGCTGTGAGGAAGCAAGGTGCTCTCCAGACAGGTGTGAGGGAGGCATGCTGTAGCCCCTCCTATGGGGTCCCCCAGAGCCACTTTGCTCCGGATCCAGGGTCCCCACCATTAGGGCTTGACCGTGACTTTGCACTTGAGCGGGCCTGCGTGGACCTCCAGCCTGGCTGCCAGTGGAGCCAGGCCAAAGGGTGGCACCAGTGGCTGGCTCTGAGTGACACCCCCAGAACCTGGGCCCCAGCTCCTGTGCGCCCCCCAGGAGTCGGCTCAGTCCTGGCTGAGTTCCTGTGCTGCTCTGTGAAGAGTGCCCAGAGCCTGAGCTCTGAAGGGTGTGGCCGCGGTGGTGATGGCCCAGTGACAGCAGAAGATTCTGTCGGGCAGGGCTGTGTTCGCCTCCAGCGCAGCAAGGGGTGGGCCTGGGGGCCGAGCAGCCCGACCCCACGGGGCCCCTGGAAGATGACGGGGCTCAGCCTGCTGCCTTCTGCTCCCTCAGGAGCCACGGCGGTTGGCACCGGTCTGCCTGCAGGGCATGCTCTGAAGTGGGGCGACCCCTGCCTCTCCCTGCATTTTCTCAGGTACACGAGACACGTTCCCCACCTGCCTCCCTGTGGTTTGAGGATATGTGTGCAGCCTGTGTGTCCCCAAACTGGGCTTGTTTTCTGCTTTGAGTAGGCACCTTCCAAAGCAATCCCAGCACCTGCCAAGTGACTGGGTGCCAACTGGGGAGGGAGGCACAGGGTGCCCTGTGTGGGGTCCACATGCTCCTGCAGAGGACAGGCCCGCAGAGAGAGCCCACGGGGCCCTGGTGCTGGCTTTGGGGGCTGAGGGAGTGGCTCGTCTTCCCAAGGCCTCAGCCCTGCCCCACTTCAGCGCGACTGGCACAGCCGTTCCTTGCCCTGAAGTCACCTGGCCGCCGACAGTGCACCCCACCTGCGAGGCCCCCTGGGGCTTTTGGAACGTACATTTTGAAAGTAAATGACTTAGATCCTCTGTTCCCAGGAGAGGGTGAGGAAGTGGCTTCTCAGTGATGCATTTCAAGTGCTTGGTCCTGGAAAACCTCAAGGAGGCAATAGAAGCGGAGAAGCGCCCGACAGGGCCAGGCACAGCCCAGGGCAGCTTAGGGTCCTGGCTTTAGGGGTATTTCTGGGAGGACGGAGGGGCCTGATGCAGTCAGGCAAGCTTGTGGGTTCCGCTTCCCGCCTCTGGACTGGGGTCTCTGTAAGCCATTACGGGTTTTTTCCCTGACTGAGCACAGGCCAGGGGGGCAGCTACCCAGGTGCCCAGGTCCTGTTCCTGCCCCCAGCAGGGCTGGTTCTGGGGACTGGGTCCCCCTGTCCCCGGCATCCATGTAGGGGCAGGTGCATCTCCGGGGGCAGCCTTGCTCCAGGACCCAGGGGCCACTGCGCTCCTCCTGCTGGCTGCTGGGTGGGGAGAGGTCAGTGGCCCTGTTGCCCCAATATCTCCAGAACTGTGAATTACGGCTGGACTGGCACCCATGTCCATCATCTAAAGACACAACATCCTCACGGCGGCTTGGGCGTCACTGTGGGCCTTGATTATTTAGTATTACTGTTTTACCTCATGTAGGGTTATGTGTTACAGTGGGAATAAAATGAGTTACAAAATGAAGAAAGGCCATTTATTTTGTCTTAAGATCTAAAATTCAAACTAAAGACCACTTTCAGTGTTTTTCTGCTTTGGGGGAAGTAGTTACCTGGATGGAATAAATATTTCATATAGATTTTCCTGTCTTCACAGTGTCGATTTAAATTGGAATTACTCTCTTTTCATGATGCTACCAAATATTTACTGAACTCATGGAAGACTTGGGTGAAACATCTTCTGATGAGATTAGGTAATGCTTTACACGTGACAGGTGCAAATCCTTAACAAGCAGACAGTGTATTTGTTGATCTTGGCGTGGGGCTGGAGGAGAAGGACTTGTCCTACCTCACGTAGTGGTGGGGAGGGAGCCCCGTGAGGGTGCGTGCCCACGGCACCTGGGAAGTTTCCTGCATGCTGCGACCCGCCGGGGTCAGGTGAAGGTGCAGAGGCCCTGATGACCCCTGTCTGCCCCCTTTGGTGTTCCTGGGGTGTTTACCGGGGACAGACAAGGGAGAGGCATGGGGCCCTGGCCCTGGTGGGAGGTGCAGTCTGGACACAGCCGGTTCTTGTACCTGGGCTTTGGCTGGCTCTTCTGTCGTTCAGATACCACCAAAATTGTGCAGTGTTTATAATAATTTATGCACAATGTGGGGTTTTATATTTTTTAGTCATGCCTCTAACGAGCAGCTGAACCTGCCATGTTAATAAGCGCTCTGAATTGGCCTCTAGTTAGTGTCCTGCGCCAATTACCTGGGGTGTGAATTAAGGCAGGCTTTCCCCTAGCAGCCTAGATCCTGAGGGTTTGACTCTATCCTTTGTTGCTTAGCGGCTTCCCTGGGGTTTTGGAGGATTGAGTATTGCTGTAAATAAGCCAAGACCACTCCGTAAAAAGCCATATATGATCGGGGGTGGGCGTTGGAGGTGGGCGGCCCCTGCCCCCTGTGCTGCGCTCTGCTGTGGCTTTGTTCTCAGCATCTGCGCTCTCCTTGTTTCCTGTCATTCTGGGAGGCAACCAGACTTAGAACCAGGCCATGTTTAGGATGACGCGTATAAGATCTCAGTTGCAATGAGTCCGGAGGGGCGGTGGTGCTGTGGTGGTGTGTGATCACTGGCCTGGAGAGCCGGCTGCACCAGGAAGAAATGTGGCCTCCCTCCCCTCTGCCCAGGAGCTCGGTGGCAGGGGACTGGCTGTGCTGGGCCTTTTCCACCTGCTTGAGGGATACTTGGCAGTCTCGGGGACCTGTCACCGGTGGCTGGACACCCACACTGCACGGTGGCCCAGCCCTGCATGCCCGGCCCTGGCCTCGCCCCTCCGAGCTCCAGCTATCCTGGGCTTCCCCTGCTCAGTCCCGCCGGGAGCTGGCTGTTTCCCACAGAGGGACTTGGCAGGAGACGGTTGCTTCCTTCCTCCCTCTGTAGGGAAGCCTGCCCCCGGCCTGGGCAGCCTGCCCTCTTTCCCCATCATGGGGCATTACTGTCACCTTCCCAGCTCTCAGTGCACGCTGGATCTGACTGTGCCTGGCCACTCCCAGCCCCAAGCCCAGTATCTGGCTCAGAGTGTCTTTATCTCAACAAGCAAGAAGTGGAGTGGGGAGTCTCCCTGGGGATAGGCATCAAGCCTGGCTGTGGGTACCACCTGACCTGGAAGACATCAGGTGGCAGTTGTGGGTGGGGCCAGGGGCACAACAGGCAGATGGAGGCTGCCTGGAGGGGTCTTCACTTGGCAAGGCCTGAGGGAGCTGCCAGGGTGTAGAGGCTGCTGGAGGGAACCTGCAGGCCTGGCTTCCCGTGTGCAGGGCGGTGAAGCCGACGACAGATCGCAAGAGCCAGAACTGGAAGTTGCCTGGCTTCCTGGCTGATGCTTATGAATCTATTCAGATTCTGGAATGACAGAGGGAATATAGTAACCCAACATTCGCATGGAGTTCAGAACCTCAGCGCTCACTCCTCCCATGGGGAACTTGATGCCAAAGCAGAGTGTGATAAAGCTGGACGCAGGACTGTGCCAGCGTTCGCAGGGGTCGCTCTGCCCTCCCCCGACCCGGCGGCCTTCTCCTGAAAGCGCCCACCTCCGCACGTGGGCTTCCCCAGTCACCGTCGCTCCATGGTCCTGCTGTGTCTTGCATCAGCAAATGGCACTGAAACACATGTGTTCTTTGGGCCAATGGTTTCACTGGGAGTCTACATCACACAGCAAAGCCCCGGATCCGAAGGGCTTGTGTCCCAGGAGGCTGATTGGAGCCTCGCTCAGGGAGGCAGAGCCCGGAACCCAAGGGCCAGGGCTGAGGCTGGCACTGACGTGGTGGCTAACACCAAGAGCAATAAGCACAGCTAGGCTGGTCTCCTCGGGGTTTTTTAAGAGAGAAGAGCAAGTCTCAGGAAAACATACAATCATGTTCTTATTCTTGTAGAACAAACAAAGCAAAACCCCTCTCCATGTGTATTTGCCTAAATAGCCATGTATTTATGCCTAAATGAGGGAGGAGAAATAGGCAAACACCTTCCAAGGACACTGCCACCAGGGGTTTCCTTCAGGGAGGAGGCAGGTCAGAGGGAAAGCTGTCGGCAGGGGGAGGGAGGGAAATGTGAACGAAAAAGACTGGGTTTATGCATGATGCACACCCATGGAACTGGATCCACGGCACACCTGTGGATATAAATATGTAAGGCCATTAACAACTCACTACTCTACCATTTGCCTTTATGTCCTGATGGGTCACAGGCATGGCCTGCGCCTCGCTGAGGGCGGGCTGGTCCCGCCTTTGCCTCTGGCTCTCCCTGGGGCCTGGTGGGCCCTGAGCACCACATCTCGGGGCTGCTGGCAGCAGGCTGTGATCTCTGGCCCTCCGAGCACAGACACTGAGCCACGGAGAGAGTGCTGGGGGTCCCGAGGGAGGCGGGTGTGGCTCAAGGCGCTGGAGGCGGTTCTACCCCGGACCCATCCAGGCTTCCCCAGGAGGGCGGGAGGAGGAGAGAGGCTTCCAGACAGAAAGCTGGCTCCTGCTCTGATGCTTAAATGAAAACTTATGAAATAATAAGCCACACAACATAAACCCAAACATTTCCCATTTGCTAGTAATTAAATGTTTAAGCATTAAAATTATCCATATCTTATGTTTATCAAATTGCTGGTAGCCTTAAGGCTATAAAAACACTCATTTCTCAAGTTTCCCAGATGTTTCATGGCCTCGCTATGGTAAATCTCAAGTTGTCAATTAAACCTCTCTCACCAAGAAATGGAGCTACAAAAGCAAACATTAACTCCAGCATGCAGCAAAACCCGCCAATATCAAGATTCCCATTATTAAGGAAGTAAATCTCCTTCTTCTAGAATAAAGACATAAGTACCACACTTTTGCTAGAAAAATGATGTGGGACGATGGCCTCCAGAGATCGTCTGTCAAGCATCCTTGAAGAAACATCTTGGTGTGTTTATTGCAGCAAACATTTTGTAAACTGACGCCGGCTGAAGCTGGGCTATCTGCTGCCCGCTGCCTCTCCTCCAGGTGGGATTAGTTCAGGTACAGACTGGGCTCCTTGATGCAGAGCCTGAGGCTCCCACAGAGCTTGATGAGGAAGAGCAGAAACTGATGAACCCACAGGAGAGGTGCCCCTGCCACCCAGCAGCCTGTGACTCGCCAGAGTCCAGAGAGTTTGCCCATCTGGGCAGGCTGGGCAGGGGCATGGTGACTGTGTGAGCCTGGTAAATGTCACCAGCCCCCCTATTTTGGAATTGGGAAGAAGGAAGCCATGGGACAGTTGGCTTAGATTGGGAACGTGTTTCCTCATTAGCACCTGTTTTGTGGGATGGCTTCTCTGGACATCTCCCTCTTGCCTGAAGTTTTGAATCTCACGTGCAATGGCAGAGTAAAACTGGCTGTCATGGGCAGCATTTCAGCGGCTAGTGAGGGTAACAAACTGCCCCAGAGCTCGGCAGGCATTTTACAATTTGCATTGATTCAGAAATTGAGGGATTTGGACAGGGAACAGGGTGGATGGCTGGGCTCTACCCAGCGATGTCTGGAACCTCTGCAGGGTGGGCTCAGAGGCTGAGGGTGATCTGACAGCTGGGCACTTGGGTCACTTGCATTGTCGGGGGCCTGCATGGGGTGACTGGAAATTGGGATACTCCAGGTGGCCCAAATCCTCACAGCAGATGGCCCCAGGCAGTTCTAGGACAAGGACGGGGTTCCCAGTGAGAAAAGCAGAAGCAATGTCTTTATGACCCACCTCGAAGTCACCCTGGGCCACGTCTGACTCCAGGACCTGGCACACATCTCTCTGAGGCCGACCCCAGTGTGAAATCACATGAGGAGGCCTCCTGGGGAATGCAGCCCCAGCCCCCTCAGGGGGACTTCCGCCTGGAGCACTGTTCTTGTCTCATGCCAACACAGACATTCTCTCTTTTGGAGCCTGGGGCTTTCCCGAGGGCGCTGCCGTGCTGGTGGTTCATAAAAGATGTGGGCCCAGGGGCCAGAAGCCAGGTCAGCCCTAGATCTACTGCTACTGGTCTCCTAAGCTCTCTGGGCTTCAGTGAACTCATCCGTGTAGGAGGGTTAGGTGAGCTAGCCCAACCCACTATTCTCATGGTGCCTCGGTTGGCATGCACCCCATGAACGGTGGCTCAGAAGTGGGGACAGCCGCTGACTCTGATGCATTCATGTTTTATGGATCTAAAGGGGCCTCTGGTAGGGATGGGGACGTGAGGCCCAGATCTACACGTGAGGTTGAGTGCAAGTTCGCAGTGTGGGCACAGGAACGAGGGAATCGCACGTGCTGTCTCCCCAGGCTGGCTGGCCCCCGACAGCGCTGCAAGGTCCTTCCTGCCAGGCTATACTGGAGAGGCTCTGCCTGGAGGGTGGGCCGACAGCGTGTAGACATCACAAGACAGAGCCAAGGACGAGAGTCAGAAGTTACTGGGCGCTGACTTAAGGGGGCTGCCAGACAGTCAGAACAGATGCCGTGGGGAGTCCTTGCCGAGCGTCAGTTCTGCAAACATTAGGAAAACATTTGCAGAGACTGACATGGATTGAAACCTGGAGGGCTGGTGAGAGGGTCCCGGCGCCACCTGGCCCCGAGTGTGGGCTTCTTGACACTCTCCCCCTGCCTGCACTCTGGCTGGAGTGGACTTGGGCCTGGTCCCCTGGCTGGCCGTGGCCACTGGTGTGTCCCGGCACGGAAGGAGGGTGTGGGCCCTTCAGGTCCAGCCCTGGGGATGGCCAAGGAGCGCAGGTCTGAGGCCGAGAAGCACAGTGAAGGGGAGGCAGGTGGGCAGGCCCAGCATGGTGTCTGGATCTTGCCCCCGAGGTGAAGGTCAAGCCCCTTTGTTGCCCTGGAAAGCCCCACACACCCGTGGACCCCTGGATTGTGTGTGTGTGTGTGTGTGTGTGTGTGGGCGGTGGGTGAGCATGCTCCCACACCCCAGGAGCCCCGAAACCCCGCTGATAACTGGTGGGTCTGCCGAGCTGCTGCTTGGTGGCAGATTGTCAAACGGAAGGTTGACTGGACCTTGCTTCCCACCGCCCGCTGGCTTCACAAGGGTCAGGGAGCCTGAGCCAGAGCAAAATATGATCCAGGTCCCCTTGCCTGCTGCAGACCATCCTGTGCCGTCAGACCACAGTGGGTGGGAGGCCTAGGGATCCAAGCAGCGGGGGAAGCTGTGCCTAGATGGAGTTTGGGAATGTGGGAGTTTGCATGAGCTGTTCCCCAGGTGGGAAGGAAGCACAAATGTGGCATTTGGAGAGTTACAAGCTTGGACAGCCGGTGTCCTTCGACAAAGGAACTGTGTTTTACAAACTTGGCCTTCTCTCTGATGCACTTTACCAAAGCTCATAAATCCAGGTCATCAGAGAAAAGGCCAGGGAAGAAAATGCCATTTCAGTCATTTAATCAGGTCTGCTTAGTTCATGTGCCATACCTTTGGCTTGTTGTAAATCTTCCCCTTATGACCGCTGCTGGGAGCTTTGTGACCAGCACCGATGTGCAGACACAGAAACTGGGGTGGCCCGGGGGACAGCTGGGCTGCACCAGGGCAGGCACCTGCAGACCACATGGCTGCCTGTGGGTCCTTGGGAGAGCAGTTTCACCTTAAAAGCAAGAAAACCAACACTGTCTATGTGCTTTTCATCTATATATCTTCTTTGGCAAAGTATCTGTGAAAATCTTTTGCTGTTAAAAAAAAGCTGTTATTTTAGATTTATGATTGAATTAGACAATTATTTATATATTCTGGATACAAGTCTTTTATCAGTTATATGACTTGAAATATTTCCCCTCAGTTTGTGATTTGTCTTTTTGTTCCCTTAACAGTGTCTTCCAAAGAGTATATATTCTTACTTTTGATGACGTCCAATGTACTAACTCTTATGGGCCATGTTTTTGGCATCCCATTCAAGAACACTTTGCCTAACCTAAAGAGTTAGATTTCCTACTATTTCTGTTAAAGTATTATAGATTTTCATATTACATCTGAGCCTATGATCCATTTTGAAGTAATTTTTGTATAATGTGTAAAGTATAGGTTGAGATCAAAATTTTTTTTGCATATGGGTGTCCCATTGTTCAGTAAACATTTGTTGAAAGATAACCCTTTCCCCTCTGAACTGCCTTTAGCTTTTATCAAAGATCAGTTGACCACATTTGCGTGGGTCTGCTTGACTCTTGATTCTGTTCCATTGACATATGTGGCTACCTTTCACCAATATCACACTATCTCAATCACTGCAGCTTTAGAATAAGTCAGAATCTGGTAACATGAGTGTACCAACTCTATTCTTTTAAAAAATATTTTGTCTATTATGGTTTCTTTGCCTTTCTGTATAAATGTTAGAATAAACATCTGCATGTCTATTAAAAGTCTTGCTGTGAATTTGTTTGGAATTGTGTTAAATTTATAGATCATTTTGGGGAGAATTACCATCTTAACTAAATTGAGTGTTACACTCCATGAACATGGTATATTTTCCATTTATTTGTGACTTTTCTGATTTCTTTCACCGGCGTTTTGCAGTTTTCAGCTTATAGATTTTCACTTACTTTGTTAGATTATTGCCTACATATTTCATCTTTTTGGACCTGGAGTACATGGCATTGTTTTTAAAATTTTATTTTCTGATCTTTATTAGGATAAGGAAGTTCCTTTCTCTTCTTTCTGATAGTGAAAGGATGTTGAATTTTATCAAATGTTTTTTCTGCTTCAGTCTATATGATCATGTGGTTGCTTTAGGAATTGCAACATACATAGTTAACATTTTCAATGTTTATTGACAATTACTTTTTTTCTGGAAAATTGTACAGTTTACTGCAGTGAAACAACCCTATCAGCTCCCCATCCTTTCCCTTTATCTCGTAGTCTTAGGACACAGTTACATACATTGAGACCCCCCACAAGGTGATGTTTATTTTTGTTTTCATTAGAAGTACTTTATGTGAAAGGACAGAATAGCCCATTATATTTGCTCACAAGTATCCATATGTATTGTTTTTTATTAATCCTGAAGTTTCACTTTTCCCTCTGGTATTATTTCCTTTCTACCTGGAGAATTTCCTTTAGAACTCTGTTTAGAGCATATCACCTGGTGATTACTCTCTTCATTTTCCTTCTTTTGAAAATGTCTTTATTTTTTCTTCATCCCTGAAGGATGTTTTCTCTGGATATAGAACTCTGGGTTGGCAGCTCTTTTCCTTTATGTTAAAATGCTGTGTGCTACTGTCTTCCAGTGTCCATGGTTTCTGATGAGAAATCCTCAGTTTCAACTTGTTATTGCCCTATGAGTAATGTATCATTTTTCTTACTACTTTAAAATATTTTTTGTCAACGTCTTTGGCTTTCAGTAGTTTGGTTTTGATATGTCTGGACATGGTTTTTTTGAGTTTATCCTATCTGGTATTTACTGAGGTTCTTGAATCTCTAATTTTTTTTCTTTTGCCCAGTTTAGGAAGTTTTCACTCATTATTTTTTTATGAAATATGTATATTTTCATCAGCCTCATTCTCATTCTGGTACTTCAGTCATTAAGCCCTTTGAAAGTCCTGAGATTTATTTATTTTCTTTCAATCTTCTTCTCTCTTTTGTTCAGGTTGGATAATTTCTATAAATAGCTATCTTCAAGTTTACCCATGATTTTCTCTGTGTCTCCATTCTATTATAAACCCATCCAGTGAATACTTTATTCCAGTTATGATTTTACATCTAAAATTTCCATTTGAGTCTTTTGTATAGCTTCTATTCCTCCACTGACAATTTCTATTTTCCTTTTTTTTTAAAAATTACAGTTCATCCTTACTTCGTGGATGATGGATATATTAGCTGTTTTAATATCTTTGATAATTCCAATATCTCTGTCATTTTGGGACTGAGATCTATTGATAGTTCTTTTCTTTTCAAGTTGTTAACATTTTACTGGGAGATATTTTAAGTAATTTTGTGTTGTTTCCTGGCCCCTTTGAATGGTATATTATGAAACTCTGAGTGTTAAAATATCCTGGAGAATGCTGATTTTAGTCTGTTTGCTTCAGCAGGCATCAGACCCAGTTAGGTTTGGGCTGTAAGTCCTGACCCTTCTGTAGTATCAGAATCAATTTGGATTTCAAGGCCTTTGCTGTCTTATTCAGACCTGTCTCACATGTGTGCTGCCCACAGGCCAGTCTGGAACCTGCGTGGTGGTCCATGTGTAGTGTGGTTCTCAAAGACTTTAGGATTCCATTTGGGATCAGTCTCATGCATGTCCACACAGGTGTAACAGATTGCTTCTTGACCTTCCCTCTTGCTGGGTTGTCCTCACCCTGTGTCTGCCATCCCCCTCCCTGCCTGCCACAACCCTCTGGCCAGCAAGCCAAGGTTTCCACCTCCCTGTGACGTCACATTCCCGCCTCAGTGGAGTATGCCTGTAGGATGAAGCAGAAAGCCAGGTATTCGCATCAAGGCTGTCACATGGGAGTGCCATGCTAGTGTCATGCTAATGGGTTCTTTTGCATGACAGGCAACCTCAGCAGATGTGGGTGCTTGGCCTCTTTAATGATGGAGGCCGTTTCTTGAACTTCTAACGGGAATGGAATCATCCCCTGGTGAAAGGATGCAGAGCTGAGGCCCCTGGAGATTCAATGATCAAGTGTCCTTGTAGGTTCTCTCAGTGGGCTGTCTGTGCCTGCAAAAGACAGCTCCCGACACAACCGAGCCCCTCATTAGAGCAGTCTGAGTCACCAGGCAGGCTGTGGGGAGCCCTGTGGGGTGGCGGGTGGGACTGAGATGGGCACAGCCCCTCGCCCCAGCCGGGATGGACTGATGCAGGGCAGGGCTCCCAGGCTGGTCCTGGGCCAGCTGATGCCAACGTTTGTGGACCTGGCATGGGAGATGCAGAGATAAGCCACCTCTGACCCAGCCCCAGGCTGCTCTCCCTTTCATCTCCTCCCTCGGCTTGGGAGGCTGCGGCTCAGAGCAGGCCAGGCGAGGCCAGAGGCTGGCATTTTCAGTGTCCCTGGATGCCTGTCTTCTCCCTGGGGCGGGATCGCTGGGCTGGGACTTGGCCTCCCATCACCTGGGCCTCCCCACCTCCTCGGCCTCAGCTATGGCCTGTGGCCTCCCATGTCCTCCAGGCGGTCTGAGGCAGGAGGCCACTCCCCAGGCTTTCACCCTGAGACCCCACATGTTCAGTTTCCTGACTTTGGGAGTGTCTTGAGGCTGTCCTGAGCTGCCTGTCGGGGAGCCCCTGGGAGGCCTATGGTGCTGGCACAGTGAGGGGAACAGAAGGTCAGCACCCCTGCTGGAAAGGGGCGAGCCCTCTGCAGTCCCCTGTTCAAACTGTGAGTCCAGGTCACTCCCAGGCCTGGTCCTGAGGCAGATCCCACAGGTGCAAAGGAAGTCATCCCGTGGTGGGCTTGTCGGCACAGGTGGGTGAGGTGAGACCCCGCTTTAAAAGATTCTGAAGGAAGACAAGGGTCTGAGGGGCAGTCCCTGGGGGAGAAGCTTCTGCTTCCTTCTCGCGGTGCTGCGGGAGGGGTCCAGCACCGGCTGTGTCCAGGACGCGTGCACATTTCTGTAACATGGCACCACGCTTCTTCTGGGGCCCTGAGTTTGTGTTCGTGGACTCGAGTCCCTCAGAACGGGCCTGCTGTGGGCTCAGGATGGAGAGCGCTCCTTTGCAGTCCCCTTGCCCTCCCTCCCCTCCCCCCCCTCCCCTCCCCTCCCCTCCCCTCCCCTCCCCTCTCTGTATTTGACTTGGTTGCTCCTTTGTTTGATGGCAACTGTATTTAAAAGTATTATGTGCACCTAATTGCATTTTTTTTTCTCAAAGTTACAAGAGTTTCTCACGGTGGTAATAGTTTTACACGTGTCTACTTCAACGGTGGGAAATGACCTCCTTAGGGGTTGCACTGTGATTTATGTAAACATTCACCTTAGGTGGACATAGAGCCATCTTAATTTTTAGATGGAACTCTTTACCTCTGCTCTGAGCAGGGGAGTCACAGAGGGAAATGGTGTAGAAGGAAGAGTCGCCTGGCCTGGGGGTTGAACTTCACAGGCAACGGGTTAGCCGCGTCATCTCAGGCTTGAGGCGGGGTCTTGAGCCCGAGAAGGGTGGGCAGGAAGAGTGGCTGTGCTCTGAAACCCGTTATGGCCTTTTGTTGCGGCCTCTTCCACGACAGCGATAGAGCGTGGCAGGGACATGGAGGCAGGCTGGGCGTTCCTGGAGATGCAGATGCCTCGGATGGTGACTTTGGCCCAAGCTGCCTAGAACTGCACGGTGGTCGGGACCTCCACCGCCTCCTTCCCTCCCTCTCTCCTCCTTGAGGGGCAGGCCCCACACAGTTGGACAGCATTTCCCCTAAGACTCCTTGGGTGGGTAGCCCTGTCTCGGGAGGACCCAGATGGCGGGGACGATGGTGGCGCATCCTGCATGGGCACCGCAGGAGCACAGAGTAAAGCTTCCTGGCCGGACGCCGCTTTGGGGCAGCTGCTGCAGCGACGCTGTGCCCTGGGTGGAGCGACAGGTCCTTTCTTCTTCCTCCTGCATCAAAAGACCTGCAGTGGGGCAGCTGGGGGGTTGGTGTGCATACAGTCCTGCCCCTGGAACGTGGTTTTGCACTGAAATTCCGCGGGCAGCAGAATCTGGGCAAGTGTGGGTGGTCCTGTCGGCCGCTGGCAGAGCCACAGCTGCAGCTGTGCTTTCAGGTTTGGGACCTCAGCTGGCTTATTTATCCTCTTGGCTGTTGGCTTCTCTCTCTTTCTTATTTCTGTGCTTACGAGGTAGAAGTAATCTACAAGGAGGAGACCTCCGCTCTGCTTGTTCCTCTGCCATGCTGTGGAGGACGGCCTGTGGCCCTGGACCCGGAGTGGCTGCCGCTGCAGGATAAGGACAAAGCATTTCAGAGCGAGCCCAGGCCTCACGTGACACCCGAGGCTGCCGCTCTGTCTGTGGAAGCAGGTTGAATCCATCGCTGTGGTTTCAGAAAGGGCGCAGGCGTGGGCTCGCAGACTGTACCCTGAAGCAAAGCTGCTTAGTGGCAGAGCCAGGATAGCCCCCACTTACCTAAAAACGCCTAAATGGTGGTAATGCCTCTGGGCCCTCTGTAATGCCAACTCATTTAATCCTCTGCACCCGGCCCTGAGGAGGTATTGTCATTGTCTCCATTTTACACAAGAGGACACTGAGGCCTAGGAGACCCACAATTAGCCAGTGCCAGAGTCCAGATTCTAGTTGCTCCGGGCGGCTGCAGGGGCGATCCGCACCGCACGAGCTGCCTCCAGCCCCTTCCTCCTCAGGGGATGTGCACAGCCGCTCTGCTGGTCCAGGAACCAGGCCTCCCACACGAACCCTTCGTGGCAAGTTCATGTTGCTGACACCAAGGATCACGGTGCTGACGCAAACCAGCCCCCTTTGACCCTTTCGTGGCCAAGCTTGTGTGCGCACAGCCCCAGGTGTGCCGCGGGCCTACCGGCCCCTCCGGTGAAGGCGGGGCGAGGCTGCTGTGCTCCTCCCTCCGGGGCCTCCCACCCGTGGTCCCTCAGGGGTGTGTCTTCGCCCGCTGGGGCCGTGGGAAGCGCAGGCAGACGCAGGCAGCCTGGGCAGGGTCCCGCCTGCCTTTGGTGTCCCAGCCGCCCACAGGTGCTGTCCCCATGCCGTGGGCCCTGCTGGACTCACATTTGTCAGCATTTCTAGCCTCTGTCACTAAACTCTCCTCAATGGAGACGGAGGCCCTGCTTCCTGAACAATGGGGTGTGTTCCCCTCTGTCGTGAACCTGCAGGGGACACCGTGACGAATTCTTGGGGCTTGTAAAGTGAGAGCAGGCTGCCCAATAGGGGCTTCCTACCTCCTACTTGGAAAACAGGGCTTTGCAGGCCTTCAGATGCTGTTCCTTCCTGGAAGAGCAGATGGGCCAGCCCCTGCTCAGGCGGCTGCGTCCTGGCAAGTCTCCTGGTGCACAAGGGGCCGTTCACAGAGTGCGGAGCAGAGACTTCCAACAGGGTAACGTGCAAGGAGACACACCTGCCAGGGCCCTGCTATTCACCCTTGCTCAGCCCGAGGGCCTCCCCCACGGGCCTTCCTTAGAGCTGCGGGTGTTGGGGGAGGAGGCTGGCTCCTGGCCCTTCTCTCACCAGGTGGAATCTGAAGGCCTTCACCTTGCAGAGTGAGGGGAGTGAGGGGGACTCCGCGTGGAGGTCTATTTACAAGAAGAATCTTTCCCTAACCTATTGAACACTGGCCCAGCTTGTCGCTTCCATATTCTCAAACATCTGCTGTCAGTCTGAGTGAATTTGGGAGCAGCATTTTGTAACTGTTAAGATACTCTTTCTCCCTCAGGCTGTCTATGGCTGCAAGGAATCAATTTTCCTTCTGAATATTTGTATTTTGTTCACTGCTCCTGGCAACACCCTAGCGCCGGCATGGGGTGGCTGCTTACCCTTCAGTTAGCTTTTCTGCCTTCTTATTTGCCGGAAGATAAGCTCTCATGAAGGATGTTCAATGCAGGGAGAACCTTCAGGTGCAGCGTAAGCGCTGGGATCATTCCAGATCATCTGCAGGGCTGCCCGGCCACTCCTGTCGCCTCGGCGAGGCATGAAGGGCGTCAGTGCAGGGAAATAGAAAGAAAACCCGGACAGGCTGCCTGGGCTCACGTGTTGTCTAGGACATGCCCGGACCCTCAGGCTGGAGGGGAGCTGGACATCCCTAAGTGAGAGGTGATGCCGGCCCTCCAGGAAGAGCCATGCCATAAGGGCTGCCTCTGGTGGTCACGGCCGCTGGCTTCCTGTAGGAACCAGTGTGTCCCTGGTGGGCCATTTGGTGAGCTCAGCCTGCCTTGTCCTTATTTGCAGCTTTGAGGCTGGTGGTTTGTATCCCAGAAATGGCCGGTACCCAGTGAGTCCCCTGTAGACCTCCATCGGCCAGGTTGGGGGCAGTGCCGGGAGGAGGCGGTGTGTTCCTTCCCTTCCATCCAACCTGCCACTTGGAGGAAAGCAGACAGTATTTGTTGCTAATGATGAGATTTGGGCTGTCGCCACGGGCCTGACGGCCTCCTACTACCTCCCTGCTCTTCCGGTGGGGTTTGTGGTGAGTGGAACAGGTGTGATGTTCGAACCATGGAAGGGCTGTGTAACCCTGAGTCAGTATTTCTGTGTGGCTGTAGGTGATGCAGTGAGCAGAAGGCGACTCAAAGTACAAGCGGGTTTGATGCACCGAGACGAAGGCTATTACCTACAGGTCAGCGGCTGCAGCCGGCCTTTAACAAACCCCACTCACCGAGTTTGGGTGTGGTATCCAAGGAGAATATCCTCCACTTTCTGAAAACTTCCCTTTCACACCCGCAGACTTGTAGTGAGGCTACATTCCTTAAAAAAGGACAAACCAAGTAACACCATAGAAGACAGAATGTAGGAGCAGTTATGAGACCCTAACTGTCCTTGTTACCTGGGCATGAGAGGGAGAAGCACCTGGTGCTTCCCTGATCACCAAAAGTTTCTGATTTAGAAAATCTAGTTATTTTTCCATGAAAAAATGTTATTTATGTTAACATATAACAGGCTTATAATTGTTGTTTTTAAATGAATCAACTGATGAATATTTAAAATGTTCTCACTTTAACTGATACCAAGGTATACGTAGAAAGATCTGGGTCACATAAACAAAACCTCTTTGGAGGCTCCATAATGTTTACAGGCATCACGTGCGAGATGTGCTGCAGAGACAGAGGGGAGGCACCCTGCAGGCCGTGGCTGTGGCCCGGCTCCCTGGTGGCGTGGCGGTGGGGTGGGGAAGCAGATGGGTGTGAGCTGAGGCTTATGCACCTGTGCGCGAGGTGCTGCCTGCAAATTTAGCAGCCTCTGCAGAAACTTCTCTCCCAGAAAGCAGGCTGGAGGCACCTGTGGCAACTTGGTGGTCAGGCTCCCGTGGGCGGCTCCCGTGGGCGGCTCTGTCCCTGCCCTGGATGGTACCACCTCACGTGGGCAGCGGCTTTCCTTGAAGGAGCCTCTTTCTTTTTGTCTGGGGCTGCACGTTCTTATTTTCAGGGGCAGTTGCTGTACGTAGTTTCTGCAAAGGCCCAGATTTTGACGGATGTCCTCATTAGTCAGGAAGGGCTGGTTAACAGCTAAACCTTGGGAGAAAGAACAAATAAAATATGTCTACACTTTCTCATTATGAATTAGTACCTCTGAAAGCAGAGGGCCGTGAGTGTCTCTCAGTAATAAGGAGGCTCTCCTGGTGATAGTCGCTGTGGGAGGATTTCTTTGGCTAATGCTCGTAGTGATTTCCCACAGTGGTCATCAGACACCTTTGGAGTTTCGGTCTTTATCCGACGAACACGCATGTAAATAGCATACTGCAGTTTGCCCACAGCCACATAATCTCTGTATGTGCTGCCATGTAGGGCCGCTCTCTCTCCCCTGAAGCTCGTAGCTTGGATGCAGTGGGGCTCTCTGTGCAGGCCCTTGGGAGCTACATTTAGGAGCACGTTTGATGGAACCTGAGGGGTCTCAGAGACCTGATTTTCCTGGCGAGGTGGGGGCCTCACTTCCTTCCCAAGAAAGGCAACCTTCTTTTCACTGTGAAGTTGCCTTTTAAGCCCCGTCAAAGACTGCAGACTCCTGGTCCCATCAGAGTCCCGCTGTGGTGCCCCAGGGCTCGGCATGTGTGTAGAGTCCGCCTGATTTCCTTTATCAGACATGTATCTTGAGAATATTTATCTCAGCTTGCGTCTTTCCTGTTTGTTTTCTTAACAGTATCTTCCAAAGAGCAAAAGTTTTTAATTTTGATGAAGTCCAATTTGATGAAATATCAATTTTTAAATGGTTTGTGCTTCTTATGTCTTTTCTAAGAAAATGTTGGCCAATCCAAGACCACAAGCATTTTTTTCCTATGTTTTCTTCTAGAAGTTTTATGGTTTATGGTTACATGTGGGTCTATAAGCCATTTGGAATTAATTTTTCTAGGTGGTGTTATAAGGGGGCAAGGTTCGCTTTCTCTGGATATGGTTATCCAGTTGTTAAACATTATCTTTTCCTCACTAAATTGCCTTGTACCTTTGCTGAAAATCAATTGCCCATGTGTGCATTGGTCTATTTCTGGGGTCTAATGGTTGCATGTCCATCCCTTTGCCAGGGCTTCCCCATCTGGACTGCTGTGTTGTAGTACATCCTCAAGTCTTCCAGTAATTGGCAAAATCGTCTTGGCTAAGGTACACCTCTGCCTTTCCAGGTGGATTTTAGAATCAGCTTGTCATTTGGGTTCTTAGGGTCTTCTGTCTGGAACCTCATGACCCAGCATGACCTTCCCCAAACACGGAGTTCAGTCCCCACACTTAGTACCTCTCAGCTCACTTGGCCCACAAAGTGGAATGTCCCATGGATGCTCTGGGATGATTCAGTTATTAAAATGTTCCAGTTATTCAAATGAGCAAAATATTTTCATTGTCCCTCATGCTTGGGTCATGATATTATGTACGTAATTGTTTTCTCCTAAACCCAAATTTGATTTCTTACAAGGGCTAAATAGAGTTGTCACACCTGTTTCCCTGAAATTTGTGTTTCTGCTGAAAATGTAGATCATTAAATCTAAACTGCTGGGGTTGATTTGGGCCTCCAGGCATGTTAGCAACAGTGAAAACATCCAAAGGGCACAAGGCCCTGCCCGCTGACTGCGTGGCTGACCCGCATGGCTTCATTAATGCTCCCTGCGCCACTGTGGGCTACCGTCTCTGCTGTTTTACCAAATGGTGAAGGTCGTCATTCAACAAGTGACTAAGTCTGTGTTTGAACCCAGCTGGAACAGACTCATTGCAAAGCTTGTCAGCACTGCCCAGGCCAGGGCCTCAGTGTCTGGGTGTGTCACTAATTTTCTGACTACAGGCCTAGCTCACCACTTTCCAAAGGGTGTTCTGTGAAGTGCTCCTACAAACAATTTGGTGCATAACTGGGAAACACCATGAATTCCAAGATGTAATTTCCTCCATGTCGTGTTGGAATATTCTCAAGATGGGCTACAGCTAGGGTCCCAGCCACAGTGGTTGCCCCAGGAGTCCTGGTTTTAGCTCTGGGCGTCCCACCTCCCAGGAACCCCTCAGTCAGGCCATGCAGGACAGCTCACAGTTTTTGTTAATGTATTTTTCTGTTTGGTTTCCAACAAGCTGTTAAGAAATTAATGCTGTATTTTGTAACTGGTGGGGCCCAGGTCCCCTCTGGGGGATCACAGCGTTGGCAAAGGTCCTGAGAAATTCCGCAGTGAATTATGTCTAGCCCCCGCTTAACCTGCAAGCGCAGACCTGCAGAGCCACTGTCCTCAGGTCCCCACCCCAAGGACGGCGTTTCCAGAGACAGGCAGCCCGCCAGCCCTGGTGCTGAGTGAGCCAGACTCGGTGCTCTGCCCTCTGGGGAGATACGTCCCTAGTGACAGAAATTAGTTAGTTGGAGGAAGGGAGAATCACTTGAAAAATTGAAAGCAAACAAGTGAACGAGTGCAATTTCTCTGGCTCCTGGGTCACTCTGTCTGGTAAGGAGGGGACAAGACTTCCTAGGAGGCCTGTGTGAGCCGAGACCTGAAGGATGAGGGGCCGTCAGCAGGGAAAGTGCTGGCAGGAAGTGTCCTTTGGGCAGAAGGGTGTGCGTCAAAAGGCCCTGGGGTGGCCTAGAGGCTGGTGCTCACAGAACCCAGAGGAACCGCACAGTTGGAGGTCAGGGAGCTGGCAGTTGCAAAAGAGGCCTGTTTGAGATGCAGTCTGAACTATGTTTGTGGAAAATTGCTTGGGCTGCCTAGTGAGGAATGGACTGGGAGGTGGGGGTCAGTGGGGGCCCGAGCCCTGAGCACAAGGTGGGGTGGCCAAGGCTGCAGTGGGCAGTGGAATTGGAGGGAAGGGGGTTCTGGATGGAATCTGCGGCACCACGAGCGAGCAGTGGGGTCAGGGAGAGCTCCTGAGCTCTGCCAGGGGGTCAGGGCGCATGGGGTGCCGGGCCTCTGGGCAGTTTGGTGAGACGGGCCAGTGGCATGATTCCTGGAAGTGCGACCGTGGACGGTTGACAGGGCTGGCGAGTGCGGGGTGGGGCGGGCAGCTCTTGGTGGGGATGGTGCTGAGGCAGTTCAAAGCCTCTGATGGGCGTCCTGAGCTGCTTGGAGGAGACCCGCAGGGAGGTGCTCAGCTCGGCCCGCACCTTAATGAATTTTCGGATTTGCCGAGGAGAGGAGCCCAGTGGGCAGGGCTGAATTGGTCCACACAGTCGAGTGGGAGGACATGACTCTCTAGAGTAAGCCCAGGGCCCAGGCAAGCAGGGCAGGCAGTGCGAGTGGGGTGGGGGACTGGGTGGAGGCCCCTGAGAGTCGCCTACCTCCGGGAGCTTTCCATGGGACTGCCTGCAGTGCCCAGCGTCTGGGGGCACTCCTGCCATGCTCCCGAGCAAGGGAGCATGGGAGAGAGAGGCCATGAGGGCCCTGGCAGGGAGCACATCCCCACACTGGAGATGGGAAGACCAGAGGCCTGCGTCCCCGAGGCCCCCCAGAGCTGGACGGGCGTCCCCCTTTACCAATGGCAGCCCAGGGGCTGGAGGCCACACTTGGGAGCCATGGGCTCGCATGCCCCAGGACCAGGGGCTCGAAGGAGAGTGATGCTTAAGTGCAGCCCCCTTCCTGGCCCAGCGCCTCCTGTGTTTGGCTAGGAAAGTATTTCCGGAGTCAGTATTGGAGGAACCTGCCCTCCCTGAGGACTTTGCAGGATCTCCTTCCCAGGCTGAGTTCCCAGCACCACATGCATCAGGGGAGCAGGCCAGGGCCCGCCTGCCGACATGGAGCTGCTCTGGAGATGCTGGCTCGAGAAAGGACTGGGAGGCCCTGTCCTTGGAGCTGGGCTTTTTCCAGGGGTTGCTGGTGAGGATGAGGGAGCAGAAAGTCGTTTTTGTAACTGCGTCTGGACCTGGGATGAGCTGGCTCCCCTCTTGGACACACAGTTTCCTTTGGAAGGAGGCTTTTACCACTGCCCCTCCGTGGAGCTGGGAGAGACACGCAGTAGGGCGGCCCACACAGGGACCCAGGGTCCTCAGCCCTAGGCGCTGCCCAAGCTCAGGCCCTGAGATACCCACGTGCTCTTTGGGGTGGAGTCGTGGGGAAGATTTGTCTCTGGCATGTGACCCTTTGGGCTCGTTCTCCTCCCCTGGGAGGAGAGGATGGTAAGGACCTCTCGGCAGACTGACCCTGCATGGTGATGGCTTTGCCTGCCTGACGCTATTAAAAATGGCAGATTTGGGCTTGATAAATGTAATTTAAAGGATAAGGTCAAATAAACCATCACTGCTGTCAAATTATTTTTAAATATGCTGTTTACAACCCGATTGTCCTGCACACAAGGCAGAGTCCTGCGGGGGGGGCGGGGTGCGAAGTGAGGAGAGATCAGCCAGTTGGTTATTCATACGGGATTCTCAAGTAAAGAAGCCCTATGGCCAGTTGGGGACTAGGAACAAGGTTTGTGATGCCCAATCACGTATATATACGCATAGTTTCTTTGGTGGGGGTGAAGCTGGGTACCCACATCTCCTTATCACCCACAGGAGGGCTCTCAGGACCCCTGCTGCGGCCGAGGACCTCGTCTCTGTGCGTGAGTCCACTCAGATGCCCGCCACCACAGATGGGAGGGGCCTTCCCCCGCACCCCATGAAGCACGGGGTGCTTCCGGAGCTTTTCTGAGGTGAGATCTTCCGTCTCTGGAGCATAGAAATGTAGGATTTTTTAAGCCACTGTTTATGGAGCACTTTGAGTATTACCATGTGCTAAATATTTATGCACGATATGTCATGTGGCTGGAACAGTCCCACGAAGTACAAAGGCTGTGAGGTAGAGACAGGAGAGCCTTTTCTGTAAATGGTGCTGAATAGTTGGATACCCAGATGCAAAAAAAATAAAAAAGAACCTCAGCCCAGTCTTTGAACTGTAAACAAAATGAACTTGAATATCATAGACCTAAATGTGAAGCCTAGGCCACAGAGCTTCCAGAGGAATATAGGAGATAATTTGTGTCAACGTGGGTTAGGCATGAGTTCTCAGATATGACACTAAAAGCATGAGCCATAAAAAATAAATTGAAAATTTTGCTCTTCCAAATAAATTGCCAAGAGCATGAAAAGATGGTACAAACCACATATTTGCCAAAGGTATTGTGTGCAGGATACTTCAGAAACACCAAAACGCAACAGCAAGGAAACAACGATCCAGTGTAAATGGGGGCAAGGAGCTTGGACGCACTGTGCCCAGTGGATGTGTGGATGGCATGGGAGCACGTGGAGTGGAGCCCAGCGTCGTTAGCCCTCAGAGAGGCTGATGTGGTTGGGCAGTAACGGCCAGAGACCACAGTGAGTGCTGGCGGGGAGGGCAGGGTGGCGTGGCCCCCTCGGGAGCCGGCTGGGACACCATCCACAGTTCCGACAATGTCTGTGCAAGGCCCTTGCCCAGGGGAAATGAGGAGCCAGTGTCAACATAAATGCCGCTGTGAATGTTTGCAGCAACTTTGCTCCTCATCATCCCAGACTGGAAGCAACACGTATCCTCCAGCAGGTGAGCGTGTGGTCAGCGGTGCTGCACTCGGACTGCGGGATCCTACTCTGTGAGAGAGCGGGAATGAGAGCTTGGCATACACACCATGAGTATCTAGAGGCACTACTCCAAGGGAAGGAAGCCAGACCCAGAAAGGCTACGTAAGGTACGATTCCACTTATATCTTATTCTGAAAAGGCGGAAAGGAGGTGAGTGATTGCCAGGGTCAGCATGGGGGAAGGGTAGCATCCTGTAACTGGCCCTTCAGAACCAGCCTCAGGGCCCCTTGCCCCACCGGGGCCCACGGGACCCTCCCCAGGGGTCTGGATCCCAGTCCTCAGGACCCCTCCTCTGAGCTCCTGGGTCCTAATGGCTGGACCCTGCGGCTGGGAAGCTCGCTCTGGGTGTGGTGCCTCTCAGCCCTCCAGCCGGTTGGACGGACCCCCTGCCACAAGGTCTCTGTCAGAGCAACTCCTGCGGGTCCCGCTCTGTGCCCCCCACCACCCGAGGCACCTCCTGCAGGCAGACCTGGGGACAGGGGAGTGGGCATGTGCCTGTGAGCTGGAGCAAGAGTGCATCCTAGGTACCAGGTGAGTGACGTCCTGGTGGAGGAGGTGACAGCAGGACAGCTCGCCCACGGGGCTTGGTTGTGACGCTGTGGTGAACGGGATGAGGGTATTCTTTCTTTCAGATTTTCCTTTTTAAAGTATTTTAACCTTTTTAAAAAATAAATTGAAAATACCATATGTGCACATGGCAACGCAGTCCAAACAGCTTTGGAGGACAAGCCGCACGCACTTCCTCTCCTTGGCGTGCCCGCCATGCCGCCTGGCCGCCGTGGCCTTTGCTGCCTTCCTGGAGCAGCCCCGTTCTGCGGGAACACACGTGTGTTTGCTCTGCGAGGCCAGTGTGGGGTCCGGCATGGTTTATTGCTCTGCACTGTGCTCTTTACAGCTGTGAAATATTTAAAGCATGTACAAAATAGAGACTAACATACCGAACACCCACAACCGCGACCTACTTAGGAGATGAAACCTGATGAGGGGAAGTCAAGTTCCCACGGGGCCACCCTACCCACCCCACCCCGTCCTCTCCCCACAGAGGGGATCTGTATTCTGGGCTTGGTGCTTACCATCTCTGTACAAACTCAAAACATGCACTTAAACACTATGCACGCCTCCATAAACGGTGCTTAGGTTTATTTCAGTTTTTCTGAAGTCTGCAGAGCCCAGCACATGGAGCGCCCCGCGTACCCCATGTCCTCTGGTGTGCTCACAGAACCGCATTCCACATAACACTCAAGTTCCCGGAAGATTCGCTCTCTTGGGCATTTAAGGTTATTTTCCCCAATAACCCTTTACTTTGAAGTTGTTTTTTGTAAAGAATACTTCATATTTAAAGTTATTCAGTAAAATCACTCGGGGTCCAGGCCTATGAATTCTGGTGCAGGTGAGCCTTCAGGACCCAGAACAGCATGGGCCGCGGACCCCCTGTGTGTCCCTTGGTGGTCACACCTTGAGGGTCCTTGAGCCTGACCCTGACGACCGCAGTGGTTTGCGTGCAGAGGGAGTCGGTCTGTGGGACCCAGCAGTGTGGGAGGGTCTGTGGCCGCTTCCTCACCTCGCCCATGTCCCTGAAGGCTCGTCCTGCTGGAGTGTGTGCCCCGGAGGCCCCTTGTCCAGGGTGTGCACGTACCAGCCCCACCACCCTCACTTATTGAAGAACTTTGTGAACGTGGTGAACAAAGCTGGTGTGAGCCTCCTGTGCAAGGTTGTGTGAACATCAGCCTTCAGTTCTCCAGGCAAATGCTCAGGCGTGGGGTGGCTGGTCCTGTGGTATTTGTTTAACTGTGTGAACCTGAAAAACCGTTCTCGGGGGGCCACACTGGTCTCGTCTGCAGGACCTCCAATAAAGAATGAGATGGACTCTTGCACCAACTGGTGGGATGGTCTATAGTCTGTCTAGTTTGAAGAAGGAAAAATAAAAGGTGACATGCCGGGCACACCTGGGCTTGTGGCTGTGAGGTACCAGCTGCAGTCACTGTGCATGGGACTGGATGTCACCAGATGGACCCCTTGATGTCCCCATGTAGGACTTCAGGAAAGGCAACCAGCACTGTAGGATTTCAGGGTGACAGTGGCCCCGCTCCTTTGTCATCGTGCCCCCCACTCTGGCCCTGGTGTGGCTCCCGTGGTTGGCAGAATTCAGGGATGGACCAGGTAAATGCTTCTGTAAGTCATGCAAATGTGAAACAAAAGGAAATTTTACTTGTTGGGAGAATTATGTGTGTCTATGGAAGGAAATAAGACTTGGGAGAAGCCCCTGTTTGGGGGTCTGTCTCCCCTGCTGCAGCTGAGCAGGGCATTTGTCTTGCTGAATGTGATGAGAGGACCCCCTCTCTTTGCGGCAGGAGGGGCTGGAGGCAGGGGGGCGTCTACCTTGCTCACAGAGCCCGGCTTCCAGCTCAGTGAATGCAGCCAAGGGAGGAAGCAGCTTTGCCCAGCGCATGTCAATGTTTGTCACCAAGGCTGGGGGACCACATGGATGTGGACTTCAGAGGCCCTGGGTGGAGGACAGACACCACACCTGGTTAGCTGGCTCTTGTCTACTGATCCCCCCACTGGGTCCAGCTCCCTCTTTAAGGTCACCCCAAGTCAGTGGACATTTTAATTTGGGAGCAACGTGGCTGACCAACTGGCCATTACTGGATGTGCAAAGAAAACCCTGCCCTACGAGCTCAAGATTGATTGTTTTTATTTGCTTCAGGATCTGACCTGTTTTTATTTGTTTAAGGGGCCAGTCACCTGGGGAGAGCATTGAAATTTATGAAACTACCCAAGAGCTGACTGCTGCGTGGCTCATGTGTTTCTGCCAATTTAAAAAAATACCCTTGCCGCTTTTTAAACAGACCCGGAAAGTCACTGAAGTCAGTGACTTCACTGTGGAATTCCTGTTTCGTTATTCATCTTGAATTGTTTTTGTGACCATTTTCTGCTGTTTGCAGAATAGGATTTCTTCTTCCAGGGAACAGTTTTACATTCAGACATTTGAAGAAATGTGAGCTTCAAACAATCAAAAATCCCAAGGGATTTGCAGCTCAACGAGATAGTTGGAAATTGCTGCCAGCTCCTAGGGCACTGGGTCTCTGTCCCCAGGGTGGCACACAGACTGGAAACTGGGAGCCTCGAGAAAACATCCCCTAGTTGTCTCCCCAAATACAAGGGGATGTGACCTGAGCTCTGAGGACACCGGGTGTCCTGTGAGTGGACCGGAGGGTAATGCGTGTCCCAGACTGGCAGTCGGAGTCGGTCACGTGAGTGTTCCGCCCCAGCGTGTGTCCAGCATTATCTCGACTTTTGACACCACGTCCAGCACAGGATCAAGAACACGAATAGTTCCTGATGCCAGAGAGAAACCCAGGAGGTGTGCAAGCTTGTAACACCCAGGGAAGTGACACATGCCAGGTTTGCCTGGAGCAGCCAGAGATGTGATCAGCTGTCAGGAGGAATGGGAACCTTGGAGTATGATCTCTGGACAAGCTTGGCAGTGGAGGTGGTTCCAGGAAGAGCAGGAAAGAATGAGGGGGACACTGCGGGTGGGCCCTAAGGTTAGGGCTCAGTGTTCTGGTCACATCAGGAAGCCTCGGCCGGCCTGCCCACAAGCTCCGGGTTCTGCACCTGCAGACAGAGTCCCTCCAGCAGCCTCCCTATCCAGGGGCCAGGCCTGGGGCCCCTACTGCTGGGAAGGGGGTGTCAGGTCCCTGTCAGCCTGGGAATCACTCAAGCAAGGCTGGCACAGCCTCCGGAGGGAAGTCCTTATTTCTCAGCATTCTGGAGGCTGGAAGCCGCAGACTGAGGCCCCGGCAGGTCTGGTGTCTGGAGAGGACGGATGTCCTGGCTCCTGGGTGAACATCTGCTCGCCGTGCCCTCACGTCGCAGAAGGGGCTGGGTGCTCCCTGGGGTCCCTTGTGAGGACACTCATCCCATTCATGGGGGCTCCACCCCCGCCACGACCTCATCACCCCAGAGGAAGGCCCCTCCTAGCACTGCCGCACCAGGGGGCAGGTCGCGACGTGTGAATTTGGGGGCACACACAGTCTCAGCCCCTTCACTCATCAGCTGAGTTGTTGGGGCACATGTGGCACCCTGGCCTTTGGCTGACTCGGTGGGAGTCGTGGGAGGAAGGGAGTGACGCTTGGGGTCCCCTCCCTCCACGGCACCCCCAGGTCGGCACGCGGGAGGAGGGGTGTCTCGCGGCCAACTCCTCTCTGGCTGGCCGCTCCCGCCCGTGGGGCCTCGCCTGCGTCCCTCCTGCCCCACATATCGCTGGGTGTGGGCCGTGTCACCTGGAGTCAGTCTGAGAGCGGATTCTCCTTCGGCTGCTTGTGGGGACTGCAGAGGAAAGTGGGGTTTGGAGGGGTTGGCACTCCCTCCCGCCTTCAAAGGAACCTGGAGGCAGGGGTGGAGAAGGTCGACCCCATCTGGCTTTGAACTTGCTGTTTCAGGTTGAGCCGAGGACGCTCTGAAGCCCTGGTTGGAGTCTGAAGGGGGGCCCGAGCCCCCTTCCTGCCTCTCCCCAGGCCCCAGCTGGGTGCCGTTGGCCTCAACACACCTTTGTGGTCTCCTGTCAGCTCTGGGCCCTTTGCACGCTGGAGACTGGGGCTGGAAGGCCCTTCCTGACCCTTGACCTCCCCTCTGCAGATGAAGGCCTGCTGCTCGCCCAGGATGAGCCCGGAGCCACTTGCTCTGAGCACTGTGACCTGGCTCTGGGCCTGGGGGTGGGTGGAGAGGGGCTCCTCCTCAGGCTTTGCTCCACCGCTGCGCCTCACCCCGCCTGGAACTTGGCAGTCCTGCCCGCGGGAGCTCTCCAGGCCCCTGGGCTGCTCACCCCCCAATCCCGAGCCTGCCCCAAGTGTGGCAGGATGCGTGTGCCCCTCGATTGCCATCGTCCCTCCCCCACCACAACTCGTGGAGTGTTTGAGGCCACACAACAGCCCCACTGGGCCCCTGATGTCGGGTGACAAGGGAGACATGGAGGCCTCTCTTGGGGAGTCTGGCCTGAGCATCTGGACTTTCAAACGAGAAGGAAACTCTTGGAGACAAGATCCAACCCCAGGGCTGCGGCCGCGCTGTCACGAGACTTTCCGGCTCCGGATGCCTGAATCACCCCCCGGCCTGTTGCCTCTGACCACAGGGAGCAGGGGCAGAAATGTCGACTCCTGTTTGGATGTGGAAGCGTGAGGCCCCTGGACTCACTGCTGTGGGAGGTGCCGTTAGCTTGGCCAGCGGGGCCCCTGCGTGGCCCCCGCGTGACCTGCCACCGTGCAGTGGGAGCCCTGGGGGCCCTGCACCCGAGCGCCCCATGCTGCCCACATCGCCACTTCTGTCATGAAGTTCCATGGGACCTCATATATCTGCACAGATCACTTCAATGGCCCTCATCACCGATAGCTGCCTGTCGCTGTGACGTCTGCAAAGATTGATCTGCCTCCTTGCACTGAGGTCAGCAGGGAAGAGTCTTCTAGACTGAGCAGGGGCATGATTTTGGCTAGAAAAAAATCCACGGAACTACAAGCAAAATGGTCTCTGATGATTCCAAATGTTCTAATGCCAATATGGCCACTTAAAAATGTCAGAACAAGGGAACTCTAAATAATGGGGTGAGGGCACTTTATCAGCTGCCTTTTACTGTGGTAACAAATAACTACAAACTTGGTGGCTTAAAACAATGCAGATTTACTGTCTTCCAGGCCCAGGTTAGGAGTCTGAAGTGAGTTTCCCTGGGCTGAGGTCCAGGGGTGGGCAGGAGGAGTGGGTGGGGGGGTACCCGGTGCCTCGCCTCCTGCCTTCTGGAGGCCACGCTCTGTGGCTCGCACCCCGTCTCCCAGGCCCGCAGGGGCATCTTCCCATCTCTCCCTCGGCGCTGACCCTCCCAGCTCGCCCTGTGAGGCACTGGTCCTGCGGGTCAGTGCTGTGCTGGTTAATTCCACGTGCCCACCTGACTGGGCGCAGGGAGGCCCGAGGGCTGGTGCTTCTGTGAGGTGCTTCCAGAAGAGATTAGCGCTGAGCTGTTAGAATAAAAAGACCACCCTCCCCAGGGCAGGTGGCTGCCATCCAATCCAGGGAAGGCCCTGGTTCTCTGGCCCTCGGGTTTGGGCAGGAACACCACCCCAGCTCTCCTGGGCCTCCCTGGTGGACTGGGGAACCTGGGCCTTCTCAGCCTCCATGGCCACGTGGGCCACTCCTTCCTGGTCCATGTTTCTGTGTGTCCATATACACCTACAGGACCCTGACTAATACATTTACATCCGTTCATGGGACCCATCCCTCAGCCTTTGTGCCCCGTGGGAACTTGCACCGTGGGGTCCCGCTGTGAGACACAGCCCGTGGGAGAGGGGCCTATGTCATCACGGCTTTCTTTATGGAGTTCTCAGGAAGCAATAGAGCCACGCAGTTGCAGGAGTCAGGTGGGGCTCCTGGTATGTGGCTGGTGGGGCTCCTGGTTTGTGGTTGGTGGGGCTCCTGGTATGTCCTGTGGCTGGTGGGTCTGATTCTGGCCACGTTCCCCTGCTTGTTACACCCTTGAGACGCTGCCCTTCTCACAACAACGCTCTTTCCCCCTGGGCTTTGCATGTGCTGTTCCCTCCACATACTATGCTGTTCCCTCTGCACTTGACTGGCCAGCTCCATGTGTCCTTGGAGTGTCCACACAGGGCACCATGGAGAGACAAATGCCCAGCAGGGGAGAGAGACCCTTGCATATCATGGCACTCAGATGTGGCTCTGTCAGGAACCCACGAGCCACTTCGGGGCAGCAGTCCAGAGCATCGGATGCGGCCAGGAGCCGAGCCACTGGTCACTTGCTAGTGAGCACGGAGTGATGTGGCGAGCGACAGTCATTGCTTCGGCTGAGACTGAAGCGCACCACACTGTCTCCACCCTAACTCTGGCGCACCCCTAACCGCACCATCAGCCATCTGTCTTTGGCAGTCTGCAGCCCAGGGGAAAGCCTCTGATGCGGCCTCTCCTTTGTTTTGTGTTTCCAGAGTGTTTCTCATCCAGCAGAAGTCCCTTTCAGCCCCGGGGCCTCCTGCCTGGGCGTGGAGGCGCTTCGTCTCTCTTGAAATGGCAGGGATGGAAAATGCCAGGGAGCCATTCCTTCCTATTTACGCTTGAGCTCTCTGCTGGCTCCCGTGGAGCTGGGTGGTCCTAACAGACAGTGTGAGGGGCCCAGAGGCGGCCAGCCCTGGCGCACAAGGAGGGGCTGCTGTGGTCGCATGCCAAGGTCACATCCTTTCCAGGGGAGTAGGTGTGCGGCTGGCCGGTGCGGCCCAGCTCGGGATGGCTGACAGTCACATCAGCTCTGGCGGGCCTGGGGGCTTGGTCTGCGTCCCGGCCCAGCTCCCTCTGCAGCCCTGACTTCTTATGTCCTGTCTTGCCAGTGGGTTTCAGCCCCGGGCAAGTTCACTCTTGATCCAGTGAGACTGAGATATGACAACGGAACGTTCTTGGGGTGAAAGGGTTTATACCCAACTTTATTCCCACGGCGGCAGGTCAACACTAGAACCCCGTCCACTCAGAGCGAGTCCGCATGCAGTGAGCCCGTCTCTGCCTCTGGGCCTCTCTGCCCCCACAGCCGTCTCAGTCTCTGTCCTCGGGGCTGCCACCACTCCAGCCTCCGCTCTCCTGCAACCCTGCAGCCCAGAGCCCTGGGCAGAGCTCTTTACGTAGAGTCAGTAACAACGTATTGCAGTGAGCACGCTGAGCAGGGCCAGGTGAGAATCCTGGCCATAGGAACCTTCACTTTCTCCACAGGGGTGACAATCAGGACACCACCGCATGCCCCCACCCCCACGGTCCAGTGTTCTCAGGGTGGCTGACGTGCTTTGCAGTCTCCCCTGTCTCAGGTGGAGGTGGGATTCACCTGGAACAGGGAACGGTTACTTTAGAGCAGTTTGTGTTGTCCTTATCATTTTGCGGCAAGGGCACGTTTTAAGGAGTCCTTCTTGCTGCCACAGTGAAGGGCCTTCTGTGTCCAGACGGAGGCTGAGTGCGCATGGCAGCAGGACACACCTGAGCACTCCTGAAACACTGCGTCTGCGCACGGGAGTGGAGAGCGAGCACGGTTTTGGGGAGCTGCTGCAGGAGGCAGGAGCCAGGGGGTGGGGAGCGGGCAGAAGGAATTCAGCCCAGGAGGGCCTGACCCCTTGGCTGCTGGCGTGGCGCCCAGGGGGGATGGTGAGGCGCCTCAGCCCCGGCTCCAGCCCCACGTGAGGCGGGGTCCTTGCACACCAGGGCTGCTCCTGAGGCGTCGGCTCCGGCGCTTCCAGCCGCGGGATCCACAGGGCTGCTGGGAGGCCGGCTGCGAGCTGGGGCCCTGCAAAGCCTCGGGGAGGCTGCTGGTGTCCACTGCAGGGGCATGGCCTCCCGGGAATTGAAGACTCATTGCCTCTTCAATCTGGAAATTTAACTTCAGACAATAATTTCGCACAGTTTAACAAATTAAACGTATGGCTTCTATGGGTCTTGATTAAGTCCGGAATAATTATTCATAATTAAGACTCCAATAACCATACTGTGTAGAAATGATACTTTGAAATAAAACACAAACAAGCAGATATAAAGGTGTGACAGTTCTGTGGAAGTTCACACGCTGGACAGGCTGTTCATGCTGTGTGAGTGCCCACCGGATTGGTGGGGACCTGGTCTGTCCAGCTCCCCATGCTCCCGGGCCACCACCGAGGGCAAGGCTCACATTGTTGCCGGGAAACTTGTGGTGACTGGCCAAGCGGCTGCCTCTGGGTGACGACACTGATCCGCTGGGCCCCCTGCCCAGAGGCACACGGACGCATTGTGACGACTGGCTTGTGATTTGGCTCCGCCTGGCGGGGCACCGGCACAGCCATGTGTGGCGTGGGTAGTCGTGCCCACTGGCCATCGGCCAGGCGACCTCAGGCAGAGTTCTGAGAGCCCCTTGGAATCGGCCCTTGGCCGCTGCAATGACCTGACCGGGTGACCTCTGGCTGTGTCTCCCTCTCCCCTGACAACCGGCAGGCCCTCCTTCCCCTGCTTCCTGACATCACCCCGGGACCCCAGCAGCACCCCAGCCCCTGCCTCCGACTGTGGTGCCACGTGGGGCAGCCTGGCCAGGCCCCCGTTAAGGTGTCTGAGTGGGCATCTGCCCCAGGGTGCAGCCTCATGAACGCCAGGGGGCAGCACCACACGCTTCAGGAGAAAACCAGCAGTGGCCTGCACGCCGCACCTCCGTGGCATCTTCCTTGCAAGACAGATTGACCTTTGTAGTCCTGCTGATGTGCGGATTCCTTAGAGAACAGAAACCTGGGGCTTTCTGGGTCTAAAGTAAACTGTGACACTGCGCCCCTTCCCAGACGTGTACCCAGAAGGCAGGCAGGTCGCTTTCAGTGAGGGTTCAGAGACCTGCCTCAGCTGCCTGTGCTCGGAGAGATGGTTCATCGTAAAGCCACTGGTCAAAATAAACAAGGCTGGGCCCAGGTGAAGTGCTAAGGACGGGCGTTACCCAGTAGTAGCTGCTAGTGGGGACTGGCCAGTTGGAACTGAGCGCACTCGGGTTTGTACGGGTGCCTGGGCACTTTACAGGGAAAGCCAAGGGTGGACCAGGAGACGGGCAGGAGGGGGTGTGAATGACAGAGAGCACGTGTGCTGCCCCCTCCTGCCTCGAGCTCCTAAAGCCCTGGGAATGTGTCTGTCACCAGGAGGGGCTCCAGGTGACCACTGGAGGGATCCTGGCTGGAGTCTGGTTTCTAGAAAGACGGACCCAGGCTTGAAGCTTTCAGCCTTCTGCCCTGACCCGACCCTCCGGGGCGGGTGCTGAGGACACAGCAAATGATCCTTGGGCCTGTGGTGGAGCCTCCATAAAAGTCTGCCCTTCAAGAGGTCGCAGCTCAGTCCCCCGGCGGCCAGGTGCGCTGTCTGCAGGGCTGGGCCCGCTGCCTCCGGCTCCCAGAGGGGCTGTGGTTCAGGTAGCTGGAGCTCTCCCTGTAAGCCGAGCCCAGGTCCCCGGGCGGAGGGGAGGCTGGTGGCTCTGTGCCTTCTCTGCCTGAGAACTGGGGGATGGGTAGCCCTCCTGGGGGCATGGTGCTTCAGTCTGTCCTGTGGGACGGGTGCCCCCAGGAGACTCGCCATCCCACAAGAAAGACTGGGGACCACAAAGGTGTAACACCGAGGGCCCCACCTGAGAGAGGCTTTTGCTGAGGGAGGCAGGCCTGGAACTGGCCAGAGGACACCCTCCGTCCAGGCCTGCAGAGGCAGAGAGGGACGCTTACTGTGCCCAGGTGCTCATCTACCCACTCATCCTGCTGGGCGGGCTGCCCCCCTGTGTGCCACGGATTCTCTGTGCCTGCGGCAGGGCTAGGGTGTCTGGGGTGTGGGAGCGGGTCTGGGCTGCAGCCCAGAGGGTGAATGGGGCCTTGCCCCACACACCTCCTCTCTCTCCCCACTGGGCTGGAGCAGAGAGAGGCTGTGAGCATGGGGCAGGGGAAGGAACAGAGCTGGGCAGGCCTGAGGGTCACCTGGGCGCCTCTGCCGCACGCCAGGCGAGTGCTGCCCTCTCCCCAGCAACTAACGGGAAACCTCCAGGGCACAGGTGTGGGTTCAACCAGACGTTTGCCCAGATGTGGAAATTCCATCAAAATCCAGTACATTCAAATAGCCTGTTTTCTTCTGAGATGCTTAGGAGCTGTCCCTCTGGGATGTCTGCTCAAATGTGGACCCTGGTTTAACACTTATCCCAGAAAACTCCAGCACCATGGTTTAATATGATAATCCTTTAAAATATCCTGTTCTCACAATGCTTATTAAATATATGTCTATTTGTATGAAATGATTTCTTATTCTGCATATTGACAGAATGAAGAAATACATTAGGTTCTGAAGGTGGAACTTATCTTAAGTTGAAAAATCAAAGCAGGCCCTGAGACCCATGCCAATGTTTACTAAAGCCTTTTTTTAAACCAGAATTCAACTTCAGTCTCTCCCTGTGTTCTCATCAGCGCTGAGTTCCCCTCTTCAGAGAAAGGAAGCTTTGTTTTTCAGAGGCAGCCAAAAATTAAGTGGAAGTCCAGGTGATTTGATGAATATTCATGTGGACAATTTAATCAATGTCTGCTCATTACCTGCATTTCCATTTGAAGCAGGTTCCTAGGATACAAATAAAGATCGCAGAGCAACTGGTACTGGCTTCGTTTCTCTCCATGGTCCTCAGGTCCTGCGGTACTTGGCTTTCGTGTAATGGGAGAAACCCAGCTTCATGATGAGGGGCGGGGGCGGGGGAAGGGACACCTGGCTTTCTCACTTTATTAAATGCTAAGAAGGTGAGGCAGCAAGATTTTCCGGGAAGTTGCCCTTTGTTCTTAATAGTAATACCAACGAAATCTAACGCAGGGCCGGGTGATGGACAGAGTGGCCTGGCCAGGCAAGGGCGTCAGAGGCTCCTGGTGGCAGCAGATGTTTGGTGACCTCCTGTGTCTTGATTTTTGGAGATGATGGGGGCTGAGATAATGGGGAACGTGGTGTGAATGATGGAGGGGAGGGGTAGACTGGACATAAACAGAGAATTTGGCTGGTCCATGGGTCAGCTTCCTCCAGATACCAAGAGCACCACTGAAACAGGCCCGAGTCAGAGACACCCACATCCACACCCCTGAGAACATGCCGACTTCATCAGCAATCAAACAGGTGAAATGAGAATCAGGTGACACCGCACGCCGCCTACACCAGTGACAGTGATGACAGATCCAGCGCTGAGGGGACATGGGGAACATGTGGGGGACGAGCTTCTGGAGGCCATCTGTCAGCCCCAAAGCTTTAAAAAGGGCCAATCCCTCTAATCCAGCAGGTGTGCCTCCAGAGTTGATCATGGAGAAATTATTAGTATACTTTTTGCATAGAATGTTAATTAAAAGACTATTTGTAGTAATGAAAAATTTGAAACAATTTAAGTGCTTAATAAACAAATTGGTAAGATGTATAACGGGGCTGGACTCAACGCTGGGCTGGAAGCCAGTGGAAAGTGGCCAGCTCTCTCGCTGAAAGCCTGGGCTGGGGGAGGTATTGCTTTCCTCTCTGGCGCTTCTCCAGCGCCCCTTTCTCGCTTTACTAATCCCTAATAAGTGCGCTGGATGTCATACCAGAGCCTGCCTCATGTTTTCTTGTTTGCGGTCCCCTCCGCCCACTGCACTGTGGCCCAGCCCAGGGCACCTGCCGGCCGACGCCATCAACGTCGTCTTCTCCAAGTGGCCTTGTGACCTTGTCCGGATCGGCTTCCCTTGGCCTGCGTTACGGGAGATGCACTTCTCTCTGAGCCCTTGCACTGGGGACGACTGAAGAGTAATGATTCAGATTTAAAGATTCAGGAGCCAGGTTGTTAGTCTTGGAGCCAAAAGAAGATAAAGAGCTACTCACTTAACCTATGTTTCAGAAAAGGAGCCTTTTAATTTCTAACTTCACAGGACTTATACCAGCTTCCATTTTGCAAGAATACCTATGTTGTGACATGAGTTTTTGCTCTCAAACTAACTGATTAAAGTAAACCCATGAAGTCACCCAGGGATGAAGAAATGCCTCAGCAGCATGCGCAAGTTCCCCAAGGGCCTGGCAGCCGAGTGTGCGCCGTACACAGGAGGAGGGGTCCCACCCGGAGCTGGAATCCCGACTTGGCTGGAATTCGGGTTTCCACCCAGGACACTATTTGCCTTCTTCCTTCTTTCAGGTCAAGGGCAGAGCACCTCTGTTTGGTAATTTTAAAATCTACTCACGAACTCACTGACTCTGCCCTCTGAAGGTGATGCCTCGTCCAGCTCCCTTACCTGCGGGCTGGGCTCAGCGGGTCACTGCAAACCGGGCGGATGCATGTCCCACACTTCCTTCCCCTCTGCTCCTCATGGGCGTTGCGCCGGGTGCTGTTGGGGCGAGTTCAGACACAGGCACCCAAGCCCAACAGCGCCATCTTCAGCAGGTGGGGGGAGAGCCCTCGTGCGCAAGGCACTGGGGAGAAGCCTGGCCTGGCACCCCCAGCTGCCCACCCTGTGGTCGCTGGCACGTTCCCTCCCATGGCCCTAACACGTCCGCACCCCGTGGTTGCTTCCAGGGTTATGTGCCTGACTCGTCCTCACATCCACCTCTTGTCTGCCTCCTGCGAGGGAGGCGGGAGGGGGTGACGGGCCATGGTTTGTCGGTGGCTCTGCCTCTTCCTCCAAGGGGGCAGCTGTGCTCTTCCATGTGACGAGGTGACATCAAATGCTCTCCAGAGCTGGCTCACTGCTTATGCTCCAACAGTAGCCGTGGAAGCCTGCCACACCTGCAACCTGGCCATTGTGAGCACCAAGCTGCTTCCGCTGTGGCTCTGATTTGTATTTGCAGGACTTCAGGCTACCCTCCTGGGGCATTTTTCCACTGGGTTCTTTTGTCTTCATCATTGATTTGTGGGGAAATCATTGCACGTCGTAGATCCTAATAATTTATGGGCTGCATATATTGCAAGCAATTTTCCCCAGTCTGTGGCTTAATTGTTTTTAATCTGCTTGTGGTGTTTCCTGTTACATCCAAATCTCCAAGATATGGTCCTATCTTGGAATCTTTTTTTTCACGATTCATGTTTCTCCTCTTTTCTTTCCCTGTGGTTTCTTAGAATATTCTTGCACATTTTCTTCTAATGTTTTTCACTGTTAGGTGTTTGATGCATTTGGAATTCATGGTCATCCTTGTTGAGAAGCAGGGATCTATGAAATGCAGAAAGCCAAACATCCCAGAACTACGTCCCGCACAGGACGGCCATCCTTTCCCCTCCGTGTGCGATGCTGCCTTGCTGGGTGGCTGAGAGCTGTCAGCCTGTGGGCGGGCGGGTCTGAGCTGTCCTTTCTGCACTGGCAACCTGCTCGTCCCCACACGTGGAGACTGTAGCTTCGAAACAAGCCTTAATGATCTCAGGACACACCTTACACCAGGTTCTTTTCTAGGCCTGTTTTGACTCTTGGACTTTTACACTGTCATGTAAATTTTAGAATACATTTTACAAGTTCCATAAAAAAAATCTTTTGGGATTTTGACTGGAATTGCTTTGAGTTTATAGATTCATCTGGGGAGAATTGACATCTTTATAAAATTAGGTCTTTGTATTCATCAGTGCTACAGGTCTCTTTTTATTCATGTGTTTAAAAAAAATATCCTTGAGTAAAGGATATTTTTTATAATTTTCTCCATAAATATCCGGGGCATTTTATGTTAGATTTAGTTTTAGAGTACTTACAGCTTTTTCTCTTTTTCTTTTTGCTATCATGAATGAGATCTTTCATAAATTACATTTCCTCATCAGTCGTTGCTGACATGTGACAATATGTGCTTTCATCTTTGTGTGCCGAGCCTGGAAGCAGTGGGCTTCATGAACCTTCTTATCAGTTCTAATTGTAAATTTTCTTTCATCTTTTTTGAAAGCAGTTATAAAGATCTGCTAATAATTACCTTGTTGTTCACAGTCTGTGTGCCTTATTTGTAAAGAAAAACATACCGCCTCGGTAGGGACTCCACTGCTACGCTGACTGGCGTGGGAGTGACCAGGTATCCATGGCTCATTGCCTGGGTGAAGCCTGCTTAGCGGCCTCTGCAAATCTTCCCACCGGGTCTTAAAGACCCGATGGTGTTACCAGTAGATGGAGGAGGACTAGGGAAGGGCATCCCAGGCAAAGGATTGGTGTGCAGATGACACAGAGCAGGAGACAGCATGGAAGCAGGATTTGGAGGCGCCTCTTACAGCTGCAGTAGAGGGCGTGGGGCCTGGGGGGAGGGGAGAGGCCGTGACACCCAGATGGGGCATCTGCAGAGACAGCCAGGCACCGGGTCATGGGACCTTGGCTTTGTACTGTGGGCAGTGGGGGCTCTACGGAGTTTTCAGTGGGGAGCGGCAAGATAAATATCGTTAAATCAGCTTCATGGTGGTGAAATTACATGAATAAAACTTACCAAACTGAAGTATACAATTCAGTGAGCTCCAATGACTGCTGTCGTGTAGCCGGGACCACCCGAGGCCACAGGCCTATTCCTCCCCGCAAGTCCCCTGCACCCTTCTCAGTCTCTTGTCTGTGTCCCAGCCCCTGAAATCTCTGAAATAAAGCATGCTGAAATTCCAGACGGGGTAAGATTGTATGATAACTTTAAAGTCACACAATCTTAAGCAATTATCCTCAAATATCTTTTTCTGGGAGTGTTGTGTCTAGCTCCCTTTTTGTCCCGTGGGAAAGGCTTTCCTCCCTAAATCTGCTTAGATGGACAGTGAATTGATTGGGTCGTTGTACTTATACTGTGTTTTCGCTTGATGACTGCCCTGTTTTTTTTAGAACTTCTGAAATAAATACAGACAAATTAATTAAGATGACAAGCTGGGTATGAATATTACATTTCCTTTTTAGTGTCATGATTGGGATAGACTGCAATTTGAATTTACTGCATTTTAATTCCTAAGATACTTTTCAATCCTTGCGGAGGGAAATAGCATCTTTTCAGGGATAAATTTTTGTTCTGAACCCCAGACTTTCTACTCTGGATGTGTCTGTCTCGAAGGAGCTTGGGGGATGGTGCCGACAGGGAGGCCTCTAGGTCCCTGCTGCCCTGTGCCCCTGGCCCCCAGAGCCACTGCACCCTCTCTTTGCGGGTCCCTGAGCTCTGCCACGTGCTCCTACAGGAAAAGGATGTGACGGATGGTCAGCCTCTGAGCCTGGACACAGTGCTGGGGCTTCCAGAGGGGACCAAGTGTCTACAAATGCTCTGTGATGTTTCAACCAGGGCTCCGGAAGTTGCTCCTTCCCACCGAGAAGTTGTGGGCCATGTGCATCAGTATGCTGGGTCTGGAAGAGGAGGTAGGGTAGGGGGCTGACATCCCTCCTCGCGGTCCTCTCCAGCAGCCACCTCCCGGCCTGGAGTTCCCGCCCGGCACTGCGGTGCAGGCTTCTCCTGGCCAGGGCGCTGGGGCAGGCTGAGCGCGGGCCCTCACGCAGCGCCCGCTCCTTGCGGCCTGCCTCCTGTCCCTGCCTCTGCTCACAGGAGTGTCACTGAATGTCATCTGAAGGGGTCATCGGGTGAGGAGGGCCAAGAAAAATGTTTCCTTGCTGTGGTTTTGTGCGGGGGATGAGATGTGGTCTCCGATATTCCTGCCCATTTGGTTGCACAAATCCAGTGGGTAGACCCACAGAACTGGGCCCAGCATCTGGCCGGAACTGGCCTCGAGCTCCCAGCCTTGCCCAGTGATGGGCACCACGGTGGGAGGGCTCCTCAGATGCAGCGGACCACGTGGGGCCCTCTCTGAGCTGCCTGCTCCTGCCCACATCCCCCCACATCCTGCCCACTCCGAGCACCAGCCCAGCCCACTGGTAGGGCCACTGCGGGCACCTGATGGCAGTCCCTGCTCCAGGGCAACTCTGGAAGCTTCCATTTAGTTCTCAAAGTGTATTCCATTCTTGCTGATTTTTTTTTGTCACAGCCACGGTGAAGGAAGTCCTCCACATGGAAGCGGGAATGTGTTGGAGCTGAGAGCACTGGCTTTTGTCATCTGCATGCTGGGTGTCTCCAGGTGGAGTCCTCTGCACTGCATACGTGGAGATGCAATCACTGGCGCATGCCCCGCCCACACCACCCGTGCCGTCACCTCGTCACCTCCAGGTCACTCTGTTCACAGGTCTGTATGCTGACCTGGAGGCTCGTCTGTGCATCCTGTCACCCTCTGGCTTCTGCTGGGTCTGGCCATAGGGACCTGAAAGGCGTGTGGATGGGAGAAGGTAGATGAGTCTCCCCACCCCTCCCCTGGAGCCGGCGTGCCCCTGAGGGGGTCTCTCCACACGCTTCACCTGGACAGCCTGGCTGTGATGGCCTTGTGTACCCCCCTTACATCTCTGTTCCCAGTCCTTTTATGAAGCCTGTGAACTCGAATACGCCATCTGCTCCATGCAGGTGCACACAGGCGACTCTACCTCAGCCTTCTGTCCTTGCTGGTGGGTCCTTTACTCCTTGCCCTATGCTGCAGGAACCCCTGCCTCCACCTGGTCCCCAAATCACTGCTGCCTGGTGGCCTTTCTTCCTTCTGGTCACAGGGTCTGAGGAGCAGAGCATGGTCAGCTAGACCCAGGGGGACTTTCTTCCATTCTTCTATAGTGGGTTATTCAAAACCATGTTCTCTCAAGCTGATCTTGGCTTCCAAGAGAGCCTTCCTTGGTTTGGAAATGGATTTGAAATTCTCATCAAGAAAGAAGCAATTTTCAGTTTTTAAATTATAGAATGTATGGTAATAAATCAAGAGTGTCAACTCTAATAATCATGGAAAAAACGTGATAATATGATTTAATCCTAAAAATATTTCCAGTATAATATTAGGAAAATTATATTTCAGTTAATATCTGGTTAGCCTGTTGTGACTGTATGCAAATACCTCTGGAAATATTAATATATACTGCCAGCTTTAGCTAATTAAAGAAATAGTTTTAGGAGGAACGGCCTCCTAATAATTTAATCACGGCTCTGTCTTTGCAGATAATTATGGCATTTGTTATTAAGGTCTCTCTGATTTTCCAAGGAATGAGAAATCGGATATAATCTTTTTCCATGTCCTCCAAAAATTAAATTTTATTTAGTTGTGAAGATTATTCTGATCTGAACCCTTTGGAGCCCACTTCCAGGTCCTGTCTCTCTTCCAGAATGGCCTAGTGTTTCATTTATGCCATTTTCACACTGGGTTGTGAAAAACTCTATAGCTAGGAAGATCGCCATTACGCTCCGATGGGCTGGGTCAGGGCGAGCGCTCATTTGAGAAGGGATTCCTTATGCTTATACTTTATGAAGAATCTTCTCACAATGACTTTTTGGGAGTATTTTAAAAAATGGTATTGATCACAGCATTTTTCAGGAATGAAGTGAAATGAGCCCATGTCTAATGGTACCAGGTGGTCAGGTGAACGGCTGCACCTGTACAGCCCATATTCAAGGCAGTCCTACGCAGTCTTTGAAGTGGGATTTTCTAAGAGTTCTTAAAACCTGTTATAACTTTAAGTGAAAACAACAGAAGTCTATTTATAGCAGCACGGCCTTGGTTTGGGAAAAAAAAAATCTGTAGAAGAAAAACTGAAAGGAAATATATCAAAAGGTTGAGACCTGTGTGGTCAGAAGCCCCTGGGGTCACAGGGCAAGGACCACCCAGGCTGTTGTCGCTGATGTGGGGACTGAGCTCTGGCTCACAGATACCCCTGGTGCGACATCTGTCCTAGCAGGTGAGTGGCCACCCCGATGGGGTGTGTGCTTCAGTCCTTGAATGTGGGTGGGAGGGCAGGGCCCATTTCCCATGTAAATGGAGTGGGGTGGGTAGGAGGCTTCCAGCTCCAAGCAGAGGAGGGGGGACAGTCTGTGTTGCCCACAGCTCTGGGGTCTGGTCAGCCCCCACCCAGCCAAGATGCCCGACCCACGCCCTGGCCACATGGGTGCCCGGAGAGTGAGACGGACACCCACAGTGGCGGAACGATGGATGGACCCCCTCAGTACAGGTTGTCGTTGACGCCTGGGCAGTGACCCATACCTCACAGTTTGTGTTCTGTGGTCAGTTCATGGAGTTATTTAGGGGCCAGTGTTAAAATTATGATTCTGGAGGATTTTGACAGTTAAGAAAAATCAAAATAGTCTGTGAAATAGCATTAATATTGCACAGAGGGTTAAAAGAACACGGAAAGAACTCTGTCCAGAGCCGTTTTCACCTTCTCTCCCGTTGTTTTTCACTGTTGATATTTTGTGACTGGAGGTGAGATTCGGGGGCCGGTTGGAGCCTGGGGTTCTCATGTCCAGGTGGAGCCCAGTGGGCTCTGGGGCCCTGCCTGGGTAACAGCCTGAAGCCTGCGAGGCAGGCCTGGGGGACCTGTGCTTGTCATGCTGACTATGGGGTGACGGGCCATGGCTCTGTGGTGCCGTCCGAGTGGTGGGAGCTATGCTTCCAGCTTCTCCCAGGGAGACTTTGGAGGCTGGTTGGCAATTCATTCAGATAGAAATTGAAGTTCTTCTCCTTATTGGCTGAACGAAAATGTGAAGGTAATTTTAAAAAATGAGACCTGACATTTAAAAGTAACCAGAATGATTTTATATCAATATACGAGAGTTTTTCCATTGAGTCACTGCTGGACTTCAAAGTAGGCATCTTGGGAAGCTGCTTAGTTCTACCCCGTTTCCTCCCACAGGCCTCCCACAGGTGGGAGGGCTCCTGGGAAGGGGCGGAGGGCCGTGGGCTCAGACCGTCCTGCCCGCGGGAGGCTGGGGGCTGGTCCCTCCCAGCATGGCCTCTTCTCCCCTCTCAGAGAAAGATGGCCTGATGAGGCGCTGTGGACAATAAGTGCCCCAAATCACAAGAGGAAAGGGAAGAGCAGGTGTGGGGTTCCCTTCTGGTATTTTGCAAGTCCGAGTTTTGTGAGGGAACATTCTACTGATGGGAGGTTTCCGAGGCCTTCGGCTTTTGGGGAAAACAGGGTTTTAAGTGTGCCCCGTGGGACTGTTAAGGACGATATTAACATTATTGCAGAGACAAAAATTGTGTTACTTTGAATGAAACAGTAATTTGGGTTTCACAGGCAGAAATCATTCCTTTCTGCAAATCGGTGGGTTTATGGAGAAGAGGGAGCCAGAGCCTGGCAGGTATTGACCCGGCTGACTTAGGGAGCAGGTGCGGCCGGGTGTGTGGTCAGCTGCCTGGAATTTGGGAGAAGGCCCAGAATGGTCATTCGCCAGGAGGCCTCACCTGGGCCCCTCACTCCACACCTCCTAAAACTTCAACGAGGCTTTCAGCTGCTCTGCCTAGAAGTCAGGTTTTAATCACGATACTCACACCAGTGCACTGTGGATTTTACAGCAATAGTTTCATTAATATTAGAATACCTTTTCTTCTGTCTTTTTTGAATGTGAGAATGAGCTGATCTGCAGACATTCTGGAACATGTCCTGGGATCTCCTTGAGCCCTCTGGTCTGCCATGGAAGGATGCAGTGTCTCCGGGCATCTGTGGCACCAGGACAGATCTGCAGTAGGTGCCAATTCTCTGGCTTCCTGGGCCTTTTTACTGGTGTGAGATACAGTTGCTAATATCCATGCAGCTTGGAGAAATGAGGTGAACCTCACTTGTTAGAACCCCCCGTTTTGGAAGGTAATGCACAGCCAGACAGCATTTGCAGTCTTCACAAGACTCCGCGGTTTCAGCACGGAGGCCACCTCCAGACGGGAGTGACAACACAGGAATAAGGTTTTATACAAATAGTATGCAGGAGGCATCAGTGACGGCCTCTCCTGGGAGTTGGAGATGGGGGTGGAACTCTTGTATGTATGTAGCATGGCCCATTTACACAAGCCCAGCACAACGCAGCTCCCCACACATGCACAGCCCGCCACACCACACGCACAGCACACCACGCACAGCCCACCACGGACTGGACACATCTCCTCACCATGTGCACAGCTCACCTCATGTGTTCAGCTTGCTGTTTGTGCCTCCATGCAAAGCTTGGCCCAGTGGGTCTCAGTGGGAAGGGCCCGTTGGCCTGTGCTCTCCTGTTACCTGTCAGGCCATCCTTGAGGCCCGGGCTCCTGTAGCTTCGCCCCTCCTGAGTGAGAGCTGTGTACCACCCTGCCCTTGGCAGGCTAGTGTGGGAGGGTCTTGGTGCTCCCTCAGTAAACACATGTTGAACTGAGCTGACTTTAAAACAAGTCGAGTCAGCCTGCTGCCATGGCTGGCATGGGTTCTCAGTGGTGCTCATGGGGTTGGGGGCTGTGGCCGCTCAGCCACAGGGTACCCCACGGCTGCTGCAGAGGGAGGACACCAGCCTAGGGCATCTGCATGGGCAGCGCCCATGGTCCACTGCCAGCTGGCCTGGGGAGGCAGTGCTGGGGTGCAGGGGCTTGTCCTGCACGTCCCAATGGCTAAGGAAGCAGCACTGGGTCATTGTGAAGCTTCTCTTAAAGAAGAACCCAACAGGATTGAAAGTAGAAGGGTGGTTTCTGTAGTAGACACTGCCCTTTGTGCCCTCTGCTTTGCATGTATCTCCCACTCGGTCTTACGTTTGACAGAAAGTAAGGTCACTAACCACTAAGCTAGGGAAGAGGCCAGCTCAGGCTCAGCCCTGGCCCCCAGCTCTGGGCTGTAGGGGTTAGGCTCCTGCAGGGGCGTCCACCCACTGCAGGGCACAGCCAGACCTTCAAAGGTCATCGCACACCTGGCACAGGAGAGCTGGCACGTGCTCTTGCATTAGCTTTCTCTTTGGCCACAAACCTGAAGCTTCTGAGGAAGGAAAGCAGTTGGCAGATGGAGGTGGGGCGGGGAGAGAAGGTCCCTGATACAGAGTGGCCTTGACTCCACCGCCACAAAGTCCTGGGGCCCGTGTTCAGTCCAGAGGCCTCGGGGGTGAATGTGGATTGAATCAGATGAATGACTGATGTTTAGATGCTTTATAATGTTGGGATTCAAGCTTGTAGTTTAACAATATGTGATTGCTGGTTAGACCTGATGGGACCTGGTCAAGAACATGGGGTTTATTATGACAAGGTCAACCACAGCACGTGCAGGGTGCCCGAAATCTCCCGGGAAGTGGGGAAGGCCTGGGGCCGTGGGCTCAGCGCAGCGGGAGTGCCGGGCCGCTGGCATGGTCACCGTGCCAGGGTGCGGGCTTGGCTCTGCGGCGTGGAGGCTGGAGGAAAGGAAGGATCTGGATCGTCCCGCAGCCCTGTGACTCTGGGAGCGCCGCCGCTGAGGGCCTAGTTGGGGCCCAGCCAGGGGGCACAGGGGCCTGGCGGGGACTCCGCTTCTAGCCTTGGGGGTCCTCACGCACCCTGGGGTAGCACAGTGCATCCCCGTGGCAGTGCACACGCGGAACCCGCTTCTCCAGTGCTTCCAGGCGCTGCGCGAGGGGCTTTGCGTCTGTCAGATACCTTCACCCTCCCCTCCAGCCTGCGTGGCGGAGTCACTGCTGCTGTGTGATCAAGAGACTGGGACGTAGAGAGGTTGGGTGACATGTCCAGGGCCACGCAGCTGGTCGAGGCGGGGCTGGGACAGGAAACAAGGTTCTTCTCACAATACTGAATGTAGCGTGGCACCGCTGACCTGAGCGCCAGCCTGCCCCAGGCTGCCATGGCGCGCTGAAACCTCTTGGGTTATGAGAGGTTAAAGGTGATGTCCCCAAAGTCACAATAGGTGGGTGTTGTTAACACGAGACCAGAATCTTAGGGTCATGGGTGAGAATCCTCAGCTGGGGTGTTTGGTTATCAACCCTTCTTCAGGTGGTGGGCTTGGGAAAAGGCTGTCTCATCGGCCATGGCTCCCCCAGAACTGGCCTGGGTCTGGCTCAGAGAGGATGCTGGTACACAGGGGAGGGTGCTGGGGACACAGCCAGGGCATGGGGGTGTGGCCCCCAGGCTGCAGGAAGCCTGCCTCTTGGGGGACCTGTGTCCTTCCATGTCTGCGGGCTGCTTTACAACTTCACACACATTGTAGAAAATTTAGAGTCACGCAAATGCATCTTGCCAGTGGAATTGCAAATAAATCACATCTGGTGGAATATAGTTGACTTGGATATTGACCAGTTTTTTTATTTACTCAGTAACTTATTTTCCCTTTCCCGACTGCCTCTGTGGGTGTGTGTTTAATTTTTCTACCAACTGCAATATCTTATTGTTTCTCCATTAGTGAATCAGTTAGATAAAATCTTTGACATGTGTTTTTAAAAAATATCTCATGACAGTAATCATGTTACCTTTATGCAACAATTACATCTTCTAAGAGTCTTTAGGGGAGAGCTTTCCCCACAGGCTTTATCATACTCCTTGAAACAGTGTCGGCTGAATGTTTCAACAGTACGTACAGGTGGAGCTGGTTCCATATCCGCCTCCTTGTCTTACATTTTTTATCATTGTCATGTGATGGTCAATTTATGTACCATCTTGACTGGGCTCAGGGATGCCGGGAAGCTGGCTGCACGGTATTTCTGGGTGCATCTGGGGGGTGTTTCAGGAGGAGAGAGGAGTTTGGGTCATAAACTGCATGAAGAGACCACCTGCCGGCATGGGTGGAGAGTGAAAAGGAGGAGGAAGGTGACTCCATTCTCTCTTCTTGATCTGGGATGCCCGTCTCCTGCCCTGGGACCTCAGGGCTCCTGGTTCTCAGGCCTGTGAACTGGGACCGACTCACACAACTGGCGTTCCTGGGTCTCCACCTGGCAGGTTGACTGGGGGACTCCTTGGCCTCTGTAACCACGTGGGCCAATTCCTTTAATAGATCTCCTCTTATTTCTCTTTTTATACCCATCCAGTGGGCCTGTTTTTCTGGAGAAACTTCTAACTGAGCCATCTTCAGTGTGTAATATGTAAGGAATGGTCACAGATAACACGGATAACATGAAAACAGGGAAATAAGGGGAAAACTGGCCACTCCTCCAGCTCAACATGCAGTGTCAGCAACAAGACATGAGCCAAGAGATCCTCGGTTTGCTGGGTGGCTCGTTTGTGCATCTTCCCTTCCTTCGCCGAGCTGGAATAAAATTAAATCATGTTTCACAGCAGATATGTTTTCTCCTTCCACATGAGGTCAGGGTGTCTGAGGTGCAGGGCTGCAGTGGGTCCAGGGGCAGGTTCTGGAGTTGAGGAGGGAAGGCAGGAGTGGGGTGAGGCCCAGCAGAGCAAGGGGGCCAGAGGGAAGTGGGGGCCGCTGGGCCAGCGTTGCCCAGAGGGTGGGTTCCGCTCCCTTGGAGCCGTGGCAACCCGCCGGGAAAGCGATTCCAGAGCCGGCCTGATCCCTGCTGGGCTTGGGCTCTTGGGGAGGCTGGGGGAGGCCCTGGTGGCCCCCTGGGATCTGTCGGAGGCTACGGTGGGCCTAGGCTCTGGGAGGGCAGCTCTCAGCAGGGAGGCTGTAGGCTGTCTTCTGGTTGAAATCTGTATTGCCTGGTCCATGGGCCGACTGGGCATCCTTGTCCTCAGTGGCTGCTTTACCCCAGAGGCCCCAGGGGAGTGGGTGTGCCCCTCTGGGGTTGACCCCATGTGCCACCAGCTGCCCACCTGCATGACCTGGAAGGGTTAATGAGCACGTCCAGCCCCATGAGCTGTGAGGAAACTGAGGCACGGGAATCTCCGTGTAGAGCTCAGCCCCGCCCAAGGAGGGGTATTAAACCCCATGCTTTCCGGAAGTGCGTTTGCCACATCTCAGCCTGAGTACAGACAGGGATGAGTCACTCCTTACAAAGTGCTCTGACCACCACGGACCCGTGGCTTTTGCAAGTGCGGGGGACACGGGAGGGTGCTGCATGAGGGCGCATGCGCACGGGTGCTGGCGGGGCTGCGGGCCCTGAGAGCCCATCACTCCACCCGCCCCATCCCTGACAGGCGCCTGCCTGGTCCCAAGAGCGCGGAGGCATCGGCAGACCCCCATTCATAATTCAGGTCCCTAGGAGGAACTCTGGGATGCTTGGGTGTCTAGGACCCTGTCTGTGCTACAGGGTGAGTGCCCACTGGCCCCAGCTCGGCACCAGGTACAGGCCAGCTGGGAGCTGAGCTCCTGAGCTGCTCATGGCCAGTGGCCTTTCAGGCAGAGGACAGGAGCCACGTCTGGATGGAGTACGGCTTCAGCACCATTCACCACAGCACCTGCAGCTGGCTGGTGCCCTGCAGCCCGGCTCCTGGCGCCGGCCTCCCACCCCTCCTCCCCGACCTTGCCTCAGCCTTTCAAGAGGCCTCCCTAAGGGCCGTCTACATAATCAGAGTTAAAACGCTTGCCAACCTGTGGCTCCTCGAAATGGTTAAGACAACTTAAGAAGCCTGTAATTTTAGATCCACGAGGGACTGAACCCCCTTTGGCAACCCGGCCGACAGGACGTTTTGGGGCATTTACCGTGCAAGCCTCCTTCCTTTGGCTCCATTCCTCAGCCCTGAAAGGCACCTCCGGTGTCTGCTGAGCTCTTTCAGCTGGGCAGCCTTCTGTGGGGTCCGCTTGCATGTTTGGCAGCCCTGGGGACTGGGGAATGGAGCTCACACTCAGAAGCAACCTCATCCCTTCCTCTTGCCACATTGCAGTTCAGACGTCAGGAAAGTGGGCTCTGGGGTCACACAGGCAGGGCTGCAGGGTCACCCAGCTGCACCGGCCTGGACGGGGGTGGCCATGTTTCCCTCTTCCTCCTGTTCTGTTCCGGGTCTCACCTTTGTTGTAACTTCTTCCAGGGAGTCTTCCGACACCCAGACTGGGCCAGGGACCTGCCTGCAGCCTTGTCAGAATCCTGCACTTCGTCCCTGCTCTGCGGCACCTCGTTCCGGGTCCGTGCCCGCCCCTCAATCTGCCGGCCTGGGTACAGGGACTCTGCCTCCCCGTCAGTCTGTTCCCAGCGGCACCTGCTTCAGGGTGTCCGTGGAAGGTGGGTGACAGGCGAGTGTCCATGAGGAACAGCGCCCCCGGGCAGGTGTCTCTTCACCTGTAGTCTGAAACTTGACTGTTCCTTGGCACGTGTCTGTCCTGTAAGATACACTTAAAAGTTTCTTCTAAATTTACCTTAGTATTTTGTGTCTTGGAATGAGAAAGCCTCTTTGTCTCTTTCCTGACTCAGCAGCTGAGTGACCCTGGGAGCTGCCGGGAGCCGGGGTGCGTGCTTCAGTCCCCACAGGTCCTCATGTGTGTCCAGCACGGGAGCCGGGCCCTGGGACCCGCGGGGAAGGGTGGAGGCACCATGGCCACACGTGTCCTGTTGCGTCATCGCTGGAGATGGATCCTCCTGGAACCGCAGGGACGCTCTGAGGCGAGGCTCCAGGGTCACACTTAGCAGTGGAAGCCCAGGCGTGTTCTCCATAGGAGGTGTTCCTGCTCCCCGCTTCCTACGGTCTGTGCATCATCCTGCAGGATGGACGGGCTGAGGGGGTGGGGGGCCCAGGCCCTCCCGTGACCACAGCCTGGTGGTGACGTGGCAGCAAGCCTCCCAGGGTACTGGGAGTCTGGGGGCGGCACGTGTGGGTGGGGCCTGGCCTCCATGAGTGGCGGCTAAGAGTACCCCATGGGCACACGTGTCTGAGCCTCTCGGTTGTAGCATCTCTTCCAAATGCATCTTTCAGTCGTGTGGGGAAACAGAAACACAGCTGAGCATCATGTGCTGGAAGTGGAGGAGCTGTCGTAGGTACCAAGGACCCCGGCGAAGGAGGGAAGCTGGCAGGTGACCCCGAGGCCTGCTAGTGGCCAGAGAAGCCAGAAGGATGAGGCTGACTTTCCTCTGGGCCAGGGCAGGTGGGGCTGCGATCTGTGGGCGCAGCAGGACGGCAGTGAGGTGAGGCCAGTGGGGAGCTGGGGGCTGGCGGCTTCTCGGTGGGGACGGCTGCTCAGAGCTGCAGGCCCACAGCACTGCCACCTCGGGGCCCGGGGACACGTTCTGTGGCCACCCTCGGCCAGGGTGTTTCTGGAACAGTGACAAGCTTGGCCTCTCTGCCTTCACATTGTCTCCGTCTCCTTCGCTGCCTAATCTTTGGGTCACAAGCTTCTGCTCAGCCCTGGCCCTGCACGTGGGTTTGTTAACCACCAAAGGGGATCTTGCTCAGGACTCAGTCTCATGTGACCAGCCCCTCACTGGAGCCTTGTCCCTCCCCTCCCAGGGAGATAAAGTGGTGGCACAAAATGACCAGGGGGCTGTCAAGGCCTCATAGGAGGATCGGGCCAGACCCACGTCACAGAACGGACCAGAGTCACTGACAGGGGCAGGACTCTCCACCCTCCTCAGACCCTTGCTGACGTCCAGATGTCTGATTCAATGGTCACCCCCTGACCTCAGCCCCTTCACGGTCCCCTTTCCCTAATACCAACAAAGCTTGACATCAACCCTGAGTGAAGATGGGGTTTGGGGACATGAGTCCCCTCCTCTTAATCTGCTGGCTTTGGAATAAAGTTGCTTTCTTTGCCCCAACACCTTGTCCCTTGACTTATGTCCTGTTCTGTGGCAAGTGGCATGAGCCTGGACTCGGTAACATCTCTATAGAGGAAGGCCCACGGCCCCCAGGGACAAGCTCTCAGACGAGGTCTCAGGGTTGCAGCTAGTCTGTCTCATATCTGGACGAGATGAGCACACCACGTCCCCACCCACCACCTGGCTTTGCCTGAGGGCCTCCGAGTCTCCAGGGATGTGGCTGTAGAAGGGGGGCTGAGGTGGACCCAAGCTGCCCATGAGCAAGTCTGCAAGCATGGGGTGCTGAGGCATGTGTGTGAGTGAGTGTGCATGTCTGTTTCTGTGGTGTGTGTGGGTGTGTGTGAGTGGTGTGTGTGTTAGATGCAGGTCAGGGACGAGGGCTTCCATACCCTGGCTTTCTCCCCTTCCCCTATGGGCCACCAAAGGTATGTACAGCTTTGGGCCCAGGGTGGAGGACAGTGGTCTCTGGGGTCCTCTGCCAGGGCGGGAGCAGCTGTGCCCTCCTTCCTCCCTACCTCCTGGCATCTACTCCCCTGTGAGCTGTGGGATTCATGGCTCTGTCAGTGGTTTGGGAGGGCTGCTCCTGCATCCTTATATGGAAGTTGCAGGTGTCCCCAGAGGGGTGGAGGGCTGTGCTGGAGGCCCCCGACACTGGGAGCTCCCCCACAGTTACTGTGCTGGGGTATACCCTGCGCCTTCTCAATTTAGCTGTCTTTGGTTTGCGTTTCCATGGAAACCCCCATAGCAGGAAACAGGCCCATGAAAGTTTTTCAACTATCATTATTTTAAAGAATCTCTGCTCCCCCTTTCTGCCCACATTCAGATAGCTGTTTCCATGGAAACTGGAATAGAAACTGCCAGCAGGCAAGGAAGTCAAATGTGGCCATTTCCCATGGTTTCTATTGGAGGAAAGGGGAAGTTTTCTGCAATTATTTCTTCAAATAATTTTTCTCTCTCTTCTTCTTCTGGTACCCCTATAATGCGAATATTGTTCCATTTGGATTGGTCACACAGTTCTCTTAATATTCTTTCATTCCTAGAGATCCTTTTGTCTCTCTCTGCCTCAGCTTCTCTGTATCCTGTTCTCTGATTTCTCTTCCATTAATAGTCTCTTGCACTTCATCCATTCTGCTCTTAAGCCCGTCGATCGCTTGTCTGATTTCTGCATTGTCTTTCCTCACTTCCCTTAGCTCTTGCATATTTCTCTGTAGATCCATCAGCATGGTTATGACTTTTATTCTGAATTCTTTTTCAGGAAGATTGTATAAATCTATCCCATCAGGCCCTCTTTCTGGGGTTGTCTGGGTAATCTTTGTACCATATTCCTCTGTCTTTTCATGGTGATAGAAGTGGTCGCTGGTAGGTGCCATGTATGTCAGCTGGGAGAACAAAGTCCCTTCCTGCTTGTTGTTCTCCTTGCCCTTCTCCAGGGCCTGAACTGGTTTCTCGCCCACCAGGAGGCAGTCTCTGGGATCATTCCCGGTGCTGCCTGTGTGCGGGGTCGCCCTCAGCCTAGCCTATTGCACTGCGAGGGTTTGAAGTCTCGCTGGGTGCCTTCTGGTCCCCTTGGTGCTTTCCAGCCCTTGATGTGGGTTCTGGGGTCCTTCCCGCTTAGCTGCACACCAGCCGGGAGTAGATTCTGTGAGGTTGCTGTGGGCAGGGCCGCTCCTCCGCTGTTCTGCAGCAGTGGAGGCTCCTGGACCCTTTGCGGCCTTGCTGGGGGTGGTGGGAACGAATGGGAGGCTGCTGATCACTGTGGGAAGCCCAGCTGCTGGCCAGGGGGTCCAAAATTCCCCAAGACTCCCAGCCTGCTGGGCTGAGTGCGCTGGAAGGATTTTGTTCTGCCGTTGGGCCCTTGTCTCTTTAAGACTTTAACCAAAAAACAAACAAACAAACAAAAAAAAACTAAAAGAAAGCAAAAAAAAACAAAAACAAAAAAACCACCACAACAAAAAAGAAAACAAAATGGCACCCGTTTTTCTTTTGTCCCAGGGAACTGGCTGAGGGAACCCACTTGTCTCCGTCTCAGATCCTGTACTTCTGTTTCTCTAATCTCCCATACACCATGCGGTGTGTGTCCGTGCTCCCGGCGCAGACCGCCAGGGCTGGTCATTTGGCGGGCCTGTGCTTCCCCTCCCTCCCGGCTCTGAATCTGTTCCTCCTGCCAGTGTGCTGGGGCGGGGGAGTGCTCGGGTCCCTCCGGGTGGCGGCTCCGTATCTTACCCGCTTCGTGAGGCACTGAGTTCTCGCAGGTGTAGCTGTAGCCTGGCTGTTGTCCTGTATCTTCTGGTCTCTTTTTTAGGAATAGTTGTATTTGTTGTATTTTCACAAATACATATGGTTTTGGGAGGAGATTTCCACCGCCCTGCTCACGCCACCATCTTCCCAGAAGTGAATCAAATCAGGATAATTTTAACTACCCCTCAGCAATGAGTGGAGTCTGCACTTGTAGGGTGTTTTATGGTATTGTTAGAACTCCTGCAGTGGTGACCTGGGCCTTCCTTTAGGTTTTAATTCTGTGCTTTTAAATTTCCATGTAATGGTCACCTCCATGGAAGGTGCCTGAGCACAAGGTGGGGTGGGCAGTGTGATGCCCTGAGGGATGTGGGCTCAGGGGCCTGCCTGGGCGACCCCCTCACCCTGGGGTTCACTCCCCAGGGTGGCAGGGAGATGGAGTGCGGCTGCCAAGGGGTGGACGTGCCTTTCCTGTGGCTTCCTCTCCTCTGATGGCTCCATCCCTCGCCCTGGCCTTGCTCTGCAGGGGTGGCCAGTCTGTGGGACTCGGGTGTTGCCAGGGACGTGCAGCCAGCCGGCGTGATGGGCATAATTGGATCTCAGGCGACAGATCATAAAACATTTATGTTGCTATCAGGGAAGACAAATTAAACCAATAATGAAGGCAGCCTGGGGACTGGCGGCAGCTCTTTTATTCATGAGAGGACACCCATGGGAGCGTCGCCGTGGGAGGGCCGTTTGGTGGCCGCAGCCCCTCGGGAGTATGGGTGCTTCCCCCACCTCCCAGAGCCCCCCCGGCTTTGCTGGTTGGAGCAGCCTTGGCATCAGGGGGAGCTCCTGTTCTGAGGGGCCCGGGCCCTCAGCAGGGCGGTGATACAGCCAGTGGCTGGGCTGGCATGCCTTCCCTGAACCACCAGGAGCCTGGAGGCCGGGGGGCACCAAGCGTCTCAGGTGTCCTGGAGGGCACTGGTTGGCAGCCCCCCAGGCAGCTGCCCCGGGCCTGAGCTGGCCCTCCCGTGGGGCTGCCCTACTCCCCGCAGCCCTCCTGCTCCACTGCCCCCTGGAGCCCTCCCTGCCTACAGATGACCCACCTCCGGGCCCAGCCACACGCTCTCTGGCAGGTAGGACCTTTGCATTCCAGGTCTCTGATGTGCTAAACCCTCCCTCGGCCCGTTGGCTTGACATGCATTGCTGCCCTGTCCCTGCCATGGGCCCCTCAGGGCCTTGTCTGCCCCGCCTTCTGCCAGCAGGAGAGGAGATGTTGTGATCCCCTCGACGGCCTGTGGCCATGAACCCTGACTTGGAGACCCAGCACCCAGGAAGCGTGTGGCCTGGAGAGGGGCTGAGTGCTCTGTCCCTGTCAGAGACCGGTCCTGGTGGGCTACTTGGCCTGAGCGCCCTGCCCCCTGGACAGCACTGCTTCTGGCAATGCTGGATGGTCCCCTGATGCCATAGAAATCCTACAGCAGGGGCGGCAAGCAGACCACGTCCCCGTGCATCACACAACTTACCCTCCCTCACTCTGGGCCATTTCCACACTGGCTCCTTGATTTCTTGGGGGGTCCCTTCCTTCTCTCATTCCAGTGTTTGCCCAGCATCTGCTGTGTGTGGGTTTTGGGCTGAGGGATGGACGGGAGGGTCCTTTACTCTGAGGACCGCAATTGTGTTCAGAGGGTCGGTGACCTCCAGAGCTTCAGGCCAGCTCCACACCCCAGGGCATCAAATGCCAATCTGATTAGGGCCCAGAGACCCTCAAATGAATTCTTACTGGTGTCCCAAGACTGGGCCATAGGGTGCAGTCAGGGTGACGCCTGGTTCCCTGTGGCAATTAAAGTGTCATTGTTTTCCTATTGATGCTAATGTAAACGCATGTGCACACACCACACACACACACCACACACCTGCACACACCACACACATACCACACATGTGCACACACAAGCACACAGCATAGACACACTGGGCACCACACCCACTCTGAGCCACCTTCCGGGGAGCTTGGTGTCTGCTGAACTCTGCTCTCTGCTCATGACAGCGAGCCATGTGCCTGGAGCACCGCACACGCTCACATGATGGTGATGGAACCGCCCGTGTAGAAGCTGTGAGCCACCAGCCAGCCCATCCACAGCAAGGAGGGGCTGCTGGGCTGGGGCCACCACAGGGCGAAGTATGGCCATCCAACCGCACCACCTGCTCCACTGAATTTATACTTTTTTTTTTTCCTGTTTCGTGAGGTCCTCTCTGTTCTCCAGGTGTATGCAGTCTGGTGCAGCCCTCCTTCCCATTGCTATTTTAGGATTAGTTGTACCAACCATATTTTTGTATTATATGTGGTTTTGGGAGGAGTTGTCTGTCTCACCTCTCACAACACCATCTTGAATTCTGAATTCATACTTTTAATTTGAGTTTTGTGCTGTTGCATTTTTGCTTGTGTTTAATCTACACAGTGTTTTAAGTATAAAAATAAAAAGGAAGAAGGGTTTGTATCTAGCTGAATATTTGCACATATTACAGAAAGATGAAAACACAACTATTTCAGGCTGAGCTGGGACTCGAGGTCTGTGTTTCTGTGTTCTTTGTTTTCTCTCCTCTTTTCTGTCTTCTGCATTTTAAAGACCCCTCAGGCTAAGGGTCAGCAAACCAGCCCTTGGGGCCACTGCCTGTTTTGTAAATAAAGCTTTATTAGGATGCAGCCCTGTCTGTTCCTTTATGTGTTTTGTATGGCAGCTTTGAGTTCCTGCCACAGACACTGAATGCACTGAAAGCCTAAAATATTTAGTATCTGGCTTTAAAAAATGTTTGCTGACCCCTACCATGTACAACTGACATCAGAATCACCAGGTGAAATAAATAAAAAAACAATGCAAGGTGGGTGCCCAGGCCCTGATTCTGACAGAGGATTAGTGGGTGGACCATGAGCTCCCAGGCAGCCCCCGCACTGGGCCTGGTGGTGACACCTGCAGCTTGTGGCAGGCCTGGGGGAAGGTGTCAGCATGTGCGCAGACGTGGGGCAGAGTCTGCCCACTTCCACCCCTGGAGCCTCCAGCCTGCAGTCCGAGGCCGTTCAGCCTGCACGGGGTCCGCTGTGCCCTGCGGAGGGCCTGGTTTCTGGCCACGTGACTTGTTTACATTACAGGCTCATTACTTTGTTGCCCTAACGCCTTTATACAATCCGCCACTCCCCCAGTCACGGGGAAATGTGTTCAGAACATTATCTCCAATTTAAATGGCAGTTTAATTAGACACTGTCAGACACCTGGAGATGATGCTCCATAACATACTTGCTTTTTTCTTACATAGAAAAATGGTCCCAAGAAAGCAAAATATGTTTATTTGATAGAATGGATGAGTTTTTCTCTGGACAACAGATGCTTCCCTTTCCTTGTGCCTGGAGACAAAGCCGTGACTGAGGGGCCTGGCCCGGCCACTCACACCCGCACTCAGAAGGGCCTGGCCCCCCGCTGCAGGCCCTGCCATCACGTTAGGAGCCCTGGAGGAGAATGTGGAGAAAAGGGGCTGGTGGGGTGAGGGAAGCCAGGACAGGCCCACAGGAGGACGCTGTGGTTCAGGAGAGCGATCGTCCAGCGCACCCACCGTGGAGACAAATGCAGCTTCCTCCAGAGCAGATGACTTATGTCAGCGCGGAAGGGAGGGCGGTTTTCTGAGAGGAGCTGGTAGCCGGGTCCTGGGGTCAGTCACTTGATTAGAAGAGGGTTCCAGGGACAGCAGTGAGCATACAGCTGGGCGAGGCTCAGGGCCTGAAGCCAGAACGCTGGCTTGGACTCAGCAGTTACCTCTTTGGGGCTCAAATGGCTGAGACAGCTGCAGAGGGGCTGGAAATTTGCCCTTGGGCCAGGCCCACCATGGGCTCTGGGGAACTGTAGCTTGGGCCCGTATGCAGCGCCAGGGCCTGCTGGGCGCCACGGGAGAAGACATGCCAGATGGGCCCGCTCGGCCACACACCTGCTCATGGGGTGCTCAGCCTGTCTGTTGACGGGCAGCACTGTGGGTTTCCCTGGGTTAACCCGGCTTCGGAGCCCAGCATCACCCTGAGCCCCTGCTCCAGCAAGTCAAAGGCCTCTGGGTGGGGCTCCCCCAGGTGCTCTAGCAGCCCTGCTGTGTAATACCACTGGCGTCCTGCCCGGTGGGAGAGATGGACATCCGGTCAGGAAAGATACTTGCTTTGAAAAAAGTTTGTTTTAAAAGAAACAAGCAGGTAGCTGCCTGAGCTGGCGTCCTGGTAAACAGCAGGCTGAGCTTCTCTGGCACTGCGCCCAGAGCCCCGGGCTGAGCACCTGTTCTGGCCCAGGGACCCAGGCACAGGTGGGAAGGCCTCGCCCGCCTTCGCCGTCAGCCTTCCTGGAAGACGGTGCCCCGTCCCCACCCTGCCCCGGCTGCAGGACACTGGGGCACAGAGCAGCCCTCAGGGTCCCTCTGCTCCTCAAGGGGCTTGGCAGAGTGGCTCTGTCCTCCAGGCCCCTTGTGGAGGCAGCAGTGTGCCAGCCACTCTGACCTGAGGACAAGGCTCTGGGTGGTGGCCTGTGTCGGGTGCTGGGGTGGCCCGGCGCATGGAGACATGGTACAGTCAGACACAGCGAGCCCATCAGCTTCCAGGGCATCAGTCATTTGTGGGCCCATTCTGACCGTCAAGGGTGAGAGTGGAAAGACGTCTGGGGCTTCATTTCCGTGAGAGCTGGTTTCACGAAAGAAGCCTGTGAGCTACTGAGCCTTCCTCGCCAGGAGGCGAGCCGCCGCACCTGCTGAATGCCTTCTCCTCAGCTGTGGGTGTCTAATGGCCGCAGAGCAGCTGGGTGTGGAGCCCATGGTGGACAAGGAGTAGGAATGCGCTTCCTGGCACAAGAAGCCATAGGCTGGAAAGGCCGTGGTGCAGAACCCACTGCCCCTTTCCCACCGGGGAGTGAGTGTGCGCCAGTGGTGGGGGTGGCTCCGAGGATGTGGTGCCAGATGGTCGGCCTGGCAGACCGGCAGCCTGGAGCCAGGCCAGCTGCTGCACCTGTTCCCTGGCAAGGAAACAGAAAGCTTGGTGACATGTCACCTGTGTGACTTCACATCCATGGAACACTCAGTACCTTTAGGGACCCTGTCTTCTCTGGGGTGTAGTTTCTGGTGAGCTAATTGCTGAGTTGAATAAGTGCAGAAATGGTGAATGAGACTGAATTTGCAGAGTTTCCTGTCCTGGAAGAAAGATCTAGGGAGGGAGGTGTGGGAGGCTCAGGCCTGAGATGAAGATGGAGCCCTGCCTCTTCTTTATTTCTTCCCACATTTCTGTCTCAAAAGGCAGGATCGCTAGCAGTACAGGGAGGCCTGTTGTGTGGCTGTGCGTGCTGGGAGCCTGAGTAGAGGAAGCAAGGCTACTATCAGCCTCTGGGGCTCTGGGAGCGGCTCACCCACTCCCAGGTGAGCTTTCCACACTCCATCGCCCAGCACGGGCCAACTTTGCGCACTCAGCCGTCTCTCTGCCAGCCCCTTCAAACCTGCAGAGCCTGGGCCGAGAGGCAACAGTCCCCCGAGACTGGAGGGGACCAGCCAAGTGCCCAGAGGTGCCCTGGAACATTCGTCGCAGCCTTTCTTTTAGAAACACATGTGCACCACGTATCTGGTGCTGCGTAAGGATGGTTACTGCTGAGCTCAGCCCCGTGGGGACACAGATACATGGAGACACACAGCTCCACCTCTCTGCCCCCCACCCCTGCACCTCCTCCCAGGACCCAGGCCCTCTGCTGTCCTCTCCCCACGGTGGGCTGTCCGTGCATTGCCCAGAGTCAGATGGGCACGCTGGCCTCTTTCTTGTGCAGCTGTCCCGCAATGATTGGATGGACAGGAGGCTCACCCACTGCCTCTCCTGCTGTCAGAGGGGGGGTCCTCCTTTTCCAAGGGGCCTCCTCATCCTCTGTGTGAACTTTGGGAGGCAAAGGCTGGGTTCGGGGCCTCAGGCTTCGCTCCCTGGAGGTTCCTGCCAGCCCTAGACTCTGAGTCCACCTTTGAGGTTTGATGGCTTCCTGCTTGCCCCGGAGGGAGGGAGGCTTCCTGCCCGAGGTTAAGGCGCCAGCACTGGATGGGGGAGTGGGCACAGCCTATCGTCGCATATGCTCACAGTGGGAAGGAGGACTCCACGCCATGTGGGACCCATGGGGGTACACTTGGAGACAGGGGGACAGCCTGAGGCCTCAGGGGGTGTGGTGCCCCGGTTCCCACAGGAGGCTGGGGTGGGCTTGTTTGAACAATCCCCCAGGCTGGCAGGGGCCTGACAGTCACTGCCCAGGGATAGACGGGCCTCATCTGGCCCCCCAAGAGGGTGACAGTTTGGGCAGGGGGCTTCTGTGCGGGTGCAGAGTGGGGGCTTGTGTCCAGGCCCTTCAAGGCCCTCCTGGATTCCCCAGACGGCTAGGCAGCACGTACTATTGGCCTTGCACGGCACCTTCATGCCGAGGTCTCCTTTTTCCTGTCCAATCTTCCCCTTAAATTCCAGTCATGTATGTTCAGAGGTCCAGCGGCTACCTTCACTCTGGTAGAGACACACATCCTGGACCTAATGTGTCCTGAAGAGATCCTGATCCCCTCCCCACCCCAATCCCGCCCCACACCCCAAACTGAATCCCCCCCAGCTCTTTCTCAGCCAGGAAAGACCTAAGACCAAAGCTGGGAGGATGTTTTGATTTTTCTTTATCACTCTCTCCTTCTGCTCTGCTTGCCCATGCTACTGATTCCATTTCAAAATGCATCCCAGTTCCAGTTCTGCTCCCCCGACTGCGCTCACGGCCACATCTCTACCTCCCCGCCAGCCTCGCCCCTCCTGGGAAAGCCCCTCTCCGCTCTCTGCCCCACTCCTGCCCCCCCCCACCATTCATCCCTCCCAGCCATTCCTTAAGGCACTCAGAAGATAAGGACAGAGAAATCTCTTGGCACACAGGAAAAACAAGTTTTAGAGGCACCAGAGGAGGATCGATACAAAGAAAAAGTGGACAGAAATGGAGGGGAGACAAATAATGGAGGCGCTGTCAGAGCAGAAACGAGACACAATTGCTCAGACTGCAAGGTCCACGGAGCCCCAGGAGGGGGAGAGGAGAAATGAGAAATTCATGCCCAGCACAGAAACTGTGGAGTAGCAGTGGGAAGAGAGACTGAGAGAGAGCGAGGCAGAGAGACAGAGATGGAGACAGAGACACACAGACATTGACAATCCACAGAGCCAGACTCAGACCAGCATCAGACTCCTGCCTGGCAACACTGGGTGCTAGAAGACAAAGGAGGCAGGTCTTCATAGGTTTGGGCAAAATGAGACAAATCTGAGACTTCAGCAGCAGTTGAATTATGGGTAGGACCAAGAATATGTTAAGACAAGGTGAAGGCATTCTCTGTCATTCATGTGGCTTCAGAAAATGTGTCTTCTGTGTGCCTTCCTGATGAGGTGGTGTGGGATGCCCTGCAGGTGGAGGGCTGTCCCCACGGGGCGGTGGGCTGGCGTGTGGGGTGGGAGACACAGGAGCGACTCAGAAGCCCAGGGTGATGGTTCGCAGCAGGCCTGGAAGCAACAGGCCCGAACCAGCCACGCTGTTGGTGGGACCCTAGAAGCCTCACCAAGGATGCGCTGGAGTCCAGCTCCGGGAACTAGAGTCCCGGGAAAAGCCGAGAAATGATTTAGGCATGAAATTCATGCTGAGTCGATCGACAGTGTGGTGTGGTTTCGAGTTCCTGGTGGGGCTCAAAGAGAAGCCCCTTGTCCTGAGGCCAGGACCTGTGAGTTCTATGTGTACTTGGCAAGAAGAAAACGTAACCCCGGCCCCTTCTTGGCTATGCAGGGAGAAATCATGTTCTTATGCCACAAACCGTCCTTCATTGTCTTCCCGCTTTGGAGTCAATGTTAGCAAGGTGGGGAAGGCCACAGGCTCCACGGGGCCTGGATCTCCTTCCTCCTTGACTGCCCGTCCCTGCCCATCCGCGTGGCCCCCAGACCTTGTCTCACGTCACTGTTGTCGCCTCCATCCCACGTCCTACTGGGAAGGGGGACAGCCACCACCACCTCTGGACCCCAGTGCCCTGCCCACCTACATGGTGCCGTTTTCCTGTCCATGGAGCCTCCTGTGTGCCACCCTCTGAGACCCCGGGCCGTGGTGGAGTCCAGCTCCTTGGCCTTCGAGTCTAGCCCTGTTTCCCTGAGAAACACAGGCCTGGCTCGAGTAGGTGCCCAGGAACTGAGGCTATGTGGGTTACAGCAATGTGTTCTTTCCTGGGCACCCCTCCCCAACCCCGGCTGTACTCAGTGCCCTGGGTGCTTCTAAGGTGGGAAGTTGCCAGGCCCTGCAGTGCAGGGGCCACTGGGGGCTCACATCTGCCCAGGCCAGGCCAGGGGTCCCCACCTCTCCAAAGGTCAGCAGGCCCCTGCAGGCTCCTAGAAGCCACATGGCCCTCAGGGAGCTGACAGTGGAGAGGGCACTCAGGGTGGGCGTCTTTTGGCTGCCAGATCTGTGCTAAGAGCTTAGAGGACTGCGTCCCTGCCCCAAGGTGGCCCTCTCAGATCCCAGCTGGCAGAGTAGGGGATCCAGGGTGCAGACGGGCAGCGAGCTCCCCAGTGCCTCGGGCCCATGGAGGGGAGCAGGGTCTGGCCGGTTTGCCCTCAGCAGGCTGCCCAGAGCTGCTCAGAGCCACAGCGTACAGCCTCTCCCAGGAGGGGGCCGCACACTCTGCCTGGCACCATTAAACAGAACTATTTTTCTTCTGGGAATCAGTAAATTTTCACTAATTTCCGAACATTACCAGAGTCTGTTTTCTTACAGTATAAACATATACAGTATGTTCATCATTTAGAATATCATTTTCTTAATGGCTGAGAATGTTCTCTAGCTGTTCCTTCCGAACTGTGAACAATTAGAGAGCAGCACATTTCGTTTTAGAAATAAGTAGTGTCGGTGATCATGATAAACATCGGATGGTAAGGATGATTGAATCAGGGTAATATGCTAGTATCTTTGCTAATCGTTGACAGTCCATAACGGATGAATAATGATCTGTCACGTCAGGACCCACTGGTGGAGCCCCAGCTTATCACCTGCATGTCATGTGCCTGTGGGGCAGCTGGAAACACTCACTTCTGTTTGTGTTTTTTGTGAAAACACAACTTCAGTTTGCATTTCTTTGGAAAGGACAGGATGACCGAGTCATTGAGGGGCTTTCTGAGGGTTGGGGCTGCCACTCTGAGTCCACAAGAGGAGCGTTATGGGGACCTCTGCACGTGTGCTGGGAGTCTGTGCTTTGGGGGTGTGTGTGTCTCTGTGTGTGTTGTGAGTCTGCATGTGTACATGAGTTTCTGTGTATACTGAGTTTGTGTGTTTACATATGTTGTGAGTCTGTGCATATGAGTAAGCATGAATGGTGGGTATGTGTTTGTGGCATGTATGTGCCACATGTGTTTATGTGTGCACGCATTGTGTATGTACATGTGTGGCATGTGTTTAGCATGTATACATGTGGTATGTACATGTGTGGTGTGTGCATGTGTGAATGTGAGGTGTGTGTTATGTGTGTTTAGTGTGTGTTGTACATATATGTGTGTACGTGTTGTGGATGGTGCACACATGTGTGGTACATTGTGTGTGTGTGTGTGTGTGTGTGTGTGTGTGGTGTTTGTGTGTCATGACATCGAAGATGCTTAGTGACTCTTGTTTGGATACGTTTTGGACTGTGGTTTGTATTCACACTGCCATATAGAGCAGCTGGCCCTTGTCATTTCTGTGCAGGAGGCTCACCAGAGCAGACAGGCTCCCAAGAGACACACCTGCTGGCATGTCAAGATCTGATGAAGTCCTGGTCTGTGGGTCCCCGGGTGCAGGGCAGCCGGCTGTGTGGGCCATATGCTGTCTCCCCACATGCCCTGCTCATGGTGCCGGCATTCTCAGGCCTCCCTCCTCCACCTGCTTCTGCTGATCTCCTGCACCCTGCTGCACCCCAAGGCGCCTCTGACCCTGTGTGCCCTGTGCACCCTGGCCCCATGTCTTCAGCACAGCTTGTCCGCCCTTGATGGTTACCTGCCACATCACCCTGTCCAGGGAGAAGGCAGCTGTCCTGATCTTCCCCACAGTCTCCACACATCCAGGCTCTGTTCTGGTCCCAACCTGGATCCAGACCCCAGCTCTGCCCCGCCTCTGGCTTTGAACTCACCTCTTGCCTCTGAGGGGCTCCCTGTCCCAGCTGACTTCAGCTGTGTCTTTGGGTGCTCAGAGGCTGCCCTGTGACTCATCTTCTCAGCTTCGTCCCAGGTCCTGAGGCCAAAGCCTGGAGTTGGTTCCAGAGCTGATGCCCACAAAGGGCACCTTGCAGGGCCGCGGAACGTGGAGGTCTGCACCTCTGAGCAGCCTCAGGAACACGGTGCACGCTGCCTTGGGCCTCACCCGATTCTACAACTCCAGTCATGGAGCTCCTCCGCGGGGGCTGCTGGCCCAAGATGGCAGGAAGCTGGTGCTGGCCCACATGGCCTTTCATCCCAGGGCTGGGTCCCAGGGAGGGAGAGCAGATGCCCCAAGGCCTCTGGGCCTCTAGTCCCTGACCGTGGCTTCCATGGCACCAGGCCAGTCCAGACTAGTGAGCGGGTGAGGGTGCAAGGGCAGGCCCGGGAACGCTGTGACGATCTCTGCGGATGCTTTCCTGCAGGCACCGTGCAGACAGGGGAAGGTGGACAGGAAGCCAGCCTCACCCCCTCCACTTCCAGGAGGACAGTGATGGCTTCCTTGGAGGCACAGGGTATCCGGGAAGGAGAGGAGGGGAGAGAGGCTCCTTGAGGGCGGGGACCAGTGTGGAGGCTGAGAGAAGCCTGCAAGCAGGCTGGCCTCCCACAGCCTCCACCAACCAGGCAGGTGGACACCTCCAGGGAGGCGGGAGGCCCTGCTTGGGAGGAGATGTTGGCTGTAGTCCAGAGTCCAGGAGGCAGAACTCCCAGCATGGGGATCCATCTCGAGGACCTGCGCAGGAGCGCCACGTTGTATACACGTGGCAGTGTTTCCAATGGCAAGTATACGAGAGGAATCCGCACAACTATTAATGGGCTTCTTGAAGGACGCATGGTTCCTCCGGGCTGCAGGATCCCGCACCATCCTTTCTAAGAGCCTCAGTGCTGGGAAATGCTGCTGAGGCCGCCAACATTCTGAAGTGTGCCTGGGGCTCTGAGCAGGAGCAGATGCCAGGAAGGGAAGCACTTTCATCATGCACACGGAAAGCCGCTGCTGACACCTGTTGTTAGGGGCAACCAGACGGCTGTGGAGACAGGGAGAGGCCCTGTGCGTTCAGGTCGCCGGGGACCCCCTGGGTCACAGTGTCCTTTCCCCATCCCCACTGTGACTTACATGCATATGTACTTTGTGAGTGTCCTTCTAATGAGGACCACGCATTCTAAGGAGAAATCCTTGGTGTGGAAGTTTAGAAGCACTGCCCTGGGTGACAGAAGAGCCTTTCAGCAGTTAGACCTTCCAGATGAGCAAAGTCACCCAGGTTAGGATTTCCCAGCCCACACTCTGCTGAATGAAACCGGGCCGACTCCAGAGCTGGCTTTGGAACAGCCCGGGTGAGCCTGGGACAGCCTGCTCCCCAGAGTGAGAGCGGCAGTTATAGGTCCCTGCATGAGGGACCCCCAGAGCAGAGGCATCTGGAAGACGTGCAACCAGAGGGGCAGATGTAACCTCCAGTGGGAACCGACCCTGCATGGTGGCTTCATCTACAGCGTGTGGCTCACAGTAGCTGCCCAGGCATTTCCAAACCAGGTGCCTCCTGCAAACAGCTGCTTGGACCTTCAGGGGAGGGGGTGCGGCTCTGTCCTGAAGAGCTGTGATGACCCCAGACACCTACTCCTGGGCCACCTGGGCCCCAGACAGCAATGGCTGCATGGGATGTGTTTGGAATAACTGGGGAAATGGAAGTAAGCACGGTACCTGAGACACTTGAGCAACTGTGCTGTGGCTCTCAGAGGCTCTTGTTCTTGGAGGGGGGGGCGGAGAATTGCTGAAGCACTCGTGGTGGGGGGCTCACAATGCCTGCAATCAACTCTACAAAGGCTTATCCAAAAAAGTGCTCACATGCACATGCACACACACGTATGCACACGTGCACACACTCGGAGGCCAAATGACAGCAGGTCTGAGAACAGCGAGCATAATATCTAAACAGCGTTTTGTATTGTCAGTTAGAAATGCTGTTTGGAGGTGGCATGAGAGGTCTCTGAACTTTTATCCCAGGCAGAAGGGACACATCCATGCAGCTGGCTCCCTGACACCTGAGCAGGTGCTGTAGAAGTGGCAGGATCCTGGGTCCTGGGTGGGACAATGTCAACCGTGGCTTCCATCACTGGCCACTCCCTCTCCTCAGCACGTCACGAACATGCTCTCATTTGAATGGCCCCTGGTGACGTCCATGGAGGCTTTACTGATGAAGAAGCTGTGCCCGACTCAAGGTCACAGGGTAGGTGAGCCGCCCTGCCTGAGCCACGTCCCTGTGAGGTCCCAGGCCAGCTGTGAGCTCTACCACCCAGGCCCAGCAGCAAGGCCAGCGGCCCGGGAGGACTCAGACCCGGGGGTCGGCACGGTGGCCCGCACGAGCTGCCGTGCCTGCCTGTTTGCGGGAGGGGCCACGCCTGCCTCAGCCTGGTGGGGAACGCAGTCCATCCTGGTGGCCTACAATCCTTCTTGCACTTCGCTCCCGTTTCCTGACTGGATTGATTTAGGCCTGAGGACATGGCTGACTCTCCCCACAAGCCGGTGTGACTGGGCAGCCGAACCTGCCCTTTTAATCATAAAATCAGGGAGCTCTCAGCCCGCTCACTGCTTCACTGAGCCCGAGATGACGACCGTGAAAAATGCTTATGACTCCTCATGGGAATAACTCAAAAGTTTAAAAAACTTCCTCATGGTGCTTTCTAAGCTTTCAGTCTGGAGATGGGGACAAAAAAATGACCTTTGTTCTACAGCGGCCACCCCCTCCATCAGGCCTTAAGGCCTCCACAGAGCCATGGGAAAGACTGGGGGAAACACAACCACGCCTGGAGGGGCAAATCCCTCCTTGCTCTGGTTAACCTGATAGCCAAGGATGGTTTCATCAGGAGAGAGTCCAGTGTTCAGAGGCTACGGAGTCCTAGCGTGTGGGGAAGATGGAAAAATTAGTAGGAAGGAAAACACCATTCACGAGGGCGGGCGCGTGCCACGGGTCCATGTTCAGGGAGGTGCTGTGTGGAGTCCGGTGTGTGTGAGCAGCGGCCAGCCTTGGGGGCAGCAGGGCGGGCGTGGGGCTGCCTGAACACTTCCACTGCTGGTGCAGAGCAACGGCCAGCGAGGTCCCGAGAAGATGGTGCTCCCTGTGGGGCTCTCCACGTGGATCTGTGGGGTCACCGGGCCCGTCAGCCCTCCTTTCTGATGTCCTTCTAGTGAGAAGTGATTCAGTGCCTGTGGTCGCACAGTGGCGGCCCCCAGACATGTCGTCTCTGGATCCCCAGAGCCGCTGAGCATGCTGGGCCATGATAAGGGGGAATTAAGGCTGCAGATAGAACTGGGGTGCTGGTCAGCAGACAGGGTTATCAGACAGGCTGATGTCACCACTGGGGTCCTTGAGTGGAAGAGGGACCTGGACGGGAGTGTTAGGAGGTGGTAGCATGAGGAGACTCAGCCCCAGGTGACTCCCTTCAGAGGTGGAGGAAGCAGCCAGGGGCCCGGGAGTGCAGCCTTCTGGAGCTGGGCGGGAAGGAGAGGGACTGTGCCAGAGCCTCTGGAGGGGGCAGCCCTGCTGACGCCTCGATCTCACTCCCACGAGGCCGGTCTGGACCTCTAACCTCCAGAACTGCGCAGAGGTACAGGGATGATGTTTCACAGCAGGCCCAGGAAACACAGGCTCTGCCCTGGGCGGGAAGAGCTCCCCCACACAGGGGGTCTGCACCCTTGCCTGGAACTCCCCACCCCACCCCCAAGAGTTTGGTCTCAACCGAAAGCTCGGTGTGGCCACTTGTCCTTCAAAGCTTCTTTATCCATGCCTATGTTGGATGAGGAGGACAGACAGCGCCGGGTTGGGGGGGCCACGGCCAGGCAGTGAGGCCTGGTGCGGGCTCCCTCTGGATCCACGGGTGGTTTCTAAGCCCTGAAAATCTCTTTTTTGTATGTGCACCAGTTTAGTACTTTTCTCTTCCAGGCAAGCAGCCATGAGGTTCTCCACGGGCCTCCCTGTGAGGGGATGCTCCCCTTTGGGCAGGAGAGGGTAGGGCATGGCACTGAGGCAGCAGCGGGACTGAGGCCAAGGCTGGGGAGGTGTTCAGAAGTGAGCCTTCCAGGCTGCGTGAGGGTGCGGACAGGGCAGAGGGCTCCAGTGCCCAGAGGCAGCCCCGCCTGGAGCAGGATTGCCACGGATGCCCATCCCCAGGCAGAGCTCCCATGGTGCCGGCTTGCTCTGCAGACCCACAGGACGTGGGTCAGCTCGCTTTTGAGGGTGGCCAGCTGGAAGGCACGGGAAGACCATCCTCAGGGGACACTTCCCCTTCCAGAGATGCTGGCGTCACAGGAGAAAGGTGCAGGGAGGCAATGAAAATGACATGGCACAACCATATTTAGGAAAGATTAGCACTGCAGTGCCCAGAAGTAAAGCAGAAATCCCAGGTGATGTGAGGAAGCAGCCCCTGCTGCTGGAACAGGTGGAGGTGGCCTGGGTTCTCATCCATGGAGTAACAGGGAGTGTGTGTCCCATGAAAGGCGGTGAAGGAGCAGGGCTCACTGTGGACCTTGGGAAGCCTCCGTGCCCCCGCCTTGGCCTGCGGCCGACCTGAAAGCCCTCTCTGGGAGGTTGAAGGGTCAACACGTCTATGAAACCAGGTCCTGGGCTGAAGTGCCCATGGGTTTGCCACCTGGCTCTGCAATGCCCCCAACATCTCTGTGAGACAAAGACCATAAGACTGAGTTTAGACACTAGCTCTCAGGCTCAGGACCCCATTAGACTGGAGAGTGAGCACAGACAGAGTGAGAGGGAAGAAAATTGAAATACAAATCAATTGAAACAGAAGTCAAATAAAAATAAAAATTGAAATGAAAATGAATCTAAATAAAAATGGCAAACACATGAGGAAAACTAATCATGAAAGACACCTAGAAAACTAAACATCTGATATAAGATCACTGAAGAAAAAGCCTGGGCAATTAGAAAGTAATTTGAATTGAAACTTTAAAAAGTTACTAATTTAAATTTAAAAATTCAATATTTGATAAACTTCAGGTGGGACACAAAGGGAATTTTAAATATAAGTAAATTGGAAGGTAGGGCTGTAGAATTTTCCAAAAAAGTGGCACAAGAGACATGGAATTTACAACATGTGAATAAAAGTGGTTCTAGAAAAGTAGGGTAGTGTGGTAGACGAGAAATGATATTAGATAAGAAAAGTTTCCAGGATTGATAAAAACACGGTTTGCTACGTTGAAAGTGCACATTAGAGAGGACTTCCGGGAAGATGGCGGCATGAGCAGGGCAGCAGAAATCTCCTCCCAACACTATATTTATCTACAAAAATACAGCAAATACAACTATTCCTAAAAGAGAGACCAGAATACACAGGAAAGCGCACAGCGTGCAGCTACACCCGAGAGGACTCGGCACCCCAAGAGGCGGGTAAGATACGGAGCCGCAACCCGGCGGGACCCGAGACCTCCCCCACCCCAGCGCACCGGCGGGAGGAGAGGATTCAGAGCCGGGAGGGAGTGGAAGTACACCCCGCGAAGTAGCCAGCCCCGGTGATCTGTGCGGGGAGCGCTGACCCACATTGCACAGTGCAGCGGAGATTGGAGAGACAGAGCGGCAGGATCTGAGCGGGGAACGCGCCAGGGTGCTTGCAGCCGGCTCCCGGGAAGGAAAAAAAAAAAGCGCACGCTCTCTTCAGCGGTCTTAAAGAGACAGGAGCCCAGCGGAGGAGCCAGATCGCCCCAGCACACTCAGCCCAGCAGGCTGGGAGTCCTGGGGAGTTTCAGACGCCTTAGCAGACGACTGGGGAAGCGTAGCCATACTTACACTTCTCACTGAGATCAACAGCCTCCTATTCGTTCCCACCCCTGCCAGAGCGATAAAGGGCCCTGCGGAGTGGCGCAGCCACCCCTGTGAAATAGTGGGGCAATAGCGCCACCTACAGCATTCCCACAGATCTACGTCTGGTGGGCGTTTTTTGTTTTGTTTTGTTTTTGTTTTTTCTTTTCTTCTTTCTTTCTTTTTTCTTCCTTTCTTTCTTTATTTTTCTCTTTTTTTTCTTCTCTTTTTAAAGTCTTAAAGAGCCCAGCTGACATACGTGGCAACTACCAGTGACCAATTCTATAGCCATGAAAAGACAGAGGAATATGGTTCAGACCAAAATCAACCAGACAACCCCAGAGAGGGAGCCTGAAGGGATGGAAATGCACAGTCTTCCTGAAAAAGAATTCAGAATAAAAGTCATAACCATGCTGATGGACCTACAGAGAAATGTGCAAGAGCTGAGGGAGGAAGTGAGGGAAGTGAGGAAAGACAATGCAGAAATCAGACAAGCGATCGACGGGCTTAACAGCAGACTGGATGAGATGCAAGAGACTGTTAATGGAATAGAAATCAGAGAACAGGAATACAGAGAAGCTGAGGCAGAGAGAGATAAAAGGATTTCTAGGAATGAAAGAATATTAAGAGAACTGTGTGACCAATCCAAACGGAACAATATTCGCATTATAGGAGTACCAGAGGAAGAAGAGAGAGAAAAAGGGATAGAAAGTGTCTTTGAAGAAATAATTGCTGAAAACTTTCCCTCGCTGGGGAAGGAAGTAGTCTCGCAGTCCACTGAAGCCCACAGATCTCCCAACACAAGGGACCCAAGGAAGACAACACCAAGACACATAATAATTAAGATGGCAAAAATCAAAGATAAAGACAGGGTATTAAAGGCAGCTAGAGAGAGAAAAAAGATCACCTACAAAGGAAAACCCATCAGACAATCATCAGACTTCTCAACAGAAGCCTTACAGGCCAGAAGAGAATGGCATGATATATTTAACGTTATGAAACAGAAGGGCCTCGAACCAAGAATATTGTATCCAGCACAATTATCATTTAAATATGACAGAGGGATTAAACAATTTCCAGACAAATGAAATTTGAAAGAGTTTGCCTCTCATACACCACCACTACAGGATATCTTAAATGGATTGCTCTAGAGGAAAGCACCTCTAAGGCTAAAAAGATGTCACCAGAGAAAATAAAATCATAGCAAAGAAAGCAGACCATCCAAATACTAACTAAAGGCAAAGAATAAAACACCTATTATAGAAAGAATGGAGGAGGAGGAATAAGAAGGGAGAGAAATAAAGAAACATCAGACTGTGTTTACAATAACTTAACAAGAAAGTTAAGTTAGATTGTTAGATAGTAAAGAAGCAACCCTTGAACCCTTGGTAACCACGAAACTAAAGCCAGCAATGGCAATAAGTACATATCTATAAATAATCACCCTAAATGTAAATGGACTGAATGCACCAATCAAAAGACAGTAACAGAATGGATAAAAAAGCAAGACCCATCTATATGCTGCCTACAAGAAACTCACCTCAAATCCAAAGATATACACAGACTAAAAGTGAAGGGATGGAAAAAGATATTTCATGCAAACAACAAAGAGAAAAAAGCAGGTGTTGCAGTACTTGTATCAGACAAAATAGACTTCAAAACGAAGAAAGTAGCAAGAGATAAAGAAGGACATTACATAATGATAAAGGGGTCAGTCCAACAAGAAGATATAACCATTATAAATATATATGCACCCAAGACAGGAGCGCCAGCATATGTGAGACAAATACTAACAGAACTAAAGGAGGAAATAGACAGCAATGCATTCATCTTAGGAGACTTCAACACACCACTCACTCCAGAGGACAGATCAACCAGACAGAAAATAAGTAAAGACACAGAGGCACTGAACAACACACTAGAACAGATGGACCTAACAGACATCTACAGAACTCTACACCCAAAAGCAACAGGATACACATTCTTCTCAAGTGCACATGGAACATTTTCCAGAATAGACCACATACTAGGCCACAAAAAGAACCTCAGTAATTTCAAAAATATTGAAATCCTACCAACCAACTTCTCAGATCACCAAGGTATAAAAGTAGAAATAAATTTTAGAAAGAAATCAAAAAGGCTCACAAATACATGGAGACTTAACAACACTCTCCTAATTAATCAATGGGTTAACGACCAAATCAAAACAGAAATCAAAGAATATATGGAGACTAATGACAACAACAACACAAAGCCACAACTTCTGTGGGACGCAGCAAAGGCAGTTCTAAGAGGAAAGTATATTGCAATCCAGGCCTATTTAAAGAAGGAAGAACATTCCCAAATGAATAGTCTAAAGACACAATTACTGAAATTGGAAAAAGAAGAACAAATGAGGCCCAAAGTCACCAAAGGAGGGACATAATAAAGATTAGAGAAGAAATAAATAAAATTGAGAAGAATAAAACAATAGAAAAAATCAATAAAACCAAGAGCTGGTTCTTTGAAAAAATAAACAAAATAGATAAACCCCTAGCCAGATTCACTAAGAGAAAAAGAGAATCTACACACATAAACACAATCAGAAATGAGAAAGGAAAAATCATGATGGACCCCACAGAAATACAAAGAATCATAAGAGAATATTATGAGAATCTATATCCTAACAAGCTGGAAAACATAGAAGAAATGGAAAACTTCTTACAAAAATACAACCTTCCAAGACTGACCAAGCAAGAAACAGAAAAACTAAAGAGACCAATCACCAGCGACGAAATCGAATTGGTAATCAAAAAACTACCCAAGAACAAAACCCCCGGACCAGATGGATTCACCTCTGAATTCTACCAGAAATACAGAGAAGAAATAACACCAATTTTCCTTAAAGTTTTCCAAAAAATAGAAGAGGAGGGAATACTTCCAAACTCATTCTATGAAGCCAGCATCACTCTAATAACCAAACTGGGCAAAGACCTCACCAAAAAAGAAAATTACAGACCAATATCCCTAATGAACGTAGATGCAAAAATACTCAACAAAATATTAGCAAACCGAATTCAAAAATACATCAAGAGGATCATACACCATGATCAAGTGGGATTCATCCCAGGGATGCAAGGATGGTACAACATTCGAAAATCCATCAACATCATCCACCACATCAACAAAAGAAGAACAAAAACCACATGATCATCTCCATAGATGCTGAAAAAGCATTTGACAAAATTCAGCATCCATTCCTGATTAAAACTCTCAACAAAATGGGTATAGACGGCAAGTACCTCAACATCATAAAGGCTATATGACAAACCCACAGCTAACATCATACTTAACGGCGAGACGCTGAAAGCTTTTCATCTAAGATCGGGAACAAGACAGGGATGCCCACTCTCTCCACTGTTATTCAACATAGTACTGGAGGTCCTAGTCACAGCAATCAGACAAAACAAAGACATACAAGGCATCCAGATTGGTAAAGAAGAAGTCAAATTGTCACTATTTGCAGATGACAGGATACTGTACATAAAAAACCCTAAAGATTCCATTCCAAAACTACTAGAACTAATATCTGAATTCAGCAAAGTTGCAGGATACAAAATTAACACACAGAAATCTGTTGCTTTCCTATACACTAATGATGAACTAACAGAAAGAGAAATCAGAAAAACAATTCCATTCACAATTGCATCAAAAGAATAAAATACCTAGGAATAAACCTAACGAAGGAAGTGAAAGACCTGTACTCTGAAAACTACAAGACACTCCTAAGAGAAATTAAAGAGGACACTAACAAATGGAAATGCATCCCATGCTCTTGGCTAGGAAGAATAAATATTGTCAAAATGGCTATACTACCTAAAGCAATCTACAGATTCAATGCAATCCCTACCAAACTACCAACAGCTTTCTTCAATGAACTGGAACAAATCATTCTAAAATTCATATGGAACCACAAAAGACCCCGAATAGCCAAAGCAATCCTGAGAAGGAGGAATAAAACAGGGGGAATTACGCTCCCTGACTTCAAGCTCTACTACAAAGCCACAGTAATCAAGACAATTTGGTATTGGCACAAAAACAGACCCACAGACCAGTGGAACAGAATAGAAAATCCAAACATTAACCCAAACATATACAGTCAATTAATATTTGATAAAAGTGCCTTGGATATACAATGGGGAGATGACAGCCTCTTCAGCAGCTGGTGTTGGAAAAACTGGACAGCTACATGTAAGAGAATGAAACTGGACTACTGTCTAGCCCCATACACAAAGGTAAACTCAAGGTGGATCAAAGACCTGATGTAAGTCATGAAACCATAAAAATCTTAGAAAAAAACATAGGCAAAAATCTCTTGGACATAAACATGAGCAACTTCTTCATGAACATATCTCCCCAGGCAAGGGAAACAAAAGCAAAAATGAACAAGTGGGACTATATCAAGCTGAAAAGCTTCTGTACAGCAAAGGACACCATCAGTAGAACAGAAAGACACCCTACAGTATGGGAGAATATATTCATAAAAAACGTATCTGATAAAGGGTTGACATCCAAAATATATAAAGAACTCATGCACCTTAACAAACAGAAAGCAAATAATCCAGTTAAGAAATGGGCAGAGGACATGAATAGACACTTCTCCAAAGAAGAAATTCAGATGGCCAACAGGCACATGAAAAGATGCTCCACATCGCTAATCATCAGAGAAATGCAGATTAAAACCACAATGAGATATCACCTCACACCAGTGAGGATGGCCAACATCCAAAACACAAACAACAACAAATGTTGGCGAGGATGTGGAGAAAAGGGAACCCTCCTACACTGCTGGTGGGACTGCAAATTAGTTCAACCATTGTGGAAAGCAGTATGGAGGTTCCTCAAAAAACTCAAAATAGAAATACCATTTGACCCAGGAATTCCACTCCTAGGAATTTACCCTAAGAATGCAGCAGCCCAATTTGAAAAGGACAGATGCACCCCTATGTTTATTGCAGCACTATTTACAATAGCCAAGAAATGGAAGCAACCTAAGTGTCCATCAGTAGATGAATGGATAAAGAAGATGTGGTACATATACACAATGGAATATTATTCAGCCATAAGAAGAAAACAAATCCTACCATTTGCAACAACATGGATGGAGCTAGAGGGTATTATGCTCAGTGAAATAAGCCAAGCCGAAAAAGACAAGTATCAAATGATTTCACTCATATGTGGAGTATAAGAACAAAGAAAAAACTGAAGGAACAAAACAGCAGCAGACTCACAGAACCCAAGAACGGACTAATAGTTACCAAAGGGAAAGGGACTGGGGAAAATGGGCAGGAAGGGAGGGATAAGAGGGAAAAAGGGGCATTACGATTAGCAGATGTAATGTTGGGGGGCACGGGGAGGGCAGTACAACTCAGAGAAGACAAGTAGTGATTCTATAGCATCTCACTATGCTGATGGACAGTGACTGTAATGGGGTTGGTGGGGGAGACCTGATGAAGGGGTAGTTTAATAACCATAATATTGCACATGTAATTGTAAATTAATGATAATAACATAAATTATATTAAAAAAAAGAATAAAGGTAATCGATATTTCTTATCTAAAAAGCAAAAACAAAAAAAAATTTGCAGGTCCCAAGATATCCTTCCTAATACCTAGTCTGACCTGTCTGGTTTAGATGCACTCTGAATTTTCTTTCATAACCTCAGTCACAGGGTTCTATCGTATTTGCTTACATGTTTCTCTCCCATCCTTGGCTCTAAGCTCAAGGAGGATAGGGATCTTGTCTTACTTCTGCCTGCCAGCAATTTCCAGGTCCTGGGTATAGTAGGTTTTATCATACATTTTTCTTTGATTAATTCATTTACTTAGTAATTGAGCAATTAGTTCATTGATCTCTTTTCATTGCTCATAGAACTTTTAGCTTCATTTAAGGCTCCAAAGTGCTTTTCAAATAGATGAAGTTTGCAGGACAAATGAGGAACTGCCAAGTACATGTAGGTCACTCTGTCAAGCTTCCAAATATTCTACTTTGATCCATCTACACTTGGCAGTCAGCTACTGCGGAAGGACAGCTGGTTTGGGGGGCTTCATTGAAAGCAATTATTCTTCGAAAGGGTTGATAATAAGCAATATTGCCAATTTCATCCTTGAGACCTATCGATTCTCCCTTTCTTCATTATTTGCACTTTTTTCCAGACTTAATTTCCCAACCCCAATGCACACAGAGCCTTCCTTCTCAACTGGCTTCTCAGAACCCTGAGGCTCTCCTTCTAGCTTATGAATAACTAGCTGTATGACGTTGGACACACCACTTTCCCATTCTGAGCCTCATTTTCTTTCTTGTCAAATGAGGTAGGATGGAAAATAACTGTCTATCATTGAATCAAAACCTAGGATGCAGACAGAGCCTGGCTGGTCGAGGAGGACTCAGGAAGCTGGCTTATTGTGGAGTGGAGGCCTGGAAGAGCTGGGAAACATGGAGTGAGCTGTCTGAAACTCATACTCTTATCTTATCTCAGCTTTGGCAGTCATCTAAGTCTCTGCTTTTTTTTGTTGGGGGCACTACATTATCTCCCTGATAGGGCTGTTGTAAATCAAAAGGGATAATGCATGTGAGAGGGGTCTACAAACTGTGAAGTTCCACAATCACTTTGATCTCTCTGAAGCAAACCATACATATCAACAAGGACATTCAACCATTTACTAAAGGGTACTCTATAAACTTGGTTCTGTGAGGTATATGCAAGAGTTAAAGGATGAAGGGGTAGGGAAAGTAACGTTCTGTGGTCAAATCAGTTTAAGAAACAAAGGGATGAGGATTAAACATGGTGGCATGAGAGGTGAGACACAGACTTCTTCCTAAAACCACATATAATGCAAAAATATAATTAATACAACTAATCCTGAAAGAGCACCAGGAAAGAGGACTGCACCAGACTGCAAAAACCTGGAGAAAAGAGCAGAACCCACAGAACAGGCTAACGTACCAAAGCTGTGGCCCTGTGGGATCCAATCCCTTCCCCCACTCCAGCTCACCTGTGGGAGGAAGATAAACGGAGCAGGGAGGGAGTGGAGACCTGGGACTGCTGAATACCTAACTCCGGAGATCTGCTCTGGGAGCACAAACCTACATTTCATGGTGCTTGCATGATACGCTCATGATTTCGGGGTTGGAAAGCTAAGACAGGCAGAGTTCCTGGGGAGACTGAGATTCCAGACACCTGTGAAAAGCAGGGATCCATATCCAGCTGCTCTGAGACAAAAGAAAGGTGGGCAGTTTGAGAGACTTCCAAACAAGGAAGCCCATAGCGAAAGGGCTCCTAAAGGGCAAGGAATGCACAGAGCTTACTGTTCAGGAGAGAAGACAGGTAGACAAAATTGTCTGGGTGCACTCTGCCCAGAAGGTTGGGAGCTTTGCCATATAGCCTCTCATATTTAAGGAGGAAAAAGAAATCTTCCTCCTTAGATGATCTTCAGGTGATCCAGCTCCCTGGCTGGCTACACAGCTCCAAGGCCCCCCTCCGTGATATGCAGCTTACTGCACGTTTCTCCTGGCCGCCCCACCTGGCTCACAAACCAGTAAACCCTACCCTGGCGACTGCCAGCAAGAGGGAAGCCCTGTCTACAGAAACTACAAATGCAAAGCATACAGGCTTATACCTGTGTGCTCAGCCCACTGGTTCAGGCACTGGAGACAGGCATAGCAGCCGGGAAGCAGGAAACAGCTCTTTCCTCTGCCCAGGCACCAATACCACTTCCCAGCAATGCCAACATTGCTTCAGGGGCTGAAGAGCTCCAGGGAGTAGAGCTTCTGGGCACTAGAGGGCGCCATATACAAATATGAAACTCCAAAGGAATCTGGTTCAGAGTAAAATTATTAATACCACTCCTGAGAAACGTTTAAATGACATTGACCTCATGACTCTTCCTGAAAGGGAGTTCAAAATAAAAACAATTAACATGCTCATGGAGGTATAGAAAGATACTCAAGAACTCAGGAATGAATTCCAGTCATAGATCCAATTGTTGAAGAGCACAGTGGATGGTATTAAAAGCAGACTGGATACGGTGGAGGAGATGATAAATGAAATACAAACTAGAGGAGAGGAATACAAAGAAGTTGAAGCACAGAGAGAAAAAAGGATCTCTAAGAATGAAAGAATATTGAGAGAACTGTGTGACCAATCCAAACGGAACAATATTCGCATTATAGGAGTACCAGAAGAAGAAGAGAGAGAAAAAGGGATAGAAAGTGTCTTTGAGGAGGTAACTGATGAAAAATTCCCCAATCTTTGGAAGGAGATAGTCTCTCAGGCCACAGAGATGCATGATCTCCCAACACAAGGGATGTAAGGAAGACAACACCAAGACATATAGTAATTAAAATGGCAGAGATCAAGGATAAGGACAGACTATTAAAAGCAGCCAGAGAGAGAAATAAGATCACATATGAAAGAAAGTCCATCAGGCTATCATCAGACTTCTCAACAGAAACCTTCAGGCCAGAAGGGAATGGCATGATGTATTTAATGCAATGAAGCAGAAGGGCCTTGAACCAAGAGTACTTTATCCGGCAAGATTATCATTTAAATTTGAAGGATGGATTAAACAATTCCCAGATAAGCAAAAGTTGAGAGAATTTACCTCCCACAAACCATCTCTACAGTGTATTTTGGAGGGACTGCTACAGTGTTCCTAAGGTTTAATAGCTATCACCAGAGGTAATAAAACCACAGTAAAGAAAGTAGAACAGCTAATTACTAAGCAAATGCAAAATTAAATTATTCCCAAAGTCAAACAAGGGCTAGACAAAGAGTACAGAATATGATACTTAACATATAAAGAATGGAGGACAAAGAAAAAGGAGGGAAAAAAAGAACCCTTAGATTGTGTTTGCAAAAGAATATTAAGTGAGTTAAGTTAGACTCCTAGATAGTAAGGAAGTTAACCCTGAAACTTTGGTAACCACAAATCTAAAGCCTGGAATGGCAATAAGTACATACCTATCCATAATCACCCTAAATGTAAATGGACTGAATGCTCCAATCAAAAGACATAGAGTCACTGAATGGATAAAAAAACAGGACGTATCTATATGCTGCCTACAAGAGACTCACTTTAAACCCAAAAACATACACAGACTAAAAGTGAAGGGATGGAAAAAGATATTTCAAGCAACTAATACGGAGAAAAAAGCAAGAGTCGCAGTCCTAGTATCAGACAAAATAGACTTCAAAACAAAGAAAGTCAAAAGAGACAAAGAAGGACATTACACAATGATAAAAGGGTCAATCCAACAAGAAGATATAACCATTATAAATAACTATGCACCCAACACAGGAGCACCTACATATGTGAAACAAATACTAACAGCATTAAAAGGAGAAATAGAATGCAATGCATTCATTCTAGGAGACTTCAACACTCCACTCACTCTGAAGGACAGATCAACCTGACAGAAAATACGTAAGGAGACAGAGGCACTGAACATCACACTAGAAAAGATGGACCTAACAGACATCTACGGAACTCTACACCCAAAGCAGCAGAATACACATTCTTCTCAAGTGCACATGGAACATTTTCAAGAATTGATCATATACTAGGCCACAAAAAGAGCCTCGGTAAATTCAGAAACATTGAAATTGTATCAACCAGTTTTTCAGACCACAAAGATATGAAACTAGAAATAAATTATGCAAAGAAAATGAAAAATCCCACAAATAAATGGACGCTTCACAACATGCTCCTAAATAACCAATGGATCAATGATCAAATAAAATTAGAGATCAAGAGATATATGGAGATAAATGACAACAATAATTCAACACCGCAAAATCTGTGGGATGCAGTGAAGATCGTGCTAAGAGGAAAGTATATTGCAATACAGGCCTACTCAGGAAAGAAGAACAGTCCCATATAAGCAGTCTAAACTCACAATTAACGAAACGAGAAAAAGAAGACAAATGAGGCCCAAAGTCACCAGAAAGAGGGACATAATAAAGATTAGAGCAGAAATAAATACAATCAAGAAGAATAAAACAATAGAAAGAACCAATGAAAGCAAGAGCTGGTTTTTTGAGAAACTAAACAAAATAGATAAACCCCTAGCCAAACTTATCAAGAAAAAAAGAAAGTCTACTCACATAAACAGAATCAGAAATGAGAAAGGAAACATCAATATGGATACCACAGAAATACAAAGATTTATGGAAGAATACTATGAGAAATTATATGCTAATGAACTAGATCACCTAGAAGAAATGGACAACTTTCTAGAAAAATACAACCTTCCAAGGCTGACCCAGAAAGAAACAGAAAACCTGAACAGACCAATTACCAGCAATGAAATTGAACTGGCAATCAAAAAACTACCTAAGAACAAAACTCCTGGACCAGATGGCTTCACCACTGAATTTTATCAAACATTTAGTGAAGACCTAATACCCATCCTCATTAAAGTTTTCCAAAGACTAGAAGAAGAGGGAATACTTCCAAACTCATTCTATGAGACCAGCATTACTCTAACACCAAAACCAGGTAAAGACACCACAAAAAAAGAAAATTACAGACCAATATCCCTGATGAACATAGATGCAAAATACTCAGCAAAATATTAGTAAACCACATTCAAAAATACATCAAAAAGATCATCCATCATGATCAAGTAGGATTTATTCCAGGAATGCAAGGATGGTACAACATTCAAAAATCCATTAACATCATCCACCACATCAACAAAAAGAAGGACAAAAACCACATCACCATCTCCATAGATGCTGAAAAAGCATTTGGCAAAATTCAACATCTGTTCATGATAAAAACTCTCAACAAAATGGGTATAGAGGGCAAGTACTTCAACATAATAAAGGCCATATCTGACAAACCTACAGCCGATATTATACTTAACAGTGAGAAGCTGAAAGCTTTTCTTTTAAGATCGGGAACAAGACAAGGATGCCCACTCTCCCCACTTTTATTCAACATAGTTCTGGAGGTCCGAGCCACGGCAATCAGACAACACAAAGAAATAAAAGGCATCCAGATTGGCAAGGAAGATGTTAAACTGCCCCTGTTTGCAGGTGACATGATATTGCACATAAAAATCCCTAAAGAATCCACTCCAAAACTACTAGATCCAATATCTGAATTCAGCAAAGTTGTGGGATACAAAATTAATATGCAGAAATCTGTGGCATTCCTATACACTAACAATGAACTAGCAGAGAGAGAAATCAGGAAAACAATTCCATTCACAGCTGCATCAAAAAGAATAAAATACCTAGGAATAAACCTAACCAAGGAAGTGAAAGACCTATACTCTGAAAACTACAAGACACTCATGAGAGAAATTAAAGAAGACACCAATAAAAGGAAACACATTCCGTGCTCATGGATAGGAAGAATTAATATTGTCAAAATGGCCATCTTGCCTAAAGCAATCTACAGATTCAATGCAATTCCTATCAAAATACCAACAGCATTCTTCAACGAACTACAGAAAATCATTCTAAAATTCATACGGAACTACAAAAGACCCTGAATAGCCAAAGCAATCCTGAGAAGGAAGAATAAAGCTGAGGGGATTATGCTCCCCAACTTCAAGCTCTACTACAAAGCCACAGTACTCAAGATAATTTGGTACTGGCACAAGAACAGACCCATAGACCAATGGAACAGACTAGAGAGGCCTGATATAAACCCAACCCCATATGGTCAATTAATATATGATAAAAGAGCCATGGACATACAATGGGGAAATGATAGCTTCTTCAACAGCTGGTGTTGGCAAAACTGGACAGCCACATGCAAGAGAATGAAACTGGATTATTGTTTAACCCCATACACAAAAGTAAACTCAAAATGGATCAAGGACCGGAATGTAAGTCATGAAACCATAAAACTCTCAGAAGACAATATAGGCAAAAATCTCCTGAATATAAACATGAACAACTTCTACTTGAACTCATCTCCTCAAGCAAGGAAAACAAAAGCAAAAGTGAACTCATGGGACTACATCAAACTAAAATGTTTCTGTATGGCAAAGGACACTATCAACAGAACAAAAAGGCATCCTACACTATGGGAGAATATATTTGTAAACGACATATCTGACAAGGGGTTAACATCCAAAATATATAAAGAACTTACATGCCTCCACACCCAAAAAGCAAATAACCCGATTAAAAAATGGGCAGAGGATATGAAGAGACAGTTCTCCAAAGAAGAAATTCAGATGGCCAACAGACACATGAAAAGATGCTCCACATCACTAATCATCAGGGAAATGCAAATTAAAACCACAATGAGATATCACCTCACACCAGTAAGGATGGTCAGCATCCAAAAGACTAAGAACAACAAATGCTGGTGAGGATGTGGAGAAAGGGGAACCCTCCTACACTGCTGGTGGGAATGTAAGCTAGTTCAACCATTGTGGAAAGCAATATGGAGGTTCTTCAAAAAACTAAAAATAGAAATATCATTTGACCCAGGAATCCCACTCCTTGGAATTTACCCAAAGAATACAACTTCTCAGATTCAGAAAGACATATGCACCCCTATGTTTATTGCAGCACTTTTTACAATAGCTAAGATATGGAAGCAACCTAAGTGTCCATCAGTAGATGAATGGATAAAGAAGAGGTGGTACATATACCCAATGGAATACTATTCAGCCATAAGAAAGAAACAAAGCCTACCATTTGCAACAACATGGATGGAGCTGGAGGATATTATGCTCAGTGAAATAAGCCAGGCAGAGAAAGACAAGTGCCAAATTATTTCCCTCATTTGTGGAGTATAACAACGAAGCAAAACTGAAGGAACAAAATAGTAGGAGACTTAGAAACTCCAAGAAGGAACTAGTGGTTACCAAAGGGGAGGGGTGTGGGAGGGTGGGTGGGGAGGGTGGGAGAAGGGGATTGAGGGGTATTATATTTAGTACACATGGTGTGGGGGATCACGGGGAAGACAGTGTAGCACAGAGAAGGCAAACAGTGAATATGTGGCATCTTACTACACTGATGGACAGCGACTGCATTGGGGTATGAGTAGGGACTTGATAATATGGGTAAATGAAGTAACCACATTTTTTTTTCATGTGAAACCTTCATAAGAGTGTATATCAATAATACCTTAATGAAAAAAATAAATATAATTTCTAAAAATAAAGAAACAATGGATGACAAATTTCCATGAGGTTTCTTTATTGAGGAGGGCTCTGCTTTGACTATCTGCTATGCACTGTGAGTCTAAAAAAGGGAACATATTTTTGCAACGTTTCTCAATCCCACAGACTGCTTTTGCTTTACAGTGCATCAGATGAGCTTATTTGGGGAAATGCTGTCTCCATCCAAAGGAACAATAGGATGTGGAAAAGATATCTTAGATGGATGAGAGGTGCTCTCAGCCATGTTTGTTTCCACCCCAGCCCTTTGAGAAGAGAGAAAGAACTATTAAATGCTGAGGGGGGATTATGACTGTGAGTCAATGCAGATATGCCCAGGTCACAGCAACAAAGTGCTTGCTGAGGGGGAAGAAAAAGCAGAACAGGGCAGCATGCATATTTTAAGTCACAGAAAAACAGAGCTAAACCCAGCTCTCAGATAATCCATTCAGGAGCAGGTCACCTGGAACTCAAGGTTTCTGGGTAATAGTGCCCCAGATGGTAGAAACTTAGGTAAGCATATGAACAGCCTGTTCAAGAAGACTGCCCATCTGACCTCCTAATTCTTCAAGCATGACTTAGACACTTATTCTGAGGCTAGGCTCTCTTCCCACACTGCCTCAGTGTCGCCATATGCACCCCTGAACATACCCACCAGCCAGACATCCACCGTCTATCAGACATCAGGGAGGTCAGTGTCTGATGGCCTCCCATACTCAGGGCTGCCTTACTATCAGACTGCATGGTGAAAAAGCTGAGCTCACTATTTATAACCATGCTCTCAAAATACCAGATTTATAATGTGTGGAAGCCATTTATAAAGTTTCACATTTGCATTTCCTACTCGGCTAGTGATAGATTGAAAGCATTCGCTGCAAAGCAAGTAAAGCCCAGAGGCTGGATGCAATTCAAATCCATTTGATTCAACAAGTGCATCTAGAAGGCAACTGGTAGCTTTCTGCACAGAGCAGAGTGGACGGGAGGACTTCCATTTATCAGAGTTATCAAGACCTATTACTTTCCTGACATAGCTGTTCTTTTTAATCCACATGATGAGGCATTTGGTGGCACTGTTTGACAGGTAAGAAGGCCTGAGAAGTAACATGCTGAATCTCACAAATAAATAGAGAATCCAGAATTTGATTCTACTATCTGTCTGATTCTAATGTCTGAGCTATTTCCATGAAAACCGAGCTGCCTTCCAGTTATGGATGACAAATAAGGAATTGTTGTGACTCTCAGGAGCTGAAGAGGGTATAGAGAGGTGACATAGTATGGCTAGGGAAAAGTGGTGGGAGGTGCACAGAACTAAGAATCAGGAACTGTGTTTGTTTGTCTACTTTGATCTCTGAGAAAACAATAAAACTAAATGTTTGTATACTCATATGTATTTTTTCAAGACGAGTTAAAAAACATATATTGATCTATAGTCTACAGAGTCACAGAATTTCAGAATATGATTTTGCAAGAGACCATATAGAGCATCTTATCTAAGCCCATTGTTTTACAGATGAGGAAAGGGATCCTCACACACCTTAAATAACTTTCTTTGGGTCATATTGTAAGACGACCACCAGAGTTGGCCTGGAGCCTGTCCTTGCTCCTTACTTAGTCTACTGCACATCCCATTACACTGCTCCTCAACCTTTTAACTGAGCCCAAGAGAGTGAGTGTTTCATTCATATGAATTTATCACAGTCCATCCATTCATCCACTGCCCATCTGTCCATCCATCCTCCATCCTTTCATCTGTCCATCTGCCCTCCAACCACCATCCATCCATTCACCCAAATTTCCATATACCTATCCATCTACCCTCTATCTATCCACTCCCCATCCATCTACCCATGAATTCATTCTTCCTTCTAGCCACCCTAGCCAAACAGCTTCCGTAAGCCAGGTCCCTAACCAGATCCCAAAGTACTCCAAGCTTCCTGACTGTCCCAGTAGGATGTTCTTGTCTCTAGATACAGTGTAAGAGTGAGTCTGAACCAGAGTTCTACTGTGTGGTAGCAGGCCTTATATCCAAGTGTCACAAATAAAAAACAGCACACCTAGTGAAAGGAAGGTTCTCCAGGGCTCCGCTTTGCCATCATTTTGTAGCCGGAAGTACCTCCCGAAGTGTTTTGATGCTTGAACTGATGGCACATGCACACATCTGAGCCAGGGGCTGAGGGAAGATGATAGTCTGATACTTGGGAATTGGTCAACACCTGCAGCTCTAGCTGGCCAGAAAAAAATATTTTCCTCTTAAAAACAATATTATGAGTTCATTTAAAAGTGCAATAGTAGGTATTAGCAAAATTTTGCCCTGATTATATTTATCCATTCACAAATATTTGTTAAGCACCAATGATGCACGTTTACATGTTTTTCATTTAAAGCTCACAATAAGTTTATAAGGTAGATATTTATATTTCCTCTCCCTACACCATATGGGTACAGAAGCTTAGCTCAGAAAGATATGTACCTTTCCCACTGTCAAATAGACAGTAAGTAGCAGAGCCAAGATTTTAACCCAGGACTCTTAGGCTTCAAAGCTCACACTAGACTATGTTGCCTTCCCAGTTTATGCTTCAAAGAAAGGAGTAACTCCTTGTTATGGACTTCAGAGAAAGGCTCACAGAATAGAATTCTAAGCAGGAAAGGTGGGGGTGTGGATGTGCAGATGGACAAAAGGAACAACTCCAGGAAGAGAAAAGGCTCGAACAAAGGCACAGAAACAAGAAAGCATGAGCCAGATTTAGGAGATAACCACAAGGCGGCAGTGACAGAGCGCTGAGCTGGAAGAAGTGGGCTAGGGTCACGTTGTACATGACCTTAACCCTCTAAGCAGCGGGATCCAGTGGAGGCTGCTGAACAGGGAGGCGATGTAATAAAGCCCATGCTTTCAAAGTCCTCGTCTACTGGTCAAAAGCATGAAAGCTTGAGGAAGAAAACCATGTAAGAGGGTAACGTTTAAGAGGCTCCTCAAGAAAAGAGAGAATGAGAATTTCACCAGGGTGCTCATGGAAAGAAAGAAAATGGAAGAGAAGAATGTGAAAGATGCTGAAGAGCCTGGATAGGTGGGTGAGTGGGTGGTTACTAGTGCTGGTGCTGGAATTTCCTGATGGGAATATATTTCCTTTCCTTTGAGCTTGACCAACAATGTGGTGAAATATCAGGCTTTTCCCATAGCGAGACCTCAGTAACTAGTAATTATAGGCCTAGCAGCCTCCACTTCACTCCATTTTCTGGGTAGAAAACATGGAAACCTCTCTACTCATCCATCTGCATATAACCCTGAGATTCTGCCAAAACTGTGATTTTTATCATGGCTCCCCCATTGCCAAAATGATTGAAAATATATTATTTGTTCTGTCGTTCATGTCATTTCCCATACTAAGAGTATGATATGTAGTTTATGAAAAGCCAAGCTTTCTAATCAGGCTGAATTTGACTTAAACCTGACCAGATCATTTCTTGGATGCATGACCTTGGGTAAGTGACTGGATTATACTCAAATTTATCTATACAATGGTGATAACATTCTATGGGGATGTAATGGGAATTAAATAAGCCAATACATATAAAGTGGCCTGTGCACAATAGGTGCTCAATAAAGGGGAACTATATTATTAAGATCTTCTAATCCCTATAATGGGGCTCTTTTTAGTACCTCCCTTTTTCTCAAGGATCACTGGGTTTCTGGGTTCCCTTAAACAGAGACTCCTTCTTTAATGGCGTATTTTGTACATCTGAAAGATTATCCCTTCCCCCACTCTGTATCAGAAGTCTATAAATTTAATGCCCTTTTATCAATATTTAAAATAGGTGGCTCTGAACCTCTCACCCCCCAGGTCTTTCTCTATTGAGGCAAATTATCATTGTTCAGTTAAGATATCGGATGAGGCTCAATAAAAGAATTACATTTTTTAGCTTACCCATGTGTTCTTTAATGAATTAGAGATGTCACAACGGTATCCTTAGCATCCGCATCAAAGGGAAGTGTCATAGTTAGCAGAGTTTGCAAGAGAAGTGTTACGGTCAGATGTCTGTGTGTTTGCAAAGGGCTGGCATTTGCAGCATTTGTCTTCTTCCATCATATTGAAGAGCACATCACAGCAGTGAAAAGGATGGAAAAGCCTTATGGAGGATTTTTTCCCATGGAGATAGGAAAGCACAATGGACCAAGAGAAACTGCTTCCCTCTGGCCAGATGCTGTTCCTCCAGCTTCTCTACTGGCCCCCATCAGGAGTTTACGGAACTGAAAAAAATTTTTAATTATATACCCATTTTGGTGTTTCCCTATTTGATGTCTATCTCCTCCACTAGCCTAAGAATCCAAGAAGGAAGGGACTGTATTTATTTTGCTCGTCCCCTATCCCCAAGGTCTAGAAGAATTTCTGGCACACAGTCAAGTCTTCAGTATGTATTTGTTAAATGAATGAATACATGATTGACTGAATGAATGTAACAGTGATTAGTGAAGGAGACCGATAAGTAAATAGGTAATTCCAGTGTAAAGAACTATGCTAAAAGGAAATACAAGGCACAACAGGAGCCCAGCAGAGGGAATAGTATGGTAATGGAAGGGTATTCTGGCAGAGGAACACTTTGCTCCAAGGCAAAGAGATGTGATATACATAACATGGCACATTTAGAGAATTTCAAGTAATAGACTTGAACTAAAGAAAGTACCATCCACCTTCTTTTCCCAACTGACGTCTTACTTGTTTTCACACAACTCTTGTCAAACACACTTCCACTCAGTTCTCCAAACCTGACTGGCACTTGTCACTCACAATATCTTAATTCATGCTGGTCCCCTACCCACCTCTGTCTAAATGTCAACTAATCTCACAAGCCAACACTATTGCCAGTCCTCTAGGAGCCTCCTCTGTCAGCTCTATCACCTGACCAAGGTGGCCCGGACACCTGTTTCACACGGTTGGCTCGTCCGCAGCATTTTATGTACATGGAAATGGGACAGGAGTCAGGCTCTCCCCCTTCATCTTTCCCGTCAAGCTCCTGCCATACCTCATTTATCCCCTTGCCACTGGGCTGCCCTCTGTCCCTCAGTCAGATGGGGATGAAACAGGAATATGATACCAGGAGCATTAAGCTGGTGTTTCAGAGGCAGTTTTCATGGAACAGTGAACTAAGCATATGATTTTCAAAAAGAGGGTTTCCAGATGAACTGTTAATTCCATTTTTAATTTCTTTGTGGTTCCCTGGGGTAACTGAGTGATGGTGTTTTTGTTTCTGCAGGAAATGGAGTTTCCTCATCCTTGATCTAAGGGTGATAAGCATTAAAATTGCAGTCTCATTCCAGGCCCACAGGAGAGTGAAATTGGAGCTTTTAAATACAAAGGAAGAGATTTCCTTGGATCTAACCCTTTGCTCCCCTTCACTCCCCTGGGTCAGGGAAGAAAATGAAGAGCAGGTAATTTTATAACATCCTCTGTCCCCCTAACCTGCTAAATTTCAGAGAAACTTCCTTTTGCACCTTTTATCACTTGTATAATTCCTTCTCATCCTCCCCTCTCTCCACCTTTCCGGATTGCCCTACTGTGCACAAATTAACCCTTGTCTCTGCAGCCAGAGACTTTTCTTTATGCCTCCATCTTAATAAATCTCACAGTCTGGTTGTTATAACTGTGGTGGCATTGTTCCACCATGAAAAGTGCCACAAGTTCTTTAAGACAGTGGTTCTCAAAGTGGTCCTTCGATCTGTAGTGTCAGCATCACTTGGGAACTTGTTGAGAATACAAATTCTTGCCATTCTCCCTTCCCAAACCAACACCCACCAGACCTACTGTGTCAGAAACTTTGGAGGTGGGTCCAGAAATCTGAGTTGTAACAACTCAGGAAATTCCAAAGCATGCTAACATTTGAGAACCACTGCTTTAAGGGAGGTAGGAATAGAAAACTATTAATAGCTGCAGAATACCCCCTACCTTCCCCCCACACACACACCATAGGCCTTCAATAAAATGTTTTGTGTAATGGAATTATGTAGTGATCCGGCTCCTAACATGCTTCTGATTATAATCTATAGTGGAAGAGAAGACACATGAAAAAGCATTCACTCCAGAATACATGAGCTGCATATGGAAGGGGCCAGCTCTCCACCCCACTAGTCTGTCTTAAACCAGCATACAATGTTGCAAAAGATCATTCCAGATAATAGCAGGTGTTCACTCCAAATCAGCTGATAACTGCTTTGTTTCTGAGACTTCTCTGGAATGATTACTGCCAGTTTTTCATTATTAAGGACAGTGTCTGGTTGGACAGTTCTCTGAGACCTCTCTTTGTATCAAAGCTGTTCCACAGACTTAGACGATAGAAGCCACAGAATTTAGGAGCCCTGCAGAGGAGGCAGGCAACAATAGTGCTTATTATTGTGTGGATCCAATACAGAGCAGGTCAGAATCCTGTGCCTTGGAACACAAAAACTACCTAGAATAAGAGCGTAAAATAACACATCTACCCTGTAAGCTATTACTATTTTCCTTCAATATCAACACTGCAAAGGGTCTCACTGTTCTTACCTTCTTCAAGAAAGACTCCTAGCTCCAAAGCAAAAGGTAACAGTTCCCAAACCAGCTCCTTTCTACCACAGGTTTTTTTTTCCCTGACAGTATCATGTATCTACATGCGTATTTTTTTCACACAACCCAATTCTAATCACACAAAAAGAATGACATCTTGCCAGAGCATTTTTTTTTATTTACTGCTTTTTTTTCTCCATTTAATTCCTTCCTTCCGTTTAGTTGCATTCTATTTCTTTAAGGAGAGTTAGTGCATTTTAATCACAATGTATACTGATTTGCCAGAGCTATTGATGCAAGCTTTCAAAGCCCAGCCACTCATTTCATTTAGATGTGAACTAAGAAGTTCAATGAGGGAAGCAAAGGGTAAAATGAAATTACACAGCCTTTTGGCTGATTTCCCATTTCTGTGTATATAAAGGCATGGAATGGCCTTAATGCCCCAGATTCTGGAACAATAATGCCCTAGAAGGAGTTCATATAATATTAATAGCATGTTATTGAGGGAGATAAATATAAAACCCAAATTTGAAAAAAAAAACTGACTTGGCAAATAAAGACTACCAAAAGTCCCTTTCCTCTTATTTCAAAATAATAATCATCACCAAATAATAACTAACATTTGCATAGTGCTTTACAGTTTATGAAATGCTTCTACATCCATTAAGTCAGTTAGCCAGAATGGTCATTACTACTTGTAATGTACCAAGCATTGTGCCAAGCACCTAACATGGATTCTATGACTTAATATGCATAACAACCTTCATGTATGGCCTCATTTTACATAAACAAAAACCGAGGTTAAGTGACTTGCGCTAGGTCACACAGCTAGTACACAGTAAATCTAAGATGTAAACCCAAGCACTCTGATTCTCCTAGTATTAACAACAGCATCTTATAGGAAAGAAACTCAAACTCTGCTAAGTTAGGTGACAGGCCCAGGGTCCCACAGAAGTAAGTAGCAGAGCCTGAATGAAGAACTCAAGTGTCCTGATTCCCAGTTCAGAGATAGCCTCTGCAACCTCTTCACACAGTGTCTATAAACAGCCCCAAGTAAGACAAAGGCCCTTGTTGCTATTCCAGCCTGCTTCCTCTGCAGACAGAGCTCCTTGCTTCTAGCTGAACTTGCCTTCTATAATTAACAGAGAAAAAAGGAGGAAAAATTGTGAAGAATGAAAAATAAGTGCTACTGAAAAAGAACATAAACAGAAGCAAAGTAATAGTCAGTGAGGGGGTGGGGGCTCAGAGTGGCGCATTAGAATGCAGACCAGAGATGGGGGGGGACACCTTCTGTACTTGCTAAATTCAGAAAGGCCACATTGTACTGCAGAACAGAACCAGACCAAACTAGCTTCACATGCCAAGGAATGTCCCTGCAGACTTTCCCTTTACAGCAATGTGTCTTCCTGCAGGAGGATGTCAGAATGACCAGACTTTTTTTGAGGGCAAGGGTGCTGCATGCAGCTGCAGAACCTTGCACAGAGCCTGGCATATTTGGAACTCCAAGTGAGTTTTGTTGAATGCAACTGTACAGAATCCAGCTGCTATTGTCAACAAGACATGATGCTTTCACTTTTCTGTCTCTGTTTCTCATCTGTCAAGTGGGGACAATAATAGTACCCCCTTCACAGGACTGTCCTAAGGAATATAAATATATAGGACTGGAATATAAGGCTTACAGAACATTGTCTGGCCCCTAGTGGGTGTTCCGTAACTATGGTTGTTGTTGTTAAAATTCATATTGGCATCAAATGAAGTCATATCACTATCTACTATATGACTTAGACCATCAGTCCGATTGACTCATTCTGTAGATGAAGAATTGAGACCCACTGAGGGGTAGGGGCTTATCCAATATCATTCACTGTTTAGCAAGGAGAGAAATAGAAAGCCAAGTCTATCTACGGCCTTCTGTTGTGATGTTTGTTTCCACTGATGTGCACTTTATTGACAAAAGGGGTGGAGTTTAAGCAAAAACATATGGCCTCAGATCCCAGTCTAGGAAGGCAGAGAGTTGAAGGAGATGACTGAGTCAATGACAAACAACTTTTGCAGAGAATCTACTATACACGAGACATTTTCACAAATACTGTCTCTTTTGACACATCACTGTAAGACTGCAAGAAGCATGAATTATTAAGCCCACTTTGCAGCTGAGGTAGCTGAGGATTGGAGACATTTGATGGTTGACTGGGTAGCTTTTTAATTTAATACTTGTGAGGGCAAGGATCCCAGTCCAGGGCCACCCACTCTGAAGCCCATGGTGTCTCACTAAGAACCACTACTGCTGGAGGCAAAAAAGCAAAGTCCAAAGTGCTAAAGAAAGTCACTGTCACTTTTGCTTCCAGGGACAAGTAGAGTTCAAAGTTCAGATAGTCAGGGAGAGTACTACTGGGTCATCAGATCGCTCAAATGGCCTCACCAGTATGAGTGAGACTCCTAATTCTAGGGCCGAGCTTGTCTGCAGCTTGATCCATCGTCTGCAGCCCACCTGCCACCATCACTAGCCCCACACCTTAGCACACCTGGCAATTGCCTGTCACCAGGACGACTGCCTGTCTCCTGCCGGGCCTCCTTTCTTCACTCTCTCATTCCCATAGACTACTCCCTAAACAGTAACCAGAGTGATCTTTTCAAAATATACATCAAGTGATACTATTCACTGCTTAAACCTGTCAATGGCTTCCTACTCTCTTAGAATAAGTTGTGAACCCTTCATCGAGGCCTGCAAGGTCTGACACGATTTGGCTTCTACCTGCCTCTCTGACTTCATTTGCTACCTCTTTCTCCCTTGTGCTCGACACAAAAACCATTAACCTTCTTCCAGATCATCAAACAGACCTTGCTCTCTCCTGTCTCAGGGTACCAAGTCTTCCACTGTTGGAATGTCCCTCCACACCTCTTCACCCAACTGTCTCGGTTCAAATGTCCCTTCCACAAACAATTCTTCTTTGATCACCCTACAAGTAGCAGCCCCCACTCCACCACTGCCCATTACATTTTCTTCTTAACACTTCTCACTAACCAGCAGTATCTTGTCTATTTGTCTACGCATTATTTCTCTGTCGCTCTCTGGTCAGTAGACAGTAAACACCTAGGGTTACAAGTTTTATGAATAAATGGACGTGAACAAAAAATTCTAATAGTGGCTGTTGCCAAGTAGGAGGAAGAATATAGGAGTGGATTATCATCACATAATTATGGCTAGGGGAAATGAGGGCTACTCTCTACAGACTTTCTTTCCTGTCTTGCACATGGGTGCTGATGGGAGGGAGCGCCATTTTTCATACTGTTTAGGAGAGACACATGGCAGGAAAGAAGCCATCAACTGTTTACCCTTGGTGATAGTTACCCTGACAGCAGCTGCTATGGATCCATTTCCTGAATACTAATCTGAGTTCATACAGGGCTTTGGATCCCAAATTTGACAAGAGTCATGCTTGGGTCCTGAACCATCAACCTGACATAGCTCAAGCAGTTCCCCAGGGCAAAACAGCACCTGTAGAAACTTAACCTGACAATAGAGTGTTGGAACCAACAGCTTTGCACCCACACGCTGCTACAAGGCAGAAGGTGATCTGTATCAAAGAGAGAATTTTCACAAAGTCTTCTTCTCTGCTCCTCTCCCCTTCCCACTCATCCCCTACTATTACTTTTGCAAGCTTTTACTGCTAAATATGGACTTGATCTTAAATTATGTTGAAGTCAAGGCAGCTAATGCAAAGGATAATAGAAATAGGGAAACTCCTTTTATCGTGGTACTGTCAACTGCTCACTAGGGATACTTTCAGCCACAAAGGAAAGTTACATACTTTTCAGGGCAAACATCAATGATTACTCAAAAATAAGGGGAGAGAGCCAAGGACCACAGAATTTCCATTTATTGAAGACTTTCTGGGTACCACGTATTTTAATGCATTCTCTCTGCCTTAGTATCCCTGCAAAATAAGTGGTGGCATCTCCATTTTACAAGATGAATAAAAGAAAAAAAGAAAACCTCAGAGAGGCTAATAAACTTTCCCCATGCTTAACAGCTGGGTTGTTGCAGAGCCAAGATATCAACCCAGTTAGGCTAGGCTCCAGGGCCCACGCATTTTCCACTGTGGCCCCTGTCATAGTCCATTCAGGCTGTTGTCACAAAATGCCACAGACTGGGTGGCTTATAAACCACACATTAATTTCTCACAGTTGTGGAAACTGGACATCAGGGTATAAGTATGGTTGGGTCTGGGTCTCTGGCTTACCGCTGTATCCTCACATGATAGTAGGGGCCAGGGACCTCTCTGAGCCTCTTGTAAGGCAGGAATCCTATTTATGAGGGTGGAACTCTCTTGACTTAAGCATTTCTCAAAGTCCCAACCTACTGATACCATCACCTTTGAGCGTTAAGATTTCACCTTATAAACTGGGGAATGGGAGGTCACAAACATTAACTTCCATAGCATTTCCAAACCTTAAGGGCCCAGATCTTGTACTCACAGCCTCTCACAGCCTCTATGATCCTACAAAATCCAAAACCAATGGCCAAATTAAAGAATGCAGCAGTTAGGGAAGTGTCCCCTTTGTCTGAGCAAGGCACCTTCATGCTCTTTTCTACCCTTTATTCACAGCCAAGCTTATCACCCCAGAACAGTACTTTACAAAAAATAACTCCATGACAGGCTAAAATGGAAAAGGAACACAGATAAAATGTGGCAAGTTGCCCAAAGGGATTTCCTCCTGGACTCACACTTTCCAAGGCAGTGAATTTGCCTTCAGGTAAAATACAAAGACATGTAAAGTTAAGGAAAAGGGAGAACCAGGGTGGGACACCTGCTTTGCTGCCCTGAACAGGCACAAGGTAAGTACCACCAGCTCTTTAACAAGATCATAGTTTTTGCTAATCATTCTAAGTCAACCAAGAAGTTTCAATTCTCTTGATAATTTGTGTAGAAGAAAATGAGATTGCCTGTAGGGCCATCAGAGCACTGGCTGTCCTGAGCCCACATACCCTTTGCACATTCATTCCGCAAATGGTTCCTGAATGCCTATTGTATGAAAAGCATCGGCTAGATACTGAGGATAAAGAAGGAAATAATTTGCAGCTCCTTTCCCAAGAGAGTTCCTCCCAGTAAGGCAGACAGACAAGTAAATGCACAGTTAAAAATAGCTGCATAAACTGTGAGAGGAGGGCTATTGGAGGAACAACTGAACAAAGAAGGAAGCAACTGCTCTGCAGGGAAAGGGCTTCTTGAGCTGGTTTTAAATAACAAGAATCCCCATCAGAGATGGGAGAAGCAGGAAAATGTCCAAGTGGAGAGAACAGGTATGCAGAGGTACGGAAATGAAGAACAGGGTTGATTCCAGGGTGAAAAGGACCAAAGCATGAGAAGGGGTGGTCAGATGAAGCAGGCAAGCATCATATACAGCCAGTATTTTTCTGCCCATTTCCATATGACCCAGTGACGCCCTGAAAAGGATGAACATAGGAAGGGACATTCTCACAAAGCCACAGAGGAACACACTACACCCCCCATTCTGCAAGATAGATTTTCATCATCCCTAGATTCCTGTCCACAGATATAAGGGATTGGCTGGTTCTTGGGCAGGCATTTGTCTAGTGAGATGCTCTACTCTAACATTGCCTCATCACAGAGAAAGGTAAGTGAAATGTCACAGTGAATCTGAATCCCTAACAAAGCCAATAGAAGTGGGGAAGGGAAGTAGAGTCTGAAAGATGATACTGCCCATTGCCACATCAGGCACAAGGCTTCCTCCTGGGCAGCTCATGGGGCTTCTAAGTACTACCTGCATACCTGGGAAAACGGATGAAAATCTCTGTCTCTCGGTCTCCTCATCTATCAAATGGGGAGAATGATGCTTATCACACAGGGTTATCATTAAAACTGCATGAGCCTTAGCATGCTCTGCCTATTGCAGTATCTGACACATAGCACTTTCCTGCCATGCTTGTTAGCTCCCTTGCCCTTCTCCTTAATTAAGCCACCATTCATGATAATGGCCATGAAAGACAATATTGCCAATTTCTCCTATTATTCTTAATAAATGATCCACAACATATGTGCAATACAGATTTTGTATGTTATAGTTCCAAGAGCACTTTAACATCTGTTGGCTGTACAGATCTCAGTAACCTTCCAAGTTAAACAGAAGGAGATATATCAGTGATACAGGTGAGGAACCAAGTGACTTGCCCCAGTTCACAGTTGTCAAGTGAAAGGGGATAAGTTTGCAGGTTCATCCCTTGTCTCCAAAACCCAGTTTTCTGGCTTTGGAGTACTATGAGAATTCTTCTAGGAAAACCAAAAACATTCACTTGTTAGCCATTAGCACCAAAGCCCACCTTACTAAATGTAATATTAGTAACAGTCCTTATGAGTTCTGTTAACCTCTCCTACAGCACAGCATGGCACAGCTAGGATCTTTGTCAAAGCTCATCAGTCCATCTAGAGAGTCAGGGGGCAGACACCATTGCCTGTGCTGCCAAGTGCCTGCCACCATTCCTGTGATATTGGACAAGTTCGGTACATATTTGCTGGATGAACAGATGGATTTTGGAGGCATTTAATGGTTTACAAAGAACGTCTACATCCTTCATCTTATGTGATTTTCCCAAAAGCCCTGGAACATAAAGGAAAGCTGACACTATTATCTGCACTGAACTGATGATGACGTGCAGGTCACACCCCAACTGCTGTTGTTTTCTTTCTTTTAAAAATTATAATGGAGTCATACTCCCTCCTGGAGCAGAACCCAGCTGAATACCACACATTGCTGTTTGTCACACAAATCTGCTTAAAAGCCAAGATAGACACTGTTTTGTTATTATCTTTCATATCTTACAAAATATATCAAATTCTGAAAAACTCTGATAATTAGGCAAAAAAAAAAAAAGAAAGAGAGAGAGAAAAGCTGAAGCTGAATCATTCAACCTAGGATTATTTTTATATTCCTATTCTTTCCCTTCCTCACCTCCTTTTCATCTCCATTGTCTATGGCATGGAGTGTTCATTTTCCTCCACAAAAAGAATCCACTTCGTACAGAACAGAACCAGCATGATTGCTAGAGCCTTACTCTCTACATTAACCCTTCCTGTTGGGTTTTACAGCACACAGCTCTTCCTGAATGGCCACCACCACCAGTATCTCTTCCAGAACTCTGCAGGCTTTTCCCAAAAGTGAAGTCTAATGATGCCACAGGCTTATACCAGAACCGCCAGACTTCCCCAACAAATCGGTACCCATTGCTTCACATGGTTCTCAGGGTATCCAAAAATCTATATCCTACTTACCTTTGCAGCCTCATCTTCCAAATCTCCTCTCCATGTGCTCTGCTTTCTACCAGAACAGTAGGTCAATGATTCCTAAGCAATTTCTCTGTTTCCCCACACCATCCCCACCCTATCATCACCACCAAGGACTTAAGCTCCAATTCTAAAGACTCTTGCCATCCTTCAAGGGCTTTCCCTTGAAACCTCCCCTAGTTTCCTTCAGCAATTTAGTCAATAAATATTTAGTAAGAAACACCTTTATGCCCAACAAACCCTCCACAAGGAGCCTAATATCTACTGAGTAAAAGGGACCCAGCTAAGAGAAACTTAACACAATGAGGGTACTATAATGGAACCACTTGCAAAGCAATGGGCCAAACACTGGAGGCAATACAGGAGAGATCATTCGAATCCTCACTCAGAATGCAATCTAGGCAGAAAGTGAGAAGGGAGAAAACAGCACCAGATGGGGCTTAAAATAGACAGAAGTCCTGTGTCCTGCAGCTCATTCATTCATTCACTTAACAGACACTTACCAAGCTTGAGTATGTACACAGCACTATGCTAGGAATGTGGAGATGAATGTTATGTAGCTCTTACCCCCAGGAGTTTACAGTCTAGGAGGAAAGACAGAGATCTATATATATATAGGGCTCTAACACAAGTGAGAATCTCTGTGCCAAGTGCCAGGACTAGAGAGCAGCTGGCTCTAGCTTTTCTAGAAAGCTCCAGAAAAGGGTAATAATTTGTCAGAGCTCTAAAAGGGAGTAGGAATTTACCAGGTAGAAAAGAAGAAAAGAAGGGGAGGGAAAGAAAGGGAAAGGTTGGAGGGGAAATGGAAGGGACGGGGGAAAGAACATTGCATCTGTCTAGTCAGGGGAAAAGAATTACCTCAGTTATTTTAACATAGAGACTTTAACATTGTAAGTCCGGGGAGAGGAAATCCCAGGGCAAAATACATCTAAAGTCCGAAATCAGTCAAAGGTAGAAATAAAGTTTAAAACCTGTTCATTGCTTACAAACTGCAGTCCAGGGCCGTCTCTCTCCTCTGCTCCTGAGGAAGCAAGCAAGCAAGGAAGCCAGCCCCTCCCTTTAAACTCTCAGGTTTAGACACACCCTCGGTTGCCCAGGTAATTACCCATTGACATGGAGATGAACGTCTCTCCACCCCTGAGGATATGCAAATGCACTAAAGGCAGGCAAGATACTCTGGAAATGTTACAATTTTACCCACAAACATATTAGTGTTGAGTTACAAAATTATTAACTAAGTATCTGAGAGATTAAAAGGAACTCTAAGGCATCATGTACATAGCAGTTGTAAGAAGTAGCTACCACCCCTGTAGCTGAAAATACAAAGGAAAATACATAGAAATTTAGAGGAGGAAGCCCATCAGTGGTTAGAGGTATGAAACTCAGATCTCCAAGGAGGGACACTACTCAACTGAAGCTGGGTTCTCTGAGCTCAGACAGGGCCCTTGGACAGGCTTGGACTTCTGAGAACCAGCACAGGCCGGCTGGTGCTGGGGTCTCCTAACTGAGGCAGGGCCTGCAGCTGCTCTACGAGTGTCCGGAATAGTGCAGCCTGGATTCAGCTGCTGAACTGCAGGGTCTGTTCCTAGACTCTAGGGCAGAGGTCCTACACTAGAGGTGATTTTGCCCTCTACAGGACTTCTGGCAAGGTTTGAAGACACTCTTAATTGTTGTAACTTGGGGGCTGCCATTGGAATTTCACAGGTGGAGGATAGGGATGCTGCTAAATGCTCCACAGTGCACCAGTCATCCTCTCAACAAAGAATTACCAAGTCCAAAATGCCAATAGCACCAGGGCTGAGAAACCTGTTGTAGGCTGACATTGAGAAGAATAGCAAGCAAACAAGGAGCAGGTCCAACTCCCCCCATCCAGCCTAGTGTCTCCCTCTAACACCCAGTGGGGAAAGCAGAGATCCGGATTTGTCCAGCCTCAGCACCACAAAGCCAAGTGTAGAAGGATGAGTTTGTAGCTGAGTGCCAGTAAGTTAATAACTGGCACAAGCATTGTAGGTGAGGTTCTCAGAACAAGCAAAGCCACGATGGCAGATAAAGGAGTGGCATTTGAAGGGAAGGGTCAGCAACGAGGAGGGCTCACAGCAATGTCTGGCATTCTGCAGGTGCTCAGCACACAGCAGGATGCAGCAGGCATTTATTCAGGGAATGACTCCAAGATGGAAGGCTTCCAAGCAGTACTTCTTCCTAACCAACACTCATGGTGGTATTTGAAATTCTTCAATTTGAGAATGAACACAATGACTCCTGATAATGAAATTTCTTCTGTCCGTGAATTTGGCAATTGGCTTTCTGTTTGTGTGTTGCGTTATGAAAAACAAAGTATTTCTTAAAATTCAGTTCTCAGACCCTGTCAAAAGGGCTAGAGTCCCTTTTATTTCTTAACTGTTTTTTACACAAATGAGATGATCTGACTTTCACTCATCAAAACTACCTTGGAGAATTTTGCATAATATTATTAAAGATTTATTTATGACACTTATGCCTTACAATATACTTTATCACTCTTTAATTCCCTTTATCTGCCTATTTTTGGATGAGAAAACTGAGGCTCAAACAAGGCAAAGTGATTTGTCCCAAATAGCTCCTTAAGTAGAAGACTGAAATTAGAACCCATATAGGTAGCAGAAAAGAAGCTTGGAAGTTGCTTTGAGGTGGCTGATATTACCATGTGCTTCACCTTTTCCCAATGAGGGCATGTTTCAAATGCAGCCAAGTTCTTATTGGTACACTAAACCCTGTGTCTTTTCCCTCCATGCTTTCCATCCCCACTCACTCACAGAATCAGTGGAGGAATTCAGGATGCTAGCTTTCCATCAAAAACCATAGCTAGTGAGAAAGACAGAGGAGTCAATGGATGGGCTCAGGGTGCATAGTATCACACAGACAGGATAGGGAACCCAGTTCTGAGAGGTCAGGGAAGTCTTTCTGTATGAGATGAGTCCTGAAGGAGAGGGAGGTAATAGAGGGAGGAGAGAGCAGGCTGGACAGGAAGGAACAGCATGTGCAAAGTGCAGAGGTAAGGAAGAACATGGTATGTTAAGGGTCTGCAAGTTGCCTGTGGAAGGAGTTTAGAATGAAGAGAAAACAATGTGAGAGGAGACTGGAGTGATAAGTAAAGCCTGAACAACAAGGGATTTGTCAGCTATGCAAAGGAATTTGGACTTTATAATGGTACCTGCTAATTATGTGAACACGGCCATTTATCTCCTTTGAGTTTCAGTCTCCACTGTGTAAAATGGTAACAGCATCTGCTCTGCCTACCAGATAGGGTCCAAATTGTTTAAATAAAATACACACACACACATAGAGTCACATGGAGATCTGCTTAGGAAACAGTCACACAGGATCACTACAGCATCCCAAGTCAGCTTCAGAAAACAGAAGAGGCAGCCTTCTCTTTCCTCCCATTTCCCTCAACCCCTGTGGAGGAAAAAGCCCCCTTTGGAAAAGAAAGACCCACCTTAGTCCTTTGCCAAAGCTTTCTCAACAATAATCCATACTGTGATCTTCACTGAAATTGTATTGCAGGCCCCCTCTGCTAAAAATATAAACACACATGACTTCAGCCTCAGAATGGCCTTTGTGCCTTCTGCCCTGATGTGCGCCTTCCTAAGTGGCTGTCCTCCCCATTGGTGCCAGCCTGTATGATAACATTATAATTTTGTGTATATTGTGTTCTCAGAGGCCATGCTGAGGCCAGCACGAGGAAATGGCAATTGACAGCAGGCCATCTTCTTTGTGAAGATCTGTGGCTTCCTCCTCTATGGGTTCACTGGGCTCAAGCCACTGGACTTAGGTGGCTGGTCCGAAGAGGCGTGGCACAGGCAGCATCGTGCCTCTTATCTGGGTGCTTTGTGGAAAAGGAGGCAGCTTGAGACTGAGGATGTCCCAGCACAGAGAATGGCCTAGGGTCGAAGGCAGACAACAGACTCAGAATTCGGCATCTGGACCATGTGAACTCTGAGCTACTGGAATCCAGAAGCAAATTCATCAGGGCCTTAAAAAATCACCAGGGTTAATGGTTTGTGTCATCTTTTTACCCCATGGTCTTTCAACTGTGCTGCAATAGCCCCCCTACCTAAATAAAGTTTATACTGCTAATTAACAACTCTGCAAACATTTGAGAAATATTTATTAAATGCCCATCCTGAGCTAACACTTGTGGCCACTGGCGATACAGGAATGAACAAAGTACAAAGTGTCACGCATAGAACTTATGCTGGATGAGGAATCAGTTGTGTGATCAATGCAAATGTGGTTTTTCTTGATTAAGAGAAGTTGCTAAAGGCGTTAATAGTCCAGAAGGGGTTAAATGAAAAGCCATATTCTGCCAGTCCTAGAGACTCTAACGACAGTATTCAAAAGGGTCCCACCTCCATCTCTTTTTTGCCTTTGCTCATTCTCTTCATTTGCATAGAGGAAGGAAAGCCAAAGCCTTTTACCAATTACGTGGTGCACAGAGCCTCAGACCCAAACAGAGCTCAGATTATCTATCGAATTCTCTAGTCTTTAAGGGGGCATTTACCCATTGTCTATGTTTTAGCCAAATGTAATGGATTAGTTCAGAGCCTGAAGGGAAAAGCATGAATACTGTGCTTGGAAGGAAAAACAGAGAGCAAAGATATGAATTCAGAGGATGAATGCATAAAAGAGAGAAGTGTGGTTTGTTTACAGGCAACCCCTGTGAGCTCCAGGGGTCTGGCCTGGGCTAAGGCGATGACTCCCAGCCCTTGGATGGTCCCCTGGGTCTGCCAAAGGCTGCCCCACCCCCACGTTCACCCTAGATTAGGGGCATCTATCACCAGGGGGATAAGGTGGAATTCAAGGGTGGAAGGACAACAAATCAGGCTGTATGTGGCGGAGAGAAAAATCTACTTCAGCTGCGTTTCCTTAGAAACCCCCACAAGCTGAGAATGGGAAAATAGCCACACAGTCAGACAAGACTACTTCTGATTCCTTCATCAAAGCTCACACCCTGGAAAGAGGAGGACATCATTTAGAAGCTTAATCTTTCAGGCAAGGCCCAAGAAAACAGCCTCCTACAGAGGCTGGAAGAAGCTAGTGTGGGTCAGAGGCAATGCAGCCACAGGCAGGGTGAAGCAAGTCAAATCTACAAATGCATCAGTGAGGGGAGAAGCCCTGATCAGTAAGCAAGGGAAAGGACATATTCTAACGGAATATTCAGATGAAAAGAGTTCCCATAGAGACCCCTTTGTGAATAACCACCAAATAATCACATGATCTTCAGTTTAAACTGGGAACCAATCTTGTTGAATCTAATTCTAAAAGCTTGCTCTTGCTGGCCAGCTCCAGCTTTGGAACCAGGACTCATTCTCCACCATTTAATAGCTCTGTGACTGAGGCAAATTATTTAACTTCTCTGGGCCTTATCTGTGAAAGGAAGATAATAGTCCCTATCTCAGGGCAGTGTGAAAAATTAAATGAGATAATACAGGTAAAACACTTAAGACAGCATTAGATGAGTCTGCTTGCATAAAGCTCCCCAAGCTGTACACTTAACATCAATGCACTTCAAGCTCTACTGTTTTTATGACACAGTTCAAGTTTCTCTTTTTAAAGAAAATGTGAACTGGCCTGTAGATTGCCTAGCACAATGTCTGGCCCAGATGAAGTATTCAGTCAAAGATTAATCTCACCTGAAAAAAATAAGTCAAAAGATAGCATCGCCATTACCGTTACCATCATCATCAGTACCAAAGACATGACAGAGCCTATGTGTCCTCAGTCTTCTCACTGCCATCACCATATGTGATAGCAGCTGCAGAGAGTAAAGAATATAGGGTTGAATCAAGGGTATGTGTTGGTTGATCCCTTCTGCAATGCACTGTATCTAGAGGCTGATTATTAGAACCACAATTCTTTCAAGCGGGACTCATCCTTGATTCATCCCATGAGCTAGGCAGGAAAGGCATTCCTATTCTTGCTGCTCAGCTGAGGAGCTCAAGGTGGCAAAGGCTCTTATGGGGAGCTCTTCAGTCCATGAATATTGCTGGCAAGGGGCAGAGTCCATGATAAATAGCAAGTCTGCACACTCTAAGGTATTTCAATCTATGTTCACACTCTGAGGTTTTGAGAATTTCTGTCCATCTATTTAGAGAGTAATTCCCTTATCCTGAAGGGGGAAATAAAAACAGGATCTTTATTTTTTTATCTGAAGAAGATCTTCCAAGTATGACTTCCAAAGAAACAGACCTTCCAAATATGACTGGACAAAACTAAGCTTAATTGCTACCTGCAGCCTCCAAGACATCTGGTGGCAAGGAGAGACAGGAGGGTCTGTGTCTGAGGCACAGTCAGTGTCACCATTCCTACAACCTCAGGAGAAGCAACAGATAGGGTCATAAGGACAGGAGGGGTGGTAGGAGGTGTGTGGTCTCTGAAAAGTTCTGGAAGGGAAAGGACTTGGTTCTATCAGTAAATGTCAGTAGGCTTAAGAGCAAGGAAGGGTAGTTCCCTGCTACTTCAGGATGCTCTGGAGAAGACAACAAACATTCTGGGGCCTCCTACCATGCACTCAGTACTATTAAAGAAGCTCAGGATACAGCAGTGCCCAAAATGGAGACAGAACCTGCCTTCATCAGGCTGATGTTCTAATGGGAGAAATAGACAATAAGCAAGTAGAGATATAAATAAACAATATAATTGGAGGGGGTGTACAATTAAGTGGAGTAAATAAAAATGGAGCAGGATAAGGGTTGAGAGTGATGGTGAGGGTTACGTATACAGGACATTCAGAGAAAGCCTCTCCAAGTAGTTGACATTCACACAGCAACCTTGGATAGGGCTACTTTGGGTTGAGTTACAGTTCTTAAGGGGAGCAGCCAGACATACACGTGTTAGGTCTCAACAAACAAGTTTCCCTCCAACACTCTCTAACTACATCACTGAAAACCAATCATGCTTTATCACCAAAGCATAGCATTGGCACCTAAATCCAAATTACTGGACTATAAAAATGTTGTATCACTTTGTTACGACACAGGTCCTATGGACTTCAAATAATTTAGTGCACTGTTATCAGACTAAAGGGGGAAAGCCTCTTCACAAAAGAGTATATGCTTGTAGTGGCAAGGCCCCTAGACTTCTACCAATACCAGCCCAGTGCTTTTTCTGTCATGTCACTAATATATGCTGGGAGACTGAGAGACAAATGAACAAGACAACTCCTACCTCTGAAAGAAGACCCAATTGAATAGATGGACGAGTCACATGCACAGCTAGCGACAGTACAATGTAGGAAGTGCTCTCATCGCTGTGCTCTGACAGTACCGAGCCACTGTAGGGTACATCTACAGTCCTAAGCCAAGCAATGTGAGCAATACCTAAGGGTCATCCATTGGCCAACTACGAAAGACATTTTAATCCAGGCAGGAAGACGAGATGCAAGCTAGAAATTAGTTTTACCACCAAAAGCAGTATCATAATGTGGCTTTTACTGAATGCCAGCCATGCATCAGGCCCTTAATGGGCATTGTGGTAAACAGGCCAAGGTCCCTGCCTTAGGGAGTTCAAGTCCAGTAGAGAGGACAGGCTTGTGAACCGACATTCACAGTGTATAGTGATGAGTGTCTGCAGAGAGAAGCCTGGGAACAAGGATAAGGGTATGTTTGTTTCTGGGACTTAGGAATGCTTTAAGGCAGGGAAGACAAAGACCTGGACCTTGCATTTTTAGCAAAATAAACAAAGTTGTTCAGAATCACAGAGGTTTAGAATGTCAAGGTGCTTTAGAAAACTGGTGCAGCTGAAGTACAGATTAAGTAATGGGGAGTTGTGGAAAAGATCTAATAGTTCAAGCTAAAATTCATTGAATGCTTACTGAGTACCAGACCCCACTCTCATTGGTTATGTATTTATATAAATATCTTCCTAGGAATTGTAAAGACAATATTGTCACCATCCCCATTCACAAGAAAGAAAACTGGAAAGGTTAAATAACTTGTTCAAGGTCATTCAGCTAGTAAATAGTAAAAGTAGGATATGAACTCCAAAATCAGTACTTAGATTACTACGTGGTCACTGAGAACCTGAAAGCCAGCTTCAAGACTACTGACTTCATTATTTGGCCATGGAGTTCCATTTAAGGCTTTGAAGCTGTGGAATGGCATAGTCAGACTTCTCAGACTCACATTTTAGAAAGACTGGGGTGGCTGCAATATGCAGAATGAGATTTGAGAGGTACTGAGCCAAAAGCATGATGACCAGTTAGAAGGCTATACAGGGGCACAGGGGGAGGGGCTGAGAAGTCAAAGGTGACAGGGGTCAAAGGGTGCAAAAGGGCTGGGACAAGCTATTTAAGGGGAAGAGGTAGTGGTACTTGGTGACAGACAGGAGCAGGGCATAAGAACGAGGGAAGTGTAAAGGATAATCCTTCAAAGTACAGGTTCAGCCTTGACAGGCAGATCCTGCCCTTAAAGTAATGAGAAAAGAGGATAGTCTATCATAGCAAAGAACACAGTTATACAAGACTGTTGACGGTCTTGTCAAGCCTCTGAGCCCAGATGTGTGAGTGAATTCAGAAGGCTGATCCAAATAATAGCTGTCCTTACTACAACAATGCTCTTTTCTTGACTTTCCCTTCTGTTCCTTTTACCCTTTTCTTTCCTTTTTATCTTCTTTCTTTCCTTTCTCTCTCAGTCTCTCTCTCACTCTCTTTTCCTTCCTCCCCTCCTCCCCTCCTCCCCTCCCTTTCTTCTTCCCTCCCTCCCTCCTTTCCTTCCTTCCCTCTTTTTCTGTCTTTTCTTATTTTTCAAATGAGTACAATTATATTATTTTTATAATTGTAGAATAACAGATGCATGTGCAGAAAATTCAAGCAATACAGAAAAATACAAGAAGAACATAAAAGTTGCCTGAAGTCCCACCATCACTGACACTTTGCTGAAGAGCTTTCCAGGCATTCACACCTGCACAGCACACGTACAGACACACATTCACATACCCACACACACTGCAACTCTTCTTGTTATTTTGCAACGATGCCTTTTTAAACCTATTCTATAAGGGAAACGTTTCAAAGTCAATGAATATGGAGCTGAGTCATCTTTTTCAGTAGCTACCTGGTATCCCATTGCCTGCATGTACCATGATCTATTATGGGTCCCAACAATGGCCTAGTGAGGAGGTGGGCAAATCCTCTCCCTCCAAAACATCTATAAAGCTGGACAAAGTTAACAAAATCAACCATTTCAAGCACTCTGGAAATCAATCAATAGCATGTAACAATCTGAGAAACACTTAAGCTTGAAAATCTGCTAAACTTTAGGTTTACAAGTGGGAATCTTTTGCATTCTTGCCTGGGACTGCCCCTAGTCCCACCACCCCTCAGGCTAAGTTGACCCCTTAGCAGAAGTTCCAGGAGGGCAGGGAAAGCCTCAAAGACCAGCAGCTTTACTGCCAGGTAGAAGAAGGCCCACTGAAATTGAAGGGGTAGGAGATGCCCACATTCCTGGGTGTTTTCAATGGAAGCAATGACCCTTGAGGGGGCCAGTAGAGACAGCCAATGGTTTCACTATCCTGAGGTTGCAGTCATGGTTAAGATAAACATATCTCTGGCTGACACTGCTCACATGTCTCAACTGTTGACACACTCCTGGCTGATCTTGAGACCGATCACATACACATAGGTCACAGGAAAGAGCTCAGCAGGAAGTCAAAACCAAAGCATCTTTGAAAAACATCTGAATTTTGAATGTCTTCTTCTCTCCACACAGTTCCAAGGAAGTCTCTCCCTGGCTGAGCAGCTCCAGAGATTATAGCTTCTGGGCACTAGAGGGCACCACATAGAAATATGAAATGTCAAAGGAACCTGGTTCATACCAAAATCTCACAAACCCCAGAAAAAGGACCAGATGAAACTGAACTCACCAATCTTCCTGAAAGAGAGTTCAAAATAAAAATCATAAACATGATCAAGGAGGTACAGAAAAATATTCAAGAACACAGGAACAAATTTAAGATGGAGATTCAGTCATTAAGAAATTCCATATCTGAAATGAAACATACAGTGGAGGGCTTTAAAAGCAGATTAGATGTAGTAAAGACTGTAAATGGAATAGAAATTAGAAAAAAATACAAAGAAGCTGAGGCACAGAGAGATAAAAGGATCTCTAAGAATTAAAGAATATTGAAAGAACTGTGTGACCAATCCAAACGAAACAATATTCGCATTGTAGGGGTACGAGAAGAAGAAGAGAGAGAAAAAGGGATAGAAAGTGTCATTGAGAAGGTAATTGCTGAAAACGTCCCCAATCTGGGGAAGGAGATAATCTCTCAAGCCATGGAGGTGCACAGATCTCCCAACACAAGGGACCCAAGGAAGACAACATCAAGACATGTAATAATTAAAAAGTCAAAGATCAAGGATAAAAACAGACTTTTAAAAGCAGCTAGAGAGAGAAAAAGGATCACATACAAAGGAAACCCCATAGGCTATCATCAGATTTCTCAACAGAAACTTTACATGCCAGAAGGGAGTGGCATGATATATTTAATGAAATAAAGCAGAAGGGCCTTGAACCATGAATACTCTACCTGGTAAGGTTATCATTTAAATTTGAAGGAGGGATTAAACAATGTACATATAAGCAAAAGCTGAGAGAATTTACCTCCCACAAACCACCTCTACAGTGCATTTTGGAGACTGCTATAGATGGAAGTATTCCTAAGGCTAAATAGATGTTACCAGGGGACATAAAACCACAGCAAAGTAGAACACTTAATTATTAAGCAGATGCAAAATCATATCACCTACCCCCAAACTCAATCAAGGGACAGACAAAGAGTACAGAATATGATACCAAACATATAAAGACTGGAAGAGGAAGAAAAAGGAGGAAAAAAAAAGAACCTTTAGGTTGTGTTTGTAATAGTATACAAAGTGAGTTAAATAAGATTATTAGATAGTAAGGGAATTACCGTAGAACCTTTGGTAACCCAAATCTAAAGCCTGCAATGGCAATAAACACATAGCTTTCAATAATGACCCTAAATGTAAATAGTCTGAATGGTCCAATCAAAAGACACAGAGTCACTGAATGTATAAAAGAACAAGACCCGTCTATATGCTGCCTACAAGAGATTCACTTCAAACCCAAAGATATACACAGACTGAAAGTAAATGGATGGAAAAATATTTCATGTAACTAATAGGGAGTAAAAAGCAGGAGTTGCAGTACTTGTATCAGACAAAATAGACTTCAAAACAAAGAAAGTCAGAAGAGATAAAGAAAGATATTACATAATGATAAAGGGGTGAGTCCAACAAGAGGGTATAACTATTATAAATATGTATGCCCCCAACACAGGGTCACCTACATATATGAAACAAATATTAACAGAATTAAAGGGGAGACAGAATGCAATGCATTGATTTAAGGAGACCTCAACACACCACTCACTCCAAAGGACAGATCAACCAGGCAGAAAATAAGCAAAAGGACAGAGGCACTGAGCAACATATTAGAATAGATGGACCTAATGGACATCTATAGAACACTCCATCGAAAAGAAACAGGATACACATTATTCTCAAGTGCATATGGAACATTTTCAAGAATAGATCATATACTAGGCCACAAAAAGAGACTCAGTAAATTCAAAAACATTGAGATTCTACCAACCAGCTTCTCAGATCACAAAGATTTGAAACTAGAAATAAATTATACAAAGAAAATGAAAAAGCCCACAAACGCATGGAGACTCAATAACATGCTTCTAAATGATCATTGGATCAATGACCAAATAAAAACAGAGATCAAGCAATGTATGGAGACAAATGACATCAATAATTCAACACCCCAAAATCTGTGGGACGCAGCGAAGGCCGTGCTAAGAGGACAGTATATTGCAATACAGGCCTACCTCAGAAAAGAACAATCCCAAATGAACAGTGCAAACTCACAATTAATGAACTAGATAAGTAAGAACAAATGAGGCCCAAAGTCAGTACAAGGAGGGACATAATAAAGATTAGAGAAGAAATAAATAAAATTGAGAAGAATAAAACAATAGAAAGAATCAATGAAAGCAGGGGCAGGTTCTTGGAGAAAATAAACAAAATAGATAAACCCTTAGCCAGACTTATCAAGAAAAAAAGAGACTCTACACACATAAACAGAATCAGAAATAAGAAAGGAAAAATCACTATGGACACCACAGTAACACAAAGAATTATGAGAGAATACTATGAAAAATTATATGCTCACAAACTAAATAACCTAGAAGAAATGGACAACTTTCTAGAAAAATATAACTTTCCAAAGCTGACCCAGGAAGAAAAAGAAAATCTGAATAGATCACGTACCAGCAACAAAATTGAATTAGTAATCATAAAACTACCTAAGAAAAAAATCCTGGCCAGATGGTTCCACGGTTGAATTTTATCAAACATTTAGTGAAGACTTAATACCTATCCTCCTTAAAGTTTTCCAAAATGTAGAAGAGGAGGGAATACTCCCAAACTCATTCTACAAGACCAAAATCACTCTAATACCAAAACCAGGCAAGGCACCACAAAAAAAGCAAAATTACAGACCAATATTCCTGATGAACATAGATGCAAAAATACTCAACAAAATATTAGCAAACTGAATTCAAAAATACATCAAAAGGATCATCCATCATGATCAAGTAGGATTCATCCCAGGGATGCAACGATGGTACAACATTCAAAAACCATCAACATCATCCACCACATGAACAAAAAGAAGGACAAAAACCACATGATCATCTCCATAGGTACTGAAAAAGCATTCAGCAAAATTCAACATCCATTCATGATTAAAACTCTCAACAAAATGGGTATAGAGGGCAAGTACCTCAACATAATAAAGGCCATATATGACAAACCCACAGCCAACATCATATTTAACACTGAGAAGTTGAAAGCTTTTTCTTTAAGATCAGGAACAAGACAAGGATGCCCACTCTCCCCCCTTTTATTCAACATATTTCTGGAGGTCCTAGCCACAGCAATCAGACAACACAAAGAAATAAAAGGCATCCAGATTGGCAAGTAAGAAGTCAAACTGTCCCTGTTTGCAGATGACATGATGTTGTACATAAAAAACCCTAAACAATCCACTCCAAAACTGATAGATGTAATATCTTAATTCAGCAAAGTTGCAGGATACAAAATTAAACACAGAAATCTGTTGCATTCCTATACACTAACAGTGAATTAACAGAAAGAGAAATCAGGAAAACAATTCCATTCACAATTGCATCAAAAAGAATAAAATACCTAGGAATAAACCTAACCAAGTAAGTGAAAGACATATACTCTGAAAACTACAAGACACTCATGAAAGAAATTAAAGAAGATACCCATAAATGGAAACACATCCTGTGCTCATGGATAGTAAGACTTAATATTGTCAAAATGGCCATTCTACCTAAAGCAATCTAAAGATTCAAGGCAGTCCCTATCAAAATACCAACAGCATTCTTTGACAAATTGGAACAAATAGTTCTGAAATTCATATGGAACCACAGAAGACCCTGAATAGCCAAGGCAATCCTGAGAAGAAAGAATAAAGCTGGGGGGAATTATGCTCCCTCACTTCAAGCTCTACTACAAAACCACAGTAATCAAGACAATTTGGTACTGGCACAAGAACAGACCCATAAACCAATGGAATAGACTAGAGAGCCCAGATATAAGCCCAAGCATATATGGTCAATTAATATATGATAAAGGAGCCATGGATATACAATGGGGAAACAGCCTCTTCAACAGCTGGTGTTGGGAAAACTGGACAGCTACTTGTAAGAGAATAAATTGGATTATTGTCTAACCCCATACACAAAAGTAAACTCAAAATGGATCAAGGACCTGAATGTAAGTCATGAAACCATAAAACTCTTAGAAAAAAACATAGGCACAATCTCTTGGCCATAAACATGAGCAAAAGAAGCAAGATAAACAAAAGCAAAAATGAACAAGTGGGACTAAGTCAAACCAAAAAGCTTCTGTAGGGCATAGGACACCATCAGTAGAACAAAAAGACATCCTACAGTATAGGAGAATATGACATATCTCATAAGGGGTTGATATAAAAATTATATAAAAAGCTCCTGCATCTCAACAAACAAAAAGCAAATAATCCAATTAAAAATGGGCAGTGGAGCTAAACAGAAACTTCTCCAATGAAGAAATTCAGATGGCCAATATGCAGATGGTAAGATGCTCCACAGTGCTATTCCACAGAGAAATGCAAATTAAAACCACAATGAGATATCAACTCACACCAGTTAGGATGACCAAAATACAAAATACAAACAACAACAAATGTTGGCGAGGATGTGGAGAAGGGGTATCCTCCTACACTGCTGGTGGGAATGTAAATTGGTTCAACCATTGTGGAAAGCAGTATGGAGGTTCCTCAAAAACCTCAAATAGAAATACCATTTGACCCAGGAATTCCACTCCTAGGAATTTACCCTAAGAATGCAGCAGCCCACTTTGAAAAAGACATATGCACCCCTATGTTTATCACAGCACTATTTACAATAGCCAAGAAATGGAAGCAGCCTAAGTGTCCATCAGTAGATGAATGGATAAAGAAGAGGTGGTACATATACACAATGGAATATTATCCAGCCAGAAGAAGAAAACAAATCCTACCATTTGCAACAACATGGATGGAGCTAGAGGGTATTATGCTCAATGACATAATCCAGGTGGAGAAAGACAAGTATCAAATGATTTCACTCATCTGTGGAATATAAGAACAAACCAAAAACTGAAGGAACAAAACAGCAGCAGACTCACAGAACCCAAGAATGGACTAATAGTTACCAAAGGGAAAGGGACTGGGGAGGATGGGTGGGTAGGGAGGGATAAAGGGGAAAAAGGGGCATTACGATTAGCACACATAATGTAGGGGGGTGGGGACACGGGGAAGGCAATATAACAGAGAAGACAAGTAGTGATTCTATAGCATCTTACTACACTGATGGAGTGACTGTAATGGGGTATGTGGTGGGGACTTGATAATGGGGGAAATCTAGTAACCATAATGTTGCTCATGCAATTGTACATTAATGATACCAAAATTTTTTAAAAGGTTCTTGTGATCACTGTGGTGGTCATTAGCAGCCAATATTTCCTTTCACACCTCCCCCCATTCTGAGGACACTCAACAGGATTGAATTCCTGGACTCTCTCACTTTTTGAGGAGAGAACATTTGACAATTGTTGGCCAATGAGTTTTGAGAGGAAATGACAAATGTTATTGCCAGGCAAGAGTATTTAATCACAGACCTGAGACCATCTAGATCAGTACTACCCTGCCCACTATGCTGCATTTTGTCCATAAACTATTTTTTTCCAGTCCATGATAGGTACAGCGGTGGAAATAAGCATTTAAAATTTTTAATTGTATTGCTGCAACATCCAAATATGTGATCAATAAAGAATCTTTATCAAATTTTATAAAAGTAGTGGTCCATGACAGACTAGAAATAAAATAAAATAGATAACAAAAGTTAGTCTTCCACCATAGGTACTTAGAGAAGTACTGCTTTTGAGATTTCATTTCCTCTAGCACCATGAGTGATAATGTTCAAGGTGTTAGCCATTCTACTAACTTGGATCCGAGAGCAACTAGTGAGTGGCACTTCCACCCACCCCCACCTTTGGGACTTGGCAAACCCACAGTGGAAATGTAACTTGAATGTGAAATGAAAAAAACAAAAGGTTTTTTGTTAAGCCACTAAGATTTGGGAGTTGTTTGTTACTATAGCAAAATTCAGCTCATCCCAACTGATATAATCTTATAAATTTAGGACCAACTGTACAAGATGGAAATAGAAAATCTAGTGATATAGTTACAGATGAAAGGAATCCAAGGTCTTGTGAGAGAGACTGAAAAAGATAGAATTTAGAATTGGAGTTGATCTGTGAGGAAATTTCCTCTTTAGATAGACATGCAATATTCCTCTTAACATTTCCAGTAAGGGAAGTTAATCTTCATAAGGCATTCCTTATTCCAACTGTGGGTAAATTGTTGATAAATATTGAATTGTCAGACACCATGCAAAACACTTTATATGGATTACCATATTTAAATCTAATATAAACTTCATGGGGTGGGTCCTTTTATTAACATCATTTTTACTAATAAAGAAAATGAGCTTTAGAGGGTTTAAATGACATGTCCAAGGTCACAAAACTAGTAAATATAGTCAGATTCAGTCTCAAGTAACTATACCCAATAATTATTATGGTATTGACCTTATGGAGAGACAAATTAAGTTCAATTCCTCTCAATGGGATAAGCCCCGAAACATATTCAAAAAGTGAAAGAGATAAGAGAAGAACACTAATAAACATTGGCTACCTATTATACGTACTGTAACATTAAATCCTAATAACAGAAACTTATTTTACAGATAAGAAAATAAAACTAAAAAATATTTATATATAGACTTCGGGAAGATGGCGGTGTGAGCAGGGTGGCAGAAATCTCCTCCCAACACTATATTTATCTACGAAAACACAGAAAATACATCTATTTCTAAAAGAGAGACGAGAATACACAGGAAAGCGCACAGCGGGCAGCTACACCCGAGAGGACTCGGCACCCCAAGAGGCGGGTAAGATACGGAGCCGCGACCCGGCGGGACCCGAGCACTCCCCCACCCCAGCGCACCGGCGGGAGGAGAGGATTCAGAGCCGGGAGGGAGTGGAAGTACACCCCGCGAAGTAGCCAGCCCCGGTGATCTGCGCGGGGAGCGCTGACCCACATTGCGCAGTGCAGCGGAGATTGGAGAGACAGAGGGGCAGGATCTGAGCAGGGAACGCGCCAGGGTGCTTGCAGCCGGCTCCTGGGAAGGAAAAAAAAAAAAGTGCGCGCTTTCTTCAGCGGTCTTAAAGAGACAGGAGCCCAGCGGAGGAGCCGGATCGCCCCAGCACACTCAGCCCAGCAGGCTGGGAGTCCTGGGGAGTTTCAGACGCCTTAGCTGGCGACTGAGGAAGCGTAGCCATACTTAAAACTTCTCACTGAGATCAACAGCCTCCTATTCGTTCCCACCCCTGCCAGAGCGATAAAGGGCCCTGCGGAGCGGCACAGTCACAGCTGTGGAATAGTGGGGCAAACAGCGCCACCTAGAGCATTCCCACAGAATCTACGTCCAGTGGGCATTTTTTTTGTTTTTTTGTTTTGTTTTGTTTTTGTTTTTTCTTTTCTTTCTTTTTTCTTTTTTTCTTTTTTCTCTCTTTTTTTTTTCTCTTCTCTTTTTAAAGTCTTAAAGAGCCCAGCTGACATACGTGGCAACTATCAGTGACCAATTATATAGCCATGAAAAGACAGAGGAATATGGTTCAGACCAAAATCAACCAGACAACCCCAGAGAGGGAGTCTGAAGGGATGGAAATGCACAGCCTCCCTGAAAAAGAATTCAGAATAAAAGTCATAACCATGCTGATGGACCTACAGAGAAATGTGCAAGAGCTGAGGGAGGAAGTGAGGGAACTGAGAAAAGACAATACAGAAATCAAACAAGCGATCGACGGGCTTAACAGCAGAATGGATGAGATGCAAGAGACTGTTAATGGAATAGAAAACAGAGAACAGGAGTACAGAGCAGCTGAGGCAGAGAGAGATAAAAGGATTTCCAGGAATGAAATAATATTAAGAGAACTGTGGGACCAATCGAAAAGGAACAATATTCGCATTACAGGAGTACCAGAGGAAGAAGAGAGAGAAAAAGGGATAGAAAGTGTCTTTGAAGAAATAATTGCTGAAAACTTTCCCTCGCTGGGGAAGGAAGTAGTCTCACAGTCCACTGAAGCTCATAGATCTCCCAACACAAGGGACCCAAGGAAGACAACACCAAGACACATAATTATTAAGATGGCAAAGATCAAAGATAAAGACAGGGTATTAAAGGCAGCTAGAGAGAGAAAAAAGATCACCTACAAAGGAAAACCCATCAGACTATCATCAGACTTCTCAACAGAAACCTTACAGGCCAGAAGAGAATGGCATGATATATTTAACGTTATGAAACAGAAGGGCCTCGAACCAAGAATATTGTATCCAGCACGATTATCATTTAAATATGATGGAGGGATTAAACAATTTCCAGATAAACGAAAGTTGAGAGAGTTTGCTTCTCATAAACCACCACTACAGGAAATCTTAAATGGACTGCTCTAGATGGAAGCACACCTAAAGCTAAAAAGATGTCACCAGAGAAAATAAAATCATAGCAAAGATAGCAGACCATCCAAATACTAACTAAACGCAAAGAATAAAACACCTATTATAGAAAGAATGGAGGAGGAGGAATAAGAAGGGAGAGAAAGAAAGAAACATCAGACTGTGTTTACAATAACTTAACAAGAAAGTTAAGTTAGATTGTTAGATAGTAAAGAAGCAACCCTTGAACCCTTGGTAACCACGAATCTAAAGCCAGCAATGGCAATAAGTACATACCTATCAATAATCACCCTAAATGTAAATGGACTGAATGCACCAATCAAAAGACACAGAGTAACAGAATGGATAAAAAAGCAAGACCCATCTATATGCTGCCTACAAGAAACTCACCTCAAATCCAAAGATATACACAGACTAAAAGTGAAGGGATGGAAAAAGATATTTCATGCAAACAACAAAGAGAAAAAAGCAGGTGTTGCAGTACTTGTATCAGACAAAATAGACTTCAAAACGAAGAAAGTAGCAAAAGATAAAGAAGGACACTACATAATGATAAAGGGGTCAGTCCAACAAGAAGATATAACCATTGTAAATATATATGCACCCAACACAGGAGCGCCAGCATATGTGAGACAAATACTAACAGAATTAAAGGAGGAAATAGACAGTAATGCATTCATTTTAGGAGACTTCAACACACCACTCACTCCAGAGGACAGATCAACCAGACAGAAAATAAGTAAAGACACAGAGGCACTGAACAACACACTAGAACAGATGGACATAACAGACATCTACAGAACTCTACACCCAAAAGCAACAGGATACACATTCTTCTCAAGTGCACATGGAACATTTTCCAGAATAGACCACATACTAGGCCACAAAAAGAACCTCAGTAATTTCAAAAATATTGAAATCCTACCAACCAACTTCTCAGATCACCAAGGTATAAAACTAGAAATAAATTTTAGAAAGAAATCAAAAAGGCTCACAAATACATGGAGACTTAACAACACTCTCCTAATTAATCAATGGGTTAACGACCAAATCAAAACAGAAATCAAAGAATATATGGAGACTAATGACAACAACAACACAAAGCCACAACTTCTGTGGGACGCAGCAAAGGCAGTTCTAAGAGGAAAGTATATTGCAATCCAGGCCTATTTAAAGAAGGAAGAACATTCCCAAATGAATAGTCTAAAGACACAATTACTGAAATTGGAAAAAGAAGAACAAATGAGGCCCAAAGTCACCAGAAGGAGGGACATAATAAAGATTAGAGAAGAAATAAATAAAATTGAGAAGAATAAAACAATAGAAAAAATCAATAAAACCAAGAGCTGGTTCTTTGAAAAAATAAACAAAATAGATAAACCCCTAGCCAGACTCATTAAGAGAAAAAGAGAATCTACACACATAAACACAATCAGAAATGAGAAAGGAAAAATCACGACGGACCCCACAGAAATACAAAGAATCATAACAGAATATTATGAGAATCTATATGCTAACAAGCTGGAAAACATAGAATAAATGGACAACTTCTTAGAAAAATACAACCTTCCAAGACTGACCAAGCAAGAAACAGAAAAACTAAACAGACCAATCACCAGTGACGAAATCGAATTGGTAATCAAAAAACTACCCAAGAACAAACAAAACCCCTGGGCCTGATGGATTCACCTCTGAATTCTAGCAGACATACAGAGAAGAAATAACACCGATTCTCCTTAACGTTTTCCAAAAAATAGAAGAGGAGGGAATACTTCCAAACTCATTCTATGAAGCCAGCATCACTCTAATACCAAAACCGGGCAAAGACCTCACCAAAAAAGAAAATTACAGACCAATATCCCTGATGAACGTAGATGCAAAAATACTCAACAAAATATTAGCAAACCGAATTCAAAAATACATCAAGAGGATCATACACCATGATCAAGTGGGATTCATCCCAGGGATGCAAGGATGGTACAACATTCGAAAATCCATCAACATCATCCACCACATCAACAAAAAGAAGAACAAAAACCACATGATCATCTCCATAGATGCTGAAAAAGCATTTGACAAAATTCAGCATCCATTCCTGATTAAAACTCTCAACAAAATGGGTATAGAGGGCAAGTACCTCAACATCATAAAGGCTATATATGACAAACCCACAGCTAACATCATACTTAACGGCGAGACGCTGAAAGCTTTTCATCTAAGATCGGGAACAAGACAGGGATGCCCACTCTCTCCACTGTTATTCAGCATAGTACTGGAGGTCCTAGCCACAGCAATCAGACAAAACAAAGACATACAAGGCATCCAGATTGGTAAAGAAGAAGTCAAATTGTCACTATTTGCAGATGACATGATACTGTACATAAAAAACCCTAAAGATTCCATTCCAAAACTACTAGAACTAATATCTGAATTCAGCAAAGTTGCAGGATACAAAATTAACACACAGAAATCTGTTGCTTTCCTATACACTAATGATGAACTAACAGAAAGAGAAATCAGAAAAACAATTCCATTCACAATTGCATCAAAAAGAATAAAATACCTAGGAATAAACCTAACGAAGGAAGTGAAAGACCTGTACTCTGAAAACTACAAGACACTCCTAAGAGAAATTAAAGAGGACACTAACAAATGGAAATGCATCCCATGCTCTTGGCTAGGAAGAATAAATATTGTCAAAATGGCTATACTACCTAAAGCAATCTACAGATTCTATGCAATACCTATCAAACTACCAACAGCTTTCTTCAATGAACTGGAACAAATAATTCTAAAATTCATATGGAACCACAAAAGACCCCGAATAGCCAAAGCAATCCTTAGAAGGAGGAATAAAACAGGGGGAATTACACTCCCTGATTTCAAGCTCTACTACAAAGCCACAGTAATCAAGACAATTTGGTATTGGCACAAAAACAGACCCACAGACCAGTGGAACAGAATAGAAAATCCAAACATTAACCCAAACATATACAGTCAATTAATATTTGATAAAAGTGCCTTGGATATACAATGGGGAGATGACAGCCTCTTCAGCAGCTGGTGTTGGAAAAACTGGACAGCTCCATGGAAGAGAATGAAACTGGACTACTGTCTAGCCCCATACACAAAGGTAAACTCAAGGTGGATCAAAGACTTGAATGTAAGTCATGAAACCATAAAACTCTTAGAAAAATACATAGGCAAAAATCTCTTGGACATAAACATGAGTGAATTCTTCATGAACATATCTCCCCGGGCAAGGGAAACAAAAGCAAAAATGAGTAAGTGGGACTATATCAAGCTGAAAAGCTTCTGTACAGCAAAGGACACCATCAGTAGAACAAAAAGACATCCTACAGTATGGGAGAATATATTCATAAAAAACGTATCTGATAAAGGGTTGACATCCAAAATATATAAAGAACTCATGCACCTTCACAAACAGAAAGCAAATAATCCAATTAAGAAATGGGCAGAGGACATGAATAGACACTTCTCCAAAGAAGAAATTCAGATGGCCAACAGGCACATGAAAAGATGCTCCACATCGCTAATCATCAGAGAAATGCAGATTAAAACCACAATGAGATATCACCTCACACCAGTGAGGATGGCCAACATCCAAAACACAAACAACAACAAATGTTGGCGAGGATGTGGAGAAAAGGGAACCCTCCTACACTGCTGGTGGGACTGCAAATTAGTTCAACCATTGTGGAAAGCAGTATGGAGGTTCCTCAAAAAACTCAAAATAGAAATACCATTTGACCCAGGAATTCCACTCCTAGGAATTTACCCTAAGAATGCAGCAGCCCAGTTTGAAAAAGACAGATGCACCCCTATGTTTATCGCAGCACTATTTACAATAGCCAAGAAATGGAAGCAACCTAAGTGTCCATCAGTAGATGAATGGATAAAGAAGAGTGGTACATATACACAATGGAATATTATTCAGCCATAAGAAGAAAACAAATCCTACCATTTGCAACAACATGGATGGAGCTAGAGGGTATTATGCTCAGTGAAATAAGCCAAGCCGAAAAAGACAAGTATCAAATGATTTCACTCATATGTGGAGTATAAGAACAAAGAAAAAATACTGAAGGAACAAAACAGCAGCAGACTCACAGAACCCAAGAACGGACTAATAGTTACCAAAGGGAAAGGGACTGGGGAAAATGGGCGGGAAGGGAGGGATAAGAGGGAAAAAGGGGCATTACGATTAGCAGATGTAATGTTGGGGGGGCACGGGGAGGGCAGTACAACTCAGAGAAGACAAGTAGTGATTCTATAGCATCTCACTACGCTGATGGACAGTGACTGTAATGGGGTTGGTGGGGGGACCTGATGAAGGGGTAGTTTAATAATCGTAATATTGCACATGTAATTGTAAATTAATGATAATAAAATAAATTATATTAAAATATATATATATTTATATAATTCTTCCATGACTAAAATCATAAGTAGTAGTATTAGAATTCAATTACATTGCATTGTTTTTCACTTCACTATATAGCCTACTGATTATGAACACCATAATTATTCTCATTTAAGAGTTCATCGTTCCAAATAATTCATTTTTTATTTCTTTCCCTCTCTCTCTATCCCCCTCCCTCCCTCCCTCCCTCCCTCTCTCTCTTTGTCTTTCTCTCTCTTTCTTTCCTTCCTTTCACTTACACTAAAAGCTAGTCCTGACTTTGGTCCATAATGCCCTGCATTTTCTGTCTCTTTGTCAATGTCATCCTGAATTCACCTCTACCTACTCTCTCCCTTGTTCACTCAACTTCAGCCATTCCAGACAGTCTAGTTATTATTTTTGCATAGCAAACCACTCCAAACCTTAGTTGTGTAAAACAATATCCATGTAATATGCACAAAGTCTGGTTAGAAACATGGAAAGAACACAGAAGGAATGACTGGTCTTTGCTACACAATGTCTGAAGCCTCCTGGGAAGACTAGAAGGATTAGGTAAAGGCTGGAGAGGTGGTGACTTGATGACCAGGGGAAAGAATCATCTGAAGGCTCACTTATTCATGTGTCTGGTGGTTGATACAGCCTGTTGGGTTCGACCTAACTGAGGCTATTGGTGAAATATCATATGTGGCCTTTTCACATGACCTGGACTTTCTCACAAGACAGCTGGGCTCCAAGAGTGAAAGTCCCAAAGGAATAAGGCTCATGTGTGACATGTTTATGACCTAGCCCCAGGAGTCAAATAGCATCATTTCACCCCTATGCTCTTGAAATACATAGGTTCAACAGGAAAGAAAACAGACCCACCACTCAATGGAAGGAGGATCGATATTACATTGTAAGAAATGCATGTGAGACAGATATACTGTGGTAGCTGTCACATTAGCTTTCTTGATATTCCTTCACCCTGTCAGGCAAAATACAGCCTTTGGGCCTTTGCTATTTCTTCCACCTCAAATGCTCTTCCCCCAAACATCTGCTAGGCTCTCTCTTGTGTCCTTTAAGCTTTTGCTCAATCTTACTTCTCAAGGAGACTTACTCTGACCCGTGACAGCATGACTTACCCTTGACCAAACTTCAATCAAGCTTTCTGAGTCCACTTCTTTACTAAGCCTCACCTTGGCCCCAAGCTGTCTGCAGCCTGCCCAGTCCAGCATTAGCAAGAATTTTGCCAAATAAATTTAACAAGCGTCCTCCTATCCTTGGTATCTGACCACCCTTGATATCTGATTAAATGCCTCACCCTCCAACATTTATATTAAGTCTTTGTTCTGCCTTTAGCAAGAATCCTGTTAAAGCTGAACTACCCCTACCCTTGATGTCTCTCTCCACTTAGTAATTTTTCATCTACTGATTCCCTCATCTTGCTTGTTGGCTATAGGTGTCTTTGCTGGGATATTTCAAGTTGAGCCTAGTTTCTCTTCCTTACTGCAATACCCTTATTGAAATACCCCTACTGCAATAGTCTTGAATAAAGTCTTCTTGACTATTTTAATGTGTCAGAATAATCTTTCCTTTAACACCAGTATACTTTATAATGTAATCTGAGCCACGTTAAACACAATTTGCATTTCTAGGGGCAGAAATTATTTGCATTATTTTCAGTTTCCTTCAGCTTATGTTGTCAAATAGCCTAGTCAAATGCAAAGGCATATGGATGACCTAGTCAGGACATCCACTACAATTCAAAACTCATTCACAATTTTTCTTTAGACCAACCATAACTAACAGTTGAACTCCAGTTATTAATTTAGACCATTAAACCTAAGAGGACAATTTGTCTATCTTCTAACCTTTAGGCCCAAGACTGAAATTACTCAGTCTGACAGAAGTCTACCACTGATTTTCTAAAAGAAAAGAGAGTTGTCAACCTCCAGTTTATTTTCTCTGCATAATCGTTTAAGTAGCATTTTGGACAGGCCTGCCTGGCCTCAGGCAGTTCAAATGCCTTGGCAGCTCTGGGAGGTAGCCCCACCCTTGAGCCCCTTGCTGAGATTTGACATTGTCTCTGTGCGTGGGTCCTGTGCTTTCTCTGTGGAGGACAGATGTTATTTCACAGTTTAAAAATATATCTAATTTGTGTAGGAAGAAAGTAAAAAAAAGACAGAGACCATAGGGAAGGGTAGCTGAGCAAGAAACATGAAAAGTGGAACAACAGCCAGCAGAAATAACTGCTTATCTACAACAAGCCCATTTGTACCCCGATTTATCTCCTCCTAATGATAATAATAATAGTAATAAAAAAAAGAAAGAACTTCTGGTTTAAAACCACACCTGATCAAAGTAGGCTCTACTCACTAGAGGAACTAGAAATTACTGCACCCTTGGCCTTGACTTTAACTCAGTAACTTGACAAGCTACTTTGGTTGGTTAGCATCTAGAAGAAACATCACCCTGAAGGAAATCCCTAACAACAGCAAAGTCACTGGGAGCTGTGGAGCTGCGGGGATTTTAACCTGTTGGCATCTTGGGAAGTAGTTTATGTTCTACTATTCTGCTCTCTGCATTCATAGAGCCTCATCTTGGTGAGATTTCAGCAGCCCAGAGTCACTGAGAACGCACCTCACACAGGGTGACAGCATGCTACAAGTGAACACCACCACACATTTCACCGAGACAGTTCACCCACTGAACTCATACAGCAGAATCAGGAATTTCAAGCCAACCTCAATTTGAAGAAAACCCTAGAGCCGGCACACACAAGTGGAATTTGAGCCGATTCCACTTCAGTCTCAAAGGACAGGGTAGCCCTAGTTGGCATCTGAGCAATAATGATAACAGCTAAGATTTGGGTGTGTAAAGAAACTTGAAATAAGCAAATAGGATTATTGGATTTTTCCAGCAGCGAATTATGCATTGTTTAGAGCACATTATTCTGGGTCATTTGATTCTGACTTTTCATCACCTTTGAACTACTTTTAAGTTCTGCAAGTTATAGAAAATTACAATGTAATAAAAATGACTCCTGACTACGAACATGTAAATGAATTGTCTGGTGAAAGGACAAATTCCTTCCTCTGAGCCAGTTTTGTGTCAATCTGCAAATTAATTTCATTATTTCTGATCTATAAATCTCTGGAGTTTTTATTTTTTAACATCTCTTAAACCAGACACAATATCTGTCTGATCTCTGCACTAATAATGAGTTAAGTAAAAATCTTTAACATGTTTATTTTATATCTGTGTGAAAATCATGATTTTATCTTTTTTTAAAATTATCTTTTTAACAAAGTTGCTTATGATAAGCCAGACATTGCATGAAATCTTTTACATGTGTATATCTGCATCATTTTCCCAACAACTGGAATTGGGTACTATTGTTATTGCCATTTTATAGATCAAAAGTCAACAAATGACAGCTTAGTGGGTCAAATCTGGCCTGTCAAATTCAGCCTGAAGCCTCTTGTTGTCAATAGATTTTACTGTCAAGCCCATTAGTTTATGTATTGTCAATGACTGTTTTTGCCCTATAATAGTAGAGCTAAATAGTTGTACCCAGAGACAATATTGCCCACAAAGCCTATAATATTTATTATCTGTCCCTTTACAGAAAAGGCTTGCTGAATCCTTTAATAAATGAAAAAACATACCTCAAAAAGTTATGAAAAATACCCAAATTCATACTATTAGTGAATGGCATCACCTTCTCTGTATATTTTGTCAGAGGTTCTTTTAACCTGTCCCAGACCAGATCAACTTCTGTATGGCATAATTTTGTTGTCCTTAAAGAAGGGACTTTCCTACCTCTATTTACACATACATGCTTAGAATTTCTTTAGGAAGGTATTCTTTCACGTTACAATGACAGACAAAGTAAAAATGAAAAATGCCTGAAAGAAGAAAAATAAAAAGTTAAGTTTGTGTGAAGGTGGTAATGACTGGGCACAGACCCTATTCTCTGAGTAGAAAAAGAGGTCAAGTTATTTATTTGCACCTGCAGAGGAAAAAAAGGAGTGGTGGTTCAAATGGAAGCTGGCACAAAACAAAGGAGGCTGCTTAAGGGCAGCCAGGCAACTAACTTAATATACCACCACGGTTTACTCTCCCTTACTGCCTCCAATCCGTTTGGCATTTTGTTGTCAAAAGTGGGGGTAAAATGTTGTTATAACAGTAATCTCTTATTAACTTGTGTCAGCCACTGAGGGTCTCGTTGATATGGCAGAAGCAATTATTATACCTAAAGCTATTCTGTGAAGTGGCATTTAACAAGTTTTCTTTTGGAAGATTCTCATCCCTCCTTTCTTCCTCCACCTCCAGCTCTCTGCTCCCATATGACCCCAATTAGAGTGTGTGTGTGTGTGTGTGTGTATGTGTGTGTGTAGGGGGCCCACATGGTTTCCCTTCAAAGAAACAAGTGCACAGAACTGTAAAATAAATGAGGTCTGCTTAGCACTCACGGATTAATTATGATTTTTCAAAACCCACAAAGAAGCGAAAGGGCCAAGGTATCAATGGAAAGGCTAATCAGAATTTAGAAGGGCAATGAAAAGCATATAAAAGAGAATCCACTTGAAATTCTGCAAACTGCTAAAGTGTGAAGCATTTGGGGAATTAATTTACTAGTAATTCAGCACCACCTGGAACAGAAGGGCTCTAGGTTTTGGATTTTATTTCCATCCCTTCCAAAAAGAGGAGAAAAACAATTGTCCCAAAGAAGAACACTGCCCTCTTAACCTCAGCCAACTTGAAGATACAGCAAAACTCTTCAAAGAAACTGAGTGATGCAAGTTCCAACCACAGAATGCAAGCTAAGAAAAGAACTGCATGGTGATAAGGAAGAAAACCCATCACTCCATACATGCCAACATACTCCAAGATAGGTACAGTCAATTCTCATTTTCAATACTTATATTTTATAAGCCACCACAAACATTGAATTAGCAAACACAAAGCCACTGCTCCGGGGGAAATCCAGGGGTACGTTCCTGTCAGTGTTTTTGTCAACTGATCAATATGTAATTTTGCTTTATGTATGTTTCTGTTTAAAGAACCTTCTTTAACATATATTGTTGATTCATTACCATTGAACTCATGGTCACCAGCACTAGAACTCATGCCTGCCCAAAACTTATCTAACACACATTTTTTCCACAAGGCACCTTACAGCCTCTTGTACTTTGAAAAACTAGATAGCACTTTAGCACTACACATAGAGGTCATTTTAAACAGAGAAATCACGAACGAAAAGCATTAAAAGGTGAAAACATGGCACTAAATAAACACTTGCTTACTGTGAGAGAACTGAAACAAGAAGGTCGAGCATCACCTTGGTCCATGACAGCTGGGAATTTGTGTGGCAGGTGGCTCCTGCCCGTGCCTGTGAATGACTACAAAAGCACCTTGAATAGTGATCTGGGGTTGACAGATAACTTTTAGCAAGTTGACAAATTTTCAAATTCAGAATCTGTGATAATGAGGATTGACTGTATCTATTTTCCCCCTAGAAACTGCATAAGCAGCAGGTAACACCTTGGGGATAACACAAATAGATTGGCATTGCCAGGATACATAATATAAACATTTCTTAATTCTCAGGACCTCAGGCACAAGTATCAAATACTGTGAATTCTTTAGGGGGCATGTCAAGTTGGACAGTTGGTATGAAAGATTTGTGAATGGGGAAAATGGTGACTGCTTCATTACCCGACAGGGACTGTGTGAAATAGTGGCCATTCTTGACATCCAGGAAGCGAGCATAGTAATTCATTTCCCAGTTCTCTAAAGCTTCTAAAATCCAATCTCAAGCTACCCTAAGGGCTTCCTGAAGTGTCCTTTACCCAAATCCTCAAACCTTCAGCACATTAGCCTTGAGAATATGAAAATTCTCTAAGAATAAAACACTGATGTATGATGAGACTTATAGAAGTCTCATTATAGTAAAAGTAAAGAAAGGCTTGAGTCAAGAAAATACTAATAGCTTTAAGTCAACAAAAATCAGTATTAGCTATTTTGCATAATGTAGAAAAAAACTGTGTTTCAATTGTCTACATACAGCACATCCTTCTAGGTTATCTGATTCTAACTTTTTATTGTTTTGTAGTTATTTTGCAACCCTTCTGAGTTGTAGGTAACTGATAGACATGTAAATTATGTCCAGAGTAGTAGAGATTTAATTGATTCCCCTTATCCCCAGGAGAAAAAAAACAGTTTTTGCCTCCACTGGCAATTCATTTCAACATTCCTTTGCTTGCCAGATAAGTCTGTGCTATTTTGAGTTTTCCTTTGTACCAGTTATAACATCTGCCTAGTTCCCTATCTTTCCTTCTATCCTGTTAGGTGCTTTCTCCTGAAGCCTGCAAATTAAGTTAACAAATGACTCTTCCTGCATTTATTCATTATCGTTGCCTTCAACCCAAAATAATCCTTATACCAAAGTGGTGTATTTTGGGTTGGCATATTCTGATCTCCTTCACCTTACATATGGATAAGATAAAATTGTTAATTCATGGTCACTTCTTAAAATCTGCGTAATTGTCATTACTTTACCTTTTTCTAAAGAGCTGTTCTCCGGACCTTAATTCCACTGTGTCCTGTGGGAGGAATATAAGAAGATGAAAGTCAATGTTTGCTAAGTATTATATATATCGTAGTTCAAACACTGAAGCAGAGTAGGTACAGTATCAGCTTTACTTACAGGGCACAGTTCTATAATTTGTGTGTGGTAGGGGATGAGGGGAAATGACACTTCAGAAGTTGTTTCTGTGACCTCAGTGGGGTTAAAGAAGGGATATATCTTAAGCAGCACAGCAGAGTACTGTAAACAACTTTCTCAAATTTTTTCCAAGCTTGGATAGTACTTTAAACAACTTTCTAAGATGGCTTTTAGAGAGTAACTCAGAAATTTGGTTGCTGAGGGACAAAGGCTCTCTAGACTATTTAAATTGTCCAGAGTCTCAGATAACCTCTAAAGGTACTTACTGGCCACCACATACCCTACTATTAAGAGATAATCTAGTATAGCTTTATTTTGAAAGGCTATGAGTGTGTGTGTCTGTGTAAGAGAGAAAGAGAGAGATCCTCCTTTATCTAAGTAACATTCCAGAGGAATAACTGGTGGAAATCATTGGACTTTTCACTAAGTTTCTAAAACATTTGCCAGAAATGCAGAAATTCATAGCTGACCAGGACTCCAAGAAATCTGAGAATCATTCTCAGGCCCAGGCTAATGAAAGCTACTGCATTTCTTCTACTCGTCATACTTGGATACATTTAATCACCATCTGGAAGCTCAGCTCAACTCTTAGAGTAGCAGCCATGCAACTATTCTGACCTACAGAAAGAGGTCATATACTATATCTATATCTATATCTATCTATGGTGGGCATTTGTTCATCAGGGCCATCTAGTATTCAATGTCTTCCTTCCTATTTGCATCCTGATCTCCTTTATGGGGAAATTCTTCTTTATGAGTATTCTTGGTGGGAAGCAGAGCCCACCTCCTACCTCATAACCCAAAGAAACCATTATTTTCTCCCTACCCTGGCATAACCAGTGAGATGGGTGCACAACTTAGTCCCAACTAATCATCTGTGTCATATGTATTTGCTTTTGAGACTCTTAAATTTTACCAAATACATAGGGTAGCTTTTATAAAAATAGGCAAAACCTTTTAAGGTGTTTTTGGTATAGGTAAGTAGCTAGTAAACAAAAATTTTATTGAATGTAGGGAGAACTTACTGTGTGCAATAAGCATAATATGAAGCTAGCTAGTAGAGCATGTGTGTGTCCAACAAGAGAGGAATGAAAGGACCACAAATCTAATATTCATGAAGCACTTGAGTATTAAACACACACACAACTAAATATACAAGTGGCACTAAATATTCAGGATGCACTAACTATATATAAGAACTTAGTATATATGATCCTTTACTCTACCACCCATTAGTGACACCCATTCTGGTTCCATGTATCCTCTGCCCAAGAGATACAAATAAAAACCATGGCTGCTCTTCAGGCTAACTGGCAAGCTCCAGTTATGGTGAACTGTACTTGTCTCTGAGTGTCTCCGATACAGCAAGTATGCGTCATTGGCCTGATGCACCATCCATCTGTGGGCTCATTTGCTCAAACCTCAGTTTTGGTCCTCGTAACCATGCCTTTAGTGGAGAAGACTGATGTGGCAAAGGGTGGGACTTTTGAACACTGCATACCTGAAGATTTAGTTTGCGTGGCCCTTCCATTCCATGTGCACCTGTCCTAAGTGGGTTAACTTAAGCCAGCTCTTTCTCCTTGCTTCTCACTGTGCTTTAATTTCATAAATCACATCATTTGAGCATCTTAATTTGGTCTGTAAGGTTTTCTGTTCTATGACCTCTGGGATAGTTTGCCTGGTACTACCTTTGGAGGCTATCACTGCTTCAAGGTAATTCTTCTCTGTCCTGGGACTCTTGAGTCAAGAATGAGTGATGCAAGGATGTGTCGTAGCAGCCTGAGGACTGGGCTCTGCTTGCCTTGGGGTCCTGGCTGTAGAGCCTGCCCCACAGCCTCTGCAGTCCTCCTGATTCCAGGACTCTTTAGTTCTTTTTTTTTTAATTGTGAAAGATGGCATACATAACAAAGCACATAAAATGTGTGTAAAATTTGGCAAATAATTATTATACAAACAACCATGAAACCACACCAACAGGTAGGAAAATTAAAACCAGATGTAGAAGTTAAATCTGCTCAAGAATGATTCTCCTGTAAATTGGTCTCTGAGGAAAAAATGTGGTTTCCTGCAATGCTCCCCAGAAATAAGCTACAGCCTGGTGCTTAAGGCAAGCAATCTTGGTCAGCTGAAACACTTGGATCACAGTCTTTTGAATATCGCAGAAGAGGGTGAATGACTATTTAGCAAGTCCTGTCACTCGTTTGCTGAGTCACAGAGCTGCAACTACCAGGCTTAGACACCAGCCCCTAGGTTTAAAGGCATGGTGCTACCTCTAACACAAAGACTGTGCTGGCAGGGTAGGGATGGAGCCAAGGTTCTGTCACTGCAGTTAAAAAGCCCAGACCCAAGGGTTGCAAGTCCTCTTCCAGAGTCATGTGACTCTGCTAGATATCCTTGTACTGCCCAAGGACCTGAACATGTGCCACTGATATTGTCTGCATGTGTTTCCCCCAATGAACTTGGCTCCTGCAGGGATGACATGTGTTATGCCTGGTGCCCTTCTTTGCATGATGCAAACATTACAAGCACCCCAACTCTCGTGCCCATGCCCATGTACCTTCACCAATCATAACCCTTTTCCTCTCTCCTAGAAATAACTGTAGTCCTGTATTCTGTAATCATTATTTTCTTGTTTTTCTTTTAATTTGAAACAACTCAGTTTTAGTTTCCTCTCTTTGCCTATTTGGGGACTTGATATAGTATATGAGATTTGTCTGCATTGCTGCATATAGATGTCCTTTATTCATTTTTTGTTGCTATAAATTTATTTTTAGGTCCATTCTAGTATAAACATCTAGAAGTGTGATTGCGTGTGCTTGTGCTCAATTTTGAGGAGCTAATGGGAAAGTTTTCCATAGTGCTGGCACCAATTTATGCTGTGGATGAAGGTCCTCTTCTTCCATATCCTCACCTCCACTTGGTAGTATCTGACTTTTTAATGCTCGCAATCTGGTATGTATGTGATGACACCTCATCGCAGTTTTATTTTGCATTCTTATTTCCACTGAGGCTGAGCACCTTGTCATGTACTTGGCCATTCTAATTCCCTCTTTTGTTAAATGGCCACTTGAGTTACATACAAATTTCTGTTGAATATGATTTTTTCATATTTTATGTATGTAGGAATTCACATATTTTTTACTTGATGTTTGGTAGCTGAATATCATCTCCTACTCAGTTGCTTGTCTTTCCACTTTTTTAAAGGTGTCCTTTGGTGGACAGAGTTCTTAATTTTAATGTAGTAGAGAAAACAATATTTTCCTTCACGGATGGTATTTTTTGTGTCATGTAAGAAAATCCTTCCCAACTCTGACTTCACAAAGATATTTTCCTACACTATCTTCTAAAAAGCTTTATAGTTTTGCCTTTCACATTTAGATCTCTAAGCCACTGGAAATTGATTTTTTGTACTCCTGCTTTATTTCCAAGCCAGGTTCTCCAATCTCCAATCAATTCTGCAAGTCCTTGGTCACCTGTAATAAATCCTCTTCTTGCTTTTGATAGTCAGCATGAGTTTCTGCTGCTTTCAATCAAGAGCTCCGGCTGATAAATGGACAACTGCCTTGATTCCCATTCCTGGAATCCTGTCTCTTAACCCCAGCCCAGTTCTGCTCTGTAGCCAGATGCAGACGGGTTTTTGTCCGTGGTGTGGAGTATGCCCCCAAATTGCCATACTCCATGATTTTGTACCTTACCCAGCAAACTATTTCATATTTCAAAACCTGAAGCTGGATTGCTTCCACGAGCTCCTGTACTGCTGCCCAGTTTCACTGTAAGTTAAAAACCATGCTCCATTGGTTCTCAGGATATGACATGAAATAGCCGTAGATGCCCAGCTGGAAGAGCGAGAGGCCCCAGAAAGAGGGTTACAGAGATAACTTTCATAAGCCATCGCCAATTGACGTCATCCACTAAGTCAGACAAGTGAAAGCAGGCTTAACTCCCAGTTGGGGATTTCAGATCTTATTGCCATTCTTTGTCTCTCCTCTCAGGAGACCATGCAAGAAGATTCACACTTTACTTCTTGCCAAGTGGTTTATTGATTTGTGGATTCAGTTGAATGTACATCAGTTGAACTAACTATTCCCTTTAAGTAAGGGGGGAGGGGTTCCCACTGTGCTGAAATTAACAGGTACAACAGCACTGCCTCTTAGAGTTCAACCCCAGCACAATAGATGCACACAGTGTGAGAACCATCTGGGGATTAAATAGCTCTACTTCATCCCTAGCAATCAAAAGCCAATGTGTTCTTATTTCTACTTTCTTTGGCTTTCTCTTCCCTCCTTCGAGACCCACACACTTCAAAGAGATTATGTGCACTATTTAATAGGAAATAGATTTCTTTCCCACCTTCCACTTTCTCTTTATATATCTAGGTTTTATCTTTCCTCACTATTTCTTAAATGTGTAGCAAACTTTGGATCACTTCCACCTACATCACTACTTAACTTCACATCTTCCCTGATCAAGTCACTATGGAAATAGTGTGTAACACAAGACAACATGGCAAATATACCACACTTAAAAAATGATTTTTCCTTATAAAAAAAAGGAAAACTTGTACTCATACATAGATATGATTCTCCTGACTTATTTTTTTTCCTCTTGATAATGAATAGATACATCCCCTTTCAACCAGTTTGCCTATGGCTCTTGTGACTACTAATTATAATACTTGGCAATTTTATAACTTTTACTGACTTCAAAATCCTTTGACACAGTCACCTAATTTTATCTCAAAACTACTAATGAGAAAGGTAAAACCTATTGCATTATCTTTAGTTTCTTGAGAAGGAAACTGGGGTCCAGAAGGAACAAATGAATGATCTGATGTACTGCCAGGACCCAATATTGACTTTTATGACTCCTTGGTCAATGCTCCTTCCAAGCTGACTGTCCTATATTAAAAAGTTCTCTGTGTCTATAACAGTATGTATTTCATGCAAAACTTACCAAGAACCAAACCTACAACACTGGCCATACTCATATCTTTTTTAACCATCTGATTCCATATTTGGGACAAGTATGCTATTATAGAAACTATAAAGATATAAGTTGTATGATAATACTATTAATAAATGGTAATGTCCTAGGGTTCTGGGAGTGCCTAATATAGCAAATATAACCTGAATTGAGGTTTTTGGGGGGCTTTTCTTTTTGGAAATTCAGATTTTAAAATTATCTTGTCATTATTGAGATTAAAAAGCCAAACATATTCCAATAAAATGTGTTAAACAAGAAAGGTCAAAATCTAGACTTCCATCTTTATTAGTATACAGATTGAGTAAACAGGATATTTGCAAACATATTTAGGTCTTTATAAACTGTACAGAAGAGGCAGGGGATGGTTGGTTTCAGAGAGCAAATCTGATAACACAATCTGTCCCTTTTATTTTTTGAATACTTAGCTATTAATTTCAAGACTGAGTGAAGTTCTACTGTATTGGAAATAAAGGATTTGCTTAAAAAGTATTACAAGAGATGAAAGAAGAATACTCAAGAAAAATTACTGTATATATATTTTTTTTAATCTTTTCTGATTATCCTGGCTTTTCTGAAAAAACAGCAGGAATTTCTTTTTTTATGCTGTCACTTATTTAATTCATTCTTTCATTTATCTAATTTCATTCATTTATTAATTCAATTTCCATTATTCATATAGTAACAACCATGTTTTCTTTGTATCACAACACAGGCTATTACAATAGGGGTGATAAGTATAAACTTAGGGATGAAATTACACAGGTTTCTAAGAGGTCCCACAGAAAGACACCCAATTAACACCTTGAAAATCAAGACAAGCTTACCAGATGAGATATCTAATCTTGAGAGAACACATAGGACTGTCCTTTATAGTAAACCGAATTTCTTTAGCTGTCATGTGGGCATTAAAGCCTTCCTATGGAATTTAGTGGCGCATGAGATAAGCAAGAGAACCGGAAGCCTGTGATTTTCATGATTTCCATCCTAGCATCATCCAAACTCCTCTGGTTTCATAAAATAGTTCCAGTATTTCAAACAATCTAGTAGAAAATGAATAGGTTTCCATCCCTCTTGTTTGTTTCTTGTTTATTGGTTGTCCTAACTCAACTTTTATATCAGTCTGGGCTGGCATACTTCGGAAGACAGCCCTTAGGATAAGTCATGTAATCCCCAACATAGTTCACAGACATTACCTCAAATTTCTTTATTTTCCTTCAAACTCTATTCCTCTCTTGCTTCATTTAAACTATGTTTGAGCGTTGGGCTTGTTTCCTCATCTTTCTGCAGAGGAACCATGGGATAGTTTTGGCAGAACTTTAGCCTTCATAATTTTATCACCCTCCCCCCACACACATGTTACTCCAAAAAAGAAGAAACTCAAAATTTAAGAGAGAACTTTTTTTGTACAAAAGCAGCAAAAATAAATCACTTTGTTTCCTCCTCTAACCAGAACACTGACTGTGGCTATCCCTAACAAACCCACCCTTCCTTCCTTGCTAAAGGAACCCTATTCAGGGAATTCACAGTGCTCACAAATGGACATGCTCAGAAAAGATGGGCCACCTTTCATTCCCCAAGAACTGAACTCTGATTAGTCTATGACTACCATATATTCAATGGATCAGATGTACATACAAGATCCAGTTCTGCCCAATGGTATATGAGGGCAATTCAGTGAGGGGCTTCTAGAAAATATTTTTCTTTATGATTAAAAAAAAGAGACACCTGATAAGAATTCTTTTTTTTTTCTTGCCTATGGATATCTTTGAAAGATTTGGGAAACCTTTAAACAAGAATGTGATAGCACTGTGTGACCATGAGCAGATAAACCCAAAGACAAGGCCAGAGTACTGGGTCTGGTAGAGTAAGAAGTTTGAAAGGGCCTGGATCCTAGGTGACATCATTGATATACTGTACAATCCTCGAATGCCTTGTCTCTTAACTTCTTTTTAACTGAAATGCAAAATATCCTCCTAGTTTAATTATCTTCTATAGAGAAATTTTGGAACCATCATTGTCCTTTTTCACTTTGGATCTGACAACATACTTGGTTTCCCTATCTTAAAATTTAGTTCTCCCTGAGTAATTTGGGTCCAACCCCAAGCCCCTATTTTCCACCCTGTCTGGATCTATTTCCAATCTAGTAGGACAAAAACAACATAAAATTCAAGCTGATGTACCCAAATCCTGACTTTGAGTTATTTGGCACATCTTGGTGATTTGAGATAAGACAGGGGATAAAGATATATTTCATTATATATGCCTTTTATGGCATATAAATAAAAGTCATTTATTATTAAATGATCATTTTCTTTTGGTCAGACAAAAGTGATTTAAAATTTGAAGTACATAAGTATTTTTTTTTAATCCTAGTGATAAAGTTTGAGAATCACTATCATACTTGAGGTATTTATTTGGCCTCCTGGGAAAAAATATAGAAGATATGAGTCTCTTTAAGACCTGATCAACCAAAACCTTTCAAAAAGTCATGGCCAGGAGAATGGGATTAAATATGGTGGCATGAGAGGTGAGACAGAAACCACCTCCCAAAACCAAATATAATATGAAAATATAACAAATACATCAAATCCTGAAAAAGCAACAGAAAAGAAGACTGAGGCTAACTGTCTACACCAGGGGAAACCAGCAGACCTCAAGGAAAAGGGTAACATACCAAAGCCATGATCTGGACAAACCCAGGCCTTCCCCACCCCAGCCCACCAGAGGGAGGAAGAGAAACAGAGCAGGAAAGGCGTGGGCTGAACACCCAGCCCTAGTGATCTGCTTTGGGAGCATGAACCTACATTACAGGATGCTCTGGAGATTAGTGGTGTTGGAGAGCTATGACAGACAGAATACCTGGAGAGACTGAGATTCCAGCCATTTGAGGAAAACAGGGATCCACATCCTCCCGCTCTGGGACAAAAGAAAGGCAGGCAGTCTGAAAGACTTTCTAATAGTAAGAGGGATGCTAAATGGGCAAGGATTGCACAGAGCTTGCTGCTCAGGAGAAAAGACAGGTAGACAAAATTGTCCGGGAGCACTCTACCCAGCAAGTTGGGAACTTTCAGGAGCTTCAGGGACTCCATCCACCTGGCTGACTATGCAGCTCCAAGGACCCCCACCATGATATGCAGCCTGCTGCACCATCCTTCCAGCCAGCACTGGCTCGCAAACTGTCTGCCCTGGCCATTGCACCAGACCAGACAGAGGGAAGCCCCGCCTATGGCAGCTACAAATGCAAAGTATAGAGGCTTCTCCCTGCATGCTTGGCCCACTGGCCCTGGCAGTGGAGACAAGCATAGCATCCAGAAAGCAGGAAAGACCTCTTTCCTCCCTACAGGCACCAGCGCCACTCCCGTACAGCCCCTACCAATGCTCCAGGGGCTGAGCAGTTCCAGAGAGTAGAGCTTATGGCACTAGAGGGCACAATCTACAAATATGAAATGTCAAAGGAACCTGTTCAAACAAAAATCTCACAAACACCAGAAAGAGGGCCAAGCGAAACTAGATTCATCAATCATCCTGAAGGAGATTTCAATATAAAAACCAAAAACGTGCTCATGGAGCTACAAAAAGATATTCAAGAATGCAGAGAGGAATTCAGAAATGAGATACAAACGTTCAAGAATACAGTATCTGAAATGAAACATACAATGGAAGTATTTAAAATCAGATTAGATGAAGTAGAGGAGACAGTAAATGAAATAAAAATTAGACAACATGAGTACAAAGAAGCTGAAGCACATAGAGAAAAAAGGATCGAAAAAAGGATCTCTAGGAGTGAAAGAATATTGAGAGACCCGTGTGACAATCCAAACAGAACAATATTTGCATTATAGGAATACCAGAACAAGAAGAGAGAGAAAAAGGGATAGAAAATGTCTTTGAGGAGGTAATTGCTAAAAGCTTTCCCAGTCTGGGGAAAGAGATAGCCTCTTAGGCCATGGAGTGTACAGATCTCTCAACACAAGGGACCTAAGGAAGAAAACACCAAGACATATAATAATTAAAATGGCAAAGATCAAGGATAAAGACAGAGTATTAAAAGCAGCCACAGAAAGAAAAAAAAAATCACATACAAAGGAAAACCCATTAGGCTATCATCAGACTTGAACAGAAACCTTAAAGGCCAGAAGGGAGTGGCATGATATATTTAATGCAGTGTGAAGCAGAAGGGCCTCAAACCAAGAATATTCCACCAATTATCATTTAAATTTGAAGCAGGAATAAAACAATTTCCAGATAAGCAAAAGCTGGGAGAATTTACCTACCACAAACCATCTCTACACTGTATTTAAGAGGCACTGCTATACATGGCAGTGTTCCTAAGGCTAAATAGCTATCAATAGAAGAAATAAAACCATATTTAAGAAAGTAGGCAAATTAATAACTAAGCAGATGCAAAATCAAATCAACATCCCCCAGTCAGTCAAGGGATAGACAAAGAGTACAGAGTATGATACCTAATATATAAAGAATGGAGGAGGAAGAAAAAGGTGGGGAAAAAAAGAATCTTTAGATTGTGTTTGTAATAGTACCTAAGTGAGTTAGATAAGACTGTCAGATAGTAGGGAAGTTATCCTTGAACCTTTGGTAACCACGAATCTGAAGCCTACAACTGCAATAACTACACACCTACTGATAATCACCCTAAATGTAAATGGTCTGAATGCACCAATCAAAAGACACAGAGTTACTAAATGGATAAAAATACAAGACCAGTCTATATGCTGCTTACAAGAGACTCATTTCAAATCCTAAGACATACACAGATTAAAAGTGAAGGGATGGAAAAAGATATTTCATGCAAATAATAGGAGGGAGAAAAATGCAGGAGTTGCAGTACTTGTATAAGCAAAATACACTTCAAAACAAAGAAAGGAACAAGAAACAAAGAAGGGCTTAACATAATGATAAAGGGGTCAGTCCAACATGAGGATATAACCATTATTCGTATCTATGCACACAACATAGGAGCACCTACACATGTGAAACCAATACTAACAAAATTAAAGGACGAAATAGAAGGCAATGCACTCATTTTAGGAGACTTCAACACACCACTCACTCCAAAGGACAGGTCAACCAGACAGAAAATAAGTAAGGAGACAGAGGCACTGAATAGCACATCAGAACAGATGGACCTAACGGACATCTACAGAACACTCCCCCCAAAAGCAGCAGGATACACATTCTTCTCAAGTGCACATGGAACATTTCCAAGAATAAATCATATACTAGGCCACAAAAAGAGCCTCAGTAAATTCCAAAGGACCGAAATTGTACCAATCAGTTTCTTAGACCATAAAGGTATGAAACTAGATATAAATTATGCAAAGAAAATGAAAAAGCCACATGGAGGCCTAAGAACATGCTCCTAAATAATCAATGGATAAATGACCAAATAAAAACAGAGATGAAGCAATATACGGACACAAATGACAACAATAACTCAACACGGCAAAACTTTTTGGATGCAGTGAAGGCTGTGCTATGAGGAAAGTATACTGCAATACAGGCCTACCTTAGGAATGAAGAACAATGCCATATGAACAGTCTAAACTCATAATTAACAAAACTAGAAAAAGAAGAACAAATGAGGACCAAAGTCAATAGAAGGAGGGACATAATAAAGATTAGAGCAAAAATAAATCAAGTTGAGAAGAATAAAACAATAGAAGAACCAATGAAAACAGGTGTTGATTCTTCAAGATAACAAACAAAATAGGTAAACCCTAGACAGACTTATCAAGAAAAAAAGAGAATCTGCACACATAAACAGAATAAAAAATCAGAAAGGAAAAATCTCTATGGACACCACAGATATACAAAGAATTATTAGAGAATACTATGAAAAATTATATGCTAACAAACTGGATAACCTGGAAGAAATGAACAACTTCCTAGAAAAATACAACCTTCCAAGGCAGACCCAGGAAGAAACAGAACATCTAAACAGAATAATTACCAGCAACCAAATTGAATTGGTAATCAAAAGACTACCTAAGAACAAAATCCCTGGACCAGATGGTTTCACTGCTGAATTTTATCAAACATTTACTGAAGACTTAATACCCATACTCCTTAAAGTTTTCCAAAAAGTAGAAGAGGAGGGAATATTTCCAAACTTATTCTAAGGGGCCAGCATCACTCTAATACCAAAACCAGGCAAAAACACCACAAAAAAATAAAATTACAGACCAATATCCCTGATGAACATAGATGCAAAGATACTCAACAAAATATTAGCAAACTGAATTTAAAATACATCAAAAGATCATCCATGATGATCAAGTAGGATTTTTTCCAGGGATGCAAGGATGGTACAATGTTTGAATAAGTATCATACACCACATCAACAAAAAAGACAAAAAAAACACATGTTCACCTCCATAGATGCTGAAAAAGCATTCAGAAAAATTCAACATCCATTCATGATTAAAACTCTCAACACCCAAAAAGCAAATAACCCAATTAAAAAATGGGCAGAGGATTTGAACAGACATTTCTCCAAAGAAGAAATTCATATGGCCAACAGGCACATGAAAAGATGCTCCACATTGCTAATTATCAGGGAATTGCAAATTAAAACCAGAATGAGATATCACCTCACACCAGTTAGGATGGCCAGCATCGAAAAGACTAGAAAAAAGCAAATACTGGTATGGATGCAGAGAAAGGGGAACCCTCCTACACTGCTGGTGGGAATGTAAATTAGTTCAACCATTGTGGAAAACAATATGGAGGTTCCCTAAAAAACTAGAAATAGAAATATCATTTGACCTGGGAATTCCACTCCTAGGAATTTACCCAAAGAAAAAAAATCACAAATTCAAAAAGACATATACACCCCTATGTTTACTGCAGTACTATTTACAATAGCCATGAAATGGAAGTGACCTAAATGTCCATCAGTAGATGAATGGATAAAGAAGAGGTGGTATATACACACAATATAATAATATTCAGCCATAAGAAGAAAACAAATCCTACCATTTGCAACAACATGGATGGAGCTGGAGGGTACCATGCTCAGTGAATAAACCATGCAGAAAAAGACAAATACCAAATGACTTCACTCATTTGTGGAATGTAACAATGAAGCAAAACTGAAGGAACAAAACAGCAGCAGACACACAGACTCCAAGAAGGGACTAGCAGTTACCAATGGGGAGGAGTGAGGTAGGGTGGGTGGTGAGGGAGGGAGAAGGGGATTGAGGAGTATTATGATTAGTACACATGGTGTAGGAGGTGTCACAGTGAAGAGAGTGTAGCACAGAGAAGACAAGTAGTAACTTGTGGCATCTTACTATACTGATGGACAGTGACTTCAATGGGGTATTGTGGGGAACTTGATAATATGGGTGAATGTAGTAACCACAATGTTCTTCATGTGAAACCTTCATAAGAGTGTATATCAATAATACCTTAATTAAAATAAAGTCATGGCCAATTGTAATTCTGAGTGATTTCCCAAAGAAAAAATTCCAAATTCTGAAAAAGCTTAAAATAAAAAGCTATTTATACTGGTAAATATTAGAAACCATCCAAATAATAAACAATGACATCAAATCAATTAAGTAGATTATGGTGTAGCCATACAATTAGTATAATAATTTAAATGGTATTTTAGTATTCTTTTAGCATGTGAAATGCTGATTTGTTAAGTAAGGGAAAAAAATATGGGTAAAAGATGTATGATTAAGAACCATGTTTTAACAAGACCATGTACAAGTAAAAGATGACAAGATGAAAATATTACTAAAATGTGTAAAAAATGACTATATTTGAGAATAGAAAAATGGGCAATTTTCATTTTCTTCTTTTTATTTTTCAGTACTTTCCAAGGGTTCCTTTACAAAAGTTTATGAGCTGCTAAGCCCAAGGTCATTGTCACATTTGGTTCAATGGTGGCTTCCCTTCATCCACATCCTAAAACTGGACCAGCGTTCAGCAAATGCCCCAGAATCCATAACACAGAATTAGTATACATAACACAAAACCAAATGAAATCCATAAATTTCACCCCAAACAATCCAGACATTCTAAATCCCAGATGTTTGCTGGGAAGTAAACTAAATCACTAAATCTTTAACTGGATGGTTTTGTTTTCCATTTGCAATTTTGGCATAAAGTCTCTGGGTGTTGAAAGAATAAAAGCAGCTAAGATTTCTGAGAAAATGCAAGGGAATGCTCTGGCAGAGAAACACACAGACAAAAGTTTCCTGAACACCTGTCTGGACTATGTCTGAGCTAGAGCAACTAACTGCTTCCAAAGAAAGGTCCAGGTTTTTAATAGAAGCATGTCCTAAACGGCAGCTTGCTGGGTGCCTCTACTGGTCCAGAGACAAGGGGAAAAATACTGCCATTGACTCAAGATGAAAGGATGGGTGGGTTCCATCAGGAATCTCTTATAAGCCTCTAATTCTGTCTTCAAGACCTATAAAGAGTCACTTAGCCAACAACAGGGACTAGGGTTTCCTAGAACAGGTACAGCCCCTTAGCTGCCTTCTAATATCCTACTTGCTTGGAGAATTGCCAAGGTATTAACATTTAAATCACCAAAAAGGGAATTTGGCCTCTCTGAATTGTTTCTATCCCATGGAGGCTATTTCTCATTAAAGCCTCAAACTTCCCAAGGGGAAGAAAAACCTCACTCTATTAGTGTCAGAATCAGTTTACAAGGAAACAGCTGGAATAAGAATTATATGGGGAATCAGGAGCCTCACTTATAATTCTAGCTCTTCTGGGAAGAGCACTACTTCTGGCAATCCATAGAAACTCTCAGGTCCACAGATTCTTCATTTTTAGGAACTTGATGGGCTGATCTCTAAGGCCTCAGTGATTCTGTTTCCTTATCCTTAAAAGTAATCCAGATATCTGCCATCCAGGTGCCCACAGAACCCTACCAGAATCACCTTTTACCTTAAAGCATGGGAAATCCAGTGCTCTCTCCACATTTTCTGCAAGTTCTCTGGAGATGCATATTCTTACAGTCACCTTTTGCTCTAACTTCCTGCATATATTACATTTTCCATCACCTCACTTACCCTAAATCTAGCCATATTCTCTTCTCTCTACACCTTTTCACTCCACAAGGTAAAGCTTTCCTTTCTTTTTTATGCACCCCTCTCTGCCTGTGAGTAAAATTGCAGTATTTCCAGAATCCCTTGCCTGGCCTTAGTGCATCTCCATATTAATAGGTGTTTCCAAGGGGTGGAGAGAGGTACCATCTCCATATCAATAGGTAATTACATGGGCGAGGGAGGGCATATCTGTTCAGGAGAGGTTGGGTGGTGTTCCTTTTTTCTGCAGCAGGGTTGAGAAACACAGGAGAGCATAAGTGGACAACTGTTTGTAAGCAATAAACGGTTTCTCCCACTTTATTTCTCCCTTTGACTGATTTCAGTTTCAAAGGTATTTGCACTGGGATTTCTCCCTCTGAGTTACACTGCCTCTTATCCTCTTCCCCTAAAACAAGCAAGGTAAAGTCAGGAGAAAATAGAAAATTGATGACAGAGACAGTATCTAGAGGAAAACAGGCTTGAGAATCAAGATATAAATTGAATGAAAACACCCAACCTACCAAGGGAGACTGCACAGGGGGGTGAAAATCCATTCCAGTGATATAAATAACCAATTGCCCAAATAAATGTACAGGAAAAGACAAATCTTCCTCACAGAATTACAAATAATTTATGTACAAACTATAAGGGAGGAAACACTTCTTCCCTCTACCCTCCAAAATTCTTTGCCTAGGGCCCTGCAAATTACACAGATTAACAAGAGAAAAAAAATAGAAGTTTATAAGCACATGGAGAAAGCCTTCACACAGGAGAAACTCAGTGATGAGTAACTTAGAAGGGTGATTAGGATTAGGCTTACATAGTATCTTAGGAAAGAGCAATAAATGTGTAGAAAAGTGTCAGAATAAAGCAAGAGGGTTTTAGGTTTCCAAAGATGGCAAATTATGGTAAGGTAAATATATGGGGGGAACCAATGGAAGATAAGTCTATCTTGGCACCAGCTTCCTGTCTTCTTTGTGGCCATAAATATTCCTCAGGAGAGGGAATTTATGACAGTCCTCATTTCTTAGAAGTTTCTTCTTTTAGTCAGATATAAAGGAAGCTCTGGGAAGGCATTCTGCATCTGTTGAGTCTCAAGTGCCTTTAGCTCAAAATAATCCATATGCCAAAGTGCCATAATTTGGGGTGGTATATTTTTGACCTCCTACAATACTCCCCTCCAGGAGATGGAGCTTAATCTGTCCCTCCTTTCTTCGGTGCACCTAGTGATTTATATGTAAAGAATGGAATATGGAAAGGGGGAAAAAAAAGTACTTTAAACAGTGGATAAACCAGGCAACTACCTACCTCAGTCAGGTGATCAAGGTCAACATGAACAGTGACAAGTCATGTCAATAGTATATGTCTTTGATTATTATTGAGACAGGGACCATGGGTGTAGTCAGAGTAGGGTGAGGGCCTCCAGAAAAAGCAGGGTGGGATATTTACAGTAAGCAATATAACAATGTGCAAAGAAGTCCCTTTTGAAATTGTGTTAAGCATTATGCAAAGTCAAGGTCACACTAATCCTCTAGGATCAAGATACCAGACTAAGAATATAGACATTTTCAGTAAGGTCAGTTAAAAGTCAAAAGGCCAGGAGCAACTTGGCCTAGAATGATTGAGTGGTTTTCCAAATAGGGAAGGGTATCACAGCATAACCTGTGACTTTACTGTAAACAACCCAAGCAAGCAGAGAACAACCCAGCCCACCTTGAGGGCAGGGCAGGTGGTACAAGTCCATACCCCTAAGCCTTTTTCTTCATGTTCTGGAAAAATCCTCATTTGCCTTAAAAACTCCTAGACAACACACCACCCCAGGGCTCTCTTGTCCCCTCTTGGTATGAGCCAGGAGCTCTTTCCTCTCACTTTATTTCTAAATAAAAGCCTGTACCTTGCTCTCCTACCTTGGGTGTTTGCTAAGCTCATTCTTCAGCTTCGTGAACAAGAACCCCGGCATCATTATGTGACCAAAAAATGGCACTTTATTGTGTGATCTTCCTTCAAAGACCAATAATTCCAGTCTAATGATGAGAAAAACATCTGAAAAATTCAAATTGAGAAACAATATACAAAATACCTGACCAATGCTCCTCCTAACTGTTAAGGTCATCAAAAACAAGGAAAGCTGAGATATCATCAGAGCCAAGAGGAAGGAGACTAATGAGATATGGCGACTAAATGTAATGGGTCTCCTTGATGGAAAAAGGACATTATTGGAAAAACCAATGAAATCCAAAGAATATGTAGAGTTTAGTAATGTACCAATATTCATTTCTTAGTTATAACAAATGAACTACAGTAATGTAAAACATAAAGAATAAGGGAAACTATGTGAGAAGTATGTGGCAACTCTATATACTCTTTTTACAACATTTTTGTAAATCTAACATTATTCTAAAATTTAAAAGTTTATTATAAAAAAATGCAGGTCCAAAGACAATGGGATGAATTTGGAGATGATCAAAGTAATTTCAGAGGGAAAAGTAGGAGATGGGCCTAGAGAGGTTATGGAATTCAATCCCCAGACCCTTTGAAGGACACCAAGAATTTACTCAGGGATCAGCAGAAATCTGGGGAATCACAGTCACTAGAAGGATAAAACATTATAGGTTTTTGCAAAATGAAATGTTCCTTTTTTATTCAAAGCATCATACAAGGAGAAATCCAAATGTCCTGAGAACTCTATTTTCCATATAGGAAGCCAAAGACAAGCCATGGCCTCAGAACCAAGAACTTACTTCCTTTAGCCACTCTTATGACAGCACATTGCCCTTGAAAAGATTTTGAGGAAAACCAAAAGTCCTGAAAAAAAAATCTTGCTGAAACAAGAAGTGACATGACTGACTGGCTTGAACAATGCAAGATTAAGATTGCGCCTGAGGATAAAGTGACAGGAAAAGCCAGGTGGGAATCTGGCTAAAATTGCCTGCTATCTCAGTAAAGTGCCTGAGCAAAAAATGTCACCTTTTCACTCAAGGCATTGGTTTCAGCTCTGTTTAAGTCACATAGACTGAGTTTCCTGAAAAAAAATCCGCTTTTCTCCCTATAAACCCCCAACTCCCTATACAACTGTTTGGAGGCTAAGCTTCCTGTCCTTTCTACTGCCTTTCACATCAATGGACTGGCATGGGAGCTGCTTGGGAAGAAGTGGGTCTGCTGGGCCTCTGGAACAAAAATGTAAAAAGCCAGCTGCCTTTTTTCTCCCTCTTATTTCCAGAGAGGGTACCAAGTCCCAACGATGAAAGGGGCAAAACCCGTCCTACCTTTCTTTATTAATATATCACCAATCACCAGACCATTTGCAGCAGTGACCAGATTCCCACTTCCACTCATGCCCTAAGCCTATTCCACAGCAGCAAATTGTACCAATTTAAGCACTGAAACATTGCTTGAATCTGTTCACATCTTTCCCCTCACTACTATACCCATAGTCCACCTTACCTGGTCTTTTATAATATCCTCGTTTTACCTTTAGGGCTTTACAGTTTCCCTACATGTCTACATATGGAGTTCTTTTATTATGCTAGGAACCCATTGGAATTCCCTAATCAGACGACTGGAGCCATACTTAGAAAACTGCAAGCATTATCTTCAACCAAATCCCAACAAATTTTTTATTTATACCCCACCCTGCTTTCTCTGTGATCTCCTAGAACTATCATTCTCTTTCACATTTCTTTAAATTTCTTACATTTTCCAACTCCTTGCTGAACTCCATGAGATTTCTTGAGCCCCATCTTTCAGTTCACTAATATTCCCTTCAATTGTATCTTATCTATTGTTCATATCATCCTTTGATTCTAATGTCAATTATCATCTTCTTCAATTTATAGGTCATAATTGGTTCTTTTTCAAACCTGCAAGGTTCAAAGTTTCTTCTTACTCTCCTATTTCTTTAAAATTTGATTAAATATGCTTATTTTATAATCTGATCATTGCATGATCATTTCAGTCTGCAGTTTTTGCAATATGACTCTGCAGGTTTTTCTGTTGACTCACAGAGGCTTGTTTTCTCATATCTTTAATATTTTGAGCTTATAAAATAACACTGAAATTTTTGATGTTGGATTTTAAACTGCATTCCTCTTGGGAGAGTTTGCATATGCATTTTCCAGGACCTTGGGAGTTTAACATTATATTTTAGGCTTCAGAACTTCAGGACATCCCAGCTATTATAAATTCAGAGACTAAACCTGTACAAGTATGGGCTATGGTCAGCAATTCTTGGGGGGGTAGGGTGTCGACAGGGACTTCCTTATTTTCCCCCATACCCAGAGCCAAAGTCAATATAGCTAAGTGTCCCATCAAGCCCACTGTGGGTGGCAGGTTTTCCCTAGTTCACTCAGTGAGGTCATTATCCCTTTAGGCCTTAGCTATGTGCAAAATTTTCACATAGGACCTCCTACCATGCATTAGCCTGATCAAAATCCAAGCCATGGGGTGTTAGGATGGTAGATAATACAGAACGTTAGGCCAACTCCTGCTCCAGAGTCTGCTTACCTTGTGAATTCACACTGACTTTAAGATAGGAAAAATTCCATTATTTTTCCTCAAGCTCAGCCATACATTAAGGATTATTAGCTTTATTTTTTTATCCAGTATTTTCAAGTATGTTATGCATGGAAGGCATGAACTTCCTATCTATTTCCAACATACAACTTGCAATAACCTCCTAATGCGTCCTTGATTCTACTCTCACCCCATACAATCTATCCTCCATCTAGTAGCAAGAGCTAGCTATCTTCTTAAGTACCCTCAACAAGGAGAAGTAATTAATAAAGATCTCAGGGGCTATTTTCATCATCCCATTTGCAAACATCACCCTTTTCTTCCAGGTCACTTGGGGAAAGCATCATGACTAACTATGAACTACACATTAGTGGCATATGGAACCTGGCTGTCAGCCTTGGACTCTCCCAAATCATTCAGCTTGCTGAATTTCCTTGTTCTTTAGGACAGGAGTTAAAAATTGGCTTATATTTCTATCACAGCACAAAGCCTTGGGATTACTGAAGGATTTCTTTTTTCTCCTCAGTATCTCAGGGTCTAAATTTCTGCATCTGCTGAGTTAACAATCTCTTTCATCTTACCTCCTGGGTGTATTCTCCCTTCTCTTTCCTTGTAACCTACTGGGACACCACCCTAGTCCTGTCATTCTCTAACATATCACTGATCAGGCTGGATGAAGTGATTTAAAGGGCATAAGCACTGAAAAGTTGCAGTGCCCACGGCCTCCCTATATTTGGTTTAAAATATCAAAATAAAATTTATTTTTGAAATTTCACAATTTACATGCTGAAATAAAAAGTTGTCTTACTATGTTTTCATGATGGGAAATTCAGAATATGTTAATGCAAATTAAACTTCTCTCTCTCTCATGCTCTTTCAATGTCTCAGTATGTACATGCTGAATAATTTACCAAGTTCATGTTATATGTAGAAGTTAACTCTTAAGGCTTATGCCAGTTGGCAAGTTGGGATGGGATATTCACGTCACTTCTTCACAGGCATAGCCTGGTCAAAATTTAAATCTAAATAATTGAATCAATACCAGATACCACTGTTCACAAGGTCCCTCAGGTATTCTCACATCCAGAATGATTTCCCTGGTTACCTCCTCCTCCACTTGAGTCTCATTTCTACCACATTGTTGAGCTTACAGCTCCTCTCTGTTGAACTCATTCTCTTCCTGGGGCCCACTCAATCCAAACACTCATGATTATCATTAATTCTCATAAAGACCCATTTACACAACTCAGCAAGTTCAGGCTATACTTGGAGGAACTAATCTTCAAAATCAAACATGCTTACTACTTTGCATCCCAAAATCAAGTTAGGCCTCTCCCTAAGAAGCATCTCACCTTCAACTGCCAACAAACAAAAAACAACAACAGAAAACCTTTTCTTCCTATTGTGGGGACTCACTTGGGACCCCCCATAGTTAATATGAAGATTTTTTTAAACAGAAGACATGTGAGATTCAAGAGATGGAAGTCTTCTCAGAAATGCCCTTATCTGACCAAAAACAGCAACTTCTAGGAAATGAGGTTGCCATAAATTATCTCTTCAGGGTAGATCTACTCCCAGAAGGAAGAAAGAGAAAAAGTCTACCATAAATCCCCCATGCTGGGGAGGTGTATAGCCCTGAGGAAATGGGCAAACCATTTGTATCTGCATAGACAAATATCATCACAAACTTTCTTATCTCCTAATTGTTCTCCTAAAAACCCATTTGTCTTTCCTAAAGAAACCTACTTGTTCTTCCCATAGAAGCCTTTTCTCCCTCTTCCCTTTCCCTTATTAGGTTTTCCCTACTAAGCTTCTAATTTTAACCATTTAAAGAGTACTTCTTGTATAAGTTCTAACATGCTTACAAATAAACTTTTTATCTTGTTAACCTGTTGGTAATGGTTTAGTTTGCATGCCCCACTCACTAAATTAAAAGGATAAAGTTTTGTCACACATGGATAACCCCAATTTCTATATTTGGAAGCCATGGTATGGATAAAATTGCAATATTTCCAGAATCTCTCACCTGGCCTTAGTCCATCTCCATATCAATAGGTAATTACAAAGGGAAGTGAGGGCATCTCTGGACTAGAGAGGTTGGGTAGGGCCCTTCCCCTGCAGCCAGATTGTGAGAGACATGGGAGAGCAGAAGTGAACAACTGCTTGTAAGCAATAAATGTATTTCTCCCACTTTATTTCTCCCTTTGACAGATTTTAGTTTCAAAGATATTTTGCTCCAGGGTTTTCCCCTGAGATACATCTGGAGGCAGGCAGCAGGATGTCTGAACCCGAAATCTGTCTACATGGGTGCAACCCTTAAATAGGCTGCCTCTAGAGGTGGTGAGGAGATGACAAGAACCCACCATGGGGATGGTGGGGAGGCCCCAGTGACTGCAGTGGTAGAGGGTGCAGCTTCACTCAGCAGTCCCCCATACGTGGGGCTTCCAATTGGGGAGGGCCTAGTGGGGAATAGATCTAGGGTTAAAGCACCTCCTAGAAGGATGGGGCGTTGGAGAAGGGTGGAGACACCAGAAGCTGTAAAATTAGCCCTCTGTGACATAGAAGACAGCTTAGAGGCCCTGAGTGGCCATGTAGATTGTGGGATGCCTTCTCCTCGAGATAATGGAAAGGGTTATCAAAGAGAGAGAGAGGGTTATCGAGGAGAGAAAGGCTTCGGCAGGGGACACACTTCACCATCGCTTGGAGAAGCAGGGCAATGACCTAAGGGATGCCATTAAGAAAGAGAGACAGTTATTGAGAAGACACGTCGCGCTTCTGGAAGATACGTTAGCAGCAGCAAGGGAGGAGACATCAGAAGAATCCACATTGAAAGAGGCCAGTGGGGGAGGGGAAGGAAAGAGCAGTGCCTTCAGCCCAGGAGATGGTAGAGGAGAAGTCGGGAGACTATGAGGAGGTGGGGCCGAGGGCCTATCTGTTGCGGAGACCACAGCCCAAGGCACCAGCCTCTCCTGTATTAAAGGCCCACCAGTTGTAATTAAGAACGTAAAAATGCAACAACCGCAAGCTCCTCAGGGAGAGGAGCCGCCCCCACCCCAGGCTGTGGAGCACTCCAATGCTCTACCCCTATACCGAGGATGAGTTGGTGGACATGAGCATCTGGTTTTGGCAGAAGCCATTGGAACCTCTGCCTACATCGTTTTTGTGCCTCTGGGATATGGGGGTAGAAAACATTGTTATGTCGGGTTCTGAAATGGGTAGACTGGCTTCCCTGATGACACACCCTTCCCTCTGGCAGTGGTTACAAAGTGCCCATCACACCTCAGGGAACTGGGTGCTTCTGGATTGGCTGAGAGCAGCCATCATGGAAGTTTGGCCCAATCAGGGTGATTTATCATACATACCCACTAGCTGGAAAACATATACAGGGCTCCAACAGGTGTTACAGGAGCTGGGCATAAAAAATATCATCTATAGTATGGACCCCTAGGGCTCCAGTAAGTTGTTCACTGTAGGAATGAGAAATTTTGTGTTCATACAGCTACCCCATTTCTCTTTGGGTGCCTAGTAACTAGTGACTATTCTTGCCCCCACATAGGGCAACCCATAAGTGAGGTTACTCGTACTTCAGCAGATCTGGGGGAGGTTGAAACAATAAGGGCATGGAAGGAAGTATGGGCTACAACTGAAAGGAGAGGTGCAAAGGGCCCCGTGGAGGTCTCAAGGACCCAGATGTGGGTTGATTTTATAAAGGCTGGGGTAATGCAAGAAAAACTTGATGGGCAGCCCAATAGGATCTTGTTAGAACTGTGGCACCAATTAAAGCCAGAGCAGCAGTTCCAGCTGCTGAGTTCCAGGACACAGAAGCTGGAGGCAAAGCCCCATGTCCAGCCTGTGTCCCTGCAAGACTTCCTCAGGGACAGCACTCAGGCTTCACCTGGGTCTTCACCCCCACAGGAGGACGACTGGGCATTGTGATTAAACTGAGGTGGCATCCAGGCCCCCACCTTGGGGGACGTGGTGGGGACCGGAGGCCACATGTAGAATTAGCAATTCTTTGGTCCCCTGTGAATGTACAATGTATCCTGGTGCTGGTGGATACAGGAGCCGAGTGTTCTCTAATTTATGGCAACCCTGAGCATTTTCCCTGGACCCCTTCTGTGATAGATGGCTATGGGGGTAAGACGATTAGAGTGAAGACAGCCCAAATCTCATTGGGGATAGGGCATTTACCCCCAAAGGAGTACACAGTATACAATTTCTTCCATCCCTAAATATATTTTGTGGGTAGATATCCTGCAGGGCCGGTGGTTACAGACCACTGCAGGTGAGTTAAGACTGAGAATAAAGGCAGTTCTGAGGGGACATGCTAAGCACCCACCTGTAGCTCTTCCTGTACCTCAGTGAGTGACAAATACTAAGCAGTATAAATTGCCTGGGGGACTCAAAGAAATTGGAGAAACTCTACAGAGTTGGAAAAGCCAGGCATCATAAAGCCCACTCAGAGTCCTTTTAATTCCCCAGTGTGGCCAGTGAAAATTCCAGATGGCTTCTGATATACGACTATGGACGATAGGGAATTAAATAAAATCACACCCCCTTTGCATGCTGCTGTCCCCTCTACAGCAGCCCTTATGGACACCCTCAGTCATGAACTAGGGATGTATCATTATGTTGTGGACCTTCTAATGCTTTCTTCTCTATTGACATAGCACAGGAAAGTGAGGAAAAGTTTGCCTTCACATGGGAAGGCTGGCAGTGGACATTCACTGTCCTTCCATAGGGATACCTCCACAGTCCCACCATTTGTCATGGACTTGTAGCCCAGGACTTGGCCACATGGAAGAAATTGCAAACAGCATGGTTGTATCATTACATTGATGATATTATGCTCATGTCTGATTCTCCTTCAGATTTAGAAAAGGTGGTTCCTAGACTGCTGCAATATCTACAGGAGAAAGAACGGGCTGTGAACAGCACCAAGGTTCAGGGACCTAGTTTGTCTGTAAAATTCCTTGGGGATGTCTGGTCAGGTAAAACTTAAGTTATCCCAGAAGCAGTCATAGACAAAGTCCGGGCTTTCCCTACCCCTACCACTGTGGCAGTATTACAAAAGTTTTTGGGTCTTTTGGACTACTGCTGAGTGTTTATCCCATACTTGGCACAAATTCTGAAGCCCTTATACTAGTTGGTACGAAAGGGCATCAGGTGGGACTGGGATGCGACATGTGCAGCTGCTTTTACTGCTACTAATCAAGCAGTCAAGGCTGTGCAAGCCTTGAGTGTAATGGATTCATTAAGGCCCTGTGAGCTAGATATTCATGTAACTGAAGATGTTTATGGATAGTGCTTTTGGCAGAGGTTTGAATAGACACACCAACCTATTGGATTCTGGTCACAACTATGGAAAGGAGCAGAGGTCTGGCACACCTTGATAGAGAAGCAACTGGCTGCTGTGTACCATGCCTTGCTGGCTACAGAACCCATCACCAGAACAGCTCCCAACAAGGTAATAACTACCTATCCCATCATGGGGTGGGAGTGAGACTGGACCCAAAGGCCACGGAGTGGCATGGCATAGATGCCTACACTGTCCAAATGGGGCTCATATTTACAGCAGTGTAGCACCCTCTCTACTAGCCCCTTAAGTGGAGAACTCTAACGCTTATTGGGGCCAGTAATGTATACCAATGGAAAGCAGGAAGAACTTACTTTTGAGCCATTGGTAGCTGAGAGTCGTTATCAGGAGGGAAAAGCCCCTATACCTGAAGATGCTTGGTATACAGATGGCTCCAGTCATGGGCAGCCCCCAAAGTGGAGGGCTATGGCTTTCCATCCTAAGACTGAGACAATATGGATGGAGATGGAGAGGGAAAGAACAGCCAATGGGTTGACTTGCAGGCAGTATGGCTCGTGATCACCCAGAAGACTTCCCCCATAGTTGTCTGCACTGACAGCTGGGCTGTCTATCAAGCACATGGGACTTGACCGTGTGCCTACCAACATGGTACAATGCCAATTAGATGGCTGGTCACCAGCCCGTTTGGGAGCAAGAGTTGTGGCAAGACCTATGGACCTCTGGTCAGACTAAGACAGTTACTGTACATCATGTGATTGGCCATTTGCCTCTGGCATCCCCAGGGAATGAGGAAGCAGGCACATTGGCCCAGGTGTGCTGGCTAGGAGGAAAGCCTGCCTCTGATGTATCCCAATGGTTACATCAGCATTTGTTGCACATGGAGCAAAAGACAATGTGGGCTGTAGCCCATTGGTGGGTCTTGCCATTGACCTTTGAAGAAGTCAGCAGAACCCAGAAGGAGTGCTTTCTGTGCTCTAAGAGGAACTTACACCAATTCTTGCAGCAACTTGGGACAATAGTAAATGGGCTGATACCCCTCATCAGGAGGCAGATAGACTATATTGGGCCTCTGCCCATATCAAGAGAATATTGGTATGCCATGACTTGTGTGGGCACAGCTACAGGCCTGTTGGTGGCTTTTCCTGCACATCAGACATATTAGCAAACCACCAAAAGTGACCTAGGATGTCTCTTTGCAGCCTATGGCTGGCTGCAGATGATTGAGAGCAATCAGTGCACCCATCTTACTGGACACACGTTACAAGAATGGGTGCAGCAACTAGGAATAAAGTGGAAGTTTCAGGTACCACATAACCCTACTGGTGCAGACATGATAAAGAGGTACAATGGTTTGTTGAAATCTGACCTGAAGTCGGACACCGATAGTCTATGTGGCTAGTCAGTTCATTTATGGAAAATGCTATGGCATGTAACTGAGAAGCCCTGAAAAGGAGCCTTGAGCCCTGTGGATATGCTAACATACATTGCTCCCTCTCCTATAGAACTGTATGTGAAAACCAAAGAGGAGTTATTGAAAACAGGATATGGCCAGCAGAGCAACATCCTGCTGCCAAGCCCCAACTGCATTAAACCCTGGAGACACTGTTGAGTGGACATGGCCCTGGACATTTCAATACATGGACCAGTGATGGCTGGCCCTTCTGGCACCTTGGGGAAAAGGCATGGAAGCTGGCCTCCTGCGTGTTCCTGGAGTAACAGCAGAGTGGCCCCCAAAGATCATGGTAGTGTGCCCAAAATGTCCGGGAGGTAAGAGCATCTTACAGGGAAGTTTTGTTTTATCTTTATGGCCAGTGCATGTATCTCCCAAAGCCCTATATACTGACCCATCTGTAACTCCCACAGGAAGGGGGTGGAAGTCTGGTATACTAGACCAGGACAAGATCCCATTTCTGCTACTATCCTATCACAGGACCACTCTCTTGAATGCATCCTACCTGATGGACAAGATTTCCTATGCTTGTGTCCTTAAAACATGTATCTTATCATCCTTAAGGTTATTTTATTCTACAGTCTCTGTGACCTGGACCTGCCCCCTGGCTGCAGCTGCCATGTGATGATTGCTCTGAACTCCCTACCTGTTCAGCTACTGACTGCCTGTGGAATGGGTGAGCTGTGGACTTAATCTGCATAGAACTTTGAACCTAGCTGAATCCTCTACCCTGAGAATTATCATAATTTTTTTGCTGTTGCTATTGTATGTTATTGGTCTGGTTACAATGCTCCAGTTTTCTCACTCAGGCACCATTGCAGAAGATGAGGAATGAGTAGATTGTGAGGTGAGATTTCTGGAGCAGTGGGCTGTTGGTAAAACTGCAATATTTCTGCAATCTCTTGCCTGGCCTTAGTGCATCTCCCTATCAATAGGTGTTTCCAAGGGTGGAGACAAGTAGTGCATCTCCATATCAATAGGTAATTACAAGGGTGAAGGAGGGCATATATGGACCAGAGAGGTTAAGTTGGGGCCCTCCTCCTACAGCCAGGTCATGAGAGACACAGGCAAGCAGAAGTGGATGATTGCTTGTAAACAATAAACATGTTTCTCACACTTTATTTCTCCCTTTGACTGATTTCAGTTTCAATGGTATTTTGCCCTGGAATTTTCCCCCAGAGTTACACACGGTTTTCTTTTAAACCTAATATTAACCTGATATCAAAATTAGTTTGTATCTGTCACTTAGCACCTGCCATCTGATAGCTAGGTTGTCCCCAGAAAACATGCATTACAAGCCTCAAAAGGACACCAAAAATGACTTCTAGGATCTACATTCCTCAAACACTTTTAGAGTTAGCAGTATTTACTTTGGCTTCTTGGACAATTTTTCCTTGGCCAGACTGGGACCTCCTTGCTGGTGGGGCCTTTTTCTTATTGTCTGGTCTAAATCCAGCACTAATAAAGAGGAGGTACTCAGTAAGTGTTTGTTGAGTTGAATTGATCAGGACGTTCATTGTAAATTTAATCTTGGCAGCAAAATGAGTCCTAAGATAATCATTTTTAGACAATTTTCAAATGCACTAAAAGATGTGATCACCACAAAAGTAATATTTACTGATCAATTAATACCATTTTAGCACAACTTGAGCCCTATTAACCAGGAACTGCAGGAAACAAATATAACTCCTACAACCACCCCATATCTTAATAGAAAAATGAAGAGCCCACCTTCAGGGCCAAGCTTTTGTTCCTTCCATACCTTCCCTGCTCTAACTCAGCCTATGGAGAAGGGGGTAATGTGATTACAGCTTTTTCAAAAGAATAGACTAATACGTAAAATAAGCTTAACTCCCTCCTCTTTCTAGCCCTTATCAATGTAAAAAAAGAGTAAAAGATTAGTTACTTCTCTTGTATACTCTCTTTATTTAGTCTTTATGGTGCCTTTCTAGAATGTTTCTTCCCCCATCGATTTTGCACTTGATGAGTTTCTTTTCTTTTTTATTTATTAAGTATCTTACATTCATAAAACATAGATAGAGTTTTCTCATTAGAGGATTTAAGAAAAAAAAAACTAAACTAAACTAATTTCATCGCTGCACCAGTTAGTTAAGGGATTGGGCTGAGAAGAGTCTCAAACTTTTCCACCTCTTTTGGGACAGGAAGAGGTCCACAGGGGAAAGCCCAGGTAAAGTCCATATTTTCAACTCTCAGTTTTGTGTTTTCGAACCTGCACCTACATCTACAATTCCTTACATGAAGGTGAAATGGAGAGGTTGCGGAGACAACTTCTTTCCCTACCAAAATCCTCCTGTTCTTCCCACTAGAATCTCAAGATAAACAGTCCACTTTATTAGCAAGCAATGACACCAAAAAAAAAAAAAAAGACCCATGAAGAAAGACACAGAGGGAGGGGAATGAATTTTAATATTTTGTCTGTTTAGCCGAGGGGCTGGAGAACTAAAAAGACATAGAACAAAAATTCTTTGAAAAGCTACTGATCTCCCGCCGGAGGCTGGAGTTGCTAATTGAACTGCTCATTCCCAGCGTGCCAGTTCATTGTGGTAAGAGATGCAGCCTGCTTCCAGAGTAAAAAATGGAATTAAGAGCTTCGTGCAGTTTTCATTATTACATCTTAGATGTATTTGGTCATTCTAGTCAGCCTCCAAAAGGCAGTCATTGCTCATCTCTCACTTTACCTGAAGTAAAGATCCAAAAGCTTGAACATGGGAAAAACTTCAGGGGGTCCTCATGACCTTTCAGAGTCCTTAAGTTTAGTTTTGTCAAAGTCCCTAAATTCCGCAATTACTAGTGATCAAGCAATTATTCAGGTTTAAATAATTTAGCACTAACTGACTCTCTCATTTTAATTGCAGAGGTAATTTCCCTGAAAGCTTACAATTTGTACTCATGGGGAAAAGTAGAAGAGAATGGCAAACCCACTCAGGGACAGGACTTGACTGATTTCACTTTTAACAATTTTGCTAATTATTTACCTGCTGGTGACTCTTAAAGCACTGGCACTTCCTTTTAATTTAGACTGTTGTTTGCATACTTGTGAATTTAGGCCCAGGTGACTAAAATAATGAAATATCTTTATAAGGTATGATGGCATATGGTCAGATTACTCCTGTAATAATGTTCAGACCTCTTGTCATGGCATAGAAGGTCCTTCACCACCACACCCTACCTTACATTCTCAGCTTCACTACCTAGGAAATACAACCACCTACCTTGCATCTAACTTCACTCTATCATTTATTGTTCCTGAATACACACATGCCCTTTGGCAACTCCATATCTGTGTATAGGCTGTATCCTCTGCATTAAATGTTCTGCTCCACCTTTCCCAGATTCATTCTGCAAAATAAAGGTTAAATACCACTTCCCAAGGGAAGCCTTCCCAGATTTCTTCAAGGAGAGTCATTTGCTCCCTCCTCTGCTCTTCTAGGGAGTTCTAAGTACACCCCTCAATCTTCTATGATCTGTCACCCACAACAGATCTCAACCTTTTTTAGGATAGGTTTCTTTAAGCCCAAGATGACTGTGCCAGTCACATAGCAAGCATACAAAGTATCATTGAATACATGTGGGTGACTGTCCCACTTGTGAAATGCTGTTAACAGCTCCCAAAGCTCATGGCTAAAAGAGGTGCTGTAATATTTATTGCTCTTTTAATGCTTGCAATTAATACACACTACCTGTCCTGTTTCAAAATGACATTTTTAATGATTCAATTAACAACTTAGAAAAAAAAAACTATCCTCCTAATTTCCTAGTTTACTCCTTCCACTTTTACTATTTTAAAGTTTGCCTCTCACTTTATGCTAATCCTCTCTGGACAAGTATATCGAATTCTGGACATGGATCCAATTACCTAGAAGCACAATGGTGAACACACCAGGACCCTGAGTGCAATTGCACTGGGGACCGAAATACAGGCAGTATCAGGAGGCCCAGTAAACTCTTGCCTCTTCCAGGAAATCACTAGGATGTAATTAAATTTCATTCACAAAGAAAAAGCTTCTCAACATGTATTTTCAGAAAGCAAATGGAGATAGGAAATCTTTATTTTCAAGGATGTTGGAAGTAGAGGAAAGCGACACTACATGCATCACTTTTCCCTTCTACAATATTCTTTATTCCATTCATGCCTAAGTGAAAAAATTCAGGCCTCTCTTTCTACTCTATATATTCCACATTTTGCCCTTGTCTTTCTGTCTCCTTTGAAACTAATAGAAATGTGTTGGGAGCCTACAGGTGGATGAGACGAATGACTGGCCTTCAGGGAGTTTGCGATCTGTGAGCAAGACCAACATATAACATAACTAACTCAAATACAGAAGGGTGACGTAATGGTATACTTAATTTGATGTAAGAATCTAAATGAGGGAGTATTTAATTTTGACTGAATGTCAAGGATGGCCTCTCAGAGAAAGTAGCACTTTAGCACTTAAGGATGAAAAGAATTTATGTAAGTAGCACCATGAACATAGACACAAGGCATGACATAAATGGCATATTCAATAATAGTAAGTATTCCATCTTAATTGAGCTGGAATATATGTGAGGATATAAAAAAAGTTAATTCTTGGAGGATCTTTGAAGGTCAAATACTTTAGAATTTAGAAGTTATAATGAGACAGTTAAACACATTTTATTTTTCTGGGAGAGTTAACTAATTTTGAACAAACCTAATAACTACTAATACCAGTCAAGTCAATGATGGTACCTAGACTACATGTCACTTGTCCCTTTTTAAAATAGATCCTCACTATAACACCTCTCAGGATTTCCAGGATACTAAGAGGAATATCAAAGGATAAATATGATCTAGTGGGGAGACCCAGTTAAAATTAGGAGAGAAAAATCTCCATGACCGTATCCTGAAATCTCAGAGTTCTTAGAGGTTTTGTTTTTTCTTCCAGAGGGAGTTTTAATTACAGTTAAGATGCAAATTCCCTCTAATCTGAGGATGGGGGGGGGGAAATTCAATATAGTCATGCATATTTTTAATTGGCTTCTAGGCTTCAGTCTTGCGGACAGGCAACTTTCAAAATCAGAACCTGGAAAACCCTATTCTGCAATATATTTTTCCACTCCAATCCTAAATTTCCTTACTTCTTTTATTCTCTGTGTACTTGGAAGTTGCATGGGGCCACAATGGACTGTTGTGGCAATTTGCTGTATTGACTGGCAATGATGCAAGTTCACACAAAGCAACATTAGTCTCTCTGATCATTTAAAGGAAGCTCTTTACAAAACAAATAATTCTTGAACTAAGGTCCATCCATAAGGGATTATTTGCACTAATTGTACTAAATGAAGTTGATAAATTCTACAAGATTCAGAGACAAAATCCTTGTTATGTCAATATAGAGACATTTCCAATATTTTGAAATGTAGAATTTCACTAGCAGGTGCTAACAGCTCCACTCTGCAGTGTTCCTTTCTTTCAACAGAATAAAGATTAGTTCTCAAAACTAATTGTGCTGCTTGGAGGTAAACACCAGCTTTCTACCAGCCAACTGGAAGTATTGCTGTCCCTTGAGTAAAAGAGCATGTTACTTCCTAGACTCTGGGATCACCCCTAGGACTGAGCTCTGGCAAAACATGTCAAACGAATTGTCCCGGTAACACTCTAGGGAGTTACTGCTGGTGTTTTCACCATCACTAGAAAACATTCAGAGCAGATTATTCTGCAGGTCACTAGTCAACAATGGATTGTCTTCTGGAGTTCTGTGAACCTGAGTTATTTTCTGACCCAACAGAGCAGTTGTAAAACCCCTCCTGAGTTTTGGACTCCAGTAGCGCAGCCACCAGCTGAATCACTTTCACACCTGGTCAGATATGAAGTCCTGAGGGATCACAAGGCATGAGAAAGGCCGTGTGAGCAGTACAGTGCAGTGAAAAGAATCTGGGCTTTAGAACCAAGGAGAGCTAACTCTGACACTATTGGTTTTCTGACTTTGGACAAGACTATCACCCTTGAACCTCTATTCAGCTGCAAAATAGGGATAAATGACAGAATTTACTACACTATTGTGAGATTTAAACAGATAATGCATGCAAGTAATCACATGCAGACATTCCTTAAATGGTAATAGTTATTATTAAACTAGTACCCAGGTTATGGGAATAATCTCTATTGGATGATAATCCAATGGATCATGCTAAGTGTGTGAATGAATACAAGTCAGCACACATGGTATGTAGGGAAGAGAAGAAGTATTTCCTATAATGAAGGAAATACCATCTATCCAGCTTCCATTAGTGCAGCTTAGAATCTTAACCCATAGACCATACAGCACCTATTTTTAACTGCTCAGGAGAAATTTGTAGTTGGAAGAAAAGGACAGAGTCAAGACCAAACTAGGCTAATTTGTCTTTGCCTTTTAAAACAGGCATTAGTTCTATAATTTTATCAAGAATATCCATGAAAGACTTCTATTTCATCATTTTTGAAAATTAAAACAGCATAAATTTTATAAAAATGCAGACGACTATGAAAACATTTTACTTTCAAAAATCAGAGAAAAACCAACTGGGAGACTGACAGCTCTTTAAGCATTACCAGGCATCACAGATTTGATTTTCAGACCAAGAAGCTATCATTGCAGTGTCAAGATTTCTCCAGGGTCCTATCTTCCATAACATGGAGGCTTATGGTATTTGCTATATAGTTGCATAACTATGATAAGATTAATTAAAATGGGTGTAATTTTAAAATACATTTAGGCTGAATTATATGAGCTTCTTAACATGGAACATTTAAGCATTATATGATTGCATGAAAACAGCTGGTGGGTCCAGCACAGAAAGAGATTTTAACAGCAGCCATTTACATTTTGAGTGCATTTGAGAATGAATAATTGTTTTAGAAAGCACTTGTCCTAAGTTATTGATCCAGTGATGAAGTAGTCAGCAAAATCTTAAACGAACATCTATTACACCAAGAGCTATTTTTGCTAAGCATTGGGTATCTGAAGAGGTACAGAGGCATCTATGGACTAAAGGGCCTATAGAGCAAGTTATAATTCAAATATAAACTGTCATCAGTGCTTACTAAGGATTTTTACCTACTAGATCATCTTAACAACCTTTGCATTTTTTACTTAGAAATTTAGAGGAGAATTTACAGACCAACAATACCTTTAAAAATAAATTGAGGCAGATTGGATTAAAGATGGCGGTGTAAGAGGTGAGCAGAGGGTTCCTCCTAAAACCACATATAATACAAAAATATAATTAATACAACTAATCCTGAAAGAGCAACAGGAAAGAGGACTGCACCAGACTGCATACACCTGGAGAAAAGAGCAGACCTCACAGAACAGGGTAACGTACCAAAGCTGTGGCCTGGTGGGACCCAAGCCCTTCCTGAACCCCAGCTCACCAGCAGGAGGAAGAGAAACTGATCAGGGAGGGAATGGAGGCCCGGGACTGCTGAATACCTAACTCCAGAGATCTGCTCTGGGAGCACAAACCTACAATTCATAGTGCTTGCATGATACTCTCGTGATTACGGGGTTGGAAAGCTAAGACAGGCAGAATTCCTGTACAGACTGAGATTCCAGCCACTTGTGGAAAGCAGGGATCCATATCTGGCTGCTCTGGGACAAAAGAAAGGTGGGCAGTCTGAGAGACTTCCTAACAAGGAAGCCCTTAACAAGAGGGCTGCTAAAGGGGCAAGGATTTCACAGAGCTTACTGCTCAAGAGAGAGGACAGGTAGACAAAATCGTCCAGGAGCGCTCTGCCCAGCAGGTTGGGACCTTCGCCATATACACTCTCATATTTAAGGAGCAAAAAGAAATCTTCCTCCTTAGATGATCTTCAGGTGCTCCAGCTCCCTGGCTGGCTACACAGCTCCAAGGACCCCCTCCATGATACACAGCCTCCTGTGCCTTTCTCCCAGCCAGCCCCACCTGGCTCACAAAATGGCAAACCCTACCCTAGCATTAGCCAGACAGAGGGAAGATCTGCCTACAGCAACTACAAATGCAAAGCATAGAGGCTTATACCTGTGTGCTTGGCCCACTGGTTCAGGCAGTGGCGACAGACATAGCAGCCGGGTAGCAGAAAACAGCTCTTTCCTCCCTCCAGGCACCACTACCACTCCCCTGAAACTTCCGACATTGCTTCAGGCGCTGAGCAGCTCCAGGGAGTAGAGCTTCTGGGCACTAGAGGGCGCCATATACAAATATGAAACGCCAAAGGAATCTGGTTCAGAGTAAAATTATTAATAACACTCCTGAGAAAGATTTAAATGAGATTGACTTCATGACTCTCCCTGAAAGTGAGTTCAAAATAAAAATCACTAACATGCTCATGGAGGTACGGAAACATGTTCAAGAACTCAGGAATGAACTCCAATTGGAGATCCAATCACTGAAGAACACAATGGAGGGTATTAAAAGCAGATTAGATATGGTGGAGGAGACGATAAATGAAATAGAAACTAGAGAAGAGGAATAAAAAGAAGCTGAGGCACAGAGAGAAAAAAGGATCTCTAAGAATGAAAGGATATTGAGAGAACTGTGTGACCAATACAAATGGGACAACATTCTCATTATAAGGGTACCAGAGGAAGACAGCAAAAAAGGGATAGAAAGTGTCTTTGAGAAAGTAATTGCTGAAAACTTCCCCAATCTGGGGAAGGAGATAGTTTCTTAGGCCAGGGAGATGCACAGATCTTCCAACACAAGGGACCCAAGGAAGACAACACCAAGACATATAGTAATTAAAATGGCAAAGATCAAGGATAAGGACAGACAATTAAAAGCAGACAGAGAGAAAAATAAGATCACATACAAAGGAAAGCCCATCAGGCTATCATCAGACTTGTCAGCAGAAACCTTACAGGCCAGAAGGGAGTGACATGATGTATTTAATGCAATGAAGCAGAAGGGCCTCAAATCAAGAATACTTTATCTAGCAAGATTATCATTTAAATTTGAAGGAGGGATTAAACAATTTCCAGATAAGAAAAAGCTGAGAGAATTTACCTCCCACAAACCACCTCTACAGTGTATTTTGGAGGAACTGCTATAGATGGAAATGTTTCTAAGGTTTAATAGCTGTCACCAGAGGTAATAAAACCACAGTAAAGAAAGTAGAACAGCTAATTACTAAGCCAATGCAAAATTAAATCAACTACCCCCAAAGTCAATCAAGGGATAGACAAAGAGTACAGAATATGATACCTAATATATAAAGAATGGAAGAGGAAGAAAAAGGAGGAGAAAAAAAGAACCTTTAGATTGTGTTTGTAATAGCATATTAACTGAGTTAAGTTAGACTGTTAGATAGTAAGGAAGTTAACCTTGAACCTTTGGTAACCATGAATCTAAAGCCTGTAATGGCAATAAATACATACCCATCAATAATCACTCTAAATGTAAATGGTCTGGATGCACCAATCAAAAGACATAGAGTCACTGAATGGATAAAAAAACAAGACCCATCTATACACTGCCTACAAGAGACTCACTTTAAGCCCAAAGACATACACAGACTAAAAGTGAAGGGATGGAAAAAGATATTTCATGCAACTAATAAGCAGGAAAAAGAAGGAGTTGCATTACTTGTATCAGACAAAATAGACTTCAAAACAAAGAAAGTACCAAGAGATGCAGAAGGACATTACGTAATGATAAAGGGGTCAGTCCAACAAGAGGATATAACTATTATAAATATCTATGTACCCAACACAGGATCACCTACATATGTGAAACAAATACTAACAGAATTAAAGGGGGAAATAGAATGCAATGCATTCATTTTAAGAGACTTCAACACACCGCTCACTCCAAAGGACAGATCAACCAACAGAAAATAAGGAGACAGAGGCACTGAACAACGTATTAGAACAGATGGACCTAATGGACATCTGCAGAACACTCCCTCCAAAATCAACAGAATACACATTCTTCTCAAGTGCACATGGAATATTTTCAAGAATAGATCAATACTAGGCCACAAAAAGAGCCTCAGTAAATTCAAAAAGATTGAAATTGCACCAACCAACTTCCCAGATCACAAAGGTATGAAACTAGAAATAAATTACACAAGGAAAACGAAAAAGCCCACAAACACATGGGGTATGGGAAGGTGGGTGCGTAGGGAGGGAGAAGGGGATTGAGGGGTATTATGTTTAGTACACATGTTGTGGGGGGTCATGGGGAAAACAGTGTAGCACAGAGAAGGCAAATAGTGAATCTGTCGCATCTTACTATACTGATGGACAGTGACCGCAATGGGGTATGGGTGGGGACTTGATAATATGGGTAAACGGAGTAACCACATTGTTTTTTCATGTGAAACCTTCATAAGAGTGTATGTCAATAGTACCTTAATAAAAAAAAATTTAATAAAAATAAAAAATAAATTGAAGCCAGCACAGTGAATGATTACCAGTATATGGCCCAGAACCTGGCTCATAGAAGGTACATAGGAACTATTAGGCAAATGAATGAATATAATTATTTGTATAGAATCCTTCAGTGAGGGAGAATTATGCCTCACTATAATATCCAGGTATCCTGACTCAGTCCTTGGTTAAACGTTCCAGAATTCTACTTTGGGTCTATAAATCTAAGCCACATTTATTTGTTTATATTTATACTTTTTATTTTGAGATCATTATAGATTCACATGCATTTGAAAAAAATAATACACAGAGATCCCACATAATAGTATGGTTTCTTTTTAATGGTAACATCTTTCAAAACAACAGTACAGTATCACAGTTAGTATACTGACATTGCTAGTCAAGATATAGACATCCCACCATCAAAGGATCTCTCCTATTGTATTTTTAGCCTAATCCACCTCCTTCTTCCCCATCTCCTCCTTAACTTCTGGAAACTGATAACCTGTTCTCCATTTCTATAATTCTGTCACATCAATAATGTCATATAAATGGAATCATAGAGTATGTAATCTCATGGGATTAACTTTTTTTTCACTTGACATAATTACCTACAAATCCATTGAAGTTGCTGTATTGTATCAATAGTGTGCTCCTTTTCATTGCTGAATAGCACGCCATGCTATAGAGATGCTATGGTTTGTTTCATCATTCACTCATTGTAGAATATCTGAGCTAATTCTAGTTGTTGACTATTATAAATAATGCCCCTATAAACATTCATCTACAGATTTCATATGTGAATAGAAGTTTTCATTTCTCTAGGCTAAATGCCCAAGAGTGCAATATCTAGGTCATACAGTAGCTGCATGTTTCATTTTTTCAGAAACTATTAAACTGTTTCCAAAGTAGCTGTACCAACCAGCAATGTAGGAGTAATCCAGTTTCTCCGCATCCTCATCAGCTTTTAGGGTTGTTCACTATTCTGATAGATGTTTACCAACAGCTCGTTGTAGCTTTTAAGTTGTATTTCCTTAATGGCTAATGATGATGAGCATCTTTTTTGGGTTCTTATTTGCCATTTATCTGTCATTTTTGCAGAAATGGTCTGTTCATGTCTTTTGCCTGTTTTCTAATTGGGTTGTTTGGACTTGTTGCTTTATTTTGTTGTTTTTATTGGTGGGTTTTAAGAGTTCTTTATGTAGTCTACATACTACTTTGGGGATAGGTGGTTTTCAAACATTTCCTTCCAGTCTTTTCACCCTCTTAACACAGTCTTTCTTAGAGCAGCAGTTTTTAATTTTGAGGAAATCAAATTTATAATTTTTTTCCTTTCTTGGATCATGCTTTTGCTGTCAACCCTAAGAATAATTTGCCTAACCCTAGATCCCAGAGACTTTCTCCTACAGATTTTTTTTTCTAAAAGCTTTAAAGTTGGTACACTTTATATATAAGTTTGTGATAAATTTTGAGTTAATTTTTTTGTGTAAGGTCTGAGGTTTATGTCAAGGTTTTTGTCACTATTTTTGTCTATGGCTATCCAGTTGCTCCAGCACTTTTTCTTCTATCATTTCCTTTCTATTTAGACAGTTTCCTTTTTCTTATTATTCTAGGGTAGGTCTTCTGGGACCTATTCTTATTTTTCTGGAATCTAAGAATGTCCTCATTTCCTCTTTATTCCAGGATATTTTCTCTGGATATAAGGTTCTGGGTTGATGGTACTTTTCTTTCTGCACGTGAAAAATGTGCCACTCCCTTCTGGCCTCCATGATTTCCGATAAGAAATCCACTGTCATTCATACTGTTTTTCCCTTATAAATAAGACATCATTTCTCTATTGCTTCTTTCAAGATTTTTTTTGTTTGTCTTTTGTTCTAAGAAATTTGACTATAATATGTCTTGATATGGATCTCTTTGAGTTTATTCCGTTTGGAGTTCACTTAGCCCTCTTGAATGTAGAGTTTTGTCTTTTTCCAAAATTGGAACATTTTCAGCCATTATTTTTTTGAGTACTTTTTCAGCCCCATCGCCTTCCATCCTATGGGATTCCAATGACGTGAGTGTTAAATCTGTTGTTATAGTGTTGATCTCTAGGCTCCATTTAGTTTCTTCAGCCTACTTTCTGTTTGCAGATTAGATCATTTCTATTGCTCTATCTTTTAATTCAGTGATTCTCTCTTCTAGTGCTTCCATTCTACTACTGAGTCAATCCACTGAGTTTTTAAATTATGAGAATTACATTTATTTAGTTCTAAAATTCCATTTGTTTCTTCTTTAAATCTTTGCTCTTCTTTTTCTATTTTTTCGTTTGTTTCAAGCACATTCATACTTGCTCATTGAAGCATTTTTATGATGGCTGTTTCAAACTCTCTGTCAGATAACTTTAAGATCACTAATATCTCAGTGTTGGGAGTCTTGATTTTCTTTTATCATTCAGTTTGAGACCTTCCACAATCGTACTATGATGAATAACTTTCAGTAGAAGCCCAGATATTTGGGTGTTAAGTCATGACACCCAAATATTATTTGAACCTGCTTCTGTTCTAGCTGGTTTCTTTTGATGCCAATCCTGCTGAGTAGAAGTAGGGGTTCAGGCTTCAACTAGGTCTCCACTAATACCTCACTGGCTAGAAGTAGTAGAAGTACTATATTACTGCTCCCCACATTATCCACTGACACCATGGTGGGGTGGGGTGGCCTGATGATTGTTGACTAGTGATAAAGGTCCCAGCTCTCTATTTCAACTTCTCTGACACTACCCCAGTGATGGCTATGGGGGCTCCTCATTTCAGCCTAGTGAGTTCTTGAAGTCTAGGCTGCCTCTTTGGCCTTTGCTGGTATGGAACAGGGTAGGAGTAGGGGCACAGACTTTTCTGTGGTGGTTGGCAGAAATAGAGTCCACAAATTTTCTCCCTTCCCAGGCTTCATTTTCTTGGTCCTCTGGCTAGAGAGAGCAGAATGTTGTCAGCAGAGGTTTGGGGGGATGTGGCCTGTTCCCACTGGCACTTCTAAGTTGCTGGTTTCTTTAGCTCTAAGTCAAAACCCAAGAAATGCATCATGATGTTGAAGTTCCTTGGGACTTGAGGTTCTTAGCCTTCTTCTCTCCACTTTCATGAGTTCTTTGATGTTTGTCCTGGGATTTTAGTCGTACTTTATTGGGGGAATGGGGAAAAGTATGTCTATTCCACCTTCCCTGAAGAGAAATTCAGTTTCACACTTTTTTTTTTTGTGAGCTCCTTTTGTGAAAGCAAAATCTTCCAATATTTGAAAGCTAAAAATTAGCCTTTTTCATATTATGCCTTGGAGTACTGAAAAGCTATTTCACTGTGCCCTCAAACAAGTCTGTCAGATGTAACCATGATGAGGAACGCAATTATCAGACACCCCATACCCTCACATCTGTCCTTGTTGCACTGCCCCTAGAAGCTGCCACAGAATCTTCACCACACTTACTTACATTCTGTCACGAGATGCCTGATGTCCATTATTGGCGTGTGACCTGATGTTCTAAAGCATCCAACCATGAGACAGCTTCTCCCCTAACTAAGCTTTGCTTTGGTTTGGACCCAACACAGTTCCATTTATTTCTAAATCCAGCCTCTAACCCCTTCTCTCTACTGGAAACCAATCCAAATAACAAATGAGAGCTGTTTCCCATTTTACTCCTACTAGTTTCACTTCTAACCAAAACTCTACCTTCCTCTCTAAATAGAAAAATGCCCATGTTATCTATGGTGCAGATAGCTAATGTGGGTGATATCATTCCTTATATTATCTCTACTCACTCCTGTTTAGAGCCATCAAAATACTGCCAAACATATATTGCTAGCATATCAAATGTATAAGGGGATTCAAACAGGTAAATGACAATATTTATGACATCAAAGACCTGATAATCTAGTTTGGATGACAAAATTCATTCTTCCAAAGGAAGTCCAAACAAAAATAATTGAATTAGTATTAATATGCAAGGTTTCAGGGTCTGAAAAAAAAATCCCTCATTAATTTTTTTTCTCTTAATTTTCAAAGGAAACACTAAAAATATGAGAAACCTGAACCCAGAAAGTTTAAATGGCTTGTTCAATGTCATTTCACTAGTAAACAGTAATTGTGGGACTAAAACCTGGACCTCTCTACTCTAAGTACTGGACTATGGTAAGACACTTTTAATGAGATCAGTAAGTACTTTAGCTCACACAAATAAAAACCATCTGAAAAATTAAACTGGAGAACAGTGACAGAAGAAAAAATTAGCAATGTAACTGCTGCAACAAATTTAACTACAAAAACAAGCTGCCTCTAGAAGCCTCCACAGATAAGATTTGAGACATTCATTTTATAATGGCATATATTAAAACAGAAGAAGAAGAAAAGATCTATTTTTTTCTAACAATCTAACAAGATAAAATTCTGTTTACTCTTGCTTTAATGCCTAAAGCTCTCACTGTCCGGTAGTTCCTGATTCAATAATTAGTAAGTGGTAAACAAGTGAGATTTAAAGTTGCCTAATAAAAGTTTCCTTAGAGCAGGCACTAAAAGCATCAAGAAGCTTTAACAGTTTTCAAACAGTAGTCTATAAGCGAAAAGCATTTGATGATGTGAAAAAAATACATGAAAAGCATTCTAAAGTCAGGGGCTGTTATAAATTTGTTTATTAGTATATATCTTTTGCTTAAAACAATGTATGGTACATAGTAGAAACTCATGAGATATTTGTTAAGTCCATTACCGGAAATATTTTCTGTTATTAGCAACAAAACTCTCTTAAAAGCTCACATGATATCACTTAATGTTATCTCAGGGCAACTTTCCTGAGCCAAAAACTAACTTCTGAACTCCTCATCTCATCCTTTTTGTCCAATCAACCAGTAGGGTAGAAAACTTATTAGCAACTCTGACATATATGGTTTCATTATACATCAGAAGAAGCTGCCCTCGACTAACTAAAGCTAAATTCCCATATGTATGTGCTATAGAAGGATAAATAATGGAAGAAAACAGAGGATCTGATGATAGATAAAGTTCCAATTCCAGTTGTGTTACTTGCTGACTGAATAACTCTGATCTTCAAGGATTTTTTATATGGCGAATAAGAATTTCATCTCTTATGACACTCGTGATGATTAGAAAAAAAATGATCAAAAAAGAGATATAGCTTATAGATCTCCTAACATGTAGTATGTCCATAATATTTGCAGAATATTTAAATCAGATTATGAAAATTCACCTCTTCTCCACAATGCTTAGAAACAGATTTATCATTTAACAGGGTAATTATATTGGATTCTAACAGCTGAGGACTAGATATAGAATTATTTCCATGGAAAATTTATATCTGCGTAACTCTAACACCCTCATGTCTACTAAACACGGCAGCCTTTGATTGTTAGTAAATGGGACAAGCAACACCTTCCTAGTTATCCAAAGTGCAGAGATAAAAATTTCCAAGAAGTATAAGCTATAGCCGTTTAGGATACAATCAATAATCATCTATGATGTGGCTAACAACACAGTATGAAAACATGACTCTATATCCTCCACTAAAGCTCATTATAATAAATCTGGAAAACAATGTATCAGGCAGGCCTATTCTGAGCTCCAGATAAAATAGAGACGAAGAAGAAATGTCAGTGTGGTCAGCGCTGAATCTGGATAATTGGAGCCAAACAAAAGTAGTCACAGAATCACCATGAGTCTCCCATCAGAGACAGGGAACTAGACAAGACTTAGATGAGATGTCTTCAGTCTTCTTTCCCATGGATCTAGTTTTTTTTTCCTCCTATTTTCAGCATCTGTTATATATATATATGAAAGTGTGCAGTTACTTAGGAGTGCCCCAAGCCACAGCTGATAGATGACTTGATTTCTAAGGGCTTCAATGCTCTAATATTCTTGGTTCTGTGAATGTCTTAATGATAGGTGATGTGAATATAATGGTAACAATAGTTAACATTTCTTTGCTATGTGCCAGGAATTATGCTTAACACTTTCCCTCTATTATTAATGAGGAAGGTTATCACTTTTGTAAGGCTCAGAGCTAGGAAGTGCAAAGATGCGTATGAACCTAGGCTGTCAGACCACAAAATCCACCACTCTTAGCCAGCCCTATTCTGCCAATCAGAACATCGTTAGTGAATTATAGAAGAGGCTTAGAGGCCAGATAAATTCAAGGGATTATCCAGTCCAACTTTTAGAACATGATCTGGCATGATCTTCTTTTTGATGATGATGTAAAGGGAAAGAGGAAGTCAAAGAGAAGAATCAGAAGGATCCTCTTCATGTGATTTAATGAAGGGTTCTTCCCTAACTTTCCTCTATCTGCTTTCTGAGCATAAGAATAAGAGTAAGAAGAGAAGGGAGAAGAGGTTGAGTCACGGGAATGTGGTTTTCTAATGCATAAAGTGCAGGAACTGAGCTTTAGTTCCTAAAGAGGTGAAATGTTCCCCTCAACTTCACCCGTCAAGTCACCTACAATAACAAACAGTTAAAATATATATGTGTCTCTTCCATTTTTGTGCCTTTTGCTTTTCAGGCTTGTTATGAATAGCACTCATTAACACCAAACAGGAATTTCTACCCACAACACATAAATTAGCATGTCAGTTTCAACAATCCTCCCTGTGTGTCAATGAAGTAAAAAGCTAACAAGAAAACCCAGACCAGCTTTAGTCACCCAATTCCTTCCTTCTCCTACACTCTCTCTTTACCTCCTGCCTTCCCTAATCCTGTTCCCAGCTGCCAACTCCAAGCTGTAGGAGTTTCGAACCTCAGGCATAGAGCGGCATTTATCTGGAGACTGAAGGCTACAGGTGAACAGCCCTATAGCCGTCACCACCCCAGGTGCACAGAAACTCGTGCAAAGACCCCACTGACATTGGAGTGTTGGTGCCCTCTGTAATGTTCGCAGGGCACGGATCCCAGTAACGCTAATCAAGATAACTTCCTAGACCTATTCCTTTGTCCAGATGTCAGGGTCCTGCATTATTCATGGTTTTAAAAGGTAATTTTGTTATGTCTTCACTGAAAGTCCCGATTCTATTCTGAATGCAGTATGTATTCAGGTGGGAACTCTATCCATCTTATTTGAACCTACTGTCTTAATGGATCCCTTCCATGGTAAATATGGGGATAAGAGACTGGCCAGGAAACCCAAACCATTTATTCATAGTCACTAGAAATTAGTCAAAAGGTAAGGTTATGAGTGTGATAAAAGTTAGAGGCTAAGAACAGTCAATAATATGGGCTAATAATGCTAATGAGGAAGGTGGAGTTGTGGCTAGTCTCTGGGCTGGCGGGGAGAAGACACAGTGGGAAAAGACTGGCCTTGTCTGGGAGCCTTGTTATTCAGTGTTTTATGTTCAGCCTTACACACTAAATAAAATTACTCATCCTACCTTGAAAAGCTGAAAAACTGGGGGGAGAGGGAATGGAACGGTACGGTATCTAGAGGCTTTAATTAAACGTTTAAAAAGGCTTTGGCATCATCGTTGATTTCTTTAATATTCAACCTTGCATAATCATTGTATTTCCATGAGGAAGACAGTCATTTGTTTATTCACTTATTCATCAAAACTGCATTGAACAACTACTAGGGAAAGTTACAGTGCTAAATACCATGGGAGCTATGTAACTGGTATTAAGGGCTCCTATTCTTGAGAGATGTATGGTACATAAGGGAGACTCAGTCTTCCTCTTTGCGTGGACCACTGTTCTATCGGTAAAAGGAAAATGAAAGATAACCTAGTCCAGTGCTTCTCAAACTCTAAGATACATACAAATCACTTGAGGATCTATTTAAAAGGCAGATTCTGATGCTGCGGTTCTCAGATGGTCCCTGAGATTCTGTATTTCTAACAAATACCCAGGTGATGCAGAAGCTGCTGGTTCATGGACCACACTTTGAGAAGCAGAGGTAGACTATATTCCGTGCCTACGTCTCCAAGGTATTTCAATGCAGCTGGAATCACTGTGCATTAATCCTTTACATCCCAATAGTCATTACCCCAAAAGAACAGCCTTATAGATCTTTACGATGTAATGTCCCCCAGAGAAGCATCATGCCCACATCTGTGACTCACCAGCTATTTTGCTTTTGCAAGCTGTTTACCTCTGTAAGTCCGTTTATCTATCTAAAAGATGGGGGCAATAATGCCTAACTAAGAGAGCTATAGAGAGCATGAAAGAGATCATGCTAGTACATAAAAGCTGACACCCAGCAACAAAGAGCTCTTTTTGCAATTATTATGAGTTGAGGAAAATGGCATTTCTTTTTAAATTTTAATAATTAAACTTTATCCTTTCTAGTCATAAAGGCAATATCGTTAAGAAGAAAAGTAAAACACAGTAGAAATTTGCAAGTTGAGTCACTTTTAAAATGCTGGTGAAGGACGTGTTTCCAGCATTAGCTCTCGGTCAGAGGCTCCCATCAGTAATTAAGGATCACTTGCAATAAGCCATACGCATTTGCATTATGTAAGACATACTGATTTCTGGAAGAAGTCAACCAGGATCTCTCCCCTGCTAATAAGAAATTGGGAAGCACAACACAACCCCAGATGGTGCATGTTTGTAGTAATGAATGGAGGTATTTTAATGGTATAAGTTAAGTTTTACTCTCCGTTTTTAATGAGGGACTCACTGCCCAGGACATTTTAATTGTAAACTAGATTACCCTATGAGGTCTTAAACTATTTTATGTTAAACATAAAACTTTGTAAATTTGTATGGGTAATATTATTCATCTCCTGAAGCACAAGGGGATATAAAAATATTTCATAATGAGCCATGAATACATAACATAACCCCAAAGGTTTAATAATACTAATCCATCTTTCATTTCACCAAATGATTCGTTCTTCCACCTGCATGAAGCCATGCTCAAATGAGAAAATTCAAAGTCAGTTTCAAAGATATCAACAGTTATTGTCTTGAAATTCTAAGTGAAAATAACTAACCAGCAAGTGAGATAAAATTATTTAGTATTCTTTGGACAGAATATTCTGGATGGACAGGTAAGTCATTTAGTCATTTACCAAAATATCTTTTCCTTGATTACCTGAAAAGTAACATTACTTTGAGATGGCTTATTTAATGATTCAGTATGCAATCTCCTAACAGCCATTCTAACTTTAAAATTCTTGCCACTCATTTGATAGAATGCTTTCTTGCACATGAAGACTTGAGGAAAGGAAACCACTTGGAACATTTTTAGAACTTTTACCAGACATTATGAAAATAAGGCACCTTGAGGTACATTAAGAGTCACTAGTACTCCATTTCAAGGAACGAGTATTAGTTTCCAATGCAATCGCTGTCACTAAATATGACTGTTTGACCTTGAACAAGTCACTCAGTCTCTAGATCTCTCTTTCCTTGCCTCCCAAGGAAGAGATTTTCAAAAAGTGGTTGAGGATCACCTACATACAGCGGCGTCACCTACACTGCGTCTTAAAAATGCATACTCCTGGGTCACACCTACTTCTACTGGACTCAAGATTCCAAGGGTGTCATTTTTCCTGACAAGTTTCCCAGGTGATTTTTATGCTCACAAAGTATGAGGACCACTGCGGTAGACTAGCTCCAACACCTTCCAGCTTCAATATTCTTTGCCTTGGAATAGACACCCAACATGAACTACAATACATGATGAATCCCATCCCAACCTGTTACACCATTTCTGTTTGGTACTGTGTCGCAGCCTCCATTTAGAACTTGAGTTCTGCCAACAATTTGACAACTACTAATTGTGCAGTTACAACATGGAATGTCCTCTTAATCTGTTATAACTGAAATAGGGCATGTGAAACACATTAGGGGAAGTACATGGAAGGGAGTATAGGCTACTAGCAAAAGAAGAGAAAATGACTCAGATTCATACAGCCAAGACTTCCTTCAGTTTATAATCAGGGGAATCATACCTATTTAAAATATTATAGTGACATCAGCAGCTGAAAGCAAGATGTATTAAAGTGTGTCTAATGTGCGATGTATAACAAAAATCTATTTAAGGAGATGTGGCTGTGTACGATGTCTACATAAGTGCATTGGTGATTTGTATATAACATACACAAACGGGAATAAAAGGAAGTAACTACTTTTCCTGAAAAGCTGGGAGCAAGGGGTGATTTAGTTGAAAAAAAAAAACAAGGAAGGAAAAGGCAAAAAAACAGAAAAAGAATAGGTTAGATAAAGCAATTACACATTTATGTAGAATTATAAATCTGTGTATGTAATTACAAATATATTTTTAAATAAAAGAGTAAATGTGAACACTGAAAAACTAAATAAGCCAGAGGTTCTGCACATAATTCAGTAGTCACATGTTTTATGTCTATCACATAAAACTAGCCATCTGAATATGATAGCTCTATTCCAATGAGATACTTTCTAATTTAAAACCTGGAAACCTCAGGAGTTTTACAAACTTGGAAACCTATAAAGAAGGAACTTTGGTTCTGCTCAAGGCAGAGTTATCAGTTAAAGCTTTGGTTTTGGTTGGACAAACCCTGCCAGAAATTATTTGTCCAATTCTGAATAGGCCCTACTGTCACTGGACTTCGTGCAGTCATTTGTGAAATGAAGAGACAGAGCTAGATTTCTAAGAGTTTTCATGATTGTTCCCGCTGTCTGCAAATTCTGCATCTGTAAGAATCTAAATTTTTTCTCCTTTTATCAAGTTTCATGCAAAAAGTTTTGCTTTGTAAAAAAATTTTTTTGTTAGCCCTGGAGAGAGGACCACTACTGACACCATAAGCCATCCAGAAAGCAGGGAAAAGATTATATCTTTCCTGCCAGGGAGAGGTGGGAGCAGAAGGGGATCCTAAAGCTTTTACTCTAAGAATTAGACAAAGAAAGTGGGAGGGAGAGAAGGAAAGGAGGGAGGGAGGGAAGGAGGGAGAGAGGGAGGGAGGAAAGCTAAGCATCAGCAGTATAAGAAGGGTTTTTCCTTTGACTAAGCAGGTGTGTGCCAGTTGAATGTAGCCTGCAGGAAGAGGGAACTGTCCCAGAGAAAGTGGCAGTCTTACATTCTTATCCTAGCCAAGATGTGGGTAATAATCCCATCTGTTAGGGAGATGATGAAATGTGAGGCAAAGAAAATGAGTTCATGAACTTGAAATGCTAAAAAAAGAGGGAAAGAGACAGAGAGAGTTCAATATCTCAGAACTGCCTAAAGCCTTCTTTGAGCCAAGTTTAATTTCCTTTGTCTAGTGCAATTTGAAGATCTCATAGGACATCAACTGTGGGTGCAGGCACTCCTGGTACATTCTGCACTGTACTATCCATCCACAGCTCAGCAGGGTGAATATATAAAGGAATTTATTCAAAGACTCAGATTCCTTCCTGTAATATTAGAATTTTCAAGTCTGAGCAAGTCTGCAGAAGACATCACAGTCAGTCTTCTGCTTAATAAAAAAGATGCTCTTTCTGCACTAGAACTAAACACCCAAAACTAGAATTTATAGATTTTGGTGCTCCTGGGGATATATAGTTTGACCTTGAAGATAGTTACTTCACCTTTCAGTGTCTTTACTTCCAGTTCCCAAAACAGAACTCAGGCATCAGATTCAAAGCAGAAACCCAGAGATGTGAAGTGATGTAGTCGAGGTCCCACAGCCAGTTATTAGCTGTGTCCAGGACACCCTCGGTTGCAAGTGACCACACACCCAACACAAACTAGCTTAAGCAAAAGGAGGGGTTATGATTCAGATTCAAGAGCAAGACTAGCTTCAGGCTTAACTCGATGAAACGTTTCAGAACATTTTATCAAGACTGAACTCCCTCCTGAGCTCTTGATTGACCATCTTCTAAATCGCCTCCATTCTGAGGAGGGTTCTCTCCTTATGCTTCAAGGTGTCTGCCAATAGCTCCAGACCTTATTCTCTTGGGCTGAAATCCAAGGGGAAGGTTCGCCTGCTTCTGCACCATGATTATCAGCAAAAAAAACGCATTGTATCTCAATGTCTCTGTGAAAATAAATGTCCTACTCGAACCAAAATGTCTTTCTAAGAGCCAGGACTAGGGCATGACTTGATCATGTGCCCAGCTCTAAGGTGGGAGTGGAACTCCCCGGGGAGAACATGGACTGGTGTCTTAGGTAGCAGAGGCTGTTAACAGAAGGAAGGACAATAGATGACAGGAAGGTCAACAAGCTTCTGCCACAACGGCAAGCCTGAAACAGGAGGCACGTCTTCGGGATTCTGGTTCCTATCTGAGCCTACTCTTTTCCATTCTGGGTGTGTGTGGTTTCGGTATTGACAGTTGATGGGGAGGTTCATGACATGGTGACTCCTAAGATTTAAATGAAAACCGATGTTTAGTGTTAATCCAAGGAGCAAAAACCGCTCAGGTAATGTTAATGTTGTATTACAAAAGTCAGGCACATTGTCATCTTTGTGACCTTGGATTTGGCACTGTACTCTTAGATCTATGACATGCGCATGAGCAACAAAAAAGAAAAAGAAGACAAACGGACTTTATTACAATCTAAAACTTCTGTCCCTCAAAGGAAACTATCAACAGAGTGAAAAGGCACCTCATATAATGGAAGAAACTATGAGGCCTTAACATCCAGAACACAGAAAGCCCTCCTACAACTCAACAACAAAAAGACAACACGATTTTAAAATGGACAAAGGAATTCAATACACATCTCTCCACAGAGAATATGTACAAACGTCCAATAAGCATATGAAAAGATGTTTGACATTATTAGTTATTAGGGAAAATACAAATCAAAACCATGAGATACCACTTCATACTTACTGCAATAACTGAGAAAAAAAACCAAAAAACAGAAGAGTGTTAGCAAGAATGTGAACACTGAAACCCTCTTATATTGCCAGTGGGGATATAAGATGGGGCACCCACTGTGGAAAGTAGTTCAATAGTTCCTCAAAAAGTTAAATATAAAACTACCAGATGATTCAGTGATTCCACTCCTAACTATACATCCCAGTGAACTGAAAACAGGGAGGCAATCAGATACTCAAACTCAATACTTGCAGTATTATTCACAATAGACAAAAGGTGGAAACAGCCCAGTGTTCCAAGAGATGAGGTGATAAAAAAAATGTTACATACACAACAATGGAGTATTATTCAGCCATAAAAAGAATATCGGTCTGATACATGGTGCAATACGGATGAACCTCAAAATCACGCTTTATAAAATAAGTCAGATGCAAAGGTCAAATATTGTATGAATCCACTTAAATGAAATATCTTCAATAGGTAAATTTACAATGATAGCGAGATTAGTGGTTGCCAGGGGCAGGAGGGTGGGGGAGATGGGGAATTATTATTTAATGGGTCCAGATATTCTGTGTGGGGTAATGAAAAGTTCTAGGAATAGAGAGCAGTGATGGTTGCATGTTATTGTGAACGTAATCGACGCCACTGAATTGTACACTTAAAAGTTACTAAAATGGCAAATTTTATGTTCTATATATTTTACCACAATAAAATAAAAACAAAACCCAAGTCAATCAAGCACATTGTCAACTAGCACATTGGTAGATAGCGGCTCCCTCTTACATCTCATTAGCTCAGAACTGTCACATAGTCATCCAGTAGCAAAAGAGGCTGAGAAGTTTTGTTTTTATCTGAGTACATAGCAAACCAAAAAAAATGGGTCAATTTGGTAAGGAAGCAGCAGAGAGTGGACATTGGGTAGGAAACCAATAGCATTTAACATTTCTTTTCCTTTTTTTTTTTCTTCTAGTTTCCTCTCAAGTATTCAAAACTCCCTCAGCCTGGTAATAATCACTCATGAAGAAATGTAAATGCCATGTGTCTAGAGATTGTCATTGACATATTTGGCAAAAATGCAACTATCATGTGTGTTGGGTACTGAAGCCAGCTGAGCCTATGATTTATTAACTTAATGAAAATTTTCTATCACTTTCTAATATCAAGCCCAAAACATATCCATTCAGTGGATATATTCTGTACTGCATGGCTGGGCATCTGCAATCCCCCACTTTCCATTTATGTATCCTGATCGTTTTTTGTTTTGGGGTTTTTTTTTTGTATCATTAATATACAATTACATGAGCAACATTGTGGTTACTAGATTGCCCCCATCATCAAGTCCCCACCACATACCCCATTACAGTCACTGTCCATTAGCGTAGTAAGATGCTGTAGAATCACTACTTGTCTTCTCTGTGCTATACTGCCTTTCCTGTGCCCCCCACTATGTTATGTGTGCTAAACGTAATGCCCCTTATTCCCCTTTGTCCCTCCCTTCCCACCCATCCTCCCCAGTCCCTTTCCCTTTGGTAACTGTTAGTTCATTCTTGGGTTCTGTGAGTCTGCTGTTTTGTTCCTTCAGTTTTTTCTTTGTTCTTAAACCAGAAATGTTGTCACTCCTTCGTTAATTCATTCACTCACCAGCAATCACGGTGCACTTCTCTGTGTGCACTCATCACACACGGCGAGGGGTCCACCACTAGAGAACCTCTGATCAAGCAGGAAAGGCGAGGCAAGCTGGCAAATAATTACGACATAAACGACTAAACAACTTCTCTGACCCCGTGTCTCCAGCCCTAAGGAGGGGTCACCTGACTTTCACTCTCCAACATAGACCCGTTCAAGTCTGTCTTGGATCTGGTTCAATCGGGCCATGTGTTCAGTTCTTAATAAAAGCTTCAGCTCCCGCAGTACCCTTTTTCTTCCACTCATCCCATTCTCCCCTAGGACCTGAAGCTTACCCCAAAATCTGACCATTCATTCATTTATTATGTATTTATTTAAAATACTGTGTTAAGCCAGGCCTGTGATAGGTGCAGGGTTATAAGGAGCAAAAGCAGTCATAGCCACTGGCCTCATAGAGCTTAATCTACATAGTGAAACATCCTCCCAGACAAACCTAACATCCCCATGGCGACAGGCGGTGGCAGAGTGACGCATGGCACTGGGAGACTGTAGTGGGTGGAGAGTCGGTTTAGGTTCTGTTAAACAAACATATCGGTAGCAAGTTTAATGGCAATTAACCGTTTATTAAGTGCTTGCTGTATGCTGAGTTTCCTTGATTTCCACCTACTTCTAGGCACCCCCACAACCTACCGGTCAGCATTCTATGATGCTGAGTATTTCATTGTCCAAATGCTATCCCCAGAATCACTGACTATCTATTTTCCCAGACTGGTTTTCCTCTCATTACATGAAACTTGGCCTAAGTCATAGGAGTACCTCATCCTAATATGCCTGACCAGTTTCCAGATTCAAATGTGTCTGGTGTGGCCTGTCTTGATCAAATTCCAAGCTCCTTCTCTAATACAAGATTTCTGATTTTTTTTTCAAATATATACAATGTATGATTCATGTCTTCAAGTCAGATATTCTGGGGGCATTTCTCTAGCTCATTAACCCTAAAAAACTCTGATCTCATAAAATTCACAGCTCCAACTTTCAATCTGCTTTCTTAATACTTACTTTAGAAGTAGCATGATGTACAGCTGCACCTAAAATTGAGATAGGTGGGGCAACCTCCTTTCAGAGAAAGCCAGGTCAGGGAGGCACGAGTATCTGCTTCCAAGGCCTGGATCTGATCTCCATAAAGAAAGGAGCTTTGAGCATGGGGACAGAGCTCTTTGTGTGAGAAGACTTGTGAGGCATGGATATCACAAAGCTATTTTGGAAAAGGGACCCCACTCTCCCTATTTTTGTGTGAAAGGCAACTTTGCTCCAACAGAGAGAAAACTAAGAGAAAGACGTCTGATGCCCTAACGACCTGGATGTCCCAGCATCCCTGGCAGAAAGCCATGATAACCTAAAGGACAACGGAGGCTTAGAGACTTTCCAAAGAGACCATGATTAGTAACTGTAGCCGCCAATTCTGAGGGCACATCCATCCCCCATTCCTCCCATTCTTCGTGGCCGTGAGAACCCCAGTGTTGTCCAGTGTCAATGGAGTCAATCAATCCCCAGGGAAGAATCACAGTTGGTTAAGCCAATCCTAGTAATTTCACAGCTCTTTGAAAGTGACTGTTATAGGGGTGGGTGCGAGAACTAGTTCTGGCCTAAGGAAAACCTAGTAGAAGCTTCTGAGAATTTTTTCCTTTTCAAATAAGGGAGGAACACACAAACAGATGCTCCCTGCCTCTCCCTTTCTGCTTTTGCATATTTTTCTACTGTAAAAGGGAGAAAACATGGGTGGAAAAGCAAAGAAGAGGCCAAGGTTTGAGGAGAGGGAAGGGGTAACAGCATTCTTTGTAGAGCTAGATTCTAAGAGTTTTGATGGTCATGGTGGTCAGGCAACTTGCCTTCTCTGCTATAGACTCATGCTTGGGAAATCTTGCCCATTAACCTCTGCCCCTTGTGTGGCCAGTACACAATAAAGATAATGAGAAGGTGTGAGTAAGATTCTTTGTTCTGCCACAACTAAGGCATGGTACAAATGGAATGCATTATCATGTGGTTATCCCTTGTTCCAGGAGGACTCCGCATTAACAACCGGAAGCTGTATCCTGCTATAGCCATAAAGCAATAAAAGTACCGAAATAAGCCATAAACTACTTCTAATTGCACTATCCTATCACCTCAGAACCAGGGACTTCTCCAAATTAACAGGCAGAAAATGTAAAGCAGATATAGGGATAATATTTTCTATGCAACACTTAATTAGCCTCTAGAAACTGCTACAATGGGAAATTACCTCAGAGCCCTAGACGCATTTCCACATGAGCAACAGTGTCATGGTGCATAGTACCAAGGGCACGTATGGCCCCTCCCAGAGTTTGTAGCCCATTCTAATTTTCTAATTGCTCACAGACTGTGATCAGAAAGGACGTTCCCTGGTGGCATACTGTGCAAGTGGTCTCTGGCTGTTTCTTTATGGCTAGAGCTATGCTCCAACAAGTCCCTTCACTGCCTCTCTGTCTTGTCAGTGATCTGAGACACCGGTGGCTCTTTATTTTTATTATTTTTTTAATAGCTTATTTTGGTATCATTAATCTACAATTACATGTGCAATATTATGGTGATTAAACTACCCCCTTCATGAGGTCCCCCCCACCAACCCCATGACAGTCACTGTCCATCAGCATAGTGAGATGCTATAGAGTCACTACTTGTCTTCTCTGAGTAGTACAGCCCTCCCCGTGCCCCCCCAACATTACATCTGCTAGTCCTAATGCCCCTTTTTCCCCCTTATCACTCCCTTCCCACCCATTCTCCAAAGTCCCTTTCCCTTTGGTAACTATTAGTCCGCTCTTGGGTTCTGTGAGTCTGCTGCTCTTTTGTTCCTTCAGTTTTTTTCTTTGTTCTTATGCTACACATATGAGTGAAATCATTTGGTACTTGTCTTTTTCAGCTAGGCTTATTTCACTGAGCAAAATACCCTCTAGCTCCATCCATGTTGTTGCAAATGGTAGGATTTGTTTTCATCTTATGGCTGTATAATACTCCATTTTGTATATGTACCACTTCTTCTTTATGCATTGATCTACTGATGGACACTTAGGTTGCTTCCATTTCTTGGCTGTTGTAAATAGTGCTGCGATAAACATAGGGGTGCATATGTCTTTTTCAAACTGGGCTGCTGCAGTCTTAGGGTAAATTCCTAGGAGTGGAATTCCTGGGTCAAATGGTATTTCTATTTTGAGTTTTTTGAGGAACCTCCATACTGCTTTCCACAATGGTTGAACTAATTTGCATTCCCACCAGCTGTGTAGTAGGGTTCCCTTTTCTCCACATCCTTGCCAACATTTGTTGTTGTTTGTGTTTTGGATGTTGGCTATCCTCACTGGTGTGAACTGGTATCTCATTGTGGTTTTAATTTGCATTTCTCTGATGATTAGTGATGTGGAGCATCTTTTCATGTGCCTGTTGGCCATCTGAATTTCTTCTTTGGAGAAGTGTCTATTCATGTCCTCTGCCCATTTCTTAATTGCACTATTTGCTTTTTATTTGTTGAGGTGCGTGAGTTCTTTATATATTTTGGATGTCAACCCCTTATCGGATATGTCATTTATGAATATATTCTCCCATACTGTATGATCTCTTTCTGTTCTACTGATGGGGTCCTTTGCTGTACAGAAGCTTTTCAGATTGATATAGTCCCACTTGTTCATTTTTGCTTTTGTGTCCCTTGCCCGGGGAGATATGTTCATGAAGAAGTTGCTCATGTTTATGTCCAAGAGATTTTTCCCAATATTTTTTTCTAAGAGTTTTATGGTTTCATGACTTACATTCAGGTCTTTGATCCACCTTGAGTTTACCTTTGTGTATGGGGCGAGACAGTAGTCCAGTTTCATTCTCTTACATGTAGCTGTCCAGTTTTTCCAACACCAGCTGCTGAAGAGGCTGTCATCTCCCCATTGTATATCCAAGGCTCCTTTATCAAATATTAATTGACTGTATATGTTTGGGTTGATGTTTGGATTTTCTATTCTGTTCCACTGGTCTGTGGGTCTGTTTTTGTGCCAATACCAAATTGTCTTGATTACTGTGGCTTTGTAGTAGAGCTTGAAGTCAGGGAGTGTAATTCCCCCTGTTTTATTCCTCCTTCTCAGGATTGCTTTGGCTATTCGGGTCTTTTGTGGTTCCATATGAATTTTAGAATTATTTCTTCCAGTTCATTGAAGAAAGCTGTTGGTAGTTTGATAGGGATTGCATTGAATCTGTAGATTGCTTTAGGTAGTATAGCCATTTTGACAATATTTATTCTTCCTAGCCAAGAGCATGGGCTTCATTTCCATTTGTTAGTGTCCTCTTTAATTTCTCTTGGGAGTGTTTTGTAGTTTTCAGGGTATAGGTCTTTCACTTCCTTCCTTAGGTTTATTCCTAGGTATTTTATTCTTTTTGATGCAATTGTGAATGGAATTGTTTTTCTGATTTCTCTTTCTGTTAGTTCATCGTTAGTGTATAGGAAAGCAACAGATTTCTGTATGTTAATTTTGTATCGTGAAACTTTGCTGAATTCAGATATTAGTTCTAGTAGTTTTGGAGTGGAGTCTTTAGGGTTTTTTATGTACAATATCAGGTCACTTGCAAATAGTGACAATTTGACTTCTTCTTTACCAATGTGGATGCCTTGTATGTCTTTTTTTTTGTCTGATTGCCGTGGCTAGGACCTCCAGTACTATGTTGAATAACAGTGGAGAGAGTGGGCATCCCTGTCTTGTTCCCGATCTTAGATGAAAAACTTTTAGCTTCTCGCTGTTAAGTATGATGTTAACTGTGGGTTTGTCATATATGGCCTTTATGATGTTGAGGTACTTGCCCTCTATACCCATTTTGTTGAGAGTTTTTATCATGAATGCATGCTGAATTTTGTCAAATGCTTTTTCAGCATCTATGGAGATGATCATGTAGGTTTTGTTCTTCTTTTTATTGATGTGGAGGATGATGTTGATGGATTTTCGAATGTTGTACCATCCTTGCATCCCTGGGATGAATCCCACTTGATCATGGTGTATGATCCTCTTGATGTATTTTTGAATTCGGTTTGCTAATATTTTGTTGAGTATTTTTGCATCTACGTTCATCAGGGATATTGGTCTGTAATTTTCTTTTTTGGTGAGGTCCTTGCCCGGTTTTGGTATTAGAGTGATGCTGGCTTCATAGAATGAGTTTGGAAGTATTCCCTCCTCTTCTATTTTTTCGAAAACTTTAAGGAGAATGGGTGTTATTTCTTCTCTATATGTCTGGTAGAATTCAGAGGTGAATCCATCTGGTTCGGGGGTTTTGTTCTTGGGTAGTTTTTGATTACCAATTCAATTTCTTTGCTGGTGATTGGTCTGTTTAGCTTTTCTGTTTCTTGCTTGGTCAGTCTTGGAAGGTTGTATTTTTCTAAGAAGTTTTCCATTTCTTCTATGTTTTCCAGCTTGTTAGCATATAGATTCTCATAATATTCTGTTATGATTCTTTGTATTTCTGTGGGGTCCATCGTGGTTTTTCCTTTCTCATTTCTGATTCTGTTTATGTGTGTAGATTCTCTTTTTCTCTTAATAAGTCTGGCTAGGAGTTTATCTATTTTCTTTATTTTTTCAAAGAACTAGGTCTTGGTTTTATTGATTTTTTCTATTGTTTTATTCTTCTCAATTTTATTTATTTCTTCTCTGATCTTTATTATGTCCCTCCTGGTGGCTTTGGGCCTCATTTGTTCTTCTTTTTCCAATTTCAATAACTGTGTCTTTAGACTATTCATTTGGGATTGTTCTTCCTTCTTTAAATAGGCCTGGATTGCAATATACTTTCCGCTTAGAACTGCCTTTGCTGCGTCCCACAGAAGTTGTGGCTTTGTGTTGTTGTTGTCATTAGTGTCCATGTATTCTTTGATTTCTGTTTTGATTTGGTAGTTAACCCATTGATTAATTAGGAGAATGTTGTAAGTCTCCATGTATTTGTCAGCCTTTTTGTTTTCTTTCTAAAATTTCATTCTAGTTTAATACCTTTATGATCTGAGAAGTTGGTTGGTAGAATTTCAATATTTTCTACTTTACTGAGGTTCTTTTTGTGGCCTAGTATGTGGTCTATTCTGGAAAATGTTCCATGTGCACTTGAGAAGAATGTGTATCCTGTTGCTTTTGGGTGTAAAGTTCTGTAGATATCTGTTAGGTCCATCTGTTCTAATGTGTTGTTCAGTGCCTCTGTGTCTTTACTTATTTTCTGTCTGGTTGACCTGTCCTTTGGAGTGAGTGGTGTGTTCAAGTCTCCTAAAATGAATGCATTGCTGTCTATTTCCTCCTTTAATTCTGTTAGTATTTGTTTCACATATGCCAGCGCTCCTGTGTTGGGTGCATATATATTTAAAATGGTTATATCTTCTTGTTGGATTGACCCCTTTATCATTATGTAATGTCCTTCTTTATCTCTTGTACTTTCTTCGTTCTGAAGTCTATTTTGTCTGATATAAGTACTGCAACACCAGCTTTTTTCTCCTTGTTGTTTGCATGAAATATGTTTTTCCATCCCTTCACTTTTAGTCTGGGGATAACTTTGCATTTGAGGTGAGTTTCTTGTAGGCAGCATATAGATGGGTCTTGCTTTTTTATCCATTCTGTTACTCTGTGTCTTTTGAATGGTGCATTCAGTCCATTTACATTTAGGGTGATTATTGATAGATATGTACTTATTACCATTGCTGGCTTTAGATTCGTGGTTACCAAAGGTTCAGGGGTTGCTTCTTAACTATCTAACAATCTAACTTAACTTTCTTGTTAAGTTATTTTAAACACAGTCTGATGTTTCTTTATTTCTCTCCCTTCTTATTCTTCCTCCTCCATTCTTTATATAGTGGGTATTTTATTCCTTGCCTTTAGTTAGTATTTGGATGGTCTGCTTTCTTTGCTATGATTTTATTTTCTCTGGTGACATCTTTTTAGCCTTAGAAGTGCTTCCCTCTAGAGCAGTTCCTTTAAGATGTCCTGTAGAGGTGTTTTATGGGAGACAAATTCTCTCAGGTTTTGCTTGTCTGGAAATTGTTTAATCCCTCCCTCAAATTTAAATCATAATCGTGCTGGATACAGTATTCTTGGTTCAACGCCCTTCTGTTTCATTGCATTAAATATATCATGCCATTCTCTTCTAGCCTGTAAGGTTTCTGTTGAGAAGTCTGATGATAGTCTGATGGGTTTTCCTTTGAAGGTGATCTTTTTTCTTTCTCTAGCTGCCTTTAATACTCTGTCCTTATCTTTGATCTTTGCCATTTTAATTATTATGTGTCTTGATGTTGTCTTCCTGGGGTCCCTTGTGTTAGGAGATCTGTGGGCTTCCATGGACTGCGAGATTATTTCCTTCCCCAGCATGGGGAAGTTTTCAGCAATTATTCCTTCAAAGACACTTTCTATCCCTTTTTCTCTCTCTTCTTCCTCTGGTACTCCTATAATGCGAATATTGTTCCGTTTGGATTGGTCACACACTTCTCTTAATATTCTTTCATTCCTAGTGATCTTTTTATCTCTCTCTGCCTCAGCTGCTCTGTACTCCTGTTCTCTGATATCTATTCCATTAACAGTCTCTTGCATCTTGTCCAGTCTGCTGCTAAGCCCGTCGATGGCTTGTCTCATTTCTGCATTGTCTTTCCTGAGTTCTCTCACTTCCTCCCTCAGCTCTTACATATTTCTCTGTAGATCCATCAGCATGGTTATGACTATTATTCTGAACTCTTTTTCAGGAAGATTCTGCATTTCCATCCCTTCAGGTTGCCTCTCAGATGTTGTCTGGGTCTGGTTGATTTTTGTCTGTACCATATTCCTCTGTCTTTTCATGTTGATAGGAGTGGTCGCTGGTAGGTGCCACATATGTCAGCTGGGCTCTTTAAGACTTAAAAAAAAACAAGAAAAAACAAACAAAACAAAAACAAAAACAAACAAGCAAAAAAAAGAAGGAAGAGAAAAAGAAGAAAGAAAGAAAAAAGAAAGGGAAAAAGAAAAAAATTGCCCACCCAGAGTGTATTCTGTAAGGGTGCTGTAGGTGTCGCTGTTGCTCCACTATTCCACAGCCGCCGCCGCGCCGTTCTTTGTAGCTCTGGCTGGGGCGAGAACGAATGGGAGACTGTTGTTCTCTGTGTAAAGTTTTAGTGTGGCTGCTATCTTTTCTCCGTCACCATCGAAGGGGTCCAAAATTCCTTAGGACTCCCAGCCCGCTGGGCTGAGCATGCCGGGGCCATGGTATTCCCTCACTGGGCCCCCCACCTCTCCAAGACCACTACAAACAGCACACGTTTTTTTCTTGTACAGGGGCGCTGGCTGCATGGACCCAGGTGTGTTGCCAGCTCAAAACCTGCACCTTCTGCCTCTCCAATGTCCAATGCACCATGCGATGTGTGTCAGTGCTCCCAGCGCAGACCACCGGGGCTGGGTATTTCACGGGCCTGCTCTTCCACTCCCTCCCCGCTCTTAATCCTCTCCTCCTCCCGGCGTGCCAGGATGGGTGAGTGCTCGGGTCCCCCTGGGTCGCGGCTCTGTATCTTACCCGCCTTGCGGGGTGCCAAGTCCTCTCGGGTGTAGCTGCATGCTGTGTGCTTCCCTGTGTATTGTGGTCTCTCTTTTAGGAATAGTTGTATTTGCTGTATTTTCGTGGATAAATATAGTGTTGGGAGGAGATTTCTGCCGCCCTGCTCACGCCGTCATCTTCCTGGAAGTCCTCCAGTGGTGGCTCTTTATAGATATAGTTTAGAACAATACTGAGACCAACCAGAAACTTTAGTTGCCAGTGAAGGATGGGTAATCTTGTTGGAGGACTCTTTAGCCTTCTGTTCATTAATTGCTTAGAATGTGGTTGCATTCAACATTAGGGTTTAACTTGGACCAGAGTGGAGAAAGTGTAACACTGACATGGGAAGGCACAACATACAACATGACCAGTCTTCCCTGCCACTGACAAATGGAGCATGGAGTGTATTTTGTCCTCCACTGTCTCAGTAGCTGAAAAGGGCCTTTGGAACTGGCTATAGCAAACTTGTCATTAGATTCTTTTGCAATACAAGATGTTCAGTGTCTTGTCCTCCTTACTTCCTTGGATCCTGAACATTGTTGCTTGGAAGATATAATTATATTCATTAGAATATACAAGGCCTAAAACCAGCTGGAAAAGTCTCTCCTTCAAATTTTTCAAAAAAACAAAAAACAACTAATTATATCACAGAAGCAAAAACATGGTAATTAAAGTGACCATTATGTAGCAGGCTTCCTATAATTATTGTTATTCATTTTGGCAACTGGGAGTTTGAGGATTTGATTTTTTTTTCCAAGTCATAAGTGCAAAAAAAAAGCAATTTACTTACTTTACTGTTGATCACCAGGAATTAATTTCCACCCATTTTTTCAGACTTTATTGAAGGACTACATCGTTCCTATTTACCCTTGTCATTAACTTTAAGGTATAGTTTTCCTGTCTATTCTTCTCAGGCCACATTGACAAATACACTTCCTGTCCTGCACCAATGAGGGAACTCAATTCAGAGCCTCTTGTAGCTACTCACAATTTTTTTATCTGAAGCTGAAAAAATTAACTCTATAGAATCACTTGAACTCATCTGGTTAATCTGTTAAATTCTCCAGTAGAGACTGCCACAATCATTTAAGTATTGCTAAATCTATGCCTGAACTGTTAGATTTCATCAAGTCACCATTCTCTGTAATAGTGTCCTACCAAGGACTGAAGGATGTAATATCATATGTGAAAATAAATATTGTAAAAGAAAATGGCAGGAAAGGAACACAAAACTTTTACCAATGGAAAGATGAAGATCAAAAGGAAGGAAGATTCTGAGAGGCTAGAGGAAAAGTAGGTGTTATTCTATGCAACTATTATAAATCAAATGTGATATTGGGCATACTATATGAATTAATTAGGCACCTAAGAACAGTCTTCATAGTACTATTTTTTGTCCACATTTTATAATTAAGGTACAGAGAGGTTAAGCAACTTGCCCATGTTCATTCAGTGATAGAACTATAATCCATGCCATATTTCTTAAATCCAAAGATCATAATACTCATCATTTTTGCATTCATATTAACACAGTATATCTTTCTCCATCTCTTTGCTTTAAAGTTAACAATCTTTACAATTTAAGGTAGTTTCTTGGAGACAACATATAGTTCAGTCTTGTCTTTTCATTCACTCAGGGAATCTTAGTCTTTCAACTGGTGCATTAAAACATCCACATTTAAAGTGATTATTGATATAGTTGGATTAATACCTATCATCTTTGGTAGATATCATGTATTCATTGCATTTGCTCTTTTATTTCTTTGCCCCCTTTATTCTCGTCTCTGCCTTACCTTATTTTTATGTAGCACTTTTCTGTAATACCATATAGTTCCTCTCTTAGCATATCATTTATACTTCTTTAAACATTTTTGGTGGGTATCCTAAAGTTTATAACATACTTCTTTAAATAACCTAAGTCAAATTTCTCCCTCCCATCCTTTGCTGTCATATGTTTCACATATCCATAGGCTATAATCAACCAATACATTTACTATTACTGTTTTAAACAAAACCATTTCCTTTTAGATTAAGAATAAGAAAACAAAAAATTATTTTACTTTTGCTTATTCTTGCTTTCTGACTCTCTTCCTTTTTCTTTGCAGATCCAAGTTTCTAATCTGCCTGAAGAACTTTTTAAAACATTTCTTACAAGACAGGTCTGTTGGTAATGAAGCCTCTCAATATTTGTCTGAGAAAGTCTTTATTTTTTTTGTCCAGTCCTGAATAATATTGTTGAATAAAGAATTCTAGTTTGGTGGGCTTTTTCTTCAACCCTTTAAAGACTCCATTGAACTTCCTTTCCCGCATGGTTTCTGAGGAGTCTGCTATAGTTTTTATACTTTTTCCTCTATAGGCAAGGTGGTTTTATCCCTTTGGCTTCCTTGAAGCTTTCCTTTTAGTCTTTGATTTTTCTGCAGTTGAAATGTGATACACTGAGGTGTGGGTTTTTGGTATTTATTTTGGTTGGTGTTCTCTGAGCTTCCTGGAAAATTCTCAGCTATTACTTCAAATACTTCTCCTCTGTTCTCTCTAGTTTCTCCTTCCAGCTATCCAATTATGTATATGTTGCAACCTTTGATGTCTCACATGTTTTTCTCATTCTTGTTTTTTTCTTTTTTCTCTTTGCATTCCAGTTTGGGCACTTACTATTGACCCACCTTCAGCTTCCCTGAGTTTCATCATGAGCTGTGTTAAGTCTGATGATGAGAACACCAGTGACATTCTTCATTTCTGTTATTGCATTGATTTCTAGGCCATCCTTTTGACTCTTTCTTATAGTTGCCCTCTCTCAGTTCACATTGCCCATCTGTTTTTGCATACTGTCTACTTTTTCCATTAGAGCCCTTGACATACCAATCATCACTATGTTAAATTCCCTTATGGATAATTCCATTGTCTGTGGCATATCTGAGTCTGGTTCCAATGCTTGCTCTCTCTTCAGACTCTCCATTTTCTTGCCTTTTGATATCCCTTGTAATTCTTTGTTGAAAGCTGGACATGTATTACTGGGTAATAGGAACTGAAGATTTAAAATAAACAGTTAGTGTGAGGATTTACATTAAGATGGCTAGGAGTTGGGCTGTGTTAAATGTTTGCTGTAACTATAAGCACCAGAGGCTTAAAACTCCTCTAATGTCCTTGTTTTTGTCTCTTCTGTTGGCTTTGGGGCTTTTCTATGTAATTTCAGCTCTAATCCACTGTGGTGACACTGGTGCCTTTTGGTATGGTATTACATAAGGTGTGAAGGAGGGGGATAATTCTATAATGTTAAGTTATGTCTTTGTGTCTCAGGGCGGTGGCCTCCACAAGTGTTTCTGTCCTTCCTCTAATGGTATCTTTCTGCTCCCCCTACTCCATTTGCTGGCTGCAGCACTCCCAATCAATTTCACTGAAACCCTGCCCTCTATTGACTATACTCTTGGTTACTCATTTAGATGACACAGAGAGGATGAAGGGGCTTCAAGGGCATAGGGAGAGTTTCCCTTCCTCTTGCTGGGAGAAGGTTTCAGAACTGTGCTCTGGCAAAGTCTTTTCCCCTGGAGAAAATACCTGTTATGAAAAAGTCTCACGGCATATTTCACAATGGTTACTTTTCTCCTCTCCCTGCCAAGCTCACAAGAGAATCTCTCACAAGACAGGCCCCAGGAGTTTCTCACTCTCAAGCTAGTCCTCACTCAGCCTGAAGCAAGTTGTCAAAATTACTCCTAAGTGTCCCTACCAGTTTACAGAACCAGTGGCCTCTGTTCTGGGTAAGCAGATCTTGGTTGCTGGATCTCTTGGATGCACCTGCCTCTACAGATTGCAGGGTAGTGGTTAGCCCTGTAGCCTCAGTTCTTTGTTGGCTCTGAGAAAAGCAGATGATTCTTCAGTTTGTCCAGGTCTTTATTGTTGTAAGGATAGGAGTGACTACTCCAGAGCTAACACCGGAAAATTATCCTTTTTGGATAAGGACAATTTGGAGAGGAAACTGATAAAGAATAAACTAAAATTTGCTCACTCAGACATAGCCAAAGTCTGAAGGACTGAGCTCCTTTTAGAAATTTTATTATTCATTTTAGTTATTTAAGTTCTATCTGTAAGTAATGGAAAGTGATCAGAGCCCCCAGATTTCTTCTCCACATCTACCCATGACTTTACCATAAACATTAATCCATTAAATACTCTTTGGGGGTTAAAAAGATACCTATTACCAAAAAGTCTGGGAATGAAAGCTCAGAAAAATCCTGCATTAAAGGTCACATGTTCGTGTTATTTACACCATACATTTCTCAGATTAATCTGACTGTAGAAATCTTTTAATTGCCTTCTTATTACCTTTGAATATCTATTATAGACAGAATAATGGCACTCCAAAATACTTCACATTCTTATCCACAGAACTTGTTAATGTATGTTGCCTCACTGCTAAAAGGGACTTCTCAGATCTGATTCAATTAAGGATCTTGATATAGGGAGACAAGCCAGGATTATCTAGGTAGGTCCAATTATCACAAAGGTCCCTAAGGGAGGCAGAAGAGTCAGAAATGTTACCATGGAAGCAGAGAGAGATGTGAAAATGATCTGCTGCTGGCTTTGGAGATGGAGCAAGAGATCACCAGAAAAGCAATGGAGGCAGCCTCTGAGTGCTGAAAATGGCAAGAGACAGATTCTTTTCTAGAGCCTCCAAAGGAACCAGCCCTCCTGAGACCTTGACTTTATTTAGCACAGTAAAAACGATTTGGGACTTCCAGAACTTGAAGATAATAAATTTGGGGTGTTTAAAGCCACTAGGTGTTTGTTAATTTGTTCTAACAGCAATAGGATACTAATGCAACACCCTATGATGTTCACTTTCAATGGAACACCCTATAGAAAATTTTATACTATAGGCAAGGCATGCATGGTGTTAGTCATTATGAAGCATACAAAGAAAAACAGACTCTGACTATGCTCTAACTAAGCCTAAACATGGTCAGAGTAGCCAGAAGTATAAAGAACTGATACAAAACAGAATACAAAAGAAAAAATTCTACTTCATAAAGATACCATCATTGAGGGATCCCCAAAACGAGAGATTAATTTTTACCAGGCATATTTAAGGACTTTAATAAATATTTATTCCAGACTTACTATGAGGTAGGCACAGTACGAGGCAGAGTGTCCACAGAGACGAATAAGAAATGGTTCGTGCTCCTCCTTTGATAAACAATCTCTTTGCCTAAGAGCCAACCAAAACAAGACTGGTTGTAGTCTATCTTTAAAGCAAAAAAAAAACACTTTGTTTTGTATAGTTGAAAGTATCTAAATTATTGAATGAGAGAATGCAATGAAACAATTTCATTTCTCTGTTCTAAAACTTTAGTTTCTAGGCATATTAGCAATATGAAAAAATAAGTGGCATTTTAATCTCTCATCTCATTCCTAAATGCTTCAAAGGCAATTATTTCATTTTATTCTCAAAGTATCTAAGAATAAAAATATTAATACTATCATCCCCACATTAGATATGTTTGATGATTGGGTGGTTATGGATGATTAATACTATCATCCCCCAGTTTTCTTAAGGAAACTGGCACTCTCTGAGTTAGCACCCCAAAACTCCTCCTTCTCTACCTAAAAGGTCTCTGTAGGCAGTAGACAACTGGTGAGGTTTCGAGTAGTGGTGTGACATGATCAAACCTATGAATCTCATCATCTTTCTGAAAGCATGCCTGTCACCCTGAATCACTAGAGATGCCAGAGATTAGCAGTAAGAGCTCCCTTTATTGTAAGGAGAGTTTCCTTCTTGCTACGGAAAACTAAGTACAGGTAGCATACAATTGCCTAGCAATGAAATAAGTCACAAAACAATAAGGCTATGTAGTTTATGTTAATAATGTTGGTATTTCCAGGACAAGAAATTAGAAGGTAAAGGAAAACACTGCCTACACACTGCAGTTCCCAGAAGACACATAAGTACTGTAATTGACAATACTTCCTTGGTGCCTGGCTGTTACAGAGTTGTATCTCATCTTTGCTTGGAGGTTCTAATACAAACACCAGGGCCCTAAAACAGAATAAGAGTCCAAAACTACAGATATTTCTTAACCAGTGTTACTCATTTTATCCCTAAATTCTAAGTTCTTGTGAAACTTTGTTTTAACCCAGATAAAAGCATAAAAGGCATTATTTAAGTGATTATTTAAGTCATAATCCTTGAGAAATGGTTATCAGAGGCAGTTAATGACCTAGCCTCTCAGCTAATGGAGGTTAACACTCTAATAAACCATTTGTTAACTGCAGCAATTGACTGGTTGCAAGAGAATTACAGCTATTATAACTCTTTTCTGAGTGATAGGGGAAAGACATAGTTAGATGGGACAGCATGTACAAGCACACCAAAAGGTGACTATAGAGAAAATGATTGCCCCCCGTCACTAAAATGTTCCTTTTACAGTGAATGAAAAGGGGAGAGGAGCTGTCACGATATAAGTATATAGTGACTAAGATTATGAGAAATGTTAGTGTTGGTATAAAAGTAAAAATCCCCCCAAACTAAGCCTGCGTGAAGCATTCAAATGTATCCTCAGTAAAAATGGACACTCGGTACCCTGATGAAAGTTTGGAGCCACTCAAACACTGAGAATGGAAAGTACCTTGGTTTTCTAAATGAAATAGCTTTCCAAATGCAATTAAAATAATTCTCAAAAATGTGTACTTTGAGACTGAAAACTGGAACCTTATGTGCTGGACAATTTTTGAGACTTTTGTTTTAAATAAGAACATTTTTAAAGCAGAGAGTAGAAAGTCGACAATATGTAGTTTTGGCTAAGATTATATTTAATTGTGAGGAGGAAAAAAGTAAAAATAAATGGTCTAAGTCATGTATATTTTCATTTCTCCCTTGTATGAAAGAGTTTAGTTAGGCTGTCCGTAGTAGTGATGACTTGAGCTACATGAAGTGGCCAAATGCCCACTGAAGTCCTCTTGGACACCCTTCTAACAACTCTCAGATGTGGTTTCATCTCATGATGATGACTCTGAGAGCTCCAGCCACTAAACTGGTATTCTGCACATCAGGATGAGGGAAGAGGGAAAGCAAGCCCTGACAATGTGTGTAGTAGAGAACTAACCTTACCCAAAGAGAGGTCTGGTTTTTGCCCTCAGCCACTGGAGGGTGATCTCTTGGCCACTGAAATCTTTCACATTGTAGAACTGCCTTTGTTTGCCTGGAAGATTTGGCCCCTGGACAGTCTAACAATGTGATTTTTGATAGAGGCCATACAGTATCAGTTCTAACAACCAGAGGAACTGAAGATTATAGGTGTTAGCCCAATCTTCTGGAGGGACTGGAGGCTTCAGGTAAGCCAACAAAGCAGTGTGTAATGGACCCCCAATAAAAGCTCTGGACACCAGTTTTGGGTGAGCTTCCCTGACTGGCAGGACTCCATGTGTATTATCACACACCATGGTCTGGAGAGTTTACACCATCCTTAACTCCATAGGGCGATGACAATGGGAAGCTCAATGTTTAGATTATGATTGGATTCTGCCTTAACCTCTTCTTTTCTTGGCTAACTTTAATCTGTATCCTTTCCCCGTAATTAACTGCAAGTATAACAGCTTTACTCCTTGAGTTCTTTTAGTCCTTCTACTGAACTATTGCACCTGAGGGTGGTTTGGGAGGCCCCTGAACTTGCAATTGATGTCAGATATGAGAGAAGTCTTGTGTGGACTGTGTTCCCTCTGTCCTGTATAGTTAGCTGAAACTAGCATACACTCCGCTTTTTGAAGGGCATTCCAGAAGTACCACACAATCCTTCCACTCACATCTCATTGGTCAGAACGTAGACATATGGACACATCTCTCTGCAGAGGAGACTGAGAAATATAGACTATTGGCTGGGTATATTTCTACCCTTAATAAATCAGGGGTTCTGTGACTTAAGAAAGGATAATAGGCCCACACATTGTGACACATACCTTAAGTAAAAACAGAAAGCAAAATGTCTATAGTCAAAAGAATTCCTCACTGTTATGTACAAGATGATGAGTAAAATTGGCAATATTGATGCTTTAAAGAAAATCAAGAATTTTCTACTTAACTGAAAGTTGTTTTCATGTCAAACTTCACTTTTTGCCATATAATTTATATCCTTGCTTCCAACCATGACTACTTTACCTTTTACTTTGTGCCAAACATATTCTTGATATTTTCAGAAGATAGAAGCAACATGGTAGCAGCTACATGTCAAGTGTGAATGTTTGGAGTCATGTAAAAGTTGAACTAGTCTATCAGGGAGGTAGTATTTCCATTTTGAAGGAAGGATACTGTAGCTCACAGATGCTAATGGGGCGTGATAGATTGGGGGTGGTCCAGTGTTCTTACAAAGTATAGGCTTTCTGCAGAGGTCCCAAATTACTTATGTAAGGTCAAATGCATGTTATTTTGAGTGGGTAAAGACCTCCTACGACCCTGTTGGTCTGCACTGATGCCATTCCAAGCCCACCCTGCTTCCCAAGGAAAAAAAGGCTGAGCCCGAGACAAATCCTATCAGTAAGCTCTTACAAGGCTACATGTGGCCTTTCTCTCTCCTTTCAGTCACCTATTTTATTTCCTCTTTGTAAATTTAAAGCATTTGGTTGTTCTCTTTCAAACTAAGTTTCTTTACAGTACAACAGTGGCATTTCCAAAGTCAGCTGGGACTTCTCTGGACACCAGTGCCCTCACAGGGTCACCTCTATTGATTCACAATGACTTGGTTTTAATCTGTCCCTATGTCTATTAATCAGTCTGTGCACAGATGTCCCCTGCACTAGCATTCTTTAAATTTCTACACAGCAACCACTTTATAGTGGGTACAGATTTTATCCCATAAACTCATATGCAAGTAATATAGCTCTCATCCCATTTATAGAACCAAACTTAATATATTTTATTATGCTTCTTTTTCTCAAAATTCTAGAAACAACCCACCCCACCTCCTTTTTTCAGGGATGCCTCTAAGATTTGGAGGATTGATATGGTCCTGTGGAGTGGGAGAGGTAGTAGAGGGTGAGCATCTCATCCTTTGCACAGTGACCCATCTGCACAGTCTCCAGGAGACACACTCATCCTTCTCTGGTTTTTGGTCATCTGTCAACATGACATGAGTCAGCCTCATACCAACCCCACGGTCTTATTAAGTCAGCTGCTGCCTGCAAGCCATGTCTGAGTCCTCCTAAATGCTCATGAGGATTACTTTCCTGCTCCTGCCCCCTGGGTAAGGCACCATGAAATGCTGTAGTGATGTCTTAAGCCTGTCTTCCAAGACATTCCATTTGTCACTTCAGCTTCTCCAGCATGCTGAGCAACGGGAACTCCAAAGCTTTGCAGTCCCCATGGGCTTCATCTGGCAAAGGACATGGCTTCCGCTGCTCTCAGATCTACCAAACCCTTTTGGGGGTTCTATTATTTTCCCCATTTCCACCCAGCCTCCCTGAGGAAGAGTCCAGAAAAGACAGGTTTAGGAGCCCACCACTGTTTATGCTCTCCTCCATTCCCTCTATAATGGGAAGCTTTCCTACTCTCAATATCCAAAACACCCAGAAAAGAGTGATCACATATTTTCCTGTGCCCTCAGTGACCTCACCCTCTGGACTTTGAAAATGGAAAACCCGTGACTGTTTTTCTGGCATAACAACCTTTTTCTGGGTTCGGTGTTACTGAGAGGCATAGTGCAGTAAAGTTTGGCCCTCAGACCATTAGCATTGGCATCACTTGGGAACTTGTTAGAATATAAATTTTCAGGTCCCACTCCGGACTTACTAACTTAGAAGTTCTGGGGGTGGTACCCAGAGACCTGTGACTCAGAAGCCCTTCAGGTGGCTCTGAGGCACACCCAAGTTTAACAAACATAGTACAAGGTTAACTTCTAGTTAGACTGCTTGAGTCTTACAAGCTGTGGCCAAGTGGCTTGACGTCTCTGTACCTTCCTCAGTTACTATTTCTATGAAATGGGGATAGTACTTGTATTTACCTCATATTGAAGCTTCTGTAATGATTATGTGGGTTAATAAATGTAAAGTGCTTAGGACAGGGTCTGGCACATAATAAGCACTGTAAAAAAATAGGCACTACATTTATTATGTCTTCTGACTGAAACTCAAATTGCAGGAAGGGTTAGGGCAACAGGAAATGTCACACAAAGAGGCACCAGTTACTATTTCAAATACATCAGCCCACAAAGTCTAAAGGAAATAAAACTGCCTTTTTTCACTTCCTTGAAATTCATCCCATAATTCACATTTTCGTATTTGTTGGGTTTCTTACTCTTTATTTCAAATGAAAGTTTGCATGGAACCATACAGAAAAAAAATGTCCTTAAATAAATCCTTCAGTATTCTCACAAAAAGAACAATTATGTGAGAACTAATTTGATATCCTGTCAAATTTTGATATCCTGTAGTTTCATCTACCTACAAACTGCTGGCCAGAGCACTGGTTTACTGGTTTTATGCTTTCAGATACTGTGTGAAAGAATCATGCCATGGGCTGAGAAATTGACAGTTTTAAAATGCAAATTCATTTTCTTCAGTAGCATTTGACCTGTATTACCATATGGTGGCTGAGTTTATTGTTAAATTACCTGTTGAAAGAAACTGCTCACTCATTTACCTGAGATGAATTTAATCCTTCAAGGAATCCAATGTCCTATTTAGTAATTTAGGTAATTTACTAAACATTAGTTATTTACTCCAGTTTCCAGAAAACACATGCCTCATCTGATTCATTGGCACACCTCTAGGGATGAGATCAGCCTCAAATTTGACGCTAACACCTTCTACAACTTTGTGAAGCTATTACCTATGTTACTGACTAATGACACATCTCTTATTTAAGAGGGTTATCCTGTGGTCAACACTGTATCCCAAGGTTTCCACAGGAAAAGGGAGTTTCAATCATGAAAATCAACAACAATGGATAAAAGCAGGAAATCTTTGTCTTTACTACATTCTTGTAAGTAAGGCATATTTAAGAAGGCATGTAACATAAAAACATATAAGGATTAGCTACATCTTCTAAATCCTCTAACCATCTGCTTCATCTGGGTTGGTATAACTCCAGGGAAGAAATATTTTTCCAGCCTAGGGCAAAATACCTTTGAAACCGAAATCAGTCAAAGGGAGAAATAAAATGGGAGAAACCATTTATTGCTTACAAGCAGTCATCCACTTCTGCTCTCCCATGTGTCTCGCCATCTGGCTGTAAAAAGGGACCCCACCCAACCTCTCCAGTTCAGATATGCCTTCCCTCCCCCTTGTAATCACCTATTGTTATAGAGATAGAGTATTTCTCTCCAACCCTTGGAAACACCTATTGATATAGAGATGTACTAAGGCCAGGAGAGAGATTCTGGTAATACTGTAATTTTACCCACAGTTGGCTTTCCTTTGCCAAATCCACAGTGAAGAACAGTCTAGTGTCAAGCATTCTTCTGAAAACAAAAAAATATGTTAAGAAAAAAAAAGATATGATTTCCATATAATGTGAAACATCTGGGTATTTGCAAATATCATTATTTTGACGAATCTTTCAAGCTTTATGTTGGTGATATTTGGCATGATGGAAACATGGCAACAAGTAAGATAAAACAGGTTTTCATTTTACAAATAGGAAAACTCAAGGACAAATTGGCAACTTACCTGAATGTTTAAAACCTTAAAACACTATGATTTTACAAACACATGGACTTAAAACTACAGACTTTGCAAACCTAATCTTCCCATAAATAGGGATGCATCTTCATTTTTAGGGCCTCTTCTGGCCATTGGGGGTTCTGAAATTGAGTAAGACCTCATCTCTTAGTTACAAAGGGCTTATTACCATGTAACAGAGGAAATAAGACACACATCAAATTATAATACCTAATACTGGTTTAGTTGGAGGGAAAGAATTCTGGAATAGAATAGCACGGTATCTTGCTTATAGACAGATGTACGCAGAATGATGAAATACCTTAAATGCTACGCCAAGAGAAATGTATGAATCTATTAATAACAACAAACACTGGTTGATCTCATTATGTGCCACTGTCCTAAGAGTATCACCTATATTATTTTATGAAATCCTTATGATAACCCTGTGAGGTAGGTTCCATCATTGTCCCTTTTTACTTGAAAGAACTGAAGCAAGAAGTTAGTGGGTTGCCCAAGGTCAAAAGGACAAATGGCAAGATTGGGACTCAAAGTTGTTTGACTCCAAGGCTCATTCCCTTAACTGCCTGTTCTGGAGCAGGGGAATGACATGATCAAGCTATTCTTCTAGAAGATTAATTTGGCAACAGCATGGAGTATGCATTGTCTTTTTCCTGGCCCACAGCACAAGCAGGAATACTTAACTGCAATTTCCTTTAGCCATTTAGAGATTTATGAGAAAGTCATTTTATACTTCTTGGATTTAAAATGCTCATTTCTTTTTGCTTCAGCATGTTTTTTTAAGTCATGAACTGTGACCTGACCATTTCCTTATTCTCATGCTCTTCCTCCCTCCCCTTCTTTATCTCTCTGTAGAGCCAATTTCTCTCTTGATGACCATTATTGCTTTCCTAAGGCCTTGGGCAATAAGACAAGGCATCTCCCACCCAGGCTAATCACCAGAATAGACCCAAAAAGGGGAGAGGGGAAGGAGGAAATGTGCTCAATATAATTACAAACAATAGCACACAAAGCTTCCTCCAGCTCTTAATGCTGAAATGTATCTGTTCAAACTAATTAGTTTTGGGGGACCGCTAATAAATCCTAATATTTCTCAAAGAGAAATGGCTTGTAATTTAATTTACATTAAGCTGTTACTGAAGTTTATGCTAATTAAACTTGGGCTTCTATAGCAATTAATTCCTGGAACAATCTGAAAATGTAAATAATGTAATAAAGTAAATAACTCTGTATTTCCCCTCACTCCTGCCCCCAAGCAACAGGCAACAAGAGGCGGATGGTGGCTGGAGGGGGGGATGCCCCTGAGTTTATGTGCATGACAGCAAAAGAAGAAACTGTTCCTCACAGACCAGAACATTTGCATAGCTATGCTCTGCATGTATTTCCTTCAGAGATAGCTCCTCTGTTGCAAATGTTTCAGGTTAGCCCTGGAGGTGTCTTCTTTGAACAAATGACTTGTCAAGGTCCACCCTGGGAAGAAGATGAATGAAACAGCATGGAGGCACAAGGCAATCTCCAAGGACAATGCCAGGCCTGAAGGCGCATCCCAGCATACGTACGCTGCTCTCTGTGCCACGTCAAATTGCCTTCTGGTCTTCACATCAGTGAAACACCTCCTTGGTTGTATATTCCCCCTTCAACAGCCCCCATTCACTGAACCCCCAGCCCAATGGGATGAGATGAGCTCAGTTATATACATGGTATATCTCTGCATGCCGTTTTTTCTATCCTGACTGTCTAGGTTTTACAACATATTTTTTAAAGTTTTGCAAAGTCTTACAGTTAAAACTTCATGTAGCCACAGAAGGGGCTATAGTTTAAAAGGCTGTTTATGAAATAAAATACGGACCTGCAAAGCAGTTACCCTTTGCACCCCTTCTGCAGAGTCCTGTATGTCTAGCATACAAAAAGCTAAAACTCCACTGCTGTGTGGGTTTGATGATGCTGTTCTTAAGATGTGCAGATTCCCAGTGTAGGAGAGGGCTGCTGGCCAAATGCCCTCAGAGCTGAAGGAAGCAAGGCCTGTGCCTTTCCTGACAGCCCCACTGTCTCTCAAGGAACCAACACCTGTGCATGCTGATAGATTTCCTTTTCCGGAATTCTATGTCCACTTTGCAGTGTTGTGAAGATCAATAGTTCGGTAGAAAGACAGACATGAGCAGCCGGGGATGGGGAAGGTAAGGTTCAAAGAAGAAGCTGCTCAAATAGGGTTCAAGTTAAAAAACTGCCCCAACTGCCCAGGTAGGGGGTCCCATGTGAAGACAACAAAGGCTTTGCAGGGAGATAACTTCTTGCCTATCAGGCCGAACAGGTCCTAACCAGTTCCCAAAGCTGGATCCAAACAAAACTAAGAACCACCCAAACCACATCTCATCAGAATTTCATTAAAATAAAATTGTGGTTTTGCTGCCTCCTACCCCACGGGCTTTTCTGTGTGCATTTTGGGAAAAGACATGCGCACCAAGAGGAATGGGTGTTATGACTAGAGCTGTCAATCAAATGACCTCACCCTGTCAATCAAAGAAGTGCCTCCCAGCCAGGTCATGATAGTTAGACCCTCCCCTAAAAGTTCGGGGCTTTTGTCTACCTTGACTCTAGTCCACTGCTCCCTTGGAGTGTATTCAAATAAAACTTTTGCTGTGCTTCACTCTTGTGTCTCTGCCTTTCAAAATCTTGTTGCAGCAAGGACAAGAGAGGAGAACAAACACAATCGGTAACAAAATGAGATGATATTCATTCTAGGATGCTCTAAAGGCCAAAATCCTCTGAAAACATAAGGCTATATTATCTTTGAAAATAAATGAAGTAAATCCCAGATCTTCCCAAACGCGTTTCCCCAATCAATATCTAAACAAAGAGGGGAGAGGGAGGGCAGGGAAGTAAAGACTTGTAAGATTATCATTAAGTACCTAGTTATTTACAACGTGTCATGCTAGGCATCTCTGTTTGTTAACACCAAATTCAACCTTAAAAGCTTCCTCTGGAAGAGGTACGGTTGACCCCACTTTATAGATGGGAAAGGTGAAGCACCAAGGGTAAGAATCTTGCTCAATGTCATACTAGTCATAGGCTGAACTTAAGTTGAAACCCAGGGCTCATAAATTTGGGTGCATGAATTGGAAGGCCTAAAACTTGAAAGAGAGGCAGTTTTTACATCTTTGGGTTGACTGTCTTCTTTGAAAGCCCTGTAATGACAGCCATTGGAACATGGTCTAAAAACAGTGGCCCTTGTACATAAGGTCAGATGTGCATCAGCCAGACATCATGAGGGCATGCCTTTCATTTTTCCAGCTTAAAATGCTCTCACCTCAGCCTCCTGTCTCCTACCTGTCTATTAAATCTGCAAGGCCCTGATCAAATGCCACCTTCAAGACACCCTCATACACCACTCCATCCCCTAGTGATTTTTTTCCTCCTTGGAATCCTTAATACATTTCCAGCTGACCACCTCTTCTCTTGGAGCCCTTAATGATACACACTCAGACAACTCCTGAAATCATTCCTGGGTTAGGACTTCTGTCTCCAAAAAAAACCACCATCTCCTTGAGAGCAGGCTGAATATTTCTTTTTTCTTTGTATTCCCTTAAAAGGACTACATGCTATTCTTTGAATATTTAATAGTATTTATTAAGTGCTTAATATGGGCCAGGCACTGTACTAAGCACTTTATATGTGTTAAGCATTACACATACTATACTTCTTCGGATTTTCCCCACAAAATCCAATTTTTATCCCTATTTTAAAGAGGGGGAAGTCGAGGTTAAAAGACTATAGTAAACGCGCCTAAATCTGCTCAGCTAGTGGAGAGCACAGCTGAGATAAAGACCAGGTTAAGTCCGACTCCAGAGCTGATTTCTTGTTCGCTGGGTCACTGCCTCCCCACGGCACAGGCCATTTACATTGACCCTAATAGAGTATGAATCCAGGATCTACAGAAAAATACCCGAAACTTCCTGAATGTAAATTTGGTCTCGATTTTCAAAATGCCTAAGGATTATCTCCTTTTGTACTGCTTAACTGTTCCTTCAGTGTGTTTCTGATATAACAAGATGATAGAAAAGGTTTCTGAACTCATGCTTGATGTCATTAGGTTTTACAGACCTTACACGCTCTACACTATGAAACTTAGAATTTGAGTATCAGTATGTGTTATGTTCTTTTCTAATTAAAACTAACCTGGCAACAACTATGCCAGGACTCTGCTGTATACCTAATAGGAAATATTTTGTTGGTTTTAACCCACTAAAGGCCTTTTCATCACACTGTGGACTACAGAGGAACATTAGGCTGGCCTCACCCAAAGTCAGATTTCTTGAGCATGGCTGCCAATATTATAGACATACATCCAAATCAGAAACTGGTAGGCATGTTATTAACAAGAGCATAATAATATTAAAAATACAGAAGAATGAAAAAGAATAAGGACTATGGAAATATACATTGACAGCAAAAGATAAGAACAAGTGGCCAGAGATGCCAGCACTGTGAAAATGACCGTCAGAAGTGGGAAATATAAAACTTTATATCATCATAATTCGTGACATCCATACCATTATAGTAGTGCTTGAAGAGTTAACTGAAATCAGCCAGATGTAGCATGTATTTGGGGTTTGTTCTAAAATATCCTCATTTTCCTTCTCACATTTCTTATTTCTCCAAAATAATTACCCAAACTATACTGCAAAGCCCAGAAGGGAAATTCAACTTTTATGAGGAAAACATGAAAAATCTTACACAAGAAAAATGTGTTTAAATGTCTGTCTCCTCTGCTTCTCTGTCATCTGTTTTAATTAAAACTCTCAATTTAGGGGACAAGTGATTTTATATATTAAGAAACATAAACAGAAATTTACCCTTTTCACAGTGTTTTCTAGTCTTCCACTGAATTATTTTTTGCAGGTCAAAGAAAAAAAAACAGCTTTTACAAAATCGATTAAACTAAAATGAAACTGAATGATTTTTAAGATGAACATTTCTCACTTTTGAAAGTATTACCCCATTGTAGTATATTGTATGTCTTTTCACTTCCACTTACATACATAGACACTATCATTTACTGCCAATATCTCTCTGAACAGCAGAAGGTTCTTATCAACTAGTAACTGTTGAATATTAGGGAAAATCCACTTGTATGGAGGCCTTTGTCCTTCTTTAATCCAATCCTCGATTTATTATTTTATATATCCTCCCATGCATGAGGTGCACGCAGGCACAGTTTATCCCCTTTGGCCATTTTTGTGTTTGGGATAAATCAGAGAAAATACTGTATTCTAAATGACACAGCAGTTTGTTGCATGGTTCAAAAAGATTCACATATGGCAAGGTTGCTGGTGCCACTAAAAGATAAAATATTCAGGGTAGATGATCTTTCTTTTCAGATCATCGTTACATGAATATAAAAATATCCATCTACATCTATCCATTTATATAGAAGTATTTTTTTTTCATGCAATTGCTGAGAAAAATTATACTGCTCACCAGCCCAAGAACTTCTGGGATACTCCTAGAAAATTAATCTACACACATGGAACACGGTCTCATTTGGTTTTCATAACAGCCTTATAAGGGTGGGAAAGCCAGTATCACTCCCATCTTAGAGATTAGAAAATCCAATGTAATAAGCCTTTACTTAATGTCATAACAGAAAATCCTAGACTCCCAAAACCTTTATACTGTGCCCTAACAATACACTTTGTTTTTCTTTCATTATCTTTAAAATACACACTTACAAAGATACTCATTACAAATGATTTATGGTTTTGAATTCTTTATATAATGATGGAAACATAAATCATTCCATTAAGTGTCAAAGGTTAGAAGCCAGCAACATTTATAATTACTTTTATGAAACATTTACATTTTAGTTACTTATGTGTATATGTTAAAGAAAAGGAGTCAGCAAACTACAGCCTACAGGTCAAATCTGGTCTGCCGTCTTATGTTTTATTGTTGTTTTCTAACAGCCTGAAAGTGAAGGATGGTTTTTACATTTTTAAGTAGTTGAAAACCATCAAAAGAAGAAGGATATTTCATCAAGTGAAAATTATGTGAAATTCAAATTTCAATGTCCCACTAAAATTTATTGGAACACAGCCACACTCATTCATTTAAGACTTTGCCTTAGCTACTGATCTGAGTAGTTAAAACAGAGATAGCATGGCTCAAAAGCCAAATAAAAAATATTTATTATTTAACCCATTACAGGAAAGGTTTGCCATGCCTGTTGTAGAATATGTCTCTCTTCATTCCCGCCAAACTATCTTTTCTTCATCAGGAAAGGAAAGAATGCCCACGTTTGGAACACCCTCCATGCACTACTCACAGTACTTCTGCCTTAGGAAGGGAGGTGAAAGTTAAGAGACCTTTTCTGGGAACATAAACTATAAACATGACTATGTTACTAAAAATCCTAGGAAATTCTATATGACACAGGAATTAAATATTGGGTAATTTGGAAGGTTTCAGAACTTAACCAACCCTGTAATGCAGAGAGGGAACTATAGGATGGAAGTCAGGAAATTCTAACAGCTTGTACCTGGGATCATCTCTGGAGTAGCAGTAATGAAGTACCTTTCCAAAATAGAGCAGAGAAGTTTGTCTAATTCCAAGCCTCTAAGGATGTTTTCAGAGGCAACCCCCCCCCCCACCACCACTTCTCCTTCCCCAAACCTATTAAAGTTACAAAACATCCAAGTAACTCCACAGACCACTGGGCTCAACTGCCTTCTGACCTAGGCCCACCACACATTACAGCACATAACAAAATCGTGAGTTGAGGTCACAGCCTCAAACTTCTGGCCCCATCCGTTAAAGGAGCCAACCCACCTGTTAAAGGTACGAGGGCAGGCTGCCATGTTTTGCAGTATCAGAAGTTCAGTGTCATGTAAAAGACTTTTGTCCCCAGTGCTGAGATAATGAGCTTGCTCCTTCTTAATGATTTATGGGATGCAGATGAGAAACTGGCTGATTGAGGTTTTGGAAGATGAAAGATTTCTGCTCTTGGCAGTAGTACCCGTACCCTGGAGAACACGGTTTAACTGCTCCAGTTCCATTACTGCCATCAGAAAAAGTCAAGTAACAAATTATGCCAGGTGAATATAAATAATAGTTATTTCACTCAATTTGCTAGCTGCAAAGCACTCTAAACTTCTTTGCTAAACCAAATTATGGTATTCCGATAAATAGTTACTGACATACTCCAGGGTTCTGTTTGTCCAGAACAACCAGCTGGCCCCTAAATTACTAATCCTCCTTCAGTCTTAGTCTTATATGCTTATATTTAGGCCTACACTTTTGTTCCCTATCAGACATACACCTAACTTTTTTCCCCTGCCTGCTTAACGTAGCTCAATAAACAACTGAATTTTGCTAGAATGGGAAAAATTTTAAGGTACCAATGTATGCCTGAGGTTCATGAACACCATCTTGTATTATAGACTCTGCTTCAAATGAGTATTAAGTAAATCCTTTGTGCAATAACCACCAGCCACAGAGATAGTTAAAACTTATATTTAAATCAAGTAAAATTAAACAAAATTCAAGATTTGCCTCTTCAGTCACACTAGCATATTTCAAGGGCTCAACAGCCACATGTGATCAGCAGCTCCAATGTTGAACAGTGCCGATGTAGAATATTCCATCATTGCAGAGCTCATTCCATCAAGCTCTATTGGACATCTCTGTTCTATATCTTAACCTACAAAAGTAAAATTATCCTTTAATCCTACTCTTACTCTCCGCTTACTCTTACAGCCAAAACAAAGTGTTTGTCTTTTTTCTACTTTTGAACAAAAAAAATTAAAAATAGAATATTTTTTAGTATCTGCCATGTATCTTCAGAAGTAGAGTGTATGTCTCTCCCCGTTGGATCTGCCTGGCCTGCAACTGCTTTAACCAAGGGTAGATAATGGAGGTGATGCTATGCCAGTTCTGAGCTTAGCCTTTAAAAGCATTGGCAGCTCTTCAACCATGTTGTCTTTTGGTAGCTGAGGCACCAAAAATGTTAAGAATTCTGACTCCCTAATGGAGCGGCCGCATGGAGAAATGCTGAGACTACATAAGAGAGTTCAGCCTCCCAGAGGCCCCTTTAAGATGCCAGGCATGTGAGGAAAGCCATCCTGGACCCTCCAGATCAGTCCAGTCACCAGCTGTGCACCACCCAGTGACTCAAGTCTCTGCCAACTGGAGCAGAATAGTCCAGCCAAGTCCTGCCAAATTCCTGTCCTAGAAAACCGTGATAGATAATAAAAAGGTTGTTGCTTAAACTATTATGTTTTTGAGTAGCTTGTTATGCTGTAATAGCGAGCTAGAGCCTTGGATTAACTGGTGAGACTGGCTATCTCATTTGGACATATTTCAAGATGGTCCTTTAACAGAATCATGAGAAGATGTCAAACAGCCAGACAGATTTTATGGAGAGAGTAAGTCATACAATGCCTATGATGCTACAGGAGAGACAAAAACAATGTAGATAAGAAAGAAGAAGGAAAGTTCCCACTGGTTGCCCTGGGTGCTCTTTCCCAGTATTTCACTTGCACGCTATCCAATTCCTAAGCAATGACCCTTTTTCAGTTTACTTGCCAATCTCCCCTCTAGGCTATAAATTTGCTGAAATCATGGATCTCTTGTCTAGATGTGTCCCCAGCATCTACAGAAAATATTATAGAAGACATAGGACAGGACTCAGTTTCTAATCCAGCCCTGCTACTCACTAGTAATTTAGCCTTGTGCAAGTTAACCTCCATGCACCTCAGTTCTGACATCTGTAAAATGGGGATAGTAGTATGGTGTTGACTTCATTGGGTACTGACAACTGAATGATAAAATACTGTGCTTGGTGAATGAATTGAAATATCAGCTACTTGATAATCCTGCCTTAGGCTAGCCCTGGTGGGCTTATGAGACCCAGCAAAACTCTCCCCTCACATACTAAAGATTAATTACAACACCAGAAGGGATCTCAGAGACCGGACCACACTTCGTCCTCAAAGACCATGCTTTCCAGAGAAGCACATTGGGATACCTTTGGACATCTTCAACCTAGTTCTCTTTCAGTTACATCCATCTTGTTACAGGAGCTGACTTGGTGTGGCTCCAACCTGTTATTGGACTTGGGGCCATTGTGAAGGAGAGCACAGGAAGGGCTTTTTAATCCTCAGGCTGGAGAGCAATAGGTTACATTCAAAGGCTGGCCCCCACACTGGCTTCTGCTGGCCCAAGACCCTGTTTCCAAACAGCTTAATAGGTGCAAATGTGGTTCAGTAACCAGGAGACCTGACAAGAGGTAGAGAAAGCAGGAGAAATGAACGCTGAATCCCTGAGGCTGCCCAGACATGTTTCAGTAGTGCTGGATGGGGCTGAAGCTGCTGAAGACTCCATAGCTGAGGCTTGGCTGGGCCCACAAAGAAAGGACTCTCAGTGTCTTCCAAGTTCAGCAAAGTCTAGGAAGGGCAAGTAGAGCCTGACAACTGTATCTGCTGAACTGTTGGTTCTACAAGGAGAGGGAGAAGAAATTTTTAAATGTCTGCTGGGGAGTGAGAATAGAATAGGGATTGAGGATAAGGGTCCTGAAGTCCATATATCCAAGTTGGTCTCCCAACTCCATTTCTTGCTTGAGCAAACTGGTTAACCTCTCCAAGCCTGTTTCCCCATCTGAAAGGGTGACACAAAAAAGTACTTGCCTCAGAAGTGTTTGAGGATTTGATGAGATAGTTCAGGACACCCTATTTCATGATTACCCCTATTTAAAATAGCTCTTTCCCTCTTCCACTTTTTCTCTTCCCATTGCATTTAACCTCTAATTTAAAAATGTGAGTGTATGTGAATATATGTGAGCATGTATGTGTATGAACTATATAGTTTAATTTTAAATGTTTCTCTCTACTAGAATGCAAGATTCAAGAAGGCAGGTGTATTTATCAGTTTCATTTTTTAATGGATCCCAAGTACTTGGGAGGGTGCAAGATGCATATTAGGTACTCAGGAAATATTTTTTAAGTGAAGGTAAAGCACCTGATCCATAATAAACAATCACCACCGCTATTATTTGCTCACTCGTGCTGCTTAAATCCTGCCTGAACTGTACTCCCAGAAGTTCCATGTTCCATAATGCTGAGCTCACCCTTTTCTTACAACACTTAACCCAGTTTGGTACGTATTATAACTTCTGTATTCATGTATCTTATTTTGTCTACTAGAATAAAAATGGAGCAATTCAAGCATTAGGTTCAGTGACGAAAAGACCAAGCTAGTCATGTATAGTAGTAGTGAAAAGAATAGGCTTTTGAATGAGACCTCAGGTTGAATCTCCTGCTCTGTCACTTACTTGATGCCCTCGGGCATGTTATTGTCACTAAGCTTAATTGTCCTCATCAGTTTAATGAGTGTAATAGTCATTCTGCACTCATGGAATTGTTTGGAGGATTAAATGAGATACTGCTTTTAAAATGCTCCACAGTGTCTGATGTGCACAAAAGAGGATGCAAATGTCAGCTGTGATTATTCATCATTGCCTCCCTCGTGGCATTTTGCATGGTGCCTCTCACAAAACATCCAGTAAAGCAAACAATCACTGAACAAATGCATCTCAGATTTAACCTGAAACAACCCAAAGCTTCACACAGTTCTCCTAACATTCTCTCATTCTGCCCTGCCCCACCCTTTGTCACAGTCCTTCAAGCCAACTAAGTTGCAACCTCCCCTGCTGACTGACCACATCACCCCTCACGTTGCTCTGCTCCCAGTCGTAAGTCAAAGATGTCATTCTTACAGCAGTCTGGTGGGGCTGCAGGCTACTTTCCAGGCTGGTTCTGCTCCGGCTTGTCAGAGATCAGGTCAAGCAACAAAGGAAGAGATTAGATGCCAAGGACTTACTGCATTTTAATGCTTGGTTTCTGGCCCATATTTATGCTAAGGGACAACAATTACTACAATATGACCTTGCATAACAAATGGATCTGTCAAACCAGGCCTTGCAAAATGATTTGCATGAATTCAAGTTTAACTTGTGATCTTCCAACACACAGTTGTTACGTACACTCTGGCCTATCACACTCATTTGTCAAAATGGAAAGGAAAGTGGAGCATTCATTCATTCATCCATTAATTCTCTGTGTGTTCAACAATCGTTTGCTAAGTGTTAGGCAAAGACTGTTGAATAAGACATAGTTTGCACTTTGAAGGCGCTTGCAAAGTAGGGGTGGAGGTCACAGGAAAGTCAATGTCCTTTATAGGAAAGAAAAAACCAAAAAACTTCTGATCCATTCTGGAAAGCTGATCTACTTTATTAGGCTGCTATAATGAAATACTATAAACTGGGTAGCTTACAAACAACAGAAATTTATATCTCACAATTCCAGAAACCAGGAAGACCAAGATCAAAGTGCTAGCATATTCAGTGTCTGGTGAGAGTCAGCTTCGTGGTGCACAGATGGCCATCTTCTCACTGTGTCCTCACATGGTGAAAAGGACAAGAGAGCTCTCTGGGACCTCTTTCATAACGGCATGAATCCCATTCATGAAGGCTCTACTCTCATGACCTAATCATCCCCCAAGGGGCCCTAGTACCATCACACTGGGGGTTAGGATATCACTATATGAATTTTAGGGGTGGTTCACAAACATTCAGACTATGGCAGCTGATACTGTAGGCAAGGATTTGGAAAATTGGAACATTTTATGTTCTTCTGAGTCTTCTAGGTAATTGTACCATTTTCAGTTCCCTCGGCCAGGGAAAAATTTAACACTGCTCTGCGTATAAGAGGATGAACTTGTTCCATCACTGCTCTTGTGAATGGAAGACATCCAGCTGATTTTATCCACTTATACATAGATCAGTATATTAACTTTCTACTGCTGCTGTAACAAATTACCACAAACTTAATGGCTTAACACAACACAAATTATTTTATTAGTTATGGAGGCTGGGAGTCTGAAATGGATCTTAATGGGCTTAAATTAAGGTGTCAGCAGGATGGCTTTCCTTTCTGGAAACTTCAGGGGAGACTCCATCTTCCTGCCTTTTCCAGCCTCTAGGGACTGTCTGCACTCCGTGGCTCATAGCCCCCTTCCAACTCCAAAGCTAGCAATGGCAGGTTGAGACTTTCTCTCATCACTTCACTCTGGTATTGACTCTTCCACCTTTAAAGAACCCTACTGATGACCCTGGACCTACCTAGATAATGCAGGAAAAATACCCTTTTGCTAACATCAGCTTATTAGCAACCTAAATTTCATCTGCAACTTTGATTCCCCTTTGCCATATAACATAACATATTCACAGGTGCTGGGGATTAGGATGTGAACACCTTTGGGGGACTATTAATCCACCTGCCACAGCTATGGGGGCTTTGCTTTCACACTGTCATTACCACTTTCTAAATATTCAGGATGAAGGAGGAGGAATACTTCTGAGTGTTCCAGGCCATCAGATGTAGATGTTCATATGGTGGGATGTGGAGCTATCTTGGAACTCAACTCTCAGAACATAGCAAACACCTTGTGACTTGTTATCAATTGATAGTTCTCACCAGAAAGCCACAAGGAAGACTAATGTGACTCAGATTCCACACAGCTCCCTGGAGGTGGTTCCAGATGCTGAATAATCCAACAGTCTTAAGATCTTTCCATTTCAAATGGCCATCTGTCCCTGTCTCTCCCCACATGCAATCCTCTGCCAATTCTTACTAGCTCTACATTTAAAATATATACCAAATTTAAGTCCTTCTCATCACCCTTACCATGCCCAATCCCCTTTAAGCCCCACCATCTCCTCAAGTGGTTTTTCTGTGAAGGGTTCAGAACATGCCACCCCCAAAATATGCCACTTCAGCATAAGGGTTAATTTGAGCTGAAGGCAGCAAAGAAGAAGCAGATACAGGGAAACGTTCTCTCTCCCCATCTCTACCAGGAAGGGCAGGATGACTCTTAATCACTGGAGATGAGGGGGTACTCTTACCAACCCAAAGGCAGAACCAGAATAACCAATGGAACCAACATCACTAAAACAGCATTTAGCTTTCAGAAGTCTCCCTCATGTCTACCTTCCCACAATTTGCTACCCCTCGAAGCTCAACATCTCTTTATCTTTGTTACTTCTCTACAAATGTTACTGTTCTTTTGTTAAAATGCTGTATAAGCCCAGGTTCTAACCAGCCTTTTGAGTTATTCCTCACCAGGTACTCCTATAAACAAACTTCTCTGTTTTTCTCTTATTAATATGTCTGTTAGTCTATTTTATAGAGCCCCAACCAATGAACCTAAAATGAGTAAAAGAAAGAATTTTTCCCTCCCCTGTATTTGCTTCCTCTCTTACCTCCAGACTGTTCTCAACTCTGACGCCAGAGTGATAGTTTTACAAAAAGCAGATAATGTCACTCTTCTTCCCAAACATCTTCTTTAGTGGCTTTCCATCACACTTAAAATAAAACCCACAATCCGTACTATGGCTCACAAGGCCCTGCACAGTCTGGTCTGGACAACCACTCATCCCCATCCCCAGCAGTCTCTCCTCCTTGTTCTCAATTTAGGGCATTTTACATAAGCTAACTGCTGCCTCTGCAGCTCCTTCTCCAAATCCTCCTGTAGCCTTCTCCTTCACATTATACAAGAATACAATTACATGTAGGGTTGCAAGATAAAACAGAGGATGTCCACTTAAATCTGAATTCCAGATTAACAACAAAGAATGTTTTCATATAAGTAGGTTCACGAATAAACATTCTGGACATCTTGTATCTGTTGTTTCTAAATCTGGCAATGCTGTGTAACCAGTGAAGTATCTAAGTATCTTCACCTACTTCATGTTCTACCTTTTTAAGTTGATTTTATTATTAATATATTATCATTATTGTTATAACACTCATATTGATGACTTATTAGTTTCTATTTGTGATCTATTCAGATTGAATGTAAGTTTCATGAGGTAGGGATCATGTTTTAATCCCATTGTATCCCTAGAACCAGAACTATTATAATTTCGGAGTTAAAAATTTTGTAAAGAAATAAATAAATGGAGAGCTAAGTTTATTTGACCTTTGTGTTCTGACTATACGGTGACCTTCCTCTTCCCCTCAAAGCAATATATAGCTGTCTGGGTTGGGGTACGGAAGGCACCAGGAAGGTGATTATTACAGAAGGTAGTTTAAAAAAGGAAAAAAACCAGTTTGTATTTCCAAATATGTCCCTATCACATGTGCTTAAGCAGGTTAGCACTGGCCCAGCACTACAGACACTCTATCAATGTCAGACCCTCTGCCCTAGGACTGCACTGGCCAATGGCATTTCCATTTCTGAGAGGGGTGAGAAGCAGCCGGCACAGGACCCCTGGGGAAATCCATTATGCATTTAATTGTCTGGGCCCTTAAGAACATGGTAGGGGTCACTTTTCCAGTTCTGCTTTTCCTGCTAATTTAAATGCATACATTAAAATCAGGTCCTTCCTCCTCTCTGGCTGACAATTACCATATTTGACAGTTGCTAGTCCTCAGCCATGCCTGAGACTTGTGAATAATTCAGGAATATTGAGTTATTCTCTAATCAAGACAACTGAATAAAAAGTGAGATCTGGCCTTGTAGCATCACAGCTCCTTGCCAAAACGACAGCATGAAAATAAAGAGACAGGAACATTTAGGAGCGGCTCTACCCTACAGCACTCTGCAATATGCTCGTTCTTTGGATGTAATCTCTCTCTGATATTCATACTTCAATGGCTACAAATTCCAACTTGACACATATGGTTGAGAAGAATGAAGAAAAATTTCACCAGTCCCATATCCTGTACTTCATAGAAGAGTCTCTACTCCAAAGAGGCTAGGCTCTTGCCCCCAAAATCACATGCCGTGGTGTTTGGTTTGGAACATATGGTCACTGATCTGGTGTTCAATTATCAAAATTGTATCAAATGCCTACTAGGTGTTAAATATTGTGCTAGGCACCAGGATAAAATGTTTTTAAAAAGATACAGTCCTAGTGTCAGGTAGCTAAGCAGATGTGAGCGGTTCCCACCCTGTCCTGGACAAGATCTTCCCCTTCTCCACTTACCCCCTGGTCACCCCATGGCAGAACATGTGCAAAAGTCCTCTAGTTTCTGGTTCAGTCTCCTGCCTTCTCAGGGCCAAACAAGATGTAAAAAGCCCAACGGGGCTTCCAGACTGTACAACACAGGTTGGCCACAGGCAAGACCAAAAAGGTGACCTGGAGATACCTCAAGGTTCATTATACCATAATTGTAAGAAATTTACACTGCGGTTTTGGCCCCCCAGTGGGTTTCACTTGGGTACTTATGGGTAAGCGCCTATCCATGTGGAAGAAGGTTATATAACCTGAAATTATCAATCAACTTATCAACTAAATGATGTAAGACTAGGGGAGGGACTTTCCACCATTTTAAAAACCAACCCGAACCCTAAGAGCTGGGCTGCTTCTGCTTTCCAGACATCCCTCTCTCTACCCTTCTCCAGAGTGTACTTTCGCTTTGCTTAATAAACTCCTGCTGCTTATCCATTGTAATAAGTGCTATGAAGGAAAACTTAAAAAGGAGATGAAAGCTTAGTACAGGGAACACTGATTTGAATTAGTGGGAGAAATAAGGGCTAGTGTTAGGGAGGTTTTCTTTGAGGAAATAACTTGAAAGGAGGGATTCAAAAAATGAATAAAACCCAGGTGAGGGGTAGAATTTAAGAGCCTTTAAACAAACTTACATGAAAACTCAGTGACAGGTAGGAGATGGCAGAATTTGAGAAACTGATTGGAAAACCATATGTCAGGAACCTAATTAGCCAGAGCCAGAGTGGCAGAGAAGTGGTTAGAGGAGACAGATCAGACTATGCTAGGGAAGGAGGGCTTGTTGGCCTATGGGGACAGGATTTTGTTCTCAGTGCAAGAAGCCACCTTTAGTCTTAAACACATGAGTGATGGGATTAGATCTGCATTTGAAGAAGTTCACTGGCTCTTGAAAGAAGCCTATCTGGGAGCAGGGTCTCCAAAGTAGAATGAGATTTTGAAGATGCACTGGGGAGTTAGGAAAGGACTTATCAGGTTACATATTTTTTATTTGAAATTTCTATTTCTATGTATGTTTTTTAGTGCACAGGAATACAAGTGCAACAGTACAAGTATAATATTTACAAGTAAATAAACATATATTGGAGGTGTGTGCCTACAGATGAGATGATAAAAGTGAAGGGTAAAACAACAACAAAAAAGATCTGGTAACCAGGGGCTTAGGCAAGTTAGAAGGCCATAGAGAAAATGAGAAATAGATGGATTTCAGATTGTAACTGTAGGCAGGAAAAAAAAACATATCTTTCTTCTACCCTTTTAGGTTCTTTGTGCATTAGACTGATAAATGATTAAAAGGAGAAAAGGCATACAAATTGTATTTGATGTTAATATTTAATTTTTACATGCATTGAGGCCTTCATAGAAAAGAAATGAAGACCTAAATAATCAGTTAGACCTGGAGTTTGTACATCATTTTAACAAAGGGCCATACATCTGTGGAGAAGTGATAAGATAAAGGAAAAGGTGTTAGGGTACTAGGAGCAGTGAGTGTGAGAAGGTGTATATATATATTGGGCAACTAATGGAAGATAAGGGTTATTTCAGTATCATTTGTTTTGCACTTATCTTGGTGCCTACTTTTTGTCTCCAGTGATGAGGGTCATCCTCCTGGTATGGGAATGGAGAGGAGGAACACCTTCCCAAAGAGAAATTCATGTCCTGCATTCAGGCAGATAAGGAGAGGGCAAAGAGCTCCTTCTCCATTTGTTGCCTAATTGCTTAGAGATCAAATAACCCTCAGGCCAAAGGGGCATGTTTGGGAAAGCATATGCTAATCCCCTCCATTCTCTGGTCACCCGTACCCTGGAAGATGCTACTTAGAGAAGAAACTAACCATAAGCCAGCAGCCACAGTTAAAGTACCATCCCAGGACTTTGCATCTTGGGGTTATGGACACTCTTGGCCTTCCCTGCCCATAGTTCAACATGTCTGGCATGAGTCTTCGGATATGGCCCGCCACAGGACTCTTTAATTGGGTCTCAGTTTCAGCTTCTCCTGGGAAGGACTATTTATCTTTTTAATGTGCTCTCATGATCTCTTGAAGTGAATTCTGCACACTTCTCATAGATGACATTTGAGTTCTACTCTCCCAAATATACCCTGTAACTTGGATAAAGATGCATCCAGCCATCTTCTTGACTTGTGATAATGGTCAGATAGAAATCTAAGGCGCTGCTGTCCATCTCCCTCCTGACCCCAGATCCTTATAAAGATGTCCCACAAACAATGACTGGATGATAAAAGCTTTGCAGCTTTCAGATTCGTTTTGCATTATTTTCTATAAGATCGTCCCCCCAAAGCCCAAGGCTTGGGGTCTCCACCATCATCTTCTCTGAGATGAGATCAGTACCCATTCACCAGGAAATTAAAAAAAAAAAAAAGTCAGACACGATTTTACAATTGGGAAATTTGCTGGAGCTGTGGTGTGCCTGGATGTGACTGAGAAATTTCACTGTCTTTAACCTCAATCTGCATAACAAAGCCGAAGTTGGCTACTTAGCATAATGGGAAGATGTTCAGAACACCGCCCACCCTTGGGATGTTCAACAAAACACAGGCAGGCAGAGCTCCCAATCCTAGGACTCAGGATGAAGGAGGAATTTGCTCTCCCTTGCCTCCCCCCACTGTGTGGAGGGCAGCCAGCCAGGAACACAGGTGTGCAGCTCATTAAGAACAGAATTAAGCCCAACGGGATAGGTAACAGCCGCGTGAAGAATGTTCGGCAGAGTACAACCACTTCATTCCCGCTCTGACCTTGAGAAGAGAGTCAGGAAGAAAACGCTGCCTCCCTTATTTACCCGTTCTCCACTTTGCTATCAACCCAATGAGAAGAGCCACGAAACTGTTTTACCTCTAGATCTACAGAGGGGGCCCTGAGATACACTTGTTTTAAATAATATATTGAAGGAAATAACTCCTGAGTTACAGTAGATCGAGAACTGCTCTGAGAGCTGAGGAAGCTAATGAAAATAGCAGAAAGTCTGCATTCCAAAGGAATCCCAAAATACATGAATACAACTGAAACATTAGTGCTCTCTTAACATTTGTTTCCAGATAATATAGCCACAGTGAGGTTCAGATGGCTACATTTCTCACTTCCATCCACACTAGTTTCGCAGCAAGTGAGCTTAGCAAAATGAGAGGTCACTGCATGCCCTAAGACCTTGGGGGTTGCTGTCAAATAACAGAAACTAGAAACAAATTTCTGGTGCCTGTCTTGCTGCCTTGCCATTGGGTTTCAGGCCCAGGCAAGTTCACTATAGATTCAATGTAACCAAAGAAATTGACAGCAAAACTGCTCTTGGGATGAAAGGGTTATACCCAACTTTATTTCCAGGTGGCAGGTCAGTCCCTAAAATCCAATTCACTCAGAGCGAGTCTGTATGCAGCAAGCCGGTCTCTGCCTCTGGGCCCCTCTGTCTGCAGAGCCGTCCTCTGGGCCTCTCTGCACAATTGTCCCACACAGCCATTCTCTGGGCCTCTGTCCTCGGCATTGCCACCACTCCAGCCTCTGCTCTGCTCTCCTGCAGCCTTGCAGCCCTGCCACCCTGTCACGCCCAGAGCACTGGGCGGAACTCTTTATATAGAGTTAACAGCCATATATTGCCCACAAGTGTGCAGTGGGCTAATAAACCAAGGCCAGGTGAGAATCTTGGCCACAGGAACTCTCATTTTATCCACACTTGCCAATGGGTTTCAGCCCGGGGGCAAGTTCACTATGGATTCAATGTGACCAAAGAAATTGACAGCATAACGTTCTTTGGGGTGAAAGGGTTTATTACCCGCTTGTTCTCCCAGCGGTAGGTCAAGCACTAGCGCCTCTGCCTCTGCCCAGAGCACTGGGCCGAGCTCTCTATATAGCACAATAATAGCTTATTGCCTACAGGTGTGGAAGCGGTGGCCTAGCAACAGGCCAGTTACATCATCAGGTGGTTTAAGTTCAGTGAGGATCCTGGCCATAGGAACCCCAACTTCCCCACAGTGCCTAAGTTCTATTCTGTAGCCTTTTTCTCAAGAAGAAGGTATGCACAGATTTTTAGCCTAAAGGAGTGAACAAAATATGGGCTAGATAGAGGGAGAGTTGGGAGTTTCAGTACAGACGAGAGGAGGAACCCTATCCTGTTAATGTATTCTAACATATTGAGACTAGCAAGAAAGATTTCACATTTAGTTGATTATCCTAAAAGCTCTTAGGAAGTTTTTTAATTTATCTGAGCTCCTTGGGATACAGTATCTAACATGCATAAGTGATACCAAATAAAAAATGAATTGGGACTTGGTAAGCAAAGGCTATATGAAAGGATTGTTGAGAGCAGTAAATGTGGAGGAACTACTGCATTTGGAAGAACATTAACACTCTGAACTGTAAGATCTATAAACACCTCAAGCGCTAGGCAAAAAGGATTTTTCTTTTTTAGCAAGAAGTAAACAAGGCTACAAAGAACCAGGTACGGTGAAGTGGGATGAAAGGGATGTAATGGGATAGTAGATGAGAGAATGTTTTATCATAAAGCCAGTCTATTCCCAGGAGGAGATGTGTCTTAGTACCAGCTGCTACAATAAACGACCACAGAATGGGTGACTCATACCCCACAGAAATTTATTTCTCACAGTTCTGATGGCTGGAAGTCCAAGATCAGGGTGCCAGCATGGTCAGGCTCTGGTGAAACCCTCTTCCGGTTTGGTGACTGCCTACTTCTCGTTGCGTCCCCCTGTGGCAGAGAGCAAAGGCAGGAAGCAAGCTCTCTCATGACTTTCATCAGGGCACTAATCCTATCCGTGAAGGTTTCCCCCCTTATGACCTCATCTAATCCTATTGTGAAGGAATGACCCCTTCGCCTACTGAGCCCACTAAGGCTAAGCAACCTAACAATGTCCCCTAGTAGGATCTCTGCCCAAGGGCCCACTAAACTGCCCAAAGGCCCTGCCCGTCCCGGAAGGTAGCCTGTACAAAAGCCTTGCTCGCTGCATCACACATGCTCAGCCTTTGGAGGTTACTCTGCTGAGTCTGCACTGGTGCCGTAATAAACCAGTCTTTTCTGATTCCTGATTGAGTGCCATTTGTCTCTCTCCATACCAGTCCAATTTTCCATAACACCATCTACCTCCCAAAGGTCCCCACTTCCTAATACCATTAGGGGTAGGGTTTCAACATAGAATTTGGGGAGGCATAAACTTCCACTCCATAACACGTTATTAAGGAAAGGCTATGTGCAGGCTCAGGCTGAAAGTAATCTTGGGGGAAAGAGGGAATCTGAACCAAAGTTTGGTTAACAACTATTTTGATTGTTTTGGTGGCAAAACAGTTCAGCTGAATCATTTATGAGGTGAAGAATGGAAATTTGGAGGGTCTGTGTCTGACCTTATCAGGGGTAAACAAGGCAGGTATCTGTAAGTCAGACGAAACCAGACCAGGCAAGCGGCAACAAAGGAGCCAAAAAAATTTATTAGCGCAATCCCGGGTGTGGCTCACTGGTCTGCGGATCCACAGGCAAGGGAAGTCGTGCCCAGCAGGAGGGGCGACAGGCTTATCAAGGGTGCTGGGAGAGCTCTGAGGGTATGGACAGAGCTAATTGGCTGGTGTGGGTGTCATGATCACCAATGATTGGTCATGCTGGGTTGCTGGGGAGAGAGTACTGTGACGCGTGTTCTAGGCGGGACCTGCAGCTAGGGACCTTCCGTTGAATCATTTGAGTGACATTCGTTGTTCTCTTCCTTATTGGGCTTGAGTCAGGTTCCTCCAGTGGGACCCGTCCCTTCCTCCAATACCTCCAGTCTTACAATATCCATGAGCCTAAGTCATATGAGGAAGAGTGGTTCTTTGCACTAAATCATCTTTCCAGGAACATAAAGGGTGGGGGGTTGTTTAATCTTTGTTTTTTTCCAAGAGCACATGGCTCAGGTAAAACTTAACATTGTCAGTAAGGATAATTATAAAGGTAATAGGGCTGTTTGTTTAAAATCAGACTGCCCCAGAAATATCCGGTTCGAATGGAGTCTCTTTTTGTGTTTGGATGTGGTATTTTGGCTCTTAGTAATTGGGTATTTGCTTTATTCATAGAAATCTACAATGTAAGAGCCTTTCTAGGGTGCCATTAGAATACTGCATTAACCCAACAAAGCTCTCAATTTAAATATATTATAGTGTAAAAGTAATTGTCATGGTGAGGAACCCTCTCATTTATGACCAATACAGTAAATATCTATTAAGTGCCTACAATGTGCACCCTGCTTGTTACCTACACTTTTATGCAGACAAATTCTTGCACCACTCAATTCCCCAAACCCAACTGTTCAATAAAATCTAGCTTAAACAGCTAATTTAACAAACTTATCATTTATATCCAACAATAAACTTTTAATTTATATACAAAAGGAACTTTGTCAAGGAAAACTGTCCCTTTTCCCCCATGGCCATACATTCGTACGGGTTGGTTCTACATGAGTTGTACCAAGAGGTATTTCTTGGCTGCTGGGTAAAAATATTCAGGTATCATTAGAAAATACCTGTTAGACAATATTGCAGGCAAATGGAAATAGAGAGCAACATAAGAAATTAAAGTGATAAAAAATTAATTACAACTTAATCCCTAAAATGCTTTACAACCTATGCACACAATGTACTGAGCTAACATAATAAACAGTATACATTTAGATAATCCATTTTTAAATATTACTTCTAAACTGTAATCTCCCTCAATTACAGAAAAAGAATAAAGCATCATTTAGCATCTAACGATGGAAGGGTGAACTGGCTACGTTACATGTTAAAAAAACAAAAAAAAACAAGCCCCCAAAGTAAACACTTTGGAAGGGCCCTCCTGCCTCTCCACCTACCCCCTAATTATGTTTCTCCTTCTGCTTTCTCCGCCCACCACCCAGAATTATTTCAGAGGAACTAAAGCTCCTATTTATCAAGTTGCCAGAGTGTTAATCATGTCTAAGGGTTTTAACACAAAAGCAGCCAACCTTTAAATGTGTTACTTAAAGGCTGTTAATGCCTTGCTTCCTTTTGTCCATTCAGGCTTCTCCTCCTATCCCTAAATTCCCCCATGATTCCAGTACATCTCCCTTCATCTACTAGAACAAGAAACTGTTTTCATTGAAGCTGCGCTGGGGTGAGACGAGCAACTTGGGGAAGGATCAGCAACAGGGCAGACTGTCTGCTTCAGAAAGCCCTGAATTAATCCCTATGCCACCCTCACCACTGTAGGGAAGGCACAGTTTCCCTCCACCCACTTAGGGTTGTTTGGCTGGGCCAGAGAATTAAACTGACACAAGACAGATTTCAGGGCGGCACATTCTGCTCCCGTCATCACCTAGCATAGTGCCTGACACATTGTAGAAAGGCAATATTTATGAAGTGAGTGGGGAGGGAGGGAAGGAGGGATGAAGGCAGGCAGGCAGTACTCTTCATTGGAAGGATGGAAAACTCCCATCTTCTTGGAGGGAATTTACCAAAGAGGTAAAGTATATGTCAAACAGTGGAAAATAAAGACATGGGGTGGCCGAGGAGCTCCCCCACATTCCCTATTTTCCTCTTTGCACGTGTTAGCCCTTTCAAGGAGGAGCTAAGGGTAAATATTTGATAGTTGGTGCTACGGCACAAAGAAATCAGCTCTGGAAGCTTCTGCTGCCAAGTGGGCCTAAAAATAAATTGCTTTCTCTTAAACAAGTTCAGGGTCCATTAGTGCAGTGATGCGGTGAGGGCCTCAGGGCTCCTTTCTCTGAACTCAAGTACTGTCCTCCGTCATTACTGACTGGGGACAGTTAAGCAACATGGGCGTAAACAGAGCTGGGGTAGAGCACACCAGCTACAAACAGAAACCACCCACAGGTCACTGTTTGGATTTATTTCCCATTCTGCACAATTTTCTAGGGAAGGTATGGGGTAATCAGTAATTACCTAGAAAACAATGGCCAGAGTTAATTGTTCCTCTTCCAACTGTGCCAGAAAAACAACAAGGGAATTGAACCTGTAAATGGGCTTTGGGAAGCAGGAGGCATAAAATAACACTCAGCAGTTTACTTCAGAAGTTATTTTTTTCAAAACACCTGACCACTTACCAATGCATTTTTCCCACCAAATGCCCTTAGGGGATTGGTCTGGTCATTTTGCGAATCCTTCAAGTCCATTTGGTAGGAAACAAAGAGGGTGAAGGCATGTATTGTCCCAGATTTGTCACTGTGAGTCAGTGAATGAGTGAGCTGTGCCTGTCAGACCAACCTAACCTCCTTGTCAATAGAAAAGCCATGCCAGAGGGCACTGCGTGTAGTAAGGCATTCTTCACCATTAAGCCTACAAAGGCGAGGTGTCATTACCATCCCTCACTGGTAATCCATACATTTCTGAGGACTAAGCATTCAGTTCCTCCTTTACCCTACAGCTTCAAAAACAGTTAACAAATCCTGGGGTTCCTCCTACTTTTCTTGCCTTAAGAATTATTCATAAAGAAATGTGGAAGACAAACTCATACGTAGGAATAAACATATGATATTGGATAGAGATCTACCTGTGCACATTGTATGTTTCTTTATTTGTTTATATACCAATACACACATACACACACATACTTCTAAGTCCTGACATGCCAGTCTAGCAACTCAGGTTACAAAGTCAAAGATGTGAATACAAGCCACATCTTTCCAATATAATATTTTAAATTATAATTTTAAGTTTTTTTAAGTTTTCTGTGTAAAAATTTTTTCAATTCTAATTGTGTCAGGGCCTCAGTAAAGCATTTCTTTCTCTTTACAATACTCTGATTGCAACCTCTAAATAATTCAAGAAATGTGTTCCTGTTAATGTGGAAGCATTAATTTCTTGTTACTATCTTATACTTTTCTCATTGAAGCTATTTCTCTCCTATTTTTGTTCAGTCTCTGAAACTTCAAAACCTCATGCCCTGCAAACTGAAAGGATGATGGTCATGGTAGTGATGAGGGAGTGTGACGTGAGGAACAGACATGCTGTAAAAGAGAAAAATCTACTCTGATTCTGTTACTGGAGACGGGCCCTTGGTCTCACTGCAATCCAAGAATTCAAGAACAGAGGCAGAAAAGTGGTTGAGCATTAAGAGTTTACCTAGAAAATGAGAGTGTAGAGAGGCAAACGTACACACTGAAGAGTGGGGACAGGCAGATCCAGAGGGAGTTGCAGAAGGAAACAACAGGGAGCCTTTTTTATGTAAAGGGAGATAAATATTCACTAAGTGGGGTAGGGTTCAAAAGAAACAGGTGCCATTTTTTCTGCAGTTCCAGATTGCTCCACCCTCAAGTTGGATGGAGGGATTTGGGGCTGTATTTGGTTCTTACCAAAATTGTCATGGAGCAGGGAGGCATGATTTTTACTATGTTAATGAGTATATAGTGTATTTTGGGGTGAAGTTTGGGTCAACTTCTCCATGTTGGAACCAGCCGGTTTTGGCCAGTGCGTTATCTATAGTCTCACTCCCTTCATCCCAAAAGAACAGATTACACAGAATGTGTAAAATGTAAGCAAGCACCTAGCTGAATGTAAGCACCAGCCAAAGTCCCCCTCTCCCTTCCCTGCTCACGTCTGGCTATCTACCTACTCAACAGTTTCTTCTAGCAAAATTTCAGCCATCTGTGCCTGGAATAGCTCTTCCTAAGGGCCAAGATGACTATTACAGTTTTTGTTATAGGAAGCTTGAAGAGAAGCAGAAGAAATATCTACAGATGCACCAAGAAAAGAAGATTTAAACATCTCCATGAAAAGATAGAGGTAACTCCACAATGAAAGAGGCATGCTAAATTTTTTTCAATATGACAACATAATCACAAATCATTCCAATATTGAAACAATGAGACAAGGTTTTGAGGAAATATGTGTTATTAATAAAAAGCCCAGAATTCTAGAAGTGTGCTGTCCGATATGGTAACTATTAGCCACATATGGCTATTTAAAGTTAAAATCAATCAAAATTTAAAATTTAGTTCCTTAGTTGCACTAGCCAAACTTCAAATGTTGTGTGTGTGACTAGTGGCTACTGTTTTGGACACTGCAAATCTATAATACTTCCAATACCACAGAAAGTTGTATTGAATAAGGGAATATTTCTAGAACCACTTCAAAATCTGGATGGATCATAAAGGGTTGAATAAATTAATTTCCAACCCACAGTAAGTTAAATCATGGTGCTAAAAGACCTTGAGTTACCATCACAAAGTCAGTGTCTTTGAGACATTCATAAGTGAGAAGGCAAAAAGTGCTAAGTGAAAATGAAAATTCAAAATGAGAAAAGATTCTAGAAATTACAGACTAATAAAATTCATGTATTTCACTGGCACATAAAGAGGAAGAATGTGATGATTATTAGGAACCAGCATGAGCTCAAGACAATATAGACTCCCTTCTCTTTTTGATAAAGAAATTTGGTAGGACAATGCAGTCTTAGCAAAGCTGTGACAAAGCCTTCAGGGCACCCTTGCAGGCAGAATGAAAAAATGTTTGCTGACTAATACAACTGTTAATGAATTTTCACAAAGGGTAGTACATTGAAACCTAAGTGATACTGATTAAAGTATCCATACCTGTCTGGAGGGAGATGCCAAATGGCAGACCTAAGGGTCTAGTTCTTGGTTCTATCCTATTCAACTTTATCTAAAGCTTAGATTAAGACATAAATGTCATACTTATCAAATCAAAGATGACAGAAATTTTCAATGGGGGACAAAATCAAGCCATAAGAGAGTCTTAAGGGAATGAAAATTAGAGAGAGAGAAAGAGAGAGAGAGAAAGAGATGAAAACTAACATTATAAAATTTAGCAGGAATAAAAGTTAGATACTCCATATAGTGTTGTTCTGGGATATTTCATCAGTTTGTGCCACCACTTAAAGTGAAGTTCAGAAAGTCAGGTCCAGAAGGTTCTATTGACCTTGTGCTCTCTTTAAGCCATGAATATCTGTTAGGCAGAAAGACAGACATGAGAGGGATAGAGAGAGAATAAAGCCAGTAAAGCCTACTAAAAGAGACTCAAAGAGTTAACCAGATAAAACCAGGAAGCCAGATGTCCTCTCTTTCATATTTTATCTCTCTGTTTGGTCCCAAGAGGTGGCTGGTTAGCCAGAGACGGGTAAGATTCCTCATGGGAGGAACAACCTAAGACAGGCACAGTCGCAAGGGACCTCAGGTGAGCAACGTCGGGGCCAACTGAGGTGAGACATAGAACCTCACCCCTCCAGACGAGAGAGACATTGCCTGTGACAAGCTATGTCACAGGCCGAGCCCAGCTAATCATTATTCTGGTACCTTCCACAAATATATGCATAGGCATTTGCGTCAATTAAAACAAAAAAGGGGGAAATGTGGGATTCACTTATAATTTAAGTATAAAAATCATATGAATAATCATAGTTGACTTGATTGATTATAGTAACTGAATTAGTTTCTCTGATATGACTGCCTTTCATTGTTCACCTTGTGAGAACTTGTTCACTATGTTCCTTGCATGGTTCACCTTGTGGGAGCTTGTTCACTATATTGGAACTTGTTCGTTGCATGGTGAGCAATAATGTCTTGTGTATTGAAAAGTTGTTCAGAGAAAAAAACCTCAAAAGTTCACATCGCAAGAAAAAAATAATTTGTAACTATGTATGTTGAAGGATGTTAACTAAACTTACTGTGATAATCATTTCACAATTAAAAAAATAAATTAAAAAAAAAAACAGGAAGCCAGAGAGGACTCACAGAGTTAATGAATTAATTAGTTGAAGTTTCAAAGGCCAGGAGTGACTTGAAATGTCTGGGTACTCCCCAGATAAAGAAAAATATCAGATCGTAGCCCATGGCTTCTTTATTGTACCAGTTAGATCATCTCTTTGTAAAATCTATTTAGCCTGCAAAAAAGGCCCAGATTATTCTTTAACTTAACCTATGTGCTGTTCTTCCTCTTCTTCCAGCCCCTTAGTCAAGTAACTTTGTAACCAGGACAGGAGATAGACCTCCAAAGTGGAAATGCACCTACACAGGTACAGAAGGCCAAGATCCTGATCGACACAGTCACTTAAACAACCCTAGTCTTGAGAAAAAACTTCAAAGGAATATACATCATGTCTTATGTTAACCCCTACCTAAAAGGCCCTATAAGACCCCAAACCCGAAACCCTTAAGCTCACCTCCTCTCTGAGGTTGCCCACACTCCCGTCTGAGTAGGCACTGTGTTATATCAAATAAATTTTCTTGTTGCATAAGCCTACTGCACTCATTTCTGAACTCTTTTCTATGATAGAGACAAGAACTCTCCAACCTCCACCTCTGGTGAAAAAAAAGTCTTTGTCACTTTTGCTATTTCATTCAGCTTTCTAGTCTTAACACGATTCTTTTCTCTCTCCCTGTTATATTTCAGACCAGTAGGGAAGTGGAGAACATAAACTCACTCCATCCAGGGCTCTGTGGTTCCCCCAAATCCAAGGGGTGGTAGGGATGTAATTCCCACGCTGTACAGATCTAGTGGACACTGGATGCCAGGTGAGCCTGGCTTTAGGAGTTGGCAAGGGATCTGCCCTATGCTGAGCAGGAGTTCAGTGATATTCCCTTTTTTCCCTCTGTTCTTACCTTGTTCTACTGCCTGCATGGCTGCTGATATTCGCTTCTACTCTTGTTTTAACTAATTCCTTTCTTGCTGGCACTTTTTGGACCTGATTGAGAATTCTTTCCCAATAGAGTCAAAAACCCTCTCCTATCTAGGTTGAGGTTTCTCCTGGTGCACAGGGAAAGACCTCCCCAGACGTAGCTGACTGGCAACAGTCTCATCTCCACATTACTTCTTCTAAAATAATTTCATCATAGTCTTCACGACCATGATGTCAATGTAGTTCCCTTTAAAATCATGGGAAAGACATTCCTTTAAGAGAATACATTGCTCCTCCTGTCTCCTTTCTCTTTGGAAATTACATTGAAAGGAAATATTGAAGACATAGGGTGCATCTTAGAAAAGGTGACAGAAGAATAAAAGATTCCGAAAAAAACTTTCCTCAATTCAATTCAGCATAGGGCAAAGAGGAGGAAAGACAGCAGAAATGCACACAAATTAATATGCTAATCAGCATGATATAAATTCCGAATGCAAGAAGCAAATAAAGTACTTTGGAATTGTCATTTATGTAAGGAATGGAAATTTTTATTTGGCCTCTAGAAAAGACTGACAGAGGACATGACAGTGAGCTTCAGCTATTTGGAGGGCAATTATAAGAAAGATGAATTAAATCTATTCTGTGTTACTCCAGAGGATAGAATGAGGGCCACTGGGTAAAAGTTATGGGAAGCATATTTCAACTCAATGGAAAGAAGGATTTCCTAATAATTAGCTCTGTCCTAAAGTGAAATGAGATCCCTCCATAGAGCAATCTTCATTCTCGGTAGGATGTTCAACAGAAGCCATATGTCGGTGGCACTTGGGAAAGATTCCTGCTACTGGCAAAGGATTGAACCAAATGACCTCTAAGAACCCTCTTACTTCTGAAAGGCTATGATTCTTTTTCCAACTTCCTCTCACCTGCACCGATCCTACTCGGTGGATAACTAGGGGGTGGCCAGGCTACTCAATATAGGATCATAAATCAGACTTTCCACTGCTCTCTGCCTCCTCACTGTCTCCAGGCAAGATAATGTAGCTGCCCTCTCAGAGCCTGCAATGTGTGGGAGTTCAGCATGTATTCAACTATTTCTGTATCTTAGATTTATTTGGCTTTTATATAAACAACTTAATTTGTCTCACTTTCCCTCCTCCCTTGGATACAACACAGCATTTGTTTAACCCTTTTCTAAACATTAAATTCATGGGTGAAAGCATGAGGAGATCTTATATTATAGTACAAAATACAGTGCAAACTAAGATACATGTGGCAATTTGGGACTTTAACTGTTTGATTCAAACAAACATTTGTAGAAAAAATTTTAGGGAATGTATGTTCAATTACTTATAAAATATTTATTTTCTTAAAAATAGCACCTAAGGATTTAGCTGAAGGACTGATTCTTAATGTAGTGCTTTGAGATTCTATTCCATTAAAAAGTAACTTTAACCTTTAACATCTACTGTTTATGAGGCTTATTGCTAATCAATACAGAAAACACAGATGAATAGGATAGACTCTGCATGCAGTCTAATGGTATACAAAAAATGAAGAAAGACAATGTGAGTGCCTCCATAGAGTTACATGTCCTTTGGAAAGAAAGTTCATAACTGGCCATGAAAAATCCAAGATAAGGGTAAATGGCCATACCATGAAAGGCCAGTAATCCTGGAATAACCTGTTTGTTCTTTATTCAGTGAATGCACAGAGGTCAATGAAACTATTTGTGCAGGAGAGTCTCATATCAGAATTTATATTTATGGAAGATTAATCTAGCAGCAATGCATATGCTATTTAGACAGAGGAAGAGGCAAGCTTGTTGGTCTTGATTGAAGGGAAGCAACTAGACCTAGAAACTACATAATGTAAATAAGATTGGAAGGGAGTGGCTAAACTGAAGACATTATGTGGGTCAATCAGTAGCACTAGAAATTGATAGGAAGTGGCGGAGAAGTCTATGAGCTCAAAATGGAGAGGATGGAATGAGAGAATTTCCAGGCATCTGGGGCCTGAATAGGCATAAAGAACTTGGTGACTGGCGTAAACAAATGGAGATAAAGGAAGAAAAAGGGTATACAGATGGTGAGGGGAATTTTGGGAAAAAGATCCAAAGGGAATGAGAAGCAGTGACCTAATGAAGTGTTTCATCTTAGTAGCTTAAGTAAGCATGGTGATCATTGCTGCTGACAGGATAAGAGTATTGGTGGAAGGTTAAATTCCCAAGTATGAAAACAGAATATCAAGTTAACAGGGTGGGAAATAGGGAGGAGATAGATCAGTGGGAAGGAAGACTGAAATCCAATCATAAGAGATCTGCAGACAATCTAGGAGACTAGATATATGAATCATGTTTGTTTATTTTCTGTATTTTCTGATGCTTTGACATCTGGGGACTTGCTGACCCTTGAGAGCTTGTGCCTACCAGGGTTCGCCAGTTTCTAGAGATAGTAAAGAACTCTTCTGCAAGTGCTCCTTTCATAAGGAAGCCAACTGATCCCAAATCCATACCAACTAACTCTCTATGTCTTACACTCCAGGCCACTATCTACTTGCCCTAATCATCCCAGGACCAGGGACCAGACAACTCGGAACAGACTTTACATTCCAGAGCCTGCTGAAATTATTCAAACTAGCCCATCTTAAACTGCTTAAACTGACCTTCCTTACCCATTCTTCTCAGGGAAACCAGAATAATGTTTTCCCTCTTCCCTCTGCCTCCTGAACTCTCTGACCCCAATGCTTTTCTCTGTGGACATGTGTGGTGTGGCATGCCTCCTTCTCTTGGTAACTACAGCTATCTTTTCAATGGCAGTTGTCTCCTGCTCTGTGGCCTTGCCATACCTGATTAATAAAACCTATATTTTAAAACAGTAGAGATGAGGAAAATGCAAAAAGATGTATAAGTAAATAATAAGAATGTTCAAAAAAGAATGAATGAAGACACTAAACTAGAAGCAGAGACCACAGCTTGCCAGGAAGATTGGGAAATGTTTTATAAACTAGAACTATCACTTAAGGACAAAGAAGGTTCTAGATGTTGCAAGAAATATCCCAAACCCCAACTTGGTCCCCAGAGGTCTAGGGAACAAGGGATTATAAGAGAAAGAAGTTACTGGATATTTATCTGGTATTTATTTGCCATGTGGAGGTGATCTATAGTTTAAATTAAACATCAGTAGAAGCTTCAGCAATGTGTGTGTAGAATAAATAAGATTAATCCTGGAGAGGATTACCACTAACAGAATAACATGAGAGAAAAATTCAGTTTTGGTTATTATGACCAAAGGGACAGGGTTTTGGAAGTAGTTTCTAAATGACACAGTAGTAGGGTGAAATAGGGCAGCAGACACTATGGCATTAGTATGGTAAGTGTCTGGAAAGAGGTGGAGAAGGGAAAGTGTTGGTACCTGTGGTTTACCTATCAACAAGAGAGGTTATAGAAGAAAGGGATTCACAGTACTGCAGGGAGGTCCAAGTAGGCAGCGCTTCAACTTTGGGGGAATTTGGAGGACTATGCAGTAAAAAAATATATGCCACTTAAAATTCTTGGGTCCCAAACAGTCCTTCCCAAATGACAGGCCAAGACCAAGGGAGTACTCTTAACACCTTCAATCAAATAGAACCCCGAGACTACTCATTTGTGGGTATAAGTATAATGTGAATATGATCTGTGTGTAGTGGTGACCATACCATAGGTAAGATCAGAGGAGTTGAACTTGTAGAAAACATAAAAGACATTACAAAGTCATCAGATATTTATCTGGTATTTATTTACCATGTGGGGGCGATCTGAAGTTTAAATTAAAGCTCAGTAGAAGCTTCAAGTATGATGCCATAGGGATGTATTTAGCTTAGAGGGTTTTGTTTTTAATCTCTGAAAGGGAAAAATAAAATTTTCATGAAGAATAGCCCTCTTCCCATCTCAACCCCTATTCAGTCTCCAAAATATAACCTACATTAAAAAATAAAGGTAATGTATCAGAACATTTAGACAAAGGCTATAGAATAAAGGAAAACAGGGGCAAGATAGGCAGATCAGGAGTGCCAGTTGGATCACAGGGAGAGGCAGGTTGAGATATGAAGTAAGATTTTCAGAGAGTCCTTATTGAGAGGGTGACATCTTGAGCAAAAGCTTAAAGTAGGTGAGGGCATGGGTCAAATAGCTTAAGGGAGAAGTACCTTCTAGATGCCAGGTTTGTACAAAGTGCTTTATAGGCATGATCTCATTTTCACCTCTAGGAAACATTTACTACTGTTATCACCACTTGGCAGATGAGGAAATGGAGGAGAGACAATAAAGCTTTGCCAAACTCACACAGCTAGTATGGGACTGAGTCTGCTAACTGACCTCTGAAGCACAGGCTCTTGGAATGGCTTCATCTCTGGCTGAGCTCAACCTGAACTTCACTGCCCTCCATCCTGCTTTGTGGAAGAAAGAAAACCCAATGAAGAGTATGCCAGAGAGTTGGTTACAGGAAGGTTATTGTGTCAGTGTGTAGCTTATACCACAGGGAAGGAAGAGAAAGTCTTGAGCACCAGAAAGAGAGCCCCCTGGCCAGGCTGTGACCATCAGGGCCTGGTGGTATCACCCCAATGAATGTGGCCCCCTTGGGTCCAGGAACCTCTCTAGGAGGAGGCAGAGAGAAGAAGGTAAGTGAGGGCTTCTCTTTAGTCTCTTAAAATACCCCATTCCTTTCCTTGCTTCTAAGGTGTTGCCCATTCATTCATTTGGAATGACTGACTGCCTCTTGTGCTCACTGTACCAAGCTCCAGGTATACCCACCAGAAGGCCCCTGCATCCCTGGTGAGGAAGTCATATATGATGCAGAAACAGGGCATCAGGGTAGAAGTTCTAAGCAATTTATTTACAGCTTTTCGGTGGTGGAGGGAGGGCAAGTGAGCATTACCACCTAAATATATGCAGGGATTATAAAATAAATTCTAAGTTTAGAAATTTAGATTGAAAAACTGTTCATCTTAGAGAAATTATGGATTTATCACTTTCAAACTAACTGGAGATAGAATCCGAATATAATATGTGGACCGTTGTTAATTAGTTGCCTGAGCGACTACCCTGCGGTCCTAAACCTCAGTCAAGATGTGCTGTTGGTAGAAAAAACTGAGATGGAGACCTGACCCTCCCACTCCTGTATCCAGTGAATTATCCACAGAATATCCAGTGAGCCCTGTATTGCAAGAGCCCTTAAAACTGGAGCTAACTCCTCACTCCCAGCTGAAGGCAAAAGGGAAAGTGAAAGATATTCAAGGCATGAGTGAGACTTGACATGCTGTTGCTGCTTTTAGGATCAGGGAGCAGTGTGATGAGGAATACAGGAGGTCTCAAGGAGCTGAGAGAAGCTCCAACAGCAAGGAAACAGACCTCAGTCCTATGACCACAAGGAACGAAATCTGGCAGACAACCTGAATAATCTTAAAAGCAGATCATCCCCAGAGGCTCTGGAAAGGAAGGCAGCCCTTCCTGTACCTTGTTTTGCCTTGTAAGACTCTAAGCAAAGGTCCCACCTGAGCCACACTGTCCCCAGAATACTGACATACAGAAGAATAACATAAGGTATGGTTTTAAGCTGTGAAAGTTATAACTCATTACAGCAGCAACAGAAAATTGATATATATCATTGTAAGATTATGACAAATCTGTTCACAACATTGGCACAGAATTCATAGGAGTCTTAGGCTTAAATCCCAGCTCAGTCATTCATGAGATGTGTCACTCTACCTCTTAAAGCATAGGTTTGGGATACTCAGCTCCCAGCCATAAATTCCACCCGTTAAAGAAGGCATGGTTTCACTGTTAAAATGAAATCAGTTGAAATATAAGAAAATGATTGGTGCATCACAAACTTTTTAAATTAGCTAATATCCACAGTTTATTCAGATTTCCTTAGTGTTGAACTTAATGACTTTTTTTCTGTGCTAGGATTTCACATTACATTTACTTGTCATGTCTTTTTAAGCTCCTCTTGTCTGTGACAGTTCCTCAGACTTTCCGTGTTTTTGAAGACATTGACAGTTTTGAGGAGTACTGGTCAGGGGTTGTGTAGAATGCTTCTCTGTAGGAACTTGTCTGATATTTCCCTCATGACTAGACTGGAATAATGCGGTTTGGAGAGGAAGACCTCAGAGGTGAAGTGCTGTTTTCATCATATCATATCAAGGGTGCCCACTGTGAATATGATTTATGACCCCTGATGCTGACCTTGATCCTCTAACTGAAGTAGTATCTGTCAGGTGTCCCTCCTGTAAGGTTATTCTTGTTTCTGCCTCTCCATATCAAACTCTTAGGAAGGACATCACACTTTAGAATAGACAATTATGTTCTACAGCCTTGACGGCAGAGTATCAACAAAAATTATTTGGAGTTCTTCTGGAAAGATTTCATCACAAACTTTTAACACACTTAGTTCACTTTTAGTTCTCAAAGGCTTCCAAATAATGATTGTGCAATATTGCCTTCCTCCCTTTGAATACAAACCAAAACCTGATTAGAGAAAATAAGATTATTATCCAAGGGGAGAATTTATAAACTCTCAGAAATGGGGTGAAGCTTGTGCAGAAAGTCATGCTCTGATGACATCTGTTCCAGTCATTAACTTTCTCCCAACAAAGGTGTATTTGATTCAGTGCAGGGTTTTAAGAGAAGGTCACATAACTGTCTCTTAGAACCTCTCACTAAACCGGTTCTCATATCCAGATGTCACAGTGGTCAAATCACAGTCTTCAGCTTTGAAAACCAAAAGTTTCCAAGACTGTACCCCAGAGTGCTTCAACATCACGCACTTCTGACATGAGAAGCAGGACAAAGAACACCTACAGCATTTATTCTTCCCTCTTTATTAGTCCAGACTACAGTGGCAATCCTTGACACAACCATATGACCAAGAGGAAAAAGTACAATTAAAGTTGAAGCTGGATGGAAAGAAGAAATGAACTTCTCAATTACAGTGCAGAATGGAGAACTAACTGACCTTCTTGTTGACTTTAAAACGAGAAGCTGAAATTCCAAGCCACCAGCCAGAGCAAGGAAATTCCACCAGACAGGCTGCCTCTGCCATGTTTCCAGATTTGTCTGGAAACAGGGAGGCCAGAAATGCTGGGATACTCTTAACTGCCCACAAAATTGTTTTATTCCCAATTGCACACAGAAGAGTTTGGCCAGCTTCAGTAAGCTTGCAGAGAAACATCCATGCATCAAAGGCTCGCCTGAACAGACCCCAAACCTCTCATCAGTATCATCATTATCCACTGAGATACAGAGCAATATCAAGTGTTGACAGCCTCCTGGATTTTCCCACCTTAAAGGAAATATGAAATTAAGCTATGTGCAGAGGACAGGAAAGGGAAGAGAGGTGCCAAATAATTTCTATGGAATATGTAATAAATCATCCAAAAACTCTGGTACAGAATATCCATATCAAGAGCTTGTTTTGAGGATGAATATCCATTTATGGAAGGGGAAAGAGAAGAATCAAAAAGACCTCAAAACTCTATGGAACTGACATCACCAGTTTTTCGAACAGGATTATATAGTCAACTATCTTCTTAGTTGTTTCCAAGATACACAAGAAATATCTTCAAAGGTTAACTATAGTTGTCATAATCAAAGATTAAGGTTTGAGCCCTGAATGTGAACATTATTATCAATATCAAGGCTTTCTTATCAGTCCTTATATCCTTTTAGATCCTGGGATAATTGAAAAGAAGTCCTACATGGCTACTGGCTCATACTTACTATTCTTGGGTGGGGTGAGTGAGGGAAAAGATGTATAGGAAATAAGCATTAGGGCATTTCATGCCTATCTTATGGGTCTATGACATTTTTTCATGATATACATACTATAAGAAACTTCTTATTACATTACAGTATCATTTAATTATCTCCCAGGTCCAGCCCCCTCCCAAGAAAGTAATGTGATTGCCCACAGCTTATGATATGTGGAGCAAGTGGAGAGTATTACAAAGAAGAATGGGCAGTTCTTCACACACATTGCCCTTTGCCCTAGAAAGTTACTTTCAAGCTCCTCAGGAGTGTTTGATATCTTGTGAGACTCAATCATAATAATAATATTAACAACAACACAATAGCTTGAAATTACAATATTACAATGCTGTTCTAAACACTGTGCATGTATTAATTCACTTAACCTTCATGCAACAACGTTATGAAAAGATTGCTGTTATCCTTGTTTTACAACTGAATAAAGTGAGGCACAAAGAGCTAACTAATTTGATCAAGTTTAATGATTAGTAACTGAAGGGCTGCATTTCAGACTTGGCATTCTAGCATGAGAGTGCATGTTCTCAGCCATTACACTATCCTTTCCCAGGAGCCTTGTTGGTCATCTGATGTGAGCGACCCTCCCGACAGGGATTCTACTCACTCATTAAGTAGGAGAAAAGAGAAAAAGCAATATATGACAACATGAGTAAATGTGTCGAAAGACTGTAACCTGACACCTCTATGCTTAAGCTGGGAACCCATAAAATAACCCTAAAACATCAAAGAAAGACAAATGATAATTAAACAACCACCTGACTTGGGCAGAACCACTTGTCAACATGGATAATTCTAGACTTTATCCTTCAAATTTTATTTTTCATGCACACCACATTTTTGTGGTCCCAAAATGGAGCTGGACTCATATACAAGTATCCAATGGACAGGAAACATTCTCCCAAACTATGTATTGCTGAGAGAGAGAGAATCATCTCTGTTAGGTAGAATAAAGCTGTTAACAGAAAGTATACACCTGGATCAATAAACCAGAGAAGTTGTGGACAATGGCTTCTGGATAAACCAAGGATCTGCCTAAAAGCTAGCCTGTCAAGTTGTTAAAACCTGTGCACTGGCTCATGGAGTCTGGAGATGGGAATTTTAATCATCACTTGGACAATGGAAAAATTGTAGGAAGAATGGTGGCAGTGAAAACATAGGGCTGTCCTATCTGCTCATTTTTTTCTTTGTAGTAAGTCAAGGTTTAGGTTCGCACTCAGTTCTCTAGTTTACAAGATGAAAACTTCCTACCAACTAAATTTGTTTTCATATCTGACAGTCCTACCATAGCACTTGACTCTAATGGCAGCACTTTTCAGTCCTGCCTCCAGGCTTCTGTCCTTGTCCCTCCCTCTCCCCGATATGCCCTTCCCCATTGAGTCCAAGCTCAAATATCACCCCTGCCTCTTGGCAATTTCAACCACTCTTCCTTAGCAATGACAGCTGAAGTCTACCATAAACTGACTACTCAGGGATGAATAGGAGATAATGAAACAGAACTTGCAAGTTTAGACTGTTGGTTCAAAGTTTGGTTGGCGAGTGGAAAATGAGACCAGGAGTGTTAATACAGTTCAGAGAAGTGAGACAAGGAGCATCCTGAGCACGCTGCAGTCAGAGAGGCTGGGCTCCCTTTGTTGGATAAGAAAGGAAGATCAAAGAAGTAATCAGCGCAAGGTTGATAGCGATTCAGAGGACCAGAGAGAAAAGGAAGAGTTAAACTTGGAAAAGAGAAGACAGGATTATCATAATCTTGGAGTGAAGGCCCACCAGGGATTAGAAAAATTTGGGGATCTTGGACACCCTCTGACTCCCCACAGCCACTTCCAAGAAAACTGTATTTTCTCACCTTCATTATGGGAATAGGAATATGGGGTTGAGAAGAAAACACTCACTCCTATCTCAGGGGTATAAAGATAAAAGTTATGCTGAGTTAAATCAGGTTGTTGAAAATGCTTATATTAAAGTGCTTTATATGGTTGACTTGAAATGAGAAGTGTAGTTCCTGACAATGAAAAGACAAATGTACACTCTAAAAAGATAAATGTGTTGATATTGTTAGGTATGAGCCAAGGTTGGGAAAGATACAACAAAGAAGCATAGACTTCTAAGCACCCTATTCACTCATTTTTCCAGATGGATCAGAAAAAACTTGTGAATTACCCCTGTACACCTGTGAATATTTTCAAATGCCATAGTAAGGAAGGCAAGTCATTCAAATTTTTTAAAAGCTTGAACCTAAGCACATGATGTATCTTAAGGAGTAAAACTGAACAATTTCACAGAAGAGAAAATTTTGACCTTAGCAATATGTGATGTCCCAGTGGATACGAGGATTAAGTGTCTGAACAGGCAGTTGTAATACAGCAGGGAACTTACAACAGCCACTGAGGCATGAAATGTGAGAGGAATAACAAAGCGTGTTCAGGTTATAAAAGGCAGCATTAAATGTTTGCTGATGTGATTGTTAAGAGCTGAAAGTTTACCCGTGATACACTCTGTACACATAAAAATAAGGATGAGACTGTGTCAGAGCATAACACTGCTAAAATATGTGCCAAAGAGAAAAAGGGAACAGAGGCATAATATGCTACAAAAAAACAGCAATGGTGATATCCACTTGATGGCAATGGAAAGGACCCAGACTGCAATCTGAGGATTTGTAAGTCTCTAAAGAAGCCAAATGAAACTGTCAAAGGGAAACATTTTCATCTGCCAAGGCAAAGCAGAACAATGAGAGAAATGTCAGGGATGATGGGGTTTTCTAAAACAGATGTTGCTGGTTCCTGGCCCATGTTTCTGCCTGGATCCAGTTCTAGAATGCATCCATGGAATATACCAATGCTGGAGTCTGACTTGGAGACACACCAGGGCATTCTATGAGCAGTGCAGGTCACTGTGTGCGGAGAGAGATCAAAACTACACAGTCAGATTGTTGAAACCAATAAAGGAGAAAACTTGAAGCTTGCTTCCTGGAAGTTCTTCCATGCTGTTAAGTCTTCATCTAGTCACTTAGCCTCTTGTGCTCTTTGCTTCTTCATTGGTGATGAAGAGGCGTGGTAATGAGTTCTCACTGTACAGAAACCCTGCTAAGGTGGTAGAAAAGGTGCTGCATAATCAGCCATTTTGCTCCTTGTTAAAGCAGGCAATACAGAAGATTGAATAGCTCCAGGAATCCCACTTGAAAAGTATTGTAAGAAGATTTTAAGATTAAGCAAAAATAATGGCTTTAGTCCTGGTCTCAGGATATGGGGACCATATGCGTCAAAGAAAACCAAATTTGACAATGTAAAAATGAAAGCACTTCAAAAAATAGCTTTGCTGCAGAATTCTCAGTGGTAGTCTAGGCTTGAAATGAATACTAAATCTTTTGGCAAATCCATCTCAGAGGCAAATCTGAAACAACTAATGTTCATTCATCTCTAATGAGACTAGACACAAAAGCATATAATATAGGGAATCATATAATATGTTTGTATCTGATAGAATACTCATTGTAAGCAACAAAAACAAATACGGCAAACTTAAGAAAAAGGGAAATTTATTAGAAGGATGTTGATGGGAGAAAAAAGAATCAGGTGGTTCCAGGCATGTAACAGCAGGAGGTATTCAAAGAGCCTCTTCCACCAAAATAGTGTCACTCAACCATTTTTCCACTTTTGTGTCACTCTACTCAAGGTTCACAGTTCCAGAGAGACAATCTGTTGAGATTAGCTTGGGCCACATGCCTGCCCTTCAGATAAAGAAAAGTGGGGAAACTTGATGCATAATTCCTCTAAGAATAGGCAATTGAAGAAAGGTAACTCCCTAAAAGGATGTCAGGAATTGGTATGAAGGAGAATGGATACTGGGCAGTGTAAAATAAATAAAAAGCAAGCATCTGCCTCAATTAAAAAAAAACAACAACAAAATCTGATATAAGAATTTTAACGCAGAAGCAACTAATGAGCTATTGTTATTAACATAGCTGACCCTTGAATAATGTGGAAGTTAGGGGGAATCTAACTCTACGCAGGTGAAATTCCACATATAACTTTTGACTACCCAAAAAATTAACTACTAATAGCCTACTGTTTACTGGAAGCCTTACCAATAACATAAACAGTAGATTAACACATATTTTATATGTTATATGTATTATATACTATGTTCTTACAATAAAATAAGCTAGAGGAAAGAAAATGTTATTAAGAAAATCGAAAGGAAGGTTACCACTGGGCCTTCCACCACTACCATCACTTCATGGGCTGGAGGGCCCTGGCATCCCTCAGAAATTGGAGGCTGGGAGCCTTCATAGGCTGGGGGAGGCTGGGATAGAGGCCTCTGGAGTTGATTGAAGCACTGAGCTGGGTTCCAGAGCCTCAAGGAAGAATCTAGGAGAACTGAAGCTGCCAATGTGCAATTGATGGTCAGAGGTCAGCACAGACACGGCTCAGTCAGCACTCCTGGGTGATCTCTCAGTTGCTCTTCACCATGCTCAACCATATTGACAAAAGCGCATTTGGGGAGGTTTACAAGGCCATATAACCACACCAGTGAGGTAGTGGCCATCACCATCATTGACCTGGAAGATGCTGAAGATGAGATCAAGGATATCCAGCAGGAGATCTCTGTGCTCATGCAGTGTGACAGCTCCTAAATCACCTGCTATTTCAGTTCCTACCGGAAAACACAAAGATGTAGATTATCATGGAGCACTTGAGAGGCAGCTCCATGTTGGGTATACTTAAACCAGGTCCCCTGGAGGATACCTACATCACCAGGATCCTCCAGGAGACTCTGAAGGGCTTGGATTACCCACACTCAGAAGGCAAGATCCACCAAGAATTAAAGCTGTCAACGTGATGCTCTCTGAGCAGAGCAATGTGAGGCTGGTGGACTTCAGGGAGGCTGAGTAGCTCATAGACATGCAGATCACAAGGAACACATTTGTGAGCATCCCCTCTGGATGGCACTCCATGTCATCAAGCAGTCTTCCTACAACTTCAAAGCTGACATCTGGCAGCTAGGAATCATGAGCATTGAGCTGGCCAAGGGTGAGCCTCCAAACTTTGGCTTCTACCCTCTGTGCAACCTGTTACCGATACCCAAGAAAAGCCTGCCAACACTGGAGAGCCATCACAGCAAGCCCTTCAAGGAGTTTGTGAAGGCCTGCCTCAACAAAGACCCCAGATTCTGACCCACTGCTGAAGAGTTCCTGAAGCAATCCATGTTACACCAAGAAGGCTTCTTCTCTCACTGAGCTAATCAACTGCTACAAATGCTGAAGTTGGAGCAACACAGTGAGGTGTCTAGCACTAAGGACTCCAAGATCTATGTCAATGTGAGGATGAAGGGCAGGGCCACATCTGGAGATTCCCCCCAAACCATCTAGGCTGCAAGTAGCCACACAAGGGGACAGTCCTTCACAGCCCCCAGAAGTCTGCAAGGCCCATCAAGAGCAGCAAGGGTTCCAGTGCCTGTCCAAGCTGGTCTGGCCTCTCTTCAGAGAACTCAAAGACAGAAAGAAATTGATCTGATTTACAATAGCATCAAAAACAATAAAATACTTAGGAATATATCTAATTAAGGAGATGAAAGATTTCTACTCTGGAAGCTACAAGACGTTGAAAGAAATTTAAGAAGACAAATAAATGGAAAGATATCCCATGTTCATGGATAGGAAGAATAAATATAGTTAAAATATCAATAATACTAACTATATTCATCTATAAGTTCAATGCAATTCCTTTCAATATTCCAATGGCATTTTTTACAGAAGTAGAAAAACACTCCTAAAATTTATATGAAACCCCAAAAGACCCAGAATAGCCAAAAAATCCTGAAAAAAAAGAAAAAAACATGAGATATCATGCTTCCTGATTTCAAACTATCCTATGAAGCTATAGTCATCAAAACAGTACTGGCATAGGCACAAAGCTCCTTGATATGGGTTTTGGTAATGATTTTTTGGATATGACACAGTAGCAACAAAAAAAGTAAACAAGTGGGACTACATCAAACTGCACAGCAAAAGAAACCATCAACAAAGTGAAAAGACAACCTATGGGATGAAAAAAAAAAACCCAGCAAACCATGTATCTGATAAGAGGTTAACATCCAAAATATATAAATAACTCATACAACTCAATGGGAAAAAAAAAAAAAACAAATAACCCAATTTAAAATGGGCTAAGGATCTGAATAGGCATTTCTCCAAAGCAGATATACAAATGTCAAGAGGTACATGAAAAGATGCTCAACATCAGTAGTCATTAGGAAAATGCAAATTAAAATCACAATGAGATATCACTTCATACCTATTAGAATAGCCATCAACAAAAAGACAAGAGATAACAAATGCTGGTGTGGATGTGGAAAGAAGAGAGCCCATGAACACTGTCAGTGGGATTGTAAATTGGTGTAGCCACTATGGAAAACAGGATGGAAGATCTTCAAAAAATTAAAATAGAATTGCCCAGCACATTCATTTCTGGGAATATATCCAAAGGAGATGAAAACACTAACTTGAAATGATATCTGCACCATCATGTTCACAGCAGCATTATTACAATAGCCAAGACATAGAAACAACCTAAGTGTCCATCAATGGATGAATGGATAAAGAAGTTGTATGTGTATATGTATATATGATGGGGTATTACTCAGCCATAATAAGGAATATATATATAATAAGGATATATATATACATATATGATGGGATATTACTCAGCCATAATAAGGAAATCCTACCATTTCCAACAACATGGATGGACCTTGAAGGCATCAGGGTAAGTGAAATAAGTCAGAGAAAGACAAATATTGTATGATCTCACTTATATGTGGAATTTAAAACAAAAGAAAACCCAAACTCAGGAAAAGAGATCAGACTTGTGGTTACTAGAATCAGCGGGTAAGGGAGGGGGAATTGGAGGAAGGCGTTCAAAAGGTACAAACTTGCAGTTATAGGATAAATAAGTAGCACGGATGTAATGTACAAGATGATGACTACAGCTAACACTGCTGTGTGAGATGTAGGGAAGTTAAGAGAGTCAATCCTAAGAGTTCTTATCACAAGGGGAAATTTTTTTCCTCTTTTCTTTTTTTTCTTTCTTTTTATTGTATCTACATAAGAAGATAGACTGTAGCTGAACCTATTGTTGTAATCATTTCACAATAAATATAAATCAAACCATCTTGCTGTGTGCCTTAAACTTACACAATGATATATAGCAATCATTTATCAATAAAACAGGAAAAAATGAGCAATTGGGTAAGGCAACTAGAGTGTTCTAGGAAGAGGAGTTCAACATATTTTTAATAAACGTGTAATCTTCAAGATAAGTGACACAGCCAACTGTGTATGGTACGATGTGTGTTAGGAGAGATTTTTCTATCATTTTCAAAAAAATCAAAATTGAAGTCAAAGCTGATGATTTCTCAAATGTTATTAACATAAACTCTAGCGAGAGAGCCATATTTTACTATCGTCACTAAGGATCACTTCTCAATGGAAAAATAACCTGCTGACAATTAGGAAAAGTAGTATTTGTATCTCCTATCTCAGGATTTTAAGGGTCAACTATTCTAGTTCAATCTCTTCTTTATTCATTTGGATTGTGGCTACATAACCTGAAAATAAACTTTTTGCAATGTCAAATAACAGATTTGATTAATCATTTTGTTATTTTGGCCTGGTGAAGATAGCCACAGAGAAAGATGCAGAACACTAACCCCTGATTCTAATATTATGATTTTTTTTGTATGGCTAGCAAAATGAAGTCAGTGAAAAGAAAAACCTCCATAGAGTCACAAAATATATATATATATAAACTCTTTTAAGATTATTCAATCACTTCATTTTAAGAAAACTGAGACCCAGAACTAACATGAAAATTTCCAATTTTTATAGGACTAGCTGGGAACATGATCCAGATTATCTGTCTGACCCATTCATTAATTCATTCTCTCAGAAACTACCAATTAAGCATCACCCTGTGCCAGGCATTGTCTAGAAACTGAAGACACAGACAGAAAGGACAGTGCTCTCATGAAACTTCTATTTTAGAAGGGAGAATCAAACAATAAGTAAACAAATAAGAGAGTCCTAGATAATGTAACCTGCTATAAAGATAATAATTCAGGATAATGTATCATAGAATGATGTAGATGCTTCTTCAGAGGTAGTTGTCCACAAGAACTCCTCAAGAAAGTGATATTTGAGCTGAATCAACTGTCACAAAGAACCGGTCATGTGAAGACCTGGGTAAAGGGTATCCCAGGCAGGGGAACAGCAACTGCAAGGCCCTTGGAATGGCATAAACATGCCAGATCTGTCGAATAAAGAAAAAGTCAGTGTGGCCTGGTGAAGACAGCCATAGAGAAAGATGCAGATGAGAAAGTGTAGGGATGAGGAATGAAGTACATGAGACTGGAGTATTTACAGCCATGATGAGAAATTGGGATTTTATTTAAAACCCAAAGGATATTCCCAGTCCAGTACTCTCACAGGCCAGTGTTCCATTTACCATGAAGCTGAACTTGTTCTGGCAACAAATGGCTCCACTTCTGGAAAAATAACTAAAAAGCAGGTGTGCACCTTTGCTGAAGGATTTCATTTATCTGTAACATGAGGCTGTTTGGTAAGCCAAATGATTCCATAAAATAGATTCCTTTGGATGGTCCAATCCATTTAATCTACCAAAGGGCTGCCATTTGTTTCCCCAGGGCTGATGCAGAATTGTATGTCCAACTTGGATGTTATGTAGTCATCTGGGAAGCAAAAGCCCCACGAGGGAGGCATGATGGATGGCTTGCCTCTCAGGAGTGCACTTCCTCAATGAATCCACATCAGCAGCACCGGGCCTTCCAGCTTCTTCCCCAGAACAGGAACCAACTCCACAGGCTCCTTACAGACAAGAGTAGTTTTTGCTCACATTTTTTTTCCTGCCTGAGAAACAGAGAGAAACAGCTCTGTTTCAAATCATGCCCCCAACCCAAGGCCTAATGGAGGCTAAATGAAACAAGTGAAAGCTGTTTTGACTTACAATCAAGAGCTGAAAATTCATGCAGGCATTCACTGAGTAATTGAGGCAAGTGGTGGTCATGGAAGTGGCCAGGTTAGGGTGCTATCAGAGGTTCACCCTGTTTCCCCCCTTCTGTTAATTCTTTGTTTTAGCAAATAGCATCCATTTTTTATGTCAGATCTTCTACCAGAATTCCATCTCCACATGATCTATTTTATATTTTTTTATTTCAACTATCTCCACTGAGCAAGGGAGAGTGGAAAACTAGGAAAACAGAAAACATGTATCTTAGTCTTGGGTCAAATTTTGTGAGAAAACAGAACTTTCCCATTCAGTCATATTTATTTTGCAAAACTTTATGTTCCATCTCATGTCTCAGAAAGAAATCAGACACTGAAGAAAAATAGTGGTAATGCCAGAAGAGCAATTAAAACAATATTCCCTGGGAAAGAACAATAATGATAATAAAGTATCATTTATTCAGCACTTAGTAAGTGCCAGCCACCGTATTATAAGTGCATTGGATCCCTTTCTTATTTGTTCCTCAACATGACCCTGTGAAATGGGTAGCCTGGAAAGTAGCAATAATGGAATTCTGGTCCTTATAACTGCAAAGCCTATACTCCTGACTAAAATTGGAAAATGTTAGTTATAAGCTTTCTATTTGAAATGAAAATTAATTCTATTTTAAGAGGATAGACGAATTGGAAACGCTGATTATTCTCAGTTTTACCCCCTATATCAGGGGTCAGCAAACTACAGTCTGTAGGCCAAATCTGGCCCCCCATCTGATTTTGTAAATAAAGTTTTACTGGAACGCAGCCTTACCCACTTGTTTATATATTGTCCATGGCTGTTTTTATGTTACACTACCAGAGTTAAGCAGTTCCATCAGAGACCATCTGGCCCACAAAGTCTAAAATATTACCTGGCCTTTTATAAGAAAAAAAAAGCTGCCCTTTTTGTTAACTCCTGGATTATATATTCAGTTATTCTTTCACACAAAGATTTAACTTACCTACAAAGGTCCTAGGGTATCCCTGTCATAAACAAATTACTATACAAGATGGATATTTGGCATTATGCAGCAGTTGCTGCTGGTGTCCTGGCAAGATTTCCTTTGTCCCCCAACTGTTCAGAGTTAGGCTCCTAGCAGCTCACAGATGCATCCTTCTCATGAGAGTTTCTTTAGGAGCCACCCCCCAAAAATGTTTGCAAGGTTATGCTTCCCTTCCAGGGAAGTTCATAGCCAATGACTGACCAATATGGAATATAAAACAAACAGTCCCCTTGCTTCAAGGTGGGTCAATTAAGTGGTACCATGGTCCATTGCCCCCTGTGGGATCAAGCTAAGCTAGACTTCAGGGGAATCCACATCTTTGCAGAGTTTTTTCCCCTACCCCATCCTGTTTCCCTCACTCCTTTTCAGGTTTCTCTTGTAGTACTCTCCTCAAATCCCTTGCAGAAGAATCCCTTTTTTAGACTCTGCTTCTTAACTACCTAAGTAATACATATACAAGTAGTATTTATTATGTCCACACAACACAAAAGAAATGTGTAGAAATATGGTATGTATTATGGGCTGAAGTGATGAAGTTGGGAAGCTGGTGTAAGGTAGTAAAATTTTTTCCTCTACCCTCTTAGATTCAGGAATGGAGATGTGCAAATTAACCAGAGAAAATAGTTTATGTATATGCTAATGGCAACCAACAAAAAAAGGTCAGCTGGCCTCTCAAATGGTTGAAACTAGAGGCTTATATATCTAACTTATAAAAGGGGTAGGGGGCAGAGAAAAGGCTTTTATGAAAAGAAAGTTTTCCTTAGGAAGGATAAATTGGGTTTTAGAAGAACAATGGAGAGATAAGACGATTTATGATGTTTGTCTATACACATATAAGTAGACATCTGCCTCCCTCAGGCTGATAAAACTTCCCCAGAAAAGGGATTTTGGGTGGGTTTTATTCTTGTTCTTCCTTCTGTGGGAAGATCTGTCCTAAGGAAGGAATTTATGTTATCCTTATTTCCCAAAAGTTGCTGCTTAAGTTGCTGCCTACAGGAAGGCTTTCTGCAGTTGCTGACCCTCAATGGCTTTCATCTCAAAATAATCTTTATGCCAAAGTGACATATTCTGATCTCCTTCCATATCAACTCTGAGGTTCCAAGTGAATCCCCATATTGGGAAGGAAGAAGAAAGTGCCATCTAGTGCTATTGATGCCGGGGTTCTTGTTTGCGGAGTCAAAGAATGAACTTAGCAAACAGTCAAGGTAGGAGAGCCAGGGCAGAGGACTTTATTTAGAAATAGTGAGAGGACAAAGCTCCTGGCTCACGCCAGGAGGGGACAAGAGAGCCTGGGGTGGTGCGTTGTCTAGGGCATTTATAGGCAGTTGAGGATTTTGCGGACTTGAGGGCTTAGGGTATGGACTTGTACCACCTGCCCTGCCCTCAAGGTGGGCTGGGTTATTGTCTGTTTGCTAGGGCTGTTTACAGTGAAGCCATGGGTTATGATGAGATACCCTTCCCTATTTGTGAAACACTCAAACATTTCAGGCCAAATTGCTCCTGGCCCTTTGACCTTTAACTGATCTCACTGAAGATGTCTATATTCTTAGTCTGGTATCTTTATCCTAGAGAATTAGTGTGACCTTGACTTTGTATCATGCTTAACACAGAGTTTCAATAGGGACTTCTTTGCCCATTGTTACATTGCTCTGACTGTAAATATCCTGCTCTGCTTTTTCCGGAGGCCCTCACCCTACTCTGACTACACCCACGGTCCCTGTCTCACTATTCTGCTTCAAATTGGTGTAGTCCTCTGTACACATGACGCAGCTACAGGAGCCTCCATTTTCTCCCTTCCCTCCGGCCCCCCAGTAACACTGACTGTCACCCTTGAGACACACATCTTCTGGCTCCAGCCATAGTGACTACAGATGTGGTAGGAAGCCAAGGAAGCCAAAGAAGCCAAGAAAGCCAAGGAGACAAAGTTTCTGTTGAGGCTTCAGGAATGTAGAAGAATCACAAGGTGTTTGGGTGCATGAGATTGAAACAATGTAACAATGTAACAATGAATCCCCCACACCAGGACTCAGTGGTATGGAACATCTTGTTGATTATAATCATGGAAGCCCATTAGTTTATAATATGGTGTCTGGGTAACCTTTACAGTGATAGATTAAAATATAACTAGCATCCTGAATACACCTGGAATGACCTAATAGCTCCCACTGCAATGGTTCCTGGGGGCTGACTCCCCCCTAACCTTGTAGTGAATGCATAAAAGGCATAGCCCTGCTACACTGGGGTCTCAGCCTTTGGATAGGAATCTGCTGAGCCAGTGCCGGCACTAATAAATGCCGCTTCTCGCCAAATGTCTCTGTGTCCCGACTCCTTGTTCATAGTTCCTGTGGTTCCTGCAACACAGATGCCCCAAAAAGCTTGAGAATGTTCCATAATCTGGACTTCATTGACTGCTACCACAAGCTTTGTCAGTCTAGTCTATCAGCCAAAGATGCGGAAAACGCAGCAAAGGACAACTAAACATCAAATAAAAGGTCCATTTAGGAATGTATTTCTGTATCTGGTCCCTAACCTGACATGTTTCTTGCCATGTGAACCTCAGAAGTTTCCTAGAGTGAGGAAAATAAGAACAGCTTTCTTTAAAACAGTGCACAATTTGTCACATACTTCTTAGCTAAATTGGGTTCTTCGTCGTTTTGCTTATATTTCTGAGGTTTAAAAAAATAACCTTCCTGGGGTCCCTTTCTGCTACAACCACCGCCCCCACTGCACCTGCAAGTGACTGTACCCTGCTCCCAGCACATGATGCACACACACCCCCAGGATAGACAGCCCATTGGACCATCTGTTAATAAAAGCCTCCAGGCATTCTCTTTAGCTGAACAATTAAGAAAAATTTCTAGGAGGCTGAACCATATGTGACCTAAATTGGCTTTAAAAATGCCTTTCAGAGCAGAGGGAGCAGCATTTGCAGCACAATCGCCTTCCACCTTGACATTAATTATGCACGATGGTGTTCAGAGAGCAACTCTGAAGCAGGAATATAAGGGTTTGTAAAGTAAACATGTCAAGCAAGGCAGAACATTGTAAAATGAAGAAAATATTAAATCCAGTGCTGTTATGATCCATTTCTCTACTCTTTTTTTCTTCATGAATCTTCTACATTCAGCCTACAAAGGGACGGCATTTCCCCCTTCAAAGACAGATAAGGTGACTCAACAATACTTAGAGGGTGGATTTCTTGAAAGAGAAAAGGAGGTGCTTTTTTCCACTTTGTGGTTGAAAATAAAAGGGACTTGCTGATTTAAAGAGCTGCACAGCCTTTGGGAACCTTTAGAAAGCAGTCTCTATAGGAACAATTCTGTTTCTATACAGCCATAGGAACTGTAATTTCATTCCTCTTTCTTCATTATCAAGGACATTTGCATGACAGCAGGATCCTAACAATTCCTGAGTTTACCTATTCTTAATCCTTACTTCTTCATTTACTGTTATTAGCCCTTGTAGGTGGTATCTTTATTAATAGTTATAAATACAAGTCCAATGCCACAAACATTCCAGTTTTAGCAAGAGGCTTACTGAAAATATTCCACTATTTATAAGGAAACATGCTAAGATAGTACCCATAATATTCAGAAGTTTGCAGTGGTTTTATTTTTTTAATTTTTTATTTATTAAGGTATCATTGATATACAATCTTATGAAGGTTTCACAAGAAAAACAATGTGGTTACTACATTCACCCTTATTATAGAGTCCCCCCACCATCCCAGTGCAGTCACTGTCCGTCAGTATAGTAAGATGCCACAGAATCCTTACTTGTCTTCTCTGTGCTACACTGTCCTCCCATGACCCCACACACACCATGTGCACTAATCATGATACACCTCAATCCTCTTCTCCCTCCCTCCCCACCCGACCTCCCTCAACCCTCCCCTTTGGTAACCTCTAGTCCCTTCTTAGTGTCTGTGATTCTGGTGTTATTTTCTTCCTTCAGTTTTGCCTCATTGTTATACTCCACAAATGAAGGAAATCATTTGGTATTTGTCTTTTTCTGCCTGACTTATTTCACGGAGCATAATATCCTCTAGCTCCATCCATGTTGTTGCAAATGGTAGGATTTGTTTCTTTCTTATGGCTGAATAGTATTCCCTTGTGTATATGTACCACCTCTTCTTTATCCATTCATCTACTGATGGACACTTAGGTTGCTTCCATATCTTGGCTATTGTAAATAGTGCTGTAGTAAACATAGGGGTGCATATTTTTAGATACTCTTCAACTAAATCTTACAATAAAGCCCAATGTAAAACACACACACAAACCAGATAAAAGTGGAGAATCCCTAGTTGAGCTGGGTGCCACCCTTGTACATACATTTCCCCATGGTGGCTGTGTGGGTAACTCCAAAGAATTCTCAGGGCACCTGAGGAGCCCAGTTTAGAAACCAATGATATAATCCATCACAATATATTGTCTTCTGGATGAAGTGTTTATGCTCACTGACAACAGACCTATTAAAACCAGCTCCTTTTAAAACCATTCTACAGAAAACCATCTCTGTAACAAGATATCACTCCCTGGAAGACAGATTAAATACATTTTTCTGGATGACACCACTTTTAATTCTTTAGACATACCTGTTGACAAAACATCTCTGCCAGGAATCTCAAGTTTTAGAATCCTTGAACACATTAGAGAACATTAAAGGAAAAAAAAAATCAAGAAAACTTATTTCTGGAGAAGCTAACAAAATCCCCAAAGCAACCAAAGCTCCCTATGGGTCAAAAATATTTATATTTCTTTGAGAAGGAAATTACTACTTGAGAGCTATGAATGATAATATGAGGACACAGTGACTGAAAAGGGTATTTCTATGAGGTGAAGTGAGGGTAGCTAGGATATAGGAAGATCGTCTACTCAGTGGTAGAGCAGTTCACAAGGAAGAGACAAAGGGAATGAGATTGTGTTCAGCTAAGAAAGGCATAGGGTAGAAATTGAATTGTATGTATGTTTGAATTCCATTAAGTATAACCAGTAACTTGTTCTGTATTTCTCCAAGAGGAATAGGAGTGAAGTTTACAAGAAATCAGTTTTTATAACAACATAAAAAAGCCTTCAAACTAGACTTGATAAAACAAACAAACTTGAACTTAGGAGGTAATAAGCTTTTAATATGAGAGGCATACAAGTATAAACTGAGAGAACTGATGAGGATTCTTGAACAGGATCTGGTGCTTGATACATAAGACTATAAATCCTTACCAATGCTCAATGTGTGTATCACATTAAGTATGTTAAAATATAAACTGAGGCATATTAAAACTTTAAGAGTTTAACTGAGCAAAAATTGATTCAATTGTGCAGCACCAAAAAGGAAGTAGTTAGAAGCACTTTGCCCGTGGGAGCTGGAGAAAATCTTTAACAGAGAAAAGGTGGAAGCAAAGTTAGGAAATTTTTTATAAGTTTCAGCTTAAAGTCTAGTTGGCTGTTTGTGACTGGTTGTCCTTAGGTTTTGATTTCACAATCTTTGAGGTATTTACAGGCTTAGATTTTAGCTTGCTTACATAGGTGCCAGGGCATTAGAGAGCCACCTCAGTTTTATGGCCTCCTGTTTAATTCATTTAATAAGTACTAGAAGAAGTCAAAACACATCCTATCAAATGTCATTATTTAAACATTCATGAACCACCAACACTGCTCGAAGCCTTTATCAATTTGATGGATGTAGCAAATTCTGTATATAACATAACAACAGAAAAATTAGGAGCCACTTTGGGAGCTGTGATGTGACCTCCCAAATGGTTACACTCAAATCATCCATATCATTCAAAGGTCATCTCTACCAACCAGAAATTATGTAAAATTAAAGAACTACCATGAGCAAGCAGTTGAGAATGTCACTATCATGTCCTTCCCAGTGCCTTTACTTCCTCAGAAATGGCCCTTAGCAGTGTTATGTGTCATGTCCCTAGAATATCATTTATTGCACAGTTTCATAAAGAGTTATTTGTGTTCCTACCACTCTTGCTAGACTATGAACTCCTCAAATGGACAGACTGACTAAGAATTATTCACCTTTCAAAATCCAGCAATTTACACACAGCCTGTAACCAAGTAGAAGCTCAGAAAATATTGGCTCCATTAGCTTGGAACCATCTCCTTTTCCAGAAGAATGAGGCTTTGTGGGAGATCATTGCTGAGTCAGACAATGGCAAGAACCATTTTATGCTCTATGGACTGTGGTTCTCTTCCCATTTCAAAGGTGTTTCTTTCAAATAAATCTGCTCAGAATAGAGCTCAGGTGTTGACAGCCAGCTGGATGTATCCATTTTCATCAATTGCAGGACTTCCAGTGTGGTTAGAGATGTGAGTTGAAATTAATACATTTTTTTTCCCAGTGTCCCTAGTGCTGAGAGAGAAGAAATCTTTTATTTTTATTTTTATTAAGGTATTACTGATATACACTTACAAAGGTTTCACATGAAAAAACAGTGTGATTCCTACATTTACCCATAGTATCAAGTCCCTACCCATACCCCAATGCAGTCACTGTCCATCAGTGTAGTAAGATGCCACAGATGCATTATTTGCCTTCTCTGTGCTAAACTCCAGAGATAACTTCTATGATCTTATGCTGTTTCCCTCAGATACAGGTAGGTATGCATGTTTCATATCATTAAGAACATATTGAATATATAATCTGTGCATCCTATATTTATTTACTTTTTCAAGTGCCAGTAAAAACTCTTTTAATACATCATTATATGGATATACAACTGTATATTCAAAGATTTGCTCAGTGTTGAATATTTTCATTTTATCCAATGATTCAATTATTTTTAGACATCATTGGGAATTTATAATTAACAAAGCCTGGAAGCAAAAAAGATATCCTTCAATATGTGAATGGATTATGGTCCATCCATACAATGTAATGCTATTTAGCAAAAAAAAAGAACAGATATCAAGCCACTGCAAAGACATGGGTAAATAAATCTAAAATATATATTGCTAAGTGAGAGGCCAGTCTAAGAAGATTACAGTCTAAAAACAGAATTACATGATATGCTGTAAAAGACAACACTATAGAAATGATAAACAGATCAATTATCAGTTGCTTTGGGAATGGGAAAATAGTGAGGTACAGAGAAATTCTTAGAGCAATAAAACTATTATGTATGATACTGTAATTGTGGATACATGACACTATGCGTGGATACATGACACTATGCATTTCTCAAAACCCATAGGACTTTATAGCACAAAGAATAAACCTTAAGGTAATAGAATAATAAAAATGATTTTTTAAATTGTTAATCTGGAGGAGGCCATGATGGAATGCAGACTGTAGCAAAATAATCTAACTATCTTACAAACATATGAAATAACTTCATTGAAGGGGATGGGGAAAATGTTCTGACCCCAATAACTTTGGAGGTAAGTGGACCCTCTAAAACTAAAGACAAAACTAACATAAACACTGTAACCTTGTTGACAAAACTGTTTCCATGGGGGTATGGATTGACAATTCCAAAATCACTATACATGTAAAATTGAATTTGAAGAATAAGGAAATGGATGGTAAGTGGTGAGAACTAGGTCTCTCACTGTTGTAGTGGGAGGTTACAGATAACAGAAGGAGGTGTCTAAAACGACCCAGGTGGTAATGGATTAGAACTGTAAGAACTAATGTTTAGGTTACAAAAACAGATGGCTACATTTAGGCATATCTGTAGATATGTTTATACACATGGATCAGGACACCACCTATGCTAAATGCACCAATACCACAGTAGAAACAAGCTCAGATCTTGTTTCTAATACCATTCTTCAATAAAAGGAAAAAAGGTACCTTGGAAGAATGGCTGATTTTAGGACTGGGGCAGGAAATATACAAAGTGAGTCTGTGCATCTAGTAGCTTCAGAAAATAAGTGCTCAAAAAACATAATGATAGGGTATGTCAAAAGGATACCAGAACCAACTAAAATAATATCCCAAAGTTGGAACAATTTTAGCAACAAAAGAAAGTAATATTAGATTCTAATCAAAAGTACCAAATAAATATTTATGGATTAATATCGTTATAAATAGATGATTAAGTAAATAAATTAATGGAGGAAAATGGGCAATCTTCCATGTAGAAAAATCCCAGATCATTTATATAACTACTCTGGTTTTAAGGCAGGTACATAATGCCCTATCCTTAAATATGAGCTGCTCATTGTGACTTTCTTCCAAAGAGTACAGTAGAGAAAGGAGAGGAAAAGAGTAACCTTACAGTGGAGAAACCTGACAAACACTATCTAAGCTAGGTGATCAAGGTCAGAATCAACAGCAATGTCATGCTGATTGTATATACCCTTGATATGATGCAACTGAAAATGGACTTTACCTCTGTGGTGTTCCAAAATCCTACAGTCCCAGTCTAATCATGAGAAAAACATCAGGCAAATTCTAATAGAGGGGAATATTATAAAACATGTGACCAGTACTCCTCAAAACTGTCAAGGTCATTAAAAACAAAGTCAATCTGAGGATCTCACAGTTTAGAAGAACCTAAATGACATGACAACTAAATGTAATATAATATCCTAGATAGGATCCTGGGACAGAAAAAGGTCATTAGGTAAAAAAAAAAAAAAGGAATCTGAATAAAGTATGTGCTTTAATTAATAGTAATGCATCAGTATTGGTTTATTCATTGTGACAAATGTACCATACTAACATTAAGATGTTATGACTGGGGAGACTGGTATAGTATATTTGGAACTCTTTCTATAATTTTTGTAATTTTTCTAAAATTAAAACTATTCTAATGTAAAAAGGTCATTTTTAAAGCCATCAGGGATAATATTTTGGTCACAAAGTGCTGTTCATATTTCTTATTATTTTCTGAGAAACAGAATCACTGATTAAAAGCAAATGAATATTTTAAAGGGCCATAATGCTAATTGCTAACGATTCACTTTGCACTAATTTACAATGTCAGTGACAGTGTTTGAGAGAGTCTGGCCCTCTGCAGAAGCCCTGAATTAAAGTGACTTAGATCTTAAATCTTCTTCACAGAAGCCAGATATGTGAAAATGCTCCTGTTATTCAACTTGAAACAAAAATAAGTCAAAATAACATAGTGGATAAGTGCAGAGTCACACTATGTGAATTTATATACAGCTCCACCACTTTCTGATATGTGAATTTGAGTGAGGTACTTGGTTGCTCTAAGCTTCATTCTTTCTCATCTATAAAATGGTGACAATCAAATATTCTACCATGGTATTTTGAGGAAAATTAAATGAAGTAATGTATACAAGTCAATTACTACAGTGGCTGACACAAGTAAGTACTTGGTATTAGTTATTATGACTGGTTTTTAGTCATTCGCTCATTTATTCAACAAATATTTACTGATGAACCACTATATGTCAAGCACTCTGGAAGGTTATAGAGAGATCATGATGAGCAAGATACAATCCCTACCTCTAAGGAGCTTACAGTCTATCAGTAAAGTCAGAGAAATATGCAGGAAATTATACTATAAAATGGTAAGTGTAAGTGTGAGAACTGGCCAAAAACAGGCTACAGTGGAAGCATATGGCATGATCAAGAAAGCAGTCTCAGTGAAAGGAACAGCCAGACCAGAATCTGAAGGGTCTGGAATAAATTAGCCCAGGTGTGGCTGCAGTAGGCGGGCATCCACTTGCTAGGGCCAATTGTATATACCTCTTTTCAATTCCCTGTTCAATGGCACCACATTGGTAGTTTTAAATCAACCATGGAAAAAGTATTTGCACCATAGAAATCATCAAATGCTGCACATCAGGGCTCTCCCTCTTCTTTATACCAGAAATGCAACTGTTAAACTTTACCAGCACAAGCACTGCTTTAGCCAATCAAATCTGGAAGGAAAATGCAGCAGAGGGAGGCAAGGAGAATGAGGAATTTGGGAAACTGAAAGGAGTTTGGTCTAACTAGAGTGTGAAGGAGTCATGAAGATAGATAAGTGGGGACCAGATCATGGTTATAAACCAAATTAATACCTGAGGGCAATGGGGAGCCAATGAAGGGTATGGAGCAAGGGATGGGATTTAGTTTACATGGTAGAAAGATTCCCTCTGGTTTCAGAAATTAGAGTGAAATTGGAACTAGATATCATTTGCTCAAAATTTTATTTGAGGCATAGATTTACTGGATTTGATAATTGTCTTTCTCCCCACAGGGTGGTATAATTGAAGTGTCACTATCAGTTGACATATTAAAATGCTTTTATTTTTTTCTTTGTGTTTTCTTTTTTTATTTTTTATTAAGGTAGTATTGATATCCACTCTTATGAAGGTTTCACATGAAAAAACAATGTGGTTACTACATTCACCCATATTATTGTGTCTTCCCTACCCCGTTGCAGTCACTGCCCATCAGTGTAGTAGATGCCACAGAGTCACTATTTGCCTTCTCAGTGCTACACTGTCTTCCCCATGATCTTCCCCACACCCTGTGTGCCAATCATAATACCCTTCAATCCCCTTCTCCCTCCCTCCCCACCTTCCCTCTTCCACTCCTCCCCTTTGGTAACTGCTAGTCCCTTCTTAGAGTCTGTGAGTCTGCTGCTGTTTTGTTCCTTCAGTTTTGCTTCGTTGTTATATTCCACAAATGAAGGAAATCATTTGGTACTTGTCTTTCTCTGCCTGGCTTATTTCACTCCAGCTCCATCCATATTGTTGTAAATGGTAGGATTTGTTTCTTTCTTATGGCTGAACAGTATTCCACTGTGTGTTTGTACCACATCTTCTTGATCCATTCATCTACTGATGGATGCTTTTTCTTTGTATCTTCAACCTGGATTTTTCTAAAGTCACTTTTTCACAAACTTTCACAAAATAGCGGCCTGTGACTTAGGACTTCTGACAGTTTTATTACATTTCTAACACTTCCTAAAAATTTTTCTTCTTCTGAACCCTGTATTTATAAGAGAAGCAAGACCAGATACTGCGAATGAAGAGATTGTGTGAGATAATAGTGGTCTGGTATTTGTTGTGGTTGTGGTGAATGGCTATGGAAAATATCTAGGAGGTGATCCATGGTGAGGAAATAATGAGCAAGAAGAGGGAAAAGGAAAAATAAAGACAGATGCTCAGACATCTGACTGGTAAGTGGTTACTGACATCACACAATAGGAACCAGTGGAGAAATAGTAATTTAAGGCCAGGGGGATAGAGATAGTCCAGAGAATCAAGAGCTATGGCAGAGGAAGTAGGGAGGCAGGAGGGAAAAATGGGGTCGATTTGTTGAGTTTGAAATGCCTTTGCAGGCTCTGAGAGGAATTTCTCAGAATCCAATTGTATAGGTGAGTCTGAAGTTCAAGAGAAAAGAAAAATCACCTTTAAAAAAGGGCAGGAAGAGTGTTTGTCCAGAGGGTGCTGAGACAAAGCAAGAGAGTGAAGCCTATAGCATCCAAGCAAACTTCAAGAAGGAGGGGCCGTCAGCCTTGGGAGGTCACATGCCTTAGGGAGGTCAAGAAAGATAAAATTGGGATATTCTCTCTTTGCCACATCTACTCTAAGGATGAAGACCTTTCCCAGCAATCAGACTGTCAACATCAGAAAATGTCAACATCATTGAAGGGATACACAGTCACTATGAAGACCCAAGAATAACCTTACAGAGGGACTTCAATGACATTAGTGTAGAACTCAGTCTCTTTGGAAAGAAAAAGAGCTGCTGGGTTGACAGAAGGTGGAAAAATGGAAAAGAACTGGTTCTGGTTGGCATTCTCTGGTTATGTACAGACCATAATCAAGAACATGACACTAGGCTGCCATTACAAGATGAAGTCCATGGATGCTCACTTCCCTATCAACACTGTTATTTAGGTAAACAGGTCTCTTGAAAATAAAAATTTCTTGAGTGAAAAATAAATCCACAGGATTCAGATGAGATCAGGTGTTGCTTGTTCACTATCTCAAGCCCAGAAAAATGAGTTAATTCTTGAAGGAAATAATATTGAACTTGGACCAAATTCAGTTGCTTGGATTCAGCAAGTTATAGTAGTTAAAACAAGAAGGCTATTGACAAGTTTTGGAGGGTATCTATGTCTGAAAACAGAAAAATTCATCAAGTTGATGAAGATCTAAGGTTATCTATCTATGGATACATGAAGATGTGAGATGATTCCTAAGACCCTATTTGTGATACTTCAATACACAGCCTAATGATTAGAGTCAACAATACTGTATTACATACTTCAAAGCTGTTAAGAGACTAGACCTTAAATGTTCTCACAAAAAAGAAATGGTAATTATGTGACATGATAGAGGTGTTGGCTAGAGCTATGGTGGTAAACATATTGCAATATACAAATGTATCAAATCAACATATTGTTCACCTTAAACTTAACACAGTATTATGTGAATTATATCTCAATAGAGCTGTTATTAAAAATTTTTTTTCATTTTAAAAGATGCAATAAAAGCCTCCTATTGACAGGAAGAAAGTAAGGGATGGAGAGAGAAGGGGAGGGAGGGAGGGGAAAAGAAAAGAAAAAATTATCCATTGGATTTAGCAATAAGCCTTTCTTTAGCAACCATATACAGAGTCATTTCTGTTGAATGGCTGGGGCAAATGTCAGATAGTAGAAGAGATAAAAATAGCAAAAGTAGATTGTTTTTAGCTTCCACTTAGTATTTCTGCCCAGCAAAGAAAACCACAGAATTCCTTTATAACAAAAGCATAACCTCACTCAGTAGTTCTCAGACACTTCCACCAAAATTTCCTCAGTGCAAAATGGATGTGAACCTCTTCATGTCCAGGGGTATAGGATTCTGCAATTACAAAATTTCCCTAAACTTATCTTAGTAATTCTTCCAAATTTATGTTTGTTTCAATATGAAAATAGTAATTTTTTTTTTCCAAAAAAGCTTCTTGAGGAAAATTTGTAATCCCAGGCAAATGTAAGGTACTTAGGCTGTGACCTCAGAGACTTCTGGAGGGTACGTGTAAATCATAGCTTAAGAAGCAAGTGTAGGAAAACTCACATTTACTTCAGTTAGTTCCCAGAGGTGTGTCACCGTTAAATGATGCAAAGAATGGAAAACAACCAAAGATGGTGGCATTGACCCGGAGAGCTGACACTGGACTAAGGCAAGTGTTCTAGCTCAGCATGAACTGGCAGCACACGATTAAGCAAATTCCTTAAAACCTCTGAGCCTCAGTTTCCATTACTGTGAAATGAAGGGGTTGATTTGCATGCTTATTTTCTTTACAGTCCTAACTTTCTTGTCCATTTAATATTCTCCATTTACCAAAGAGAATATTAAATGGCTGAAAGGAAAAGAGCAGAGACCAGCTGCCAACACGCTTTGGGTCATTGCTAAATGTTACTATGTTCAAGAGTTTGGAGCTATGTTCAAAGGGTAGCAATTTTTCCATTAGAATACAGTGGCAAAATGTGCCTTATTTAGCTATAAATATTCATGAAAATAGGTCACTATGCATATGCCATTACCTGGCAGTAAACAGGCACCAAAACAAAGATGTGAAACCGTATGTCCACTTTGGCTTTTTTTACCCATAGAACATTCCTCAAACTCACAAAAGGTAACATTCCTTTATTCAGTTAACAAACGTTAATCAAATATTTATTATTTAATAAATTGAACACTTATGGGAAGAATTTGAATATTTGTGAAAATTTTCCTTATGGAAAATACAGAAATGAATGACATAATCCCAATAATCAAAGATTTCACTATATTGAAAAAAAGACAGAAGTACGCAACTCTAAAGAAAGGCAAAATAAAATAAATGTCATAATGGAGATATAAGCCATATACTCAAAGGATGATTGGTTTGGACTAGGGTCTTTTGATAGGGGAAATGGAGTATTTTGCTTAGTCCAACAGGATGTAGGTTCCCTGTTAGCCAAAAGTAGAACATTTCTATAAAATCTTTCATAGTCCAAAATGGCATAAAGTGAAAAAGAAATTCCATTAATTTCTCTGGAAAAATTTTTTAGCATTTCCAGGCCCCAAAAATAAACTCTCTTAGATCATTTCTGATACCCCAGGACACATTTGATACCTTGCTAATAGATGCACAAAATAAATCGAAACAAAGCACAGATGCTCCGAGGCAGAGTTCAGAACTCTGGTGGCTTGAGGCTGGGATGCTGAGATACTGAGTTCACTTCCCAGGGAAGGAGCTTCTTGGGGACCCTCTCACTGCACGGGCTGCGTGTTGTGCTGAGATACTGAGTTCACTTCCCAGGGAAGGAGGTTCTTGGGGACCCTCTCACTGCACGGGCTGCGTGTTGTGCTTCAAAACAAACTCTGAACACTCTTTCTGCTTTTCACCTTTGCTATAAAAGCAAAAATCCTCTCTGGATTCTCTCGGTTAGCACAAGCAGGTACTAATGTAGGTTTTTTGTGGAAGTGAAGTGGCGTAAATGACGTTTTGAAAAGTAGAGGTTACCTGTATTTAGATTTTTTTCTGGCAAAGATTTTTTTCTGGCTAATGGAACAATAGGAGCAGAGAGGAAGGACAGTGCACAGTACTTACAAGAGATCACAAGCAACAATGTAGCGAGGCTGGGCTAGAGAGGGGTGAAAGGAAAATTCTAAAAAGATAGGCCCAAAAGTTGGGAGGCCAGATCACAGAGACCTTTGAACTGGAATTCGGTGGTGTCCAAAGTGCAGTAAAACCCCCAAGAAAGTTAAAAATGATCCACAGGGGCATGAAAAAACATATTGTTACTTCTATTTGTATTTTATTCTCTTTTCTTTTAAATTCATATTTCTGTATATATGTATGATAATATATACTAGCATACACAGTTAATGCAAGCATTTTATAAATAAATACATAAATCTACATACATTGGATGTAGGTACATAATGAAAAAACTTAGAAACACTGCTCTAGACAATAGAGAACTATGGCAGCTTTGGAGCAGAGAGTACTGTGACGTGATCTGTGTCAGAGGAAGATAACCATGGCAGCAAGTGAAGAATAGATGCTCGGTGACAAATTTGAGACAATTGGACGAATTGTTAGAAGGCTGGGGTTGAAATCCTGGCTTTGCCACTCAGCAATTATGTGATCTTAAGTCATACAACTCTGCCAATTTTCAAATGGGAGCACTAATAACAGAATTTTATGAGGACAAAGTGACATAAATGTGTGCAAACACCGAGCCCGATAATGAATTAGAATAGATGCTTTGGGAGCAGTCACTGAATCTGAATTTGATGTTCTAATGTACTTTAGAATGTTGAAACAATTGACCAGTTACAAGACGATGATGAGTTAAGATTAAGGGCACTGTTGGAGGGATTAGAAAGCTAGAATTGACATAGATTAGTTCAGATGAAGAATCAAGAGAATTTGTTCACTGATGAGGTGTGGGAATGGAGGAGAAAGAAAAGCTGATTTGAATCTGGGGTTTCTTGCCTGGATGGATGGAAAGATAGATTTTTCTATTTACAATGGCAGAATACAGGAAAAGAAGCAGACCAAAGTAACATGTTAGTTTGGTGTATGTTGAATCAGTGGTACCAGATGGATAGCTATGTGTTTATTAATAACTTTAGACCATGAATTCAGAGGGGAGATCTAGACTGTGTCTATACTCTCCTTTCTGGGAATCACAAGGCAGCTGTCCAAATCTCCTGGCCCAACAGCAAGTCATCCAGAAATTGTAGTCCATGCTACTCCTAGGTAGTTAACTTGCTTCTTGTCAAAAGAATTGTGTGTAAGGAGTCTGATTAAATTCTAGGAAATTGCAACCCCATTTCCAATGTTTTGCAGACACAGCCTTATGGAGGGTCTTTCATTTATTTATGTGGAGTTTGTCAGGGCCTGAAAGTGAGTCACAGTGCTTGATCCAATCTCCAAACTCAATTTTTAATTTTCATAAAAATCACCCATATACAATTCCTAGATCCCTTACTGTGAGAATGTGATTCAGCAGGAATTTGCATTTTTAACAAGCATGCAGATTATTTAATACAGGCTCTCCAGAGAAGAGAGCACTATCAGAATTTCCACCAAGTACATGGATTTTCCTTTTAGTCGTGAAAGCAGAAATCAGCTGGTCAAATGGGTCAGCAAGAAAATACAATTTCTATTGCCCGTGTGGAAATTGCAGTGTAGGGAGTTGAATAGAAACCAGAATGTTGCAAGAAAGTCATTAGGAATCATTGTAACTGGTTTGAGTCCTTTTTAAGTACCTGTGATTCATGGGGAGTGGGGGAATTTTACCACAACAATTGCATGGTAATAAACAACTATTCTGTTGAAGCTGTATATCATCTTTTGCATGTTTTATAGCATCACAACATTAGGAAAACTGTAAAATAAACATTTATTTACAGCCCAGTGAATCTTGTCCTTGTGTTTATTATAATGATGTTGAGGACAATGGTCATTGTGTCCTCTCATTGAGGACCCTTGGGACAAATTTCTGTCTAATCTCAGTTTAGGGATAGCCATGCTTTTTCTAGGAATGCCATCTATCTTAATCTTATATAAAATCCAAATTATCTAATAGACCACATTCCTTGAGAATTGCCTACTAGATCTCTCAGAATCAAATTACCTGGGATCAAATAGAAGTGTCCTTATGGTACAAATATGCTTTCTACAATAAGATCAGGTACAAATTAATAAATATTTATATACTACTTTTAGAATTTCCAAAGCCTAGCACATATATCTTATTAAGTCTTACAAGGAATTCTCATTAAAAATTGAGACTCATAGCAATAAATGATGCCTGAGGTCACACAACTATAATAAGAAAACTAGAATTTTAACACACAAATTCTGAATTCAAATCCAGTTCTCTTCCTACTGCCTCTATAGAAGAAAAAATCATTTTTATTATGCTCTTCGTATATGTAACTCGGGGGGAAAAATAAGTTCCCAGCCCAAGAAAAATTACCTCTGAAACCGAAATCAGTCAAAGAGAGAAATAAAGTGGGAGAAACCTATTTATTGTGTACAAGCAATGGTCCACTTCTGCTCACCCATGTCTCTTGCAACCCTTGCTGCAAAAAGGGACCCTACCCAACCTTTCCAGTTCAGATATTCCCATGGCTTCCCCTTGCAACTACCTATTGATATGGAGATGGACTACTTCTCTCCACCCCTTGGAAACACCTACTGATATGGAGATGCACAAAGGCCAGGCAAGAGATTCTGGTAATACTGCAATTTTACCTACAGTATAAAATTCGATTTACTCTTCATACCAATCCTAAGAGTTGTTTTTATTTACCCAAATGTTTCACAGATCTAAGACTCTCAGACACTTGAGAACTGCCAAGGTCAATCAGCACAAATCATGGACATCAGACTTAAACTGTAAACCTATGACAGCCCAATTCTGAGCTTTCCCCTGAGCCATTCCTAACAAGCAATCTGCTATGCTCATGGTAAATTGATAGTACCTCTAATAGACAACAAACACTACCAGGGAGAAGCTAAGAGATGAAATGCCAAAATTCTTGTAATTCAATAATTTTGTATTTGTTACAAGAAAAAAATAGTCAGAGATATGAAGCCACATCCATCCCTTAAAATGTACTAGTGTAAATGAATGTACATTGAACAGAATCTAGGGAAAGGTGATAATGCAGAGATGCTGAGAACACTAGGAGTAGACATAGCACATCAGTGAGAATAGAGAGCCAGGAGGCAGAAATTTTGAAAACCAGTCTTGCCACCCTCATAGTCCTGCCCAAAGAGGGACTCAGAAATTAAGAAGATATTCATTCTGCCATGCCTGTCCCTTAGCTTTTCTTCTGTGAAATAAGAAAATGAAAGAAAAGAAATTCAAACTTATGGGTCTCCAGTGGTGTTAACTTGTCAAGTGCCTAAATGCCTTTCTAATGTGTTATTTTTCTTAATTATCTGAAAAAGATGAACGTCACTGAATAACTTTTCAGCACTTTTACCAGAGCACCCCCAAAATACGTGCATGTATTTTCATGCAGGTTCCATTGCACCATCCTGGCTTATTGGAGCTGCAGTCTTGTTTCCAAGCAGATTGTCCTGATGGGTCATTATAGATGTTGCTGGGGTACAAAGTGGACTAAGTGGAAATGCAAGGCTAATCTGTCAGGCCCAACAAAGATAAATATCCCAGCAGCACTGCCATATTTCACAGTGTATTGTGTTGACTATAGATCTCCTGACATGATAAATTTTATGGCCAAACGTGGTGGCATTTTGCAACACTGAGTCTACCAAGGATGCTTGCTTGGTCCTTCTCTGATAGGGTCAATAGTGATAAATTGCCCTGCTGAACTCCCATGAAATATGGCATTTCAGGTTAGCCAAATTCTCCTTGATGCGCATGTCCTAGTTAGTCTTAAGACATTTACCAGAGGAGTTTCTCTAGTTAGAAGGAAGAAATGGTACCAGATATGCTCTTCTTGTCTTTCTTATTATCCTGTCAGCAATGAAGAGAAAGGTTTTAGAATCTCTTTCCTGAACAGATTTCCTTCTAGAATGGCAGGAGGCAGAGGGCACTGCCTGGGAGGAGAGAGAGAAAAGAGATCACCTATTCAATCTCCTGCATCTTTCATGAATTCCCCTGTCACTCAGTTTTTCTTTTCGGTTGTCTTTCCTCATACACAGAAACGTGAGCAGCCAATGAACTGATACGACATATTCCTCAAAGGAAACCATCAACTGTTATTTATCTAGAGCAAGCGAGAATGATGTTTCATTCACAGAATTACTTAAGAGCCTCATATAAGGAAAGACAGCTTGAAATTTCCCATTTTTCCAGCTTTTCAAGGCTGGCTTATGAATTGCAATGATAATAAAAGTATGTGGTACTTGCAGGCTAATGTCATCGTAACTTGTCACAATTAACAGGGCCTTGGACCTAAAAGCACAGACTGTCATAGTTCTGCTTCGGTTACAAAATAATTATGACCCTGGGCAAGTCATCTGACTTCTCTGGGCCTTGGATTTCTCACCTATAAAGTGAGGCTTATTATAATACATAATCCTGGACTTCCGGGAAGATGGCGGTGTGAGCAGGGCGGCAGAAATCTCCTCCCAACACTATATTTATCTACGAAAAACACAGCAAATACATCTATTCCTAAAAGAGAGACAAGAATACACAGGAAAGCGCACAGCGTGCAGCTACACCCGAGAGCACTCGGCACCCCAAGAGGCGGGTAAGATCCGGAGCCGCGACCTGGCGGGACCCGAGCCCTCCCCCACCCCAGCGCACCGGCGGGAGGAGAGGAGTCAGAGCTGGGAGGGAGTGGAAGTATAATACATAATCCCCAAATTTTCTTCCACAGCAAAGCTTCTACTAAATAGTACAACAAAGGGCTTAATAATGAAGACTCTGGAACCAAACTGAGTAAAAAACTCGGATCCACCACATAATAACTGAAGGTCCTTGAGCAGTTTATTTAATCTCTCTAAACTCCATTTTCCTCATCTGTAAAATGGAGATGATCTTAATAACCATCCACACAGGGCTTTGATGAAGATTAAATAATGTAATATATGTAAAGTGCTTATAACCATGGATGGAAGATAGTAAATTTTCAATAAGTGTTAGTTATTATTATACTAGGATTTTATTTTATTGCTATTCAAAAAATGGTGAATAGTCCAGTACATGGTATATAATATAAACATTTTGACTACCTCCCCTTCACCTGTAACTGAACTCCTACATGTGAGCAATTTATTTTCTATAGACAACAAGGATGGAACTGTGTAGTATTGATCACTGTATTTCAATTTCCCTTATCAGTTTATATTATTAACATACCACAAATGGTACCATCTTCTAATCCTCTCTCTCTTTAGTTAGCTACATCCATTGCCTTCCCTAATGAACACATACAAACACACGCAAACATACACTCAAACCTCAAATACTACACAAATCAGTTCCAACTGTTCAGTATTTCTATAACACATCTTTTCTTTTCCATTCCTATTATAATTACACATGGGATGCATGCAATAAAATTTCATTGCTAATGACAATGTGACTGATAATGAGGATAATGATCTTAGTTTAGTAAATTGTGTGTATTATTTTCGTTTTGCTTTTTTAAATTAAGGTATCATTAATATACAATCTTATGAAGGTTTCACATGAGCAACACTGTGGTTTCAACATTCACACATACTGTGAAGTTCCTCTCCCCATCCCATTGCAGTCACTGTCCATCAGCATAGTCAGTGTCCATCAGCGTAGTAAGATGCTATAGAGTCATTACTTGTCTTCTCTGTGCTGTACAGCCTTCCCCATGACTTACCTATATTGTGAGTGCTAATTATAGTGCTTTTTAATCCCCTTCGCCCTCGCTGCCAACCCACCCTTCCCAGCCCCTTGCCTTTGGTAACTGCTAGTCCCTTCTTGGAGTCTGTGAGTTTTTTTGCTACTTTGTACCTTCAGTTTTGTGATGTTGTTATACTCCACAAATGAGTGAAATCATTTGATACTTGTCCTTCTCTGCCTGGCTGATTTCACTGAGCATAATACCCTCCAGCTCCACCCATGTTGTTGCAAATGGTAGTTGTTTTTCTTCTTATGGTTGATTAATATTCCATTGTATATATGTACTACCTCTTCTTCATCCATTCATCACTGATGGACACTTAGGTGACTTCCATATCTTGGCTATTATAAATAGTGCCGCAATAAACAGAGGGGTGCATATGTCTTTTTGAAACAGGGGTCTTGCTTTCTTTGGGTAAATTCCTATGAATGGGATTCCTGAGTCAATGGTGTTTCAATATTTAGTTTTTTGAGGAACCTCCATATTGCTTTCCACAGTGGTTGAACTAATCTACATTCCCACCAACAGTGTAAGGGGATCCCTTTCTCCACATCCTTGCCAGCATTTATTGTTTCTTGTCTTTTGGATGTTGGCCATCCTACCTGGTGTGAGGTGATATCTCATTGTGGTTTTAATTTGTATTTCCTTGATGATTAGTTATATAGAGCATCATTTCATGTACCTGTTGGCCATCTGAATTTCTTTATTGGGTTGCTTTTGGGTGTTGAGGTGTGTGAGTTCTTATATTTGGATGTTAACCACTTATTGGATAAGACATTTATGAATATATCCTCCTATTCTGTACGATGCCTTGATGGTGTCCTTTGCTGTACAGAAGCTTATTAGCTTCATGTAGTCCCATTTGCTCATTTTTGCTTTTGTTTCCCTTGCTCAAGGAGACATGTTCAGGAAACAGTTGCTTATATTTATATTCAAGAAACTGTTGCCTATATTTTCTTCTGGGAGGTTTATGGTTCCATGACTTACATGCAGCTGTTGGACCCATTTCAAGTTTACTTTTATGTATGGAGTTAGACAGTAATCCAGTTTCATTCTCTTCCAAGTAGCTGTCCAGTTTTTCCAACACCAATTGTTGAAGAGGTTGTCATTTCCCCACTGGCTCCTTTATCATATATTAATTGACCATATGAGTGGGTTTACATCCAGGCTCTCTATTCTGTTCCATTGGTCTATAGGTCTGTTCTTGTGCCAGTATCAAATTGTTTTGATTACTGTGGCTTTTAATTAGAGCTTAACGTGGGGAATTGTAATGTCCCAAGCTTTGTTCTTCCTTCTCAGCATTGCTTTGGCTATTTGGGGTCTTCTGTGGTTCCATATGAATTTTAGAGCTATTTGTTCTAGTTTCACTGAAGAATGCCATTGGTATTTTGATAGGGATTGCATTGAATCGGTAGATTGCTTTAGGCATGATGGCCATTTTGACAACATTAAATCTTGCCATCCATGAGCATCGGATATATTTCCATTTATTGGTGTCTTTTTAAATTTCTCTCATGAGTGTCATGTAGTTTTCAAGGTATAGGTCTTTCACTTCCTTGGTTAGGTTTATTCTTAGGTTTTATTCTTTTTGATGCAACTGTGAAAGGAATTGTTTTCCTGATTTCTCTTTCTGCAAGTTCATTGTTAGTGTATAGGAATGCAACAGATTTCTGTGTATTAATTTTGTTTCCTACAACTTTGCTGAATTCAGTTATTAGTTCTAGTAGTTTTGGGGCAGATTCTTTAGGGTTTTCTTTGTACAATATCATGTCATCTGCAGACAGTGACAGTGTAACTTCTTCCTTACCAATCTGGATTCCTTTTATTTCTTTATGTTGTCTGACTGCTATGGCTAGGACCTCCAGAACTATGTTGAATAAAAGTGGGGAGAGTGGGCATTCTTCTCTTGTTCCTGATCTTAAAGTAAAAGTTTTCAGCTTCTTGCTGTTAAGTATGATGTAGGTGTGGGTTTGTCACATATGGCCTTTATTATGTTGAGGTACCTGCCCTCATTCCCATTTTGTTGAGAATTTTTATCATGAATGGATGTTGAATATTGTCAAATGCTTTTTCAGCATCTATGGAGATGATCATGCAGTTTTTGTCCTTCTTTTTGTTGATTTGGTGGATGATGTTGATGGATTTTTGAATATTGTACCATCCTTGCATCCCTGTAATAAATCCTACTGGATTATGATGGATTCTCTTTTGATGTATTTTAAATTCAATTTGCTAAAATTTTGTTGAGTATCTTTGCATCTATGTTCATCAGGGATATTGTTCTGTAATTTTCTTTTTTTGTGGTGTCTTTGTTTGGTTTGGGTATTCGAGTGATGCTGGCCTCATAGAATGAGTTTGGAAGTATTACCATTTCTACTTTTTGGAAAACTTTGAGTATGGGTATTAGGTCTTCAGTAAATGTTTGATAAAATTCAGCAGTGAAGCCATCTGGTCCAGAAGTTTTGTCCTTAGGTAGTTTTTGATTACCAATTCAATTTCATTGCTCATAATTGGTCTATTCAGATTTTCTGTTTCTTTCTGGGTCAGCCTTGGAAGTTTGTATTTTTCTAGAAAGTTGCCCATTTCTTTTAGGTTATCCCATTTGTTAGCATATAATTTTTTATAGTAATCTCTAATAATTCTTCGTATTTCTGTGGTGTCCATAGTGATTTTTCCTTTCTCATTTCTAATTCTGTTTATGTGTGTAGACTCTCTTTTTTCTTGAAAAGTCTGGCTAAGCATTTATCTATTTTGTTTATTTTCTCAAAGAACCAGCTCCTGCTATTATTGATTCTATTATTTTATTTTTCTCGATTTTATTTATTTTTTCTCTGATCTTTATTATGTCCCTCTTCTACTGACTTTGGTCTCATTTGTTCTTCTTTTTCTAGTTTCATTAATTGTGTGTTTAGACTGTTCATATGGGATTGTTTTTCTTTCTTAAGGTAGGCCTGTATTGCAATATACTTCCCTCTTGGCACAGCCGTTGCTGAGTCCCACAGATTTTTGCAGTGTTGAGCTATTGTTTTCATTTGTCTCCATATATTGCTTGATCTATGTTTTTATTTGGTCATTGATCCACTGATTATTTAGGAGCATGTTAGTATGCCTCCATGCGTTTGTGGGCTTTTTTGTTTTCTTTCCATAATTTACTTCTAGTTTCATACCTTTGTGGTATGAGTAGCTGACTGGCACAATTTCAATCTTTCTGAATTTACTTAGGCTCTTTTTGTGGCCTAGTATGTGATCTATTCTGGAAAATGTTCCATGTGCACACAGGAAGAAAGTGTATCCTGCTGCTTTTGGGTGGAGTGTTCTGTAAGTATCGGTTAGGTCCAACTGCTCTAATGCATTGTTCAGAACCTGTGTCATTAGTTATATTCTGTCTGGTTGATCAGTCCTTTGGAGTTAGTGGTGTGTTGAAGTCTCCTAAAATGAATGCATTGCATTCCATTTCCCCCTTTAATTCTGTTAGTATTTGTTTCACATATTTAGGTACTCCTATATTGGGTGCATAGATATTTATAATGGATATATCCTTTTGTTGGACAACCCCATTATCATTATGTAATTTCCTTCTTTGTCTCTTGTTCCTTTCTTTGTTTTGAAGTCTATTTTGTCTAATATAAGTACTGCTACTCTGCTTTTTTCTCCCTATTAGTTGCATGAAATATCTTTTTTCATCCCTTTACTTTTAGTCTGTGTATGTCTTTGGGTTTGATGTAAGTCTCTTGTAAGCAGGATATAGATAGGTGTTGTTTTTTCATCCATTCTGTAACTATGTCTTTTGATTTGTGCATTCAGTCCATTTATACTTAGGGTGATTATTGATAGATATGTATTTACTGTCATCGCAGACTTTAGATTTGTGGTTATGAAAGGTTCAAGGGCAGCTTCCTTACTATCTAACAGTCTTAACTCACTTATTATGCTATTTCAAACACAACCTAAAGGTTCTTTTTTCCCTTTATTCTTCTTCTTCTTCCTCCACTCTTTATATATTAGCTGCCATATTCTGTATTCATTGTGTATCCCTTGACTAACTTTGTTAGTAATTGATTTAATTTTGCATTTGCTTAGTAATTAAGTGGTCTACTTCCTCTACTGTGGTTTCATTTTCTCTGGTGACAGATATTTAGCCTTAGGGGCACTTCCATCTAGAGCAATCCCTTTAAAATACACTGTAAAGACAATTTGTGGATGTAAATGCCCTCAACTTTTGCTCTCTGGATATTGTTTAATCCTTGCTTCTTCAAATTTAAATGATGATCTTGCCAGATAGAGTATTCTTGATTAGGGGCTCTTCTGTTTCATTGCATTAAATATATTATGCCACTTCCTTCTGGCCTGTAAGGTTTTTGCTGAGAAGTCTGTAGATAACCTGATGGGCTTTCCTTTATAAGTGGTCTTTTTTCTCTCTCTGGCTGCTCTTAATACTCTCTCCTTGTCCTTGAACTTTGCCATTTTAATTATTATATGTCTTGGTGTTATCTTCTTAGGGTCACTTCTGTTGGGAGATCTCTGCACTTCCATGACCTGAGTGACTATTTCCTTCCCCAGATTGGGGAACTTTTCAGGAATTATTTCATCAAAGAAACTTTTTATCCCTTTTTCTGTCTTTTCTTCTTCTGGTATCCCTATAATGAGAATATTGTTCCATTTGGATTGGTCACACAGCTCTCTTATTATTCTTTCATTCCTAGAGATCCTTTTTTCTCTCTGTTTCTCAGCTTCTTTGTTTTCTTGTTCTCTAATTTCTATGTCATTTACCATGTCCTCTACTTCATCTAATCTACTTTTAAATCCATCCATTGTATGTTTCATTTCAGATACTGTATTTTTCAAAGTTTTGTCTCTTTCTTGAAGTCCTCCCTGAGATCTTGATAATTTTTCTGTAGCTCCATGAGCATGTTTATGATTTTTATTTTCAAATCTTTTATCAAGAAGACTGGTGATTTCAGTTTCACTTAGCCCTCTTTCTGGCATCTTCTCCTGTATTTTTGTTGGACAAAGTTTATTTGCCATTTCATTTTTTTTAGTGATTTGTATGGAAGAATAACTGTGTATGAAGCACCCTCTAGTGCCCAAAAGCTCTACTCTTTGTACCTGCTGAGCACGTGTAGCAATGGTGGGGTTGTAGGCAAGCAGAACCAGCACCTGATGGGAGGAAAGAGCTGTTTCCTGCCTTCCTAGCTGTAATGCCTTCCTCCACTGCCAGGTCCAATGGGCCAAGTGCACAGGGGCAAGCCTCTTTGCTAAATCCCTGTATCTTCCATGGGCTGGGCCACCCTCCGGCTGGCCTGGCACGATGGCGGGCGTAGCAGGTGTCCAGGACCAGTGCCTGCAGGGAGGAAGGAGCAGCAGGCTGTGTACCACAGTGGGGGGCCTCAGGGCTGTGTTGCCAGCCAGGGGAATGAAGCATCTGGAGGTCCTGAAAGTTCCCAACCTGCTGGGCTGAGTGTGCTGAGATGATTTTTTCCACCTGCCCTTTGTCCTGGGCAGCAAGCTCTGTGTAATCTTTGCCCCTTTAGTGCCCTTCTCACTGTCAGGAAGTCTTTCAAAGTGCCTGCCTATCTTTTGTCCTGGAGCAGCCAGCTGTGCATACTTGTTCTCCACAAGCAGTGTAATCTCAGTCTCTCTGAGTATTACACCTGTCTTTATTTTCCAACCCCTCTAATCTCCAGAGCACTATGTAATTTGGGTTCGTGCTCTAGGAGCGGATCTCCAGGGCTGGGTCTTCAGCAGTCCTGGCCTTCTACTCCCTCCCTGTTCTTTTTCACTTCCTCCCACCTATGATCTGGGATTGAGGTCATGGCTTTGCTACTTTACCCTTTCCTGTGAAGTCGTCTCTTTTCCCCAGATGTAGGCAGTCTGTTCTTGATAAGCAATCTTCAGGTCGCTCTTTCAGGATTAGTTGTACTTGCTGTATTTTTTTTGTTATATGTGGTTTGGGGAGGAGGTTTCTGCCTCACTTCTCACATGTTCATCTTTTTCCCAAGTCTGTGTTTATGATTTTCAAAGTTATACTTAAGTTATACATGCTTCATTCATTCACACAGCAAATATTTTTGAGAGCCTAACACAGGCTTTGCAATGATGTAACATACCGAAATCTTCTCTAAACTTAAACTTAGACAAAATTTGAATTATTATCCTGTGATGCCATAGGATATTCATTTTGTGAGCAAACAATTACTTGTGGAAAATAATTAATTTACCGTTTCCCTTCTTAGGACTTTGTCTTAGTTTATAGATATACCTTTCTAGCTGTGACTTCCTAATCTGTATACTAAAAGGATTTGACTAGATAGCCTCAAATCAGCTCCCTATAACAGGAACTTCAAGAAAGAATAGCCTGGAAATATAATGCATTCTTAAATAGATGACAAGGATATGCACAGGATTGTTTATTTCTGGGTGGCCAGTCTATGGATGAATTTTATTATTATCTTAATGTTCCTTGTTTCTCCTCTCTACTTCTTTCCTTTGGTTGCACTATTACTATATGGGCTGCCAAAAAGAGTAAAATGTAATCAGCTTTCCTGCAACAATCAGTCTGGAGAAGTTCTGAGGGGATACTCCTGGCTTCCACTGGCTGATGGGGCAATTGAGCAACAACTGATATATTATGGAAAAATCACAGATTTCAGAGTCCAAAGAATGTATTTTATGTCCCATTTTTTCATTTGGCTTTATATTCAACCATGGACAATGCACATATCCTCTCTAAGGTTCAGGTTCAGCATCTATAGACTGCAGACCTTCAAAACTGGCAGGCATAACCATAGGCTGGCTGTCTATCTAGAAAGATAAATACTGTAATGCTTTATTTTCCAGATGAGAAAGCAGAGACTCTGTTGAGGTTAAAAGAAAATGTATAGGTGAAAGTATATCATAAACCCCAAAATTCCATATGTATTTTGTTATAGTTGTTATTGCTATGAGATCACCCCATACAAACATTAGGGCTTTATGCTTGGTTGATTACAGTAATATAGACAAAATAAACTTTGATCATGGGTAAATGTTTTTGTTTTCCTTGATTTGATATACAGAGAAAAAAAAGTCAAGAAGAGAATGGCACTTGCCCTTTTTACTGAACTCCATGCAGGGAATAGAATGGTCTATGTCTATCTTATTCACTAGTGGATCTCACTAGCATGTAGGACAGTGCCTGGCATATAGCAAGAGTTCAGTAAGTAGAGTAAAGTCCATCCAAGGAGTGATGTGAGTCTATTCACTTACATAAAATGTCTGATCACATTATTGCAGGAGTAATAAAAAGGCCATGCAGTTTACCAGCTGGGAGCTGTGGGATGTGCAATCCAAGTCCAGGTAGTCCCATGACTGTGGCTTAGTCCCACCTCATAGTTATCTGCTCTGGCTGAAACATTGATTTTGGCTCTTTGGCTGGCTGAGGTTTCCAGGATAGCAACCACAATTACCGGCATACCCTATGCCTTTTGGCCCCAATCCAGGTAGGAATGGGAGACATTGGAAATTTGAGGACCCAGCATCCACACTTCCCAGGAGAAAATGCCTCTACTGTTTCTTCACTTAAACGCACCCTCCCTTCCACACAGTCCCCTCTCCCCACCTCCCTTAGATGGTAAGAAACTTTAATAAGGGGCTGCAAAGAACCAACATCATTAATAATCACTAATTATGGCACTTTATTGTTTTACTTTTGGTAAATTAAACGAATATATAGCCAAAAGGATGACCTAGATAAATGAAGGTATAGTTATAGTATATTCAATGCAATAACTGAAACTAGTAGATATTGGGGCAAAGTGTACTCCTAACAAGATTTGATTTTTTTTCAAAGTGAGAGAGGTGAGAAAGAAAATCAGACAAGAGCCTTAACGAAAAAAACAAACAGAAAGACATCTGTACTAGTGATTGACCCAACTGTGTCTTTAATGATAGACATTTTGACAAGTAAACAGACCCGCAGACAAAAACCCCCAAACAACAGATTTTTAGGTCCTCAGCTTCTACTAGGAAATCAATTATTTTTCCATGAATACTAACCTTTCCCACTATTCTTACAACATATTTAAGATAAAGTCTCTTTGAGGATCAATTAATTGGATCTGCTTGCTCTTCATAAGCACCAGAATTACAGAATGTTTTACACTCAAAATTTGAAGGAACCTTCCCATACCTGCCTCACCAAATAACAGTTGGCTGCCATCTTAGCTTATTAAATTTATGAGCTGTGAGTGTCCACAAGCACTAACAGCTGTCTTGGTTTTTCCCTCGGTACACAGCAATTATGGCTGAGAAGAAATTCATAACTGTTTGGCTTTGAAAAACTGTGGTTGCCTCCTGAGACTACAGCAAGTAAAGAGAGGTTTCTATTTCCTTCAGATCTGATTTTAACAAGACCAGACTGACATAATTTTCCAACCAAATGTTACTACTTTAAGTAGAAGGATATGGTTGTTTTTTTCCTGCTATTTGATTTTAATATTTAATTTTTTATCCAAAAGCCATAAGGTGTCATTTAGTAAATATTTAATAGGCTGCTATAATATAGAAGGTGATGTGCTAAGTCCTGCTGCAGGCAAAAAAGGAAAATAATATGACTTGATTCCAACCCATATATATGTGTGTGTGTGTGTGTGTGTGTGTGTGTGTGTGGCAGCACATATATTCAAGTAGGGTAATGGCAATATATAAAAAGAGGGATCAAAAAGAAAGAGTGGGAATACCAGAAAAGAACTAGAAGGCATGAGCTCTGAGTCGCCCCCAACCAAAAAGATAAAATGAGGATTTCAACTGATGAAGAGGAAAGGATCGGCAGATATGAGATAAACCAGTCAACCTGGGAAATATTAAGAGATCATGTTTAAATGATACTAAGCACCAATTTTTTAAGGTCCTTATAAATCATGCTAAGGAATTTGGCCTTTATGCTATAGGTAAGAAAAAGCCACTCACAGATTCTGAGTAATAAAGGATTATCAAGGGAAGTGGTATTTAGGAGGATCTAACTACCAGCATCACTAGACCAGTTCAAAAGAGGGCAGCTCAGAGGCAAGGAGTCTAGTGGAATGAGACTTCATGGAAAGGCAGAACAGGTGACAATGCCCTTTGATATCCAGATGGTCTGAGTTCAAATCCCATCCACTGCCTGTATGGCTTCAAGAAATTTATTAACTTCTCTGGGGTTTCACAGTGCCCTCATCTATAAAACAGGAATAAGAAAGAAAGAACTTTTAAGTTCGTGGTCAGGATTAAATCAAATGGTGTATGTAAAGTACCTAGCAAGGAATTCTCTCAGTCTTTGTTTATTGAAGAATGTCTTTATTTTGCCTTCACTTTTGAAGGATAATTTTGCTGATTTTACAAGTCGTGATTTACAAGGTGTTTTTTCCCTTTCAGCACTTTGAATGTGTTATTCCACTGTTTTGTGGCTCCATTGTTTCTGATAAGCTGTAAGTCATTTCTCATATTGTTATTTCTCAGTATGTGTTGAGTCATTTTTCTGCTGTTTTCAAGGTGTTTTTTTTTTTGTCTTTGGCTTTTCAACAGTTTGTGAGACTTATCTAGGGGCAGATCTCTTTGTTTATTCTTCTTGGGATTCTTTGAGCTCCTCATTCTGCCATTTTGGAAATGATCAATTGGGCCCCTGTCTTTTAAGTAGTTCTTAAGTCAATCCTAATTTATAAAGTTTCTTCAATTTTGAATATTAACTTATTTAGCTTAGAATTGAACTTGAAACCATTTCTCTCCTGTGGTCTTTTTCTCTGCTATTTTGCCTCACTAGCCACCTTACTTCACCACTACCATACTTCACTTCCTTTCAAAATTCACACAGAAAAATTACAGTACTCGTTTCTATGCTGTAAAGAAATAATTTGTAAATTCTTTGACTGCATTTTAAAAGAGTATTTATTGATCATTCTCTACTAATCTTAAGTACCTTGCCACGTACTTTACAAATATTCTCTCACATAACCTTCATTACAAACCTATGAGCTATATACTAACATTATTACATCTTACAGATGAGGAAACTAAGGCTTGGAGGGATTAAATAACTTGCCCTATGTTGAACAGCTAGTAATAAGTTGATAAACTCAGATTCCACCCAGTGGCCCTTAAGCACTGTGTGTTATTGTCTCAATTAAAACACATCTATTTAATTTTGTATTTTATTTCCCAAAGGCAGAAATTTGTTTTAAGTGTCCAGCCTTCATAATAACTTGAATACAATGTGAATGTGTTTTAAATTTTTACTGGAGCCCCTGTTTGCATTTCCATACAAGAGATAATTTTGCACAGTATTTCATATACTCTGACTTTGGTAATAGATAATATGGATTCAAATATAGGTTCATCTCTTTGCTACCTCTGTGACCCTGACAAGTCATTTAAAATCTCCGTGTCTTGGCTTTTTCATCTTAATTCACATACTGAGAGTAACTACCTCATAGGATTTTATAAGAATAAAATGATATAATGGATAAAGAACGCTGGAACAATGTCTAGCACAAATTAAGGTCTCAATAAATGTTGGAAGTTATCATTACTTTATATCTCTTATATTGCATTTATCTGATTGCATCATAATTTCCTATTTGTCTCTCCTATTAGATTATTTACCCCAAAAGGCAGGAGCAATATCATTTCATCTTTGTAGTTCTAATGCCTGACAGTGACCGAAACATTGTTAAGAACACATTGAATATTTAAGGATGGATGAATAAACAAATCCTTTATAATGGGCAAGCTGTTTTGTATCAGATGAGGCTTTCAGCCTAGAACAGGAGAGTCAAGTGTTCTCCATTAATTTTCCAAATGTGTTAAGTTCACCATATTCATAGCAGTAAACTTCAGATGGCAAAGAACACCCGGCAAACAGGGAGAGAGAGGGAGGTGTCTGTGGCCCTAGCTCATTACACATCCTCAATAAATCTAGTTTATGCAATTCCACAGACGCTAATGAGAAGCATTAAGGACTAAAGACCCAGAAGTTCTCTCAAATGCAGAATAATCCACACCAATATTACTGTGGGTGAAAATGTAAGTACATTTGGATAGTTGTTTTCACTTGTAGGTGTTATTTCATCTCCTTTTCCCTTGTAATTCATCATTTGGTCACATTGCCCATCCCACCTTTCTCCTGCCTCTCATCCTCACATAGTCCACATATATACTGGAAAAAATACCTGCATTCACATCCCATGTTAGCCTTGTGAGAGGAATTTACATTTGAAAATGTATTTAGTCCTAAAAAAACCCCAGAAAATATAATAGCACTGTATCATATACATACTCACACAAAGAAAAGAGATGATCAATTAGTATTCTTAGGAATCCAATATAGCAAACATGGAGTGTGACACCATTTGGGTTTAAAGTTCAGCTCCACTATTTGTTACCTGTGCTTCTTTATATAAGTCAATTCTTTGACCTTCTGTTTCCTTATCTTTAGTGAGGAGATAAAAGTACCTTTCCCACTGGCTTGATGTCAGGATCAAGTTAAATAATTAGGTAAAGCATGTTCATAATGTTCGGCATGAAATGAGCATTTTAATATTATTATTGTAGTATATGTCAGTCCCTAGGAATATTCACAGAGATGAAACAAGATACTTTAATGGAAATACATAAATGGTACAAGAGAAATACCGATGAGAGAAGACAGAAGGAAGAAAGGAATGTATTGTCACTCTCCCTTTGTAGATGTGGAAACTGAGACAGAAAAGTGAGCAATTGGCAGTAGGTTATTTGCCTTAAAATTTATTCAGCAGACTTCAACTTCCTAAATGTTTAATTTGTTTTATTTATCAAATTTACTGGTTTAATCAAATGGATTTTATAGCATGAATAGATAAGGAAACTGAGTATCAAACAGGAATGTTTTAAGAGCTTATGAAGAAGGATGAATTTTGATTTCTGCTAATAAAACATCTTGTTAACAAAACAGAAATGTCAGCACGTACTATAGGAATGTCTCAGTTTGTATTAATTTCAAATTTGTTTTAATATTATTTCTGTTTTGTCAGATTTTAGCAATTTGGGAGTTTTTTTAGTCTATCTTCCTTCATATTTTCTGATTTCTGGTAAAGAAATATTAGAGAGACTATCATATGATCTACCATAGCAAAATATTCTGAACAGTCTCACTTTGTTTCCACATTTTGAACGTTTTAATCCTTTCATGTCCAGTATTTCAATAAACTTATAACACACTGGCCTATCCCATGTCTCATCAGCAAACAAACGAATTTGCATTTCCTATGTAATGAGATTTTTTAAGTTATTTTTATTTCTTTAAGATGCTGTTGGACGTAAGTTTAAAATTTTAATTTAATTCAAATATTTCATGTAATTAAATCTTAATTTAATTAAACTCACTGAAAATTGGACTTAATTTAAAATAAGGATTTAATTCCATTTAAAGTTGAAATTGAATTGAATTTAAAATTAAAATTTTATTTAATTTAAAATTGTGATTATTTCACATGCTCTTGAATTTAAATTTAAATTTTAAATTGCTACAAACTGAAAGCCGAATGCCATTTGAAATATTGGCAACAGAATATTAAAAGTGCTTAAAGTTTGAAAAAACTACAAAATGACAGTCAAAGGAATCCAAATTCAAACCCAAGAGGAGCGGAAACAACCCTAACATGTATGATAAGTCAAAATGTCGGTTGGAAAATAGAACTTCTTATAGGAACTTTTCATTTTTTAAATTACTTTGCCATTTGTCTTTGCTAGTTTATTAACTTTAGTATAATTCATGTTCTTATTAAACTTACTACCATTTTTATAAAACTATCACAAGTAAATTTGGCAAAAACTGGTTATTTGATTAACAGATCATCAGTAAAATTGACCCACTTCCTAGATACCTTCCCAAGGTCACACACTGAGAGCCAGTATTGGAACCAAAATCTGTCCAATACACAGATAATGATGCTCTTTTCTGTGCACCATTTCAGGGAATATGGGGCCAAAGAAACTCAAATGAAAAGTCCACTCAGCAAGTTTTACTTGCTCAAAGATTACCAAATGCTAGACAAAGTGAAAAATTAAGAAAGATGTCATGGGCTTTTCCCAGACATTTCATGTTAAAGGATAAGCCTCCTTTCTGTGTCCCCCACATTCTCAACTAAATACTATCTCCCAAACATCCTTTTAATCAAACAAGAAAGGAGTTCCATTTGCTGGTTCCCTAGTATTTTATTAGAAACAATATTATTTACCTGCTCAAAGAGCCAGGCTTTGAAACATGCCATTATATTTTTTACTGTTGCTCTTACTCCTTAAAGGAGTTGGTAAAATTCTCTTTGAGCAGAAAAACAAGATGCAGTAAGAAGAAAAAACATATTTTGATAGGTACCCAAAGAAATGGAAAAACAAACAATAGTTGCCTCTTTCTTCCAAAATTTAACAGTTTTGTCTCATTATTTTGAATATATGGTTCCTGTTTAGGAAATTCCTGTCACCAATGTTTGTGATAAAATGTTACAAAAATACATATTTATACTATCTCTTTTCAAGAGTTATATAAACCCCTACTTATTTACTGTAAAGAAATGTCATACTTCTCAAGGATTTATTTCCTTTCTGTAATAAAAGGCATTTTAGAAAAAGCCAAGAAAATTAGGAGAAAGCACGGAATGGTGCTGCACACATTGTGTGTAGGTGTTCAGTAAATGGTATTTTATGTTGATAAGAAGGAGGAAGAGAAAAATGAGGGGGGTGTAACCCTAAGTACATTCATTTTCTTAATTTATGCTGCAAGACAGAACTATTTAGTCACACCTCTGTATTTAATGTAAAATCAGGGATGAGGCAATCACTAAAATGTAAATCAGATAGAAGAGAATAAGAACTAAGATCTACTTTTTAACCATTTAACAAAACCAAAGAAGCTAAGAACTTTTCCAGGTCTAATGGCTTATAAGCAAAAGAATAAAAAATGGATAGATGTAATTCCCAAGCCTGAGGGAAAGCAGGTGTTTTTTATTCCAAGAGGCAGTGTTCCCTAGTGATTTAGAGCACATGAACTCTAGGGACAGACTGCCTGTATTTGAATCCTGGCTCTGCCACTGACTAGCTGTATGACTTCCAGCAAGTTATTTAACTTCTCTGTCCTTCAATTTTCTCATCTGTAAAGTAGGTTATTGTGATGATATAATTTAATATATCTAAGGTAATCAGATCAGTCAGTGCCTGGGATAGAGTAAGCATTATATAATTGTCAGCTATTATTATTTCCTAGGATCTATTCCTTCTTCTTGTAGAAAAAAAATAATCCCCATTTTCTCTTGGGAATTGCTCCTCCATTACTCTTAGTCCATGTGGTTTTAATGGTAGAACTCTACCCTGGTTTCTGACATAATCATAATCTCCAAACTTGCTCAATCAGGGCATGAGTCCCCATGGTCACGGGTTCAAGAATGAGTTTAGGACACAAGCGGGTCCAGTGAAACTTCTGGAGATCTGTTTGTGGGGCAAAAGAGGTTCTTCCAATTGGATTAAGAGCCATCAGAATGTCACTTTAAGGTTTTCAGGAGCCACCTCGCAGAAAGAGAATGCTTAAGAGTGGGGACATGTGGGACAAGCATAAATAAATGACAGAGAAAGGGACAACCAAATTTAAAGGCATCATTTGAATGCCTTGATCCAGCTCTGACTGGCAAAAGCTACCCATAAACTTCCAAGGTAAATGAGCCAATTTTACTCTGCTTAACTCACTTTGAGGTGGGTTTCTGTAACTTGCCAGCAAAAGTATTTACTAATACCTCTATTATTCTCTTTTAAAAAATTAAGCATCAATTTATTTTGAGCAGCTACTCCTACCCAACCTCCCTGTCAGAACAAACAGGGCCAAAATCATGAGCAGGGATCAATTTAGTTAGATACAATATACCACCTGGTCCCCCACTTATCTCCACTGTATAGAGCAGGAAGCTGGGGGCTTGAGAAATTAAATAAATTTTTGGAGTTCACTACATTGCTTTACTTATTTATCTATTATCTCATTTTTTGAAAAGTATCTAAGAAGGAATATCCAAACAGAAGTAGAATTAAGAAAAATTTCATGGACCCTGTTTGAATTTTCTTGCTGTGCTGATGATCAAGTCCCCAGTTTTCCCTTTAAAAAAAAAGGAATAAACAACAAAGAAAGTTTGGCCTGATTATCAAATGTTATAAAATTTAAGGATTTTTATTCTCTCCCTTGTCTGTAAGCTGCCATGAAGTTGCACCCCTGTCTTCCTATACTGCATCCATTCAGTGAAGAGCAATCATGAAGCAGGGAGAAACCTGCAGCCCATGCATAAGCACACACTTGGCCTATGACCTTCATCACACAGAGACTCTCTGGCCCCACAGAAATGAGGCTTTTGGAAGCATAATTTTAGATGCTGATTTAAAATTCCAAATGCTATCGAAGCAAGAACTTATTTTCACTATTACTCCTTAGTATTACTAGATGTGAGAAGATAAATTAAATGTGAACTCTCCGATTCCTGGCCAGATGGCAAGTTTATGACAGGGCATGAAGTTTTTGGTGACTACACTACCTCCTATGCCCGTGAAACTATTTCCTATACAATCCAGTGATAACATTCAGATCCACAGTCTAAGAAAATGATCTTCTTTCTCCCTTTGAAAATACCTTACATAAGTTATGGTACAAGGCACATATAAGGCACCACCATTAAAATAATTCTGTTACCTCAGATTGGCACAACTAATATCATTTAATTTCCAAACCCTTCTACGTGCAACCATCTCACAAGCCATAACAGTGCCAGGGATCAAGCTGCTGGAAAATAATCAGGGGAAGAGGAATGGTAAACTAAGAGAGATAAGAAGGGTATTAATAGCTGCAGAATTAGACAGCCTTGCTGAATAAAAAGGATGAAGTTGGCAGTTTCATAATTGTCTCTGATTGATTGCTATGACAAATGTAACAATAGCAGATGATGTACAGCAGAGCTCCAAACAGCAATAAGTCACATATGTCAAAACACAAGAGCAGATATTTTTATTCTTTTTAAATTTTAGCTTAATCTGTGAATGTTTTTCTGGTTTACTGACTTCAGGGTCTTGATTTTTCTTCTCTGGAGACAAGGGTTTAGCTTGAGCTATGGCAGCCATTGCAGGGCTGGAGAGAGGGTCTCTTGTCCAAGTGAGTGGGTGATGTCATTGCCAAGAAACCCGTGGAATCAGAAATCAAAATATAAGTTGAGGAGATCCAAAGATAATGAGGTGGGGAGAAGAGACCAAATGAGTCAGTAACTCCACAGGAAATGAGGTCGGGCCTTAAGGCACAGAATCAAGGATGGAAGGGACAGGGAGATGAAGAAGTGATCCTTGAGTAAAGGCAAACCAGGAGTCAGTGTAAGTAACTGAAACAGGACCCACTGGCCATTGCTGCCCAAAGGCTTAAAGCCATCACGGCAGGGCAATAATGTCCCAATTCTTTCTCTCTTGTATTTGAGGATTTCAATTACACGTATACTAAGCCACTGAAAGCTGTCCCACAGCTCATTCATTCTCTGTTTCTTTTTTCTTTTTCATTTGGCTTTGTGTTTGTGTGTCTTTGCATGTTTGACCTTGGACAGTGTCTATTGCTATGTCTTTGAATTCACCTATCTTTTCTCTGCAATGTCTGATCAGCTGTTAAACAAATCTAGAGTAGTTTTTCATCTTAACCATTATAGTTTGCATGTCTAGAAGTTTAATTTGTTATTTTTTATATCTTCTTTGTCTGCTTAACATATTCAATCTTTCCTCTAGGTTCTTTAAAATACGGAATAAAGTTTAAAATAGTGTTTTAATGTTCTTACCTATTAATTTAGTCTACTGTGGCATTTTTGGAATTGATTTTGATAGATTCACTCTTCTCTTTATTATGTGCTGTATTTTCCTGCTTCTCTGCATGATTATCAATTTTTTACTGAATTCTAGACATTGTGAATTTTATTTTGTTGAGTCCTGGATACTTTAGTGTTCTTGTAGATATTATTGAGATTTGTTCTGGAACAAAGTTAAGTTACTCTGAATTGAGTTGATATTTTCAGGTCTTATTTTTTAAGATTTGTTATGCAGTATTGCTCAGCATTTAGGTTAGGTCTAATTTTACTCCACCATTGAGGCAGATCCTTCTGTACCAACATATCATGAATTGTGAAGTTTTTCTACTCTGGCTAATGGAGATCTCTGAAGCTCCTGTCTCTGCAGCTCTCTCCTTTCCATGGCTCTAGCTCCCATAACCTTCTGAGATTCCCAGCACCATCTCCTTGACTCAGGGAAGGCACTGTGCTCACTTGCATTCCTCTTCTCTGAGCTGCAGCTTAGACAGTAATCAGGAAATTTTAGGACTTATCTTATTTGTTCTTTGTTGATCAATGTCTCAAGACAGTCTTTTTGTAAATTTTGTCTGGTTTTCATTGTTTCAGGTAGAAAGGTAAATTTGGCTCCAATTTCTTCATCTTGGCTAGAAGCTCTATGTATATTTTTATACCAACATCTTCTATCATTGAGTTACATAATAGATTTGTTTGTAATTTATTATAAGGTACTTCATGAAGCATTAAAAGAAACCTATGTGTATATCTTTATGTGTTTTAAAACAGACAGAAATCTTAGAGAACTTCTAGTCCAAAGTCTTCAAATTTTGTTAGTGTTTTTTCTTTTTTAACTTTAGGCTATGATCAGAAGTCCATGTACATGTGGGCTACATAAATTTTATTCTGTTGATAAGAACAATATAGAAAGAAAGTTCATACCTAGCACACAAGAGTAGGATATAATAGTGAGTTAATGCATATCAAAGCTCTTCATACTATTTTTTCCTTTTTGTCAGTCATCTCTTATAGTGTCCTAGTTTCTTGAAGTAATTTTGGTGGAATTAAATCAGGACAGCTCAAAATTACATAATTAAATATATTCAGCTCCAGTTAAAAATTACAATTGATTCTAAGTTGTTAACATAATACCTGGTAGCAATAACACAGGAGCACAAATAGCCCATTAGTTGATGTGTCCCAGGTAATTACTGAAATATGGGAGAAGGGAAAGTGGTGAGTGAAACACATTTCACAGGAAACATTCAGTCAGGAAGACTCATGATAGATGGCCTGCATGTAATGTAATGTCCACCTTTACAGGTGAGGAAAATGAAATGTGACTAAATATGAACACAAATTCAAATCATTTGATTCTCAGCATTGATTATTAATTTACCTGTCAATCTACTCAGAATGAAAATTCCTTCTTCAGTTTGAAACATTTCTCCATATCAGAATTTCAGACCCAAAGAGAAGCCAGTGTTGAGTCCCAACTCACCAAGTATTCACGTTGCCATGAGGCATCTAATCCATGATATCATTTGGGTAAGGTGAAAAACCTCATTAATTAATTCAACTACTGTTTCTTGAACTTTGTCTCCATCTCATTCATTAAGTTCAAGGGACACAGAGATAAACAAGACAGATAAACAAGAAAAAAATATCAAGGCATTTACCTTTTAGTTGAGCAGGGAAAAATGAAGTGAAGACAACAAACAAGTGGAGAAATATAAGATGACCTCAATAATCATGAGTGATGAAAAGAATGTAATGCAATGATAGAAAGTAGTTGTCATGAAGAATGATACAAGTAGATGGATTTGTAATACACATGGTAGGTAGATCTCACAGGACTTTTAATGGAATGTATGAGAAGAGTGAGGGAAAGAAATTGGTGGGGTTCTGGTTATAGGGAAGAGAAGAGGAGGAACTAGATGGAAAAAGGAGTCAAAATTCTGTTTGGGCCTTATTAAGTATGAGGAGTATAACAAAACAGTCCTTCTCCTACTTTAATGTGCATGGGACTTACCTGGGGATCTTGTGAATATATAGAATCTGATTCAGTGTTTTGGGGTGGGCCCAAGATCCAACATTTCTGACATTGCCAGGATAATCCCAGTGATGCTGATACACAGACCATGCTTTGAGTAGCAAGACCCCAGATGACCAAGCTGAATACAGAGAGGACAGAGACATAGAGTGAAGACAAAACACAAGGGGGGACACGTAAGATGACCTCAAACAGTCATGAGTGGTAAAAAGAACATAATACAATGATAGAAAGTAGCTGTCATGAAGAGCTCTGTAGAAAGGTAAGGGACTGAGTTATAAAATTTGGGAATATTAGATATATTCCTTAAGGAGAGTCCAAATTCATTGAGAATAGATAGAAGAATTAGCAAACCAGAGAGTTTAATGAAAAATCCTATAATATTTAGTATTATGTATAAGAAGCCAGCATGTGATGGACAGTGACTGTAATGGGGTAAGTGGGGGGGACCTGATGAAGTGGGGAGTTTAGTAACCATAATGTTGCACATGTAACTGTAGATTAATGATACCAAAATTAAAAAAAAACTCCGAATCAATAATAAAAAGACACCCCAGGAAAAAAAAAAAAGAAGCCAGCATGTGTGTAACACAGAATATGAGTGCAAAAGACATTTAAAAAGAAAAAGGGATTAATGTAATTCAGAAAACAGAGACAGGATGTGGGCTAGTTATTGCACCATAGATCTACTAGGCAGGTAAGATGACAAAGGCTCCCTCTAATTCCCTTTTGGCTAATTCTATCCTGATCCAGCCTATAAGAATCATTTGGAAATTTAGAGGGAAGAAAAAAAAAACTGTGAAGGCTTCCAGAAAGTGAAGCCAAAAAGTCATTAGAGTTTTGAATGGTGGATTTTAAATATAAAAATTAATGGCTTAAAAATTAATCCTTAGACTAACAGCTAACAAGACCTTTTTGCAGGGAAAATGGAGAAATATGAGCACATACAGAGACTGAAGAAGTTAAAACTATTGCTGAATTTTGACTGAACCGTAAGCATAAAAAGAGGAGGACGATCCCCTAAAGGGCCATTCAAAGCATTTAAATTTGAGCTCACCAAAGCATGTACTAATGTTTTAACAGCTGGAGTGGTTAAGCATTCTTCTGTTTTAACGGTTTTAATAGCTGATGACAAAAGGGCAAGGCTAGACACCCAGAGAGCTCAGCAGCCTCACGGGCAACACCTGAAGTGAATGAGAGTCTATTTTGATGGGATGGAACGCTGTCTTCTAAAAAACAAAAATGTTTAATAGACTGTTCTATATATTTAAGTTAAAGTGGATTTGCCCTTTACTTAAACTTGGCCAGCAGACTCCACAAACGCTCTAAGACATCTTATTGCAATTGCTGGATTACGAAAAAAGGAATCAGAACATCATCACTGAACACGCATCTAGTGGCTAAAGCACAGGAGCACATCTATTCTGTGTTCAGACAGACACCACAAAAAGCAAAACAGGAATTTGGCGATAAAGTGAAATAGGGATTTAGTAATTAGCTGGTCCATTCTGTCAAAGCAGAAGACAAATTGGAAAATTGAGAAACTGGATTAGGCTGTTTCCCTCTCTTTCTTATGTAAGCTCTATGCCTTATTATGCCCATTTACCTACAAGCGCCCATGTTTCAAAGTCTTTTACCATTTACAGAGGACTGAGAATATCAAATGTGACACAGAAATCCTCCCAGGAGCACATTATCTAGTGAAGTAGATGTTACACATTCCCCCATGTAAATATGAGACAGAATACTAAGTTTTAGAGCTGTTGGTACTCAAACTTTGGCATATATCAGAATTACCTGAAGGGCTTGTTAAAACACAGATTGCTGAGCCTTACCTCCATGGTTTCTGAATCAGTAGTTTGGGGTTAAGGGAAAAGAATTTGTATCTCCAGTAAGTTCCCAGGTGTGGCTGATGCCACTGGTCCAATGACTACACTTTTGAAAGCTACTGCCATTTTAGAGGATGGTAGGGAGAAAGAGTGCATCCAGCCAAGGTTCTCAGAGATAGTGTCATTGAGTTAACCATGAGTTGAGACTTGAAGGATTGAAGGTTGAAACATGAAAATTAAGAGAAAGAGGGTATTACAAATGGAAGTAATATACTAATAAGCTAAAACTACAAGGACTTTTCTCTGCCCTTACACTTTTGTGGTCCTTGAAGATCTAAGAATAAAAGAAAATAAAGATATTCCCATTTTCACACTGCCTGAAAAAATTTAAAAAGCAAACCTCCAAAGGAATTCTTCCAGATCCTAATTTTGCAATATCTTCTCTATTTTCCTGTCTCCTTTGCTGCTTTCATCACAATGACAACCCACTCAAAAATGAATGAAGGCAACATTAACCCTAAGCACTAGACAAGAGGTCTTGGAGGATTTTCTTATCCAGGGCCTGATTTTCTTCTTAAACCTTCATGGTCATTATTTCTATTATCTTCTCCTCTGACCACATATTAATTTAAGCCTTTGCATGTTTTTTACTATTGTCTAGGATACTTGGGTTATTTTTTTTTAAAGAGATATAAAATATTTTTAAGATAAAATATGAAAATATTTAATTAGAGGACTATAAAATAATATAGATGAGGACAATGCAGAATACAACACAATGGTTCTTAAATAAACTTGCTGGAATAACAACAACAGAAATAGGAAAAAAAGACATTATTCAAATACTATTTGAGGCATTACACCTTGAAAAAAAAACTGTTAGTTCAATTTTGGAAATAAAGAAAGAGATTTTTAATATTCTACTCTTTAATTTGTGAAAGCATAGTTTTCCCCAATTGTGACCACCAAGAGCCCTCAAAACAAAGCCATGGAGAATAAAAATATTTGGAGAATAATGAGTGGTCATGTCTGCCTAGAGCCTAGATATGACTCTGAGAACAATAAACTATAAAGCTGAAAGGGTAAGTTGAGGTCAGGTTATATATGGGACTTGGGATGTCTGAAGAGAAGGATTAAGCTAGATTACCAAGTGAACATTATCTTCTCCCAGAAAGATAGCCACCTGAAAGCGAAATGACCAGGACAGTAAAATAAAGACATCTGCTGTATTTGCCTACCCAGAACCCTTCTGACCTTTTACAAACCATCTCCTTCCTTTCCATGTGGCCCAGCAAGATGGGCAGTTATGCCTCACCCACCCACTAGCTGTACGAACACACACAAGACTTGACCTAACTGCCCCCACCTTCCTTAAGCCACAGTGGGCGCTTCAGCAAGTCAGAGACTACCAATTTCCTTCCAAGAATGTTACATAAAACTTGAGAATGGAGTACTTCCTTTACTCTTATACTGTGGGATATGAGCATAGGTCTGCAACAGAGCATCACAAAGAACAAACACAAAGAGAAGCAGAGTCTAGAGATGGAGGCAGAGAGGGAGGGAGCCCTGACACAACCTCTTCAGATCCTCCATCTACCAGAGGTAACCCTAGAGCTATTCTTGAACTTCTCATTTTTATAAGCCAAAAGGTTCCCCTTTGTCTTCCTTAAGTCAGTTGGAGTCGGTTTATGTCATTGACAACTATAGGAATCATAAGATAATAATAAATGTTTGCCTGTTTTGCAAATGGTCAAAAAGAAAAGCTACACTCCCTGTGAATCTTTGGAAGATGTGCTTTTCAGGAAGTCAGTTCTGAGCCTGAGTTTTGGGATAGGCAAAGACTTTAAGGGTATCTTTAGAAGACATCATTCCTTCTCCTTCTATATGAAGAGGTTACTGAAGTCATAAGGAAGTAAGAATTAAAGAATGAGAGGAGAGAAGGAGAAGAAATGGAGGGAAGAGGGGAGGAAGGGGGAGTAAAGAAGAAACACTGAACTGAAATTAAATCCAAAGTACAATTCCAGACAGTGGCTATTGAAGTGGCTGTTAAAGTTAAATTTGTCTAAGGATTCTGAATTTATTCAGGGACAAACTGTTATGTGCAAAGAATATTAGAGATAAAATGGTGCCACCAAATCTGTTTGCATGTTTACCAACATGTATTTCAGTGTGAAAGGCTGATCCATCATCCATTATAGTCAAACCAGACCTGTAAACTGACCCCTTGTTCACACCTTACACTCCTTCCAACTAAGGGCCCTGGTGCTGACTTTGGAATAGTATTGCCCACCCCCTCCAAATGCCATCCCACAGCTCTGCTCCTTCCCACCCTCCTGTGACTTAATTAATTAGAGTTCAAATTAATTTATCTTCCAACTTCCATTCCAATTTCCTTGTAAGTCCAGTAAACACCAAGTCTCCTCAGCCACAAAATACTTCAGTTAGAGTGAGGCTCCATCAAGCCCTGATAACCTTTCTTGCTGCAACAATAGAAGGGTGGCCTTCTTGGGCCACTTCCATCAATTTCTATTAAACTTATCCTTCCAAGCTGTCAAGCCAATCATTTCTCCTTCTCCTAGAGAGATGTCAGTGGCCTGGAGGAGGCAGGGAAAATGTGGAAAGCGTGGGGTAAATGAGGAATGTGGAGGGGACTGCAGGGACAGGCTAACTGGGGGAGGAGCGCATCACACCCTACGTGACCTGTGTGTGAGGACCACAATCACAGAACCTTCACATAATCTCACCAAAGCTATTAGGAGCTACATTTCCAGGCTGCATCTAGCTGTTCAGAAAGATAACTGCTTCGCAGACTTCAATATACCTTGAGAGAATTAGATTTTTCTAAGCCAAAGATTGAATTCCTTCCTCCTTCCCCAGTTCTTCACAGTAACGAGGGTCTCATGCAAGCAATTTTATTCTCCTTGTGCAGATGACATCCTGCTAACTATGCCTGAAGCCATGATGACTGAAATATGAGATCTGTGACGTTCCTTGCTAGCTTGCTTGCTCTGCTTACCTATTCCACTGAAGGAGTGCTGGAGAAAGCCTTCATCAGAAAAACGATAAAATTAAGGGCTTTCTGCAGCTTCCAGGAGCCCACCCAAGTCAGCAGAGTGGCTTTTACTTTTAATCCTATGCTATTTGCCTTGATGCAGTTTAGCTCATTGTAATTGTTTGCTGGGTTATAAAGAGAGCACAGAGAAGGGGAAAGATTCCTCACTGAGCCCTTAATCAAATGTCATCTCAAGGTTAGAGATTTAATGTGCAAATTAAGTATTGTGACTTCACCACCAGCAGATAGCAAGCCTTTGTTGAAACTTCAGCTAATTTCCCAACCAGAGCCTGTCCCTCCCTCCTACATGTTCCCATAATACTCTATTGCCACCTCTACTATATCATTTGTGACATTGTATTACAATTACCTGTTCGCATACCTATCTCCTCTCCACTACACTAGGAGTTCCTTAAACGCAAAGGCTGTGTTTTGTTTATCTTTAATCTCTATCTCCTGCATAAGTCTGCTAGTGGCTGATACTCCCCATATCCAAGTGGAATGAATGGGGAAACCTAAATCAATTTCTCATATATTCCTGGCTGAAGGACCATAAATTTGTTGGCAAAGATGTTTAGCCACCCTGGGAATTAAATCAAACACATGCACATAAAATCAATGAATGCACATAGACTCCTTTTAATATATTAATCACATACAAAATAAAAATAATAGAATACTGGATGACATTTCAGATCAGCATTGTTAGCTCAGAGTTTAAAAAAATATCCTCTGACAAATCCAAAAACACCTCTTTAGGCTGGGTGTGCCTACCCTTCCCCATCTCCCAGGGGCCATATGTGGTGGGAATATACAAAGTGTGAAGCCTTCAAAGGTCTGAGGATCTGCTGGAGCAATGTGGCAGCAAGTGTTGGGGGGGCTGGTCCCCAAAGTCAAGAGTACCACTGACCAGAAGAAAGGGCCCAGGCCAGGGAGATAACCACAGGCCAAACCATCAAAGATGTGAGTTGCACCTTCCTTATTGGCCCTCCTGAGCCTGTCACCTCAGAGCCCAGCTTGCCACTGTCTAAATTTAGAATCCCTTTTTTAAACCTCCAGAACAAAAGGAAATAAATACCCTAGCCCCACTGCCTCACAGTTTAAGAAATGAGATGCAGAGCAGTGGGACTCTCGTCTCCTTTACTTAAATCCACACAAGGCAAGCAGCTGCACAGGCGAGGCTGGTATTCGGGTGGTGTCCCTGCCCCGTTGGCCACCCACCTCCCTGCCCCCTGGTGGAGCCAGCACTGCTTTAAAGCAGGTAACAGGCCACTTAGCTTCAGTTCTCTCCCAGATGACCTCTCAGCTGGATCAGCCTCCATTTTTCCTCATCCCCATTCATCTTAGTCCCGGCATTCAAGGTCCCATTATTTTTTTTCCCGTCTCAGGGATTATTTCTTGATCTTTCCCTGACACTAATGCACAAAGGTCTAATAATGTAAAATCTTAACCTAACGCTTGATGCTCTAGCTCTAAAATTCCCAGGAAATGGAGGAGGATTAAGGGTAAATGGGATTCTCTCAGAATCCCTGAAATAGTAGCTCAGGGCTTCCAACGACAGGTGTCACTAGATTAGTCCTCCAGGCAGGCTATTCTCTAAAACAATAGCACAAGAATAAAATCTGAAAATTTAGAACAGAAGGGCATTTACAGTAATATGTAAGTCAAAGGTAAAGGAAAGCAGAAAACTAGTGGAGGGATTAGAAACATTATCTGCCTTAACATGGGAAATGTCTCTTGGCTGGACATCTCTTTCTCTTTGTGTTGGAGAGAGAGCATGTGCTTTCTTATCAGAGAGACTTAGGCATTTTCATTCAGTCATATACTTATTCTACAAATATTTCTCAAGTGCCCACTATGTATGTTCCAGGCACTGTGCTAAGTTTGATTTCCAGTTTTTACTTGACAAGGCAATTTGATTTTTAGAGGCGGAAATGCTCGAGAAGAAGAGCAACATAGAACTTTGAATTGCAGAAGCAATATATATTGTGGCTGATGTTCACACTCTGGAATGAGCTAAATCTCTGCTGAGTCCAAGCTCTGACACCTCCTGCTTTTTAACCTCTTTCAGCCTCAGTCTCTTCTTTCATAAAATGGAAATTATTACCACCATAACCTCACACTGTTGTTGCATGGATTAAAGAGTTAATGAATACAAAATATTTACCACAGTTTTGGGCACAGAACAAACACGCAATACATATTAACAACTACTATTTGAATAGAGAGGTAAAATCTAAACTGAAGGCAACCCTTTCAACTAAAAGGCAAGCGTAAAATGTAAGTGATAAATTTCAACATAGTTTGTTCTATAGCAGCAGGACAGGAGAAAGATGAGAAATCAACATATGTAATGAGTGGATTATAGATTCGGATTACCTGTGGACTCTGAATAACTACACTTCATTATCACAGAAAACCAGGAAGTGTTGCAACATTGCTTCTCAAATTTAATGCCTATGAATCACCTGGGGATCCTATTAGACTACAGATTATGATTTAGCAGGACTGGGGAGCCTGAGACTCTGCATCTCTAATAAGCTCCTGGTGATGGCAACACGGCAGGTCCACAGACCACATTTTGAATTGAAGGGGGTCAGGTGAAATTAGAATTTGAGCTATATATATATGTAAACGTATGTGTAGTTAGTTATTGCTAACATGAAGAAACATATGTGTACATATATTGTAGGTACACATATGCATATAGTGTATATATATTTATATATATATTCCTGTATGTTAGCACTAAAGTAGTAGCTAACATATTCCTGGGTTCTTGCTCTGGTTCTGCAACAAATTACAGGCACATCTTCATTTCTTCTGGCTTAGTTTCTTCATTTTTGAAAATGAAGGATCTGAATTATGTTTTCTAAATTTTCTTCCAGCTTTATCTTCCTGTTTGAAGATTTTTTTCCATTGGAGAAAAAAATTAATTTACTTACAATTGTATATGGGACTTAACAAACGTAAAGAAAGTAATTTTTGATCCTCAGATATTTTGTTCACCTGGCCCTCAGGAAAATCCTCATGGAGACCACTGCTTGGGACTTTTTTGAAATGTAGAAAATGTGACAAATTATTTCTCCTAACCAAAATATCAATGTCAATGAAGGGACCATCTATAGATATTATTTAGAAAAACAGCATTCGACTTTCATTTAAAAGAACTCAGTTCACTCAGTGTCATAAACAAAGCCATGTGTTCAGCCTCACATCTTTAATAATTCCAAGAATTTTGAAGGAAAGGAAGGGGTTTGGGTGGAAGGGAAGGAAGTTCAGAAGGAACCTTTAAAACCATCCTGGAGAGAAAAGTAGTCACCTTTGCAAATATTCCAGCTCAGAGCACCTCTTCAGCCACTGTAAACACTTAGACATACTTGTTCCTGTGACACAGGCTATGCACATTGTTCGTATTTTCTTCTTTACAAATCCTGTCAAGTTTGTATTATTTATGAGCTAACCAACTTCATAGCTAGCCTTTCACCTTGTCATACTTTCCTGCGTTCTCAGAGCTAATCCAGCCTGCCACCACCTTTCCTGGCTGTATTGTTTTATAGGAAAATGGAGCCACTAAAAGCATTGTCTCTGATAGAAGGGAATCCATAACTAAGCAAAGGTATTATACCAGTGATGGGGGAATTTAAACCGTTCTCAAATCTGTTGAGTCTTCTGTTTTCTTTTTTTTTTAATCTTTTCCTTTTTTAGACATTGTGCAAAGTATTTAGAGGCACGTACAAAATAACAAATGGTTTGAGTATTTTGACTACATTTTTTAACCAGAAAAAAAGACATAAAAGACACTTGAGGTGACCTTGCCCAGATCACCTGCACAGCCCCTTCTCATAACTCAGATACTCCCTTCAGGCACACTGCTGGAACTGACCTAAGCCACAAAGGGTCAGCTGGTTCATGGTGCTGGATAATTTCACATTGAGACAATTATTTATCTGTTTCAGAGGGTGTGTTAAGAATCAACATTCCCTTAATTGTGTTAAAAGTAATAATAAGTAGATAAGGAAAGGTTTTTTTGTTGTTGTTTTTTTCCTGCCCAAGAGCAGTACCACATTAATGGTAGATGTTTATTCCAAAATTTGGATGTGCTCTTCTTGAAGAAGATAAAGCACCTTGAACTATATCCATGCTCGAGACTGAAGTCATTAAAAGACTAATGATAAATGGGACTAAATGAAAGGTGTGGCTAAATTAGGCATATCTAGGCATGTGCCCATAATTACATAGAATATGCATAATTTGCCTTTAATGGTATTTCCAGCTATACTTGAAATTCCCAGGTGTCCTCAAACAAGGACAGCTTTGTGATGTCATTCCTTTAATGGAGCCCTGTTACCATGGGGATATCTGAGCTCCCTCTCAGAATAGCATTTGGTTCTGACAATTGAAGGAGCTCGAGAATTTCAATTAGGCCATAGTCTTAGTACCTTCCAGCACCTACAGATTTCACTGTTATCAAGTTCTGAAGTATTGCTACTTTGCCTGAGAAGATGTTGGCTTTTGGCCAGGTTTCAAAGAAGGGCATGTAAATAAATAAATACATATTTAATTCTTTATCTTCCAATAGCCTGTAACATGGAAGTATATATTGCTAGGTCCTGTCAAGAGCAACTGAGTAGGATCCATTCATTCATTCAGTATATTCAAAGAGTTTTGAATGTCTTGTAGCTATCTCTGTCCAGTATAACCCATGACATCTATGAGCTATATACACAGATATTTCTTACCCTCAATGACCTTGAAGTACAGCAGATAATTACTATTAAGTATTAGAAGGTGGAAACACAAGGTTATAATATGAAGAGAAGTAGGAATTGGAGAGCCAAGTGGGTACAGAGAAAGGATCATGGAAGGTCAAGTGTGTTAGAAAATGTCTCTGACATTGTTTTTTCATGTGAAACCTTCATAAGGGTGTATATCAATAATACCTTAATAAAAAAATTTTGAAAAAAAAAAAAGAAAATGTCTCTGGCAAAACTTCAGAAGCAAAGCAATTAAATTTCCCTCCCTTGGCCATACTAAAAAGGATTTAGTATTCATGAGGGTCTCAGGTTAAGAGTATATTAAAGTCAGCAGCCATGTGGTCTGCAACTTCCCAGAGACAGGCTATGTTGCAGTCACAGCTTAAACAAGAGATTTAAAACCAGACCCAGCAGAAGTGCAATCTTTGAGGGCAGAGTTAATGGTTCACTGGAGACAAAACTGAGAGGGATTTCCTGGTTGTTTCCAATAGTCAAAGCTTGCCACAGAGGCCAAGAAACGAGCAGAAACTAGCTAGCATCAGAAACTAGCACAGAAACTAACATCTCTCAACATTTCACTCACCCATCTAAGACTCCCTGTCCTGTGGAATGAAATAGAATGAACCTAGTACACCGAGGTCACTTTGGAATTCTCAATGCCCATGTGCTCACTTAATGTTTCTTATGTAGTATTTCTTATTAGTTATATTTCCCTATATACTTCATGGTAAGAGTATATATATATATATATATATATATACTGTATTTTGGGCATTTCTTAGGACTGATGGAACAAGAGAAAGTACGTCAGGATTGTGTTGAAAAGGAAGAGAAATAATAAAAATCCCTTGTCGCCTGACATTCAAAACCCCAGTGGTTTTAGCAAAGCAGTGTACAGTATGCCACACCAAAATCCTGGCCCTACAATTTAAGCAGGCAAATTTCAAAATGTTTAGATTGTTAGTCTGCTTAGAAAAATGTTTTAATTGCATTTCTTACTTGATTGTTCTTTACCAGAGTCAGTACAGTATAAAGATTAATGCCTTGTTTTCTGCAAATAAAGAATCTGATTCTAATAATGGTACATCCCAATTTAATATCTGGGTAATCTTGAGCTACACAGGTTATCTCCCTAAGCCTTAGTTTCTTCATCTAAAAATTGGGGTAATAACAATAGCTTATTCATACTGTATTCTCTGTGCCAGATACTATAATTCTTTTAAACATTAACTCATTTAACTCTCTTGAATCCCAATGAGGTTGATACTGTTATTATTCCCACTTTGCAGATGGAAAATTTTACACACACAGAGATTGAGAACTTTCCCAGGATCACATAAGTGACATAAGTGATAAGTGGTTAAGCTAGGATTTGAGGTCAAATTGTTGGGCTCTAAAACCCATACTGTTCATCATTAGACTGAATTCCTAAACTAATACTTCTAGCTTCATAATGAAGCTTATTTGAGCTAATTTTAGATATTAGTCTGTTAGGGCTGCCATAACAAAAGAGCACAGACTGAGTGGTTTAAACAGAAATGTATTTTCTTACAATTCTGGAGGCCAGAAGTCCAGGACTTAGGTGCCATGAGAGTTGGTTTTTGGTGAGCCCTCTTTTCCTGGCTTATAGACAACCACCTTCTCTCTGGGTATTAACATGATCTTTCCTGTGTATGTACTCATGGAGAGAGAAAGATCTCTAGTGTCTGTCCCATAGGATTAGGACCCTGCCCTTACGACCTCATTTAACTTTAATTACCTCCCTAAAGGCCCTAAATCCAAATACAGTCACATTGAGGGTTAGGGCTTCAACACATGAATTTAAGGGGACATTATTCAGTCTATACATTACATAGAGAACTGCAGAGTGATTGATACACATGGTAAGTATTCACATTGTAAACACTCAATAAATAGTACTGTTGGTATTTTGTGGACTTATTTGGTCAACTCTAGAAATTATCGTGTTTGGTGGAAAGATGGAATTGGAAATTTTAAAAGTTTACTAATGCCTTTTGAACAAGTCACTTCATTTCTGTCCACTTCCTTTTCTTAAGCTGTGAGTTAAAATACACCCATTATTAACCATCAGTATGACCATGTTTTTTTATAATTACATTCTTACCAAATTAATAGACTCCAAGAAAGAGAGATTCTTCTGTAAGAAGTAGTTCCCTTTCTAGGAACAAGTTCTATCTGGGGGGCACTAATGCTTCTTGCCATCTTTGTGGCCCATAGATACCTTAAGTTCTGACTCATGGAAACCTAGGCTCTCTCTCTGCATGGCTGTCTGAAGTTCAGCCAGGCTACATATCTAAATCCCAGCACTTCCCTCTGATGTTTTCAACTTCCACTGGAGAGCTCATTATGAACAGGCCTCTTGTGAAGCTTGTCAAATCCACTGCAAACTCATGATCTATGAGTCCTGACTGTTGCTGTTCTTTTCAGAGAGGAGGTCACCACCCGCCATGCAGTGCTTTCCTTTGAGATAGGTGGGAGGTCCAGGAGCTCTGCTAAGATTCTACTTTCAATGTATTTTACTTCTTCTAAGCCCCTATTTTCCCATATGTTTTATGGTTGATCACACTAATTCAAGTCCCAGCTGAAAGTTAATTCTGGGCTCTGAGGGAAGAGGAACAAATTATCCCTCCACTTCTAAAGACGAATCTACAAGATGGCCCTACTGTAACTCAAGTTTTCCCATGATTTCTTTGGCTTTTCTGTGCTGAGAGCCATGTCCTGCCTAAGGCTGGCCTCCTGAGGAATTAACGTGGAAATGTCAGCTTCCTCTCAGTAGTGATCACTCACGATATCTCTCCCTTCCTAAGATGAGCCTTATCCTAACCTCAATGACTTCAGAATATTAATTTGAGTAGCTCATAGGGTTATGAAAATGTTTTTCCAAGAGGTCTTTAAAAGCATACTACCTTCTATTGTGGGGTAGACATGATGTTATACTTCCTGAATGGGGGAGTGTGGGCATGCTATCTGTGAAGGGTGTTGTTTCATCTCAGGATTGCCACAAAGACCATCAAGCTGAGGTGATCAGTAAAGGAAGCTGAAATCCAGCCAAGGCTTTGCTCACCAAGCTGTGTGCCCTGGCTTAGGGCTGTGTCTACCTGGAAGAAGAGAATTTTTTCTTAATTTGCAGAAGCACCATCAGGGTTAAGGAGACCCTACTTCAACCTTATAAGTCTATGAGTTGATTTTGTTTTACCCACTTTTCAATTATGTTATTATAACCATTCTATTCTACAACTATTTAATGAGCATCAATTATGTACATGGCGAAAATCCCCCATTTTTCCTCAAATATGTGAAATCATTAGTGCTATTTAGGAACTCTGATTCCAGGCCATTGTTCCAAACTAAATAGAGAATAATGATCCCTGTGCCTGTGGCTTAAGGGAGTGAGAACAATTCACATCAGTAAATACTGTTAAGTCATCAGTATTTTAAAAATCTAAAACCTAAGGAACATTGCCAGATCTGAACCTTGATATATCATGAGATGTGTGTCTTTATCATATATTTTGAGTTCTCCAAGCTCTATTTTTGCCCCAAATAATATTATCTTAAATCAGTCCCTGGGTGAGGAGTAGAACACCTGAATTCAAGCATTGGCTTTACAATTTGACTCACTTTTTGACCTTAAATACAAGTCACTTAAGTTCTCAGGGCATTGCCATTTTCTGGACAGTAGAAGAAAAACTAGCCTCTGACTCCACAGGGATGTTGCAAAAATAAATCAGATGTAGGTCTACAGAGTCAATTTAAGCTCTTAGGAATGAAAGAGCTTAAAGAGATAAAAGGTTTCAGTAGTTACTCTCTATTTTTTCAGACTTACAAGTGAGAGAGGAAGGTTCCACCTTGATAAGTTTGGAAGAACACAGCCTTACTGACTACTACCCCTGATCTGTAGCTTTTTCTCTTCTACATCTACAAAGGCTATTGCAATTCTAGCTGTAGACTCAGTGAAATTAATAAGGAATCTGCCATAACCTCAGGCAACAAACAAGAATGGTCACACTCTGTGTGGGGCGAATTATCTGCTACCAGTCAGGCATCATACAATACATGCCCCTACAGTGGCTGTGAAAAAAACTCTCTAATGAAACAAAGGAAGTGTTACATTGCAGAAATGAGGAAGTTTCTAGATAGACTTCCCAGCTAGGCTATTGATCTGACAGAGTTTAGAAGTCCAGAGGTAGAAAGCTTCCAGCACTTTCTTTTAGGAGAACTAAAACCACAATTTGGCAGTGTCAGAGATACTCTCTCCTAATGCCAAGGTAGTGGTTCTAAAAGAGGATCACAAATAACCAGCTGAAATTCCAGATACTCTCCCCTGCCCCAGCATGAAGAGTCCCTGACAGGTGATACAGATAAGTGCTGTATAAGCTGTCACTTTGTCTTCCTTAACAGAGCAGCATAACACATGGCACTTACATAAACTATTCTGTGGCTTCAATCCCATTCAGACATTCAAGAGAAAATCTGACAGCCATAGATTAAAGGAAAACACTGTAGTCAAGAAGTACTTACAATAGGTGGTTATGACTAAGATGAGTTTTGGAAAGACATACTGGCATGCCATTGTGGGTCTGTAAGCTGGTAGATCATGCTAATATCTTTGTCTTGGTCTCTTTGGGACCCATATTCACTTATAGGCTTTGATTTTCTTCATTTACTCATTCAATAAATGTTCATTGAGCACTCTTGTAGAAAATTACTGGTGATGGCCTCAAATCTATTCTCCTGTCCTCCCTAAGCAAATAGTTGTCCAACTAAAACCTAAATTTCCCAGGCCATCTTACAGAGAGGTGTAGTGACCTAAGTTCACACCAACGGAAAGTGAATGGAAGTGATGGCGTAACTTTGGCATTACTTGCTTTAAAGAAAGTCCTTCACCTGAACTTCTGCCCTGTCTTGCCTGCTTACTGTAAATGGAAAAGTCAAGCTTACCTACTTGCCATGGACTGTTTACATGAGAGAGAAATAAATATTTGTGTTTTGGAGTCTCTTAGTTACATTTACTTTCACATCATTTGCTTTATTAAATCCTCTTTGCATCCCAAGAATTAAAATCATCACACCAAAAAGGATAAAAAAACTTGAGGCAAAGCCTTGAAGCTTACTCTTCACTTTTGCAAATATAAGTGCCTCCTGAGTACTAAATTCAGGCAACATGCTGGGATCAGCTTACCATCATTCACGTGATGCGTATCTCGATGGGACATATAGCCTAATGTTTACCCTAGTCTTCTGCCTGGGAATCAAAACCTGTGGGATAAGTGTCTACTAACAATCAGAATATAGCTGGGCAGAGAGCAAGAGTAAAACAATGGATAAAAATCTGGGCTTTAGGGCTACACAGATTTAAGTTCAAGCCCTTGCTCTTTTTTTTTAATTTTTTTTTTTTACGACAACGTAACAGCATACATTTTTTTTGTTCACTTTTTTTAATATAATTTATTTTATTATCATTAATCTACAATTACATGTGCAATATTATGGTTATTAAACTACCCCTTCATCAGGTCCCCCCCACCAACCCCATTATAGTCACTGTCCATCAGCATAGTGAGATGCTATAGAATCACTACTTGTCTTCTCTGAGTTGTACTGCCCTCCCCGTGCCCCCCCAACATTACATCTGCTAATCATAATGTCCCTTTTTCCCTCTTATCCCTCCCTTCCTGCCCATTTTCCGCAGTCCCTTTCCCTTTGGTAACTATTAGTCCGTTCTTGGGTTCTGTGAGTCTGCTGCGGTTTTGTTCCTTCAGTATTTTTTCTTAGTTCTTATAATCCACATATGAGTGAAATCATTTGATACTTGTCTTTTTCGGCTTGGCTTACTTCACTGGGCATAATACACTCTAGCTCCATCCATGTTGTTGCAAATGGTAGGATTTGTTTTCTTCTTATGGCTGAATAATATTCCATTGTGTATATGTACCACCTCTTCTTTATCCATTCATCTACTGATGGACACTTAGGTTGCTTCCATTTCTTGGCTATTGTAAATAGTGCTGCAATAAACATAGGGGTGCATCTGTCCTTTTCAAATTGGGCTGCTGCATTCTTAGGGTAAATTCCTAGGAGTGGAATTCCTGGGTCAAATGGTATTTCTATTTTGAGTTTTTTGAGGAACCTCCATACTGCTTTCCACAATGGTTGAACTAATTTGCAGTCCCACCAGCAGTGTAGGAGGGTTCCCTTTTCTCCACATCCTCGCCAACATTTGTTGTTGTTTGTGTTTTGGATGTTGGCCATCCTCACTGGTGTGAGGTGATATCTCATTGTGGTTTTAATCTGCATTTCTCTGATGATTAGCGATGTGGAGCATCTTTTCATGTGCCTGTTGGCCATCTGAATTTCTTCTTTAGAGAAGTGTCTATTCATGTACTCTGCCCATTTCTTAATTGGATTATTTGCTTTCTGTTTGTTAAGGTGCATGAGTTCTTAATATATTTTGGATGTCAACCCTTTATCAGATACGTTTTTTATGAATATATTCTCCCATACTGTAGGATGTCTTTTTGTTATACTGATGCTGTCCTTTGCTGTACAGAAGATTTTCAGCTTGATATAGTCCCACTTGTTCATTTTTGCTTTTGTTTCCCTTGCCTGGGGAGATATGTTCATGAAGAAGTTGCTCATGTTTATGTCCAAGAGATTTTTGCCTATGTTTCTTTCTAAGAGTTTTATGGTTCCATGACTTACATTCAGGTCTTTGATCCACCTTGAGTTTACCTTTGTGTATGGGGCTAGACAGTAGTCCAGTTTCATTCTCTTACATGTAGCTGTCCAGTTTTTTCAACACCAGCTGCTGAACAGGCTGTCATCTCCCCATTGTATATCCAAGGCACTTTTATCAAATATTAATTGACTGTATATGTTTGGGTTAATGTTTGGATTTTCTATTCTGTTCCACTGGTCTGTGGGTCTGTTTTTGTGCCAATACCAAATTGTCTTGATTACTGTGGCTTTGTAGTAGAGCTTGAAGTCAGGGAGTGTAATTCCCCCTGTTTTATTCCTCCTTCTCAGGATTGCTTTGGCTATTCGGGGTCTTTTGTGGTTCCATATGAATTTTAGAATTATTTGTTCCAGTTCATTGAAGAAAGCTGTTGGTAGTTTGATAGGGATTGCATTGAATCTGTAGATTGCTTTAGGTAGTATAGCCATTTTGACAATATTTATTCTTCCTAGCCAAGAGCATGGGATGCATTTCCATTTGTTAGTGTCCTCTTTAATTTCTCTTAGGAGTGTCTTGTAGTTTTCAGAGTACAGGTCTTTCACTTCCTTCGTTAGGTTTATTCCTAGGTATTTTATTCTTTTTGATGCAATTGTGAATGGAATTGTTTTTCTGATTTCTCTTTCTGTTAGTTCATCATTAGTGTATAGGAAAGCAACAGATTTCTGTGTGTTAATTTTGTATCCTGCAACTTTGCTGAATTCAGATATTAGTTCTAGTAGTTTTGGAATGGAATCTTTAGGGTTTTTTATGTACAGTATCATGTCATCTGCAAATAGTGACAATTTGACTTCTGCTTTACCAATCTGGATGCCTTGTATGTCTTTGTTTTGTCTGATTGCTGTAGCTAGGACCTCCAGTACTATGTTGAATAACAGTGGAGAGAGTGGGCATCCCTGTCTTGTTCCCGATCTTAGATGAAAAGCTTTCAGCGTCTCGCCGTTAAGTATGATGTTAGCTGTGGGTTTGTCATATACAGCCTTTATGATGCTGAGGTACTTGCCCTCTATACCCATTTTGTTGAGAGTTTTAATCAGGAATGGATGCTGAATTTTGTCAAATGCTTTTTCAGCATCTATGGAGATGATCATGTGGTTTTTGTTCTTCTTTTTGTTGATGTGGTGGATGATGTTGATGGATTTTCGAATGTTGTACCATCCTTGCATCCCTGGGATGAATCCCACTTGATCATGGTGTATGATCCTCTTGATGTATTTTTGAATTCGGTTTGCTAATATTTTGTTGAGTATTTTTGCATCTACGTTCATCAGGGATATTGGTCTGTAATTTTCTTTTTTGGTGAGGTCTTTGCCCGGTTTTGGTATTAGAGTGATGCTGGCTTCATAGAATGAGTTTGGAAGTATTCCCTCCTCTTCTATTTTTTGGAAAACTTTAAGGAGAATCGGTGTTATTTCTTCTCTATATGTCTGGTAGAATTCAGAGGTGAATCCATCAGGCCCGGGGGTTTTGTTCTTGGGTAGTTTTTTGATTACCAATTCAGTTTCGTTGCTGGTGATTGGTCTGTTTAGTTTTTCTGTTTCTTGCTTGGTCAGTCTTGGAAGGTTGTATTTTTCTAAGAAGTTGTCCATTTATTCTATGTTTTCCACCTTGTTAGCATATAGATTCTCATAATATTCTCTTATGATTCTTTGTATTTCTGTGGGGTCCATTGTGATTTTTCCTTTCTCATTTCTGATTGTGTTTATGTGTGTAGATTCTCTTTTTCTCTTAATGAGTCTGGCTAGGGGTTTATCTATTTTGTTTACTTTTTGAAAGAACCAGCTCTTGGTTTCATTGATTTTTTCTATTGTTTTATTCTTCTCAATTTTATTTATTTCTTCTCTAATCTTTATTATGTCCCTCCTTCTGGTGACTTTGGGCCTCATTTGTTCTTCTTTTCCAATTTCAGTAATTGCATCTTTAGACTATTCATTTGGGAATGTTCTTCCTTCTTTAAATAGGCCTGGATTGCAATATACTTTCCTCTTAGAACTGCCTTTGCTGCGTCCCACAGAAGTTGTGGCTTTGTGTTGTTGTTGTCATTAGTCTCCATATATTCTTTGATTTCTGTTTTGATTTGGTCGTTAACCCATTGATTAATTAGGAGAGTGTTGTTAAGTCTCCATGTATTTGTGAGCCTTTTTGATTTCTTTCTAAAATTTATTTCTAGTTTTATACCTTGGTGATCTGAGAAGTTGGTTGGTAGGATTTCAATATTTTTGAAATTACTGAGGTTCTTTTTGTGGCCTAGCATGTGGTCTATTCTGGAAAATGTTCCATGTGCACTTGAGAAGAATGTGTGTCCTGTTGCTTTTGGGTGTAGAGTTCTGGAGATTTCTGTTAGGTCCATCTGTTTAGTGTGTTGTTCAGTGCCTCTGTGTCTTTACTTATTTTCTGTCTGGTTGATCTGTCCTCTGGAGTGAGTGGTGTGTTGAAGTCTCCTAAGATGAATGCATTGCTGTCTATTTCCTCCTTTAATTCTGTTAGTATTTGTCTCACATATGCTGGCGCTCCTGTGTTGGGTGCATATATATTTATAATGGTTATATCTTCTTGTTGGACTGACCCCTTTATCATTATGTAATGTCCTTCTTTATCTTTTGCTACTTTCTTCGTTTTGAAGTCTATTTTGTCTGATACAAGTACTGCAACACCTGCTTTTTTCTCTTTGTTGTTTGCATGAAATATCTTTTTCCATCCCTTCACTTTTAGTCTGTGTATATCTTTGGATTTGAGGTGAGTTTCTTGTAGGCAGCATATAGATGGGTCTTGCTTTTTTATCCATTCTGTTACTCTGTGTCTTTTGATTGGTGCATTCAGTCCATTTACATTTAGGGTGATTATTGATAGGTATGTACTTATTGCCATTGCTGGCTTTAGATTCGTGGTTACCAAGGGTTCAAGGGTTGCTTCTTTACTATCTAACAATCTAACTTAACTTTCTTGTTAAGTTATTGTAAACACAGTCTGATGTTTCTTTATTTCTCTCCCTTCTTATTCCTCCTCCTCCATTCTTTCTATAATAGGTGTTTTATTCTTTGCCTTTAGTTAGTATTTGGATGGTCTGCTTTCTTTGCTATGATTTTATTTTCTTTTTAGCCTTAGGTGTGCTTCCATGTAGAGCAGTCCATTTAAGATATCCTGTAGTGGTGGTTTATGAGAAGCAAACTCTCTCAACTTTCGTTTGTCTGGAAATTGTTTAATCCCTCCATCATATTTAAATGATAATCGTGCTGGATACAATATTCTTGGTTCGAGGCCCTTCTGTTTCATAACGTTAAATATATCATGCCATTCTCTTCTGGCCTGTAAGGTTTCTGTTGAGAAGTCTGATGATAGTCTGATGGGTTTTCCTTTGTAGGTGATCTTTTTTCTCTCTCTAGCTGCCTTTAATACCCTGTCTTTATCTTTGATCTTTGCCATCTTAATTATTATGTGTCTTGGTGTTGTCTTCCTTGGGTCCCTTGTGTTGGGAGATCTATGAGCTTCGGTGGACTGCGAGACTACTTCCTTCCCCAGTGAGGGAAAGTTTTCAGCAATTATTTCTTCAAAGACACTTTCTATCCCTTTTTCTCTCTCTTCTTCCTCTTGGTACTCCTATAATGCGAATATTGTTCCGTTTGGATTGGTCACACAGTTCTCTTAATATTCTTTCATTCCTAGAAATCTTTTTATCTCTCTCTGCCTCAGCTGCTCTGTACTCCTGTTCTCTGTTTTCTATTCCATTAACAGTCTCTTGCATCTCATCCATTCTGCTGTTAAGCCCGTCGATCGCTTGTCTGATTTCTGTATTGTCTTTCCTCAGTTCCCTCACTTCCTCCCTCAGCTCTTGCACATTTCTCTGTAGGTCCATCAGCATGGTTATGACTTTTATTCTGAATTCTTTTTCAGGGAGGCTGTGCATTTCTATCCCTTCAGACTCCCTCTCTGGGGTTGTCTGGTTGATTTTGGTCTGAACCATATTCCTCTGTCTTTTCATGGCTGTATAATTGGTCACTGATAGTTGCCACGTATGTCAGCTGGGCTCTTTAAGACTTTAAAAAGAGAAGAAAAAAAAAGAGAGAAAAAAAAGAAAAAAAGAAAAAAAAGAAAGAAAAAGAAAAAAAGAAAAAAAAGAAAGAAAAGAAAAAACAAAAACAAAACAAAAAAAAACAAAAAAAAATGCCCACCGGATGTAGATTCTGTGGGAATGCTCTAGGTGGCGCTATTGCCCCACTATTCCACAGCTGTGACTGTGCCGCTCCGCAGGGCCCTTTATCGCTCTGGCAGGGGTGGGAACGAATAGGAGGCTGTTGATCTCAGTGAGAAGTGTTAAGTATGGCTACGCTTCCTCAGTCGCCAGCTAAGGCGTCTGAAACTCCCCAGGACTCCCAGCCTGCTGGGCTGAGTGTGCTGGGGCGATCCGGCTCCTCCGCTGGGCTCCTGTCTCTTTAAGACCGCTGAAGAAAGCGCACGCTTTTTTTTTCCTTCCTGGGAGCCGGCTGCAAGCACCCTGGCGCGTTCCCTGCTCAGATCCTGCCCCTCTGTCTCTCCAATCTCCGCTGCACTGCGCGATGTGGGTCAGCGCTCCCCGCGCAGATCCCCGGGGCTGGCTACTTCGCGGGGTGTGCTTCCACTCCCTCCCGGCTCTGAATCCTCTCCTCCCGCCGGTGCACTGGGGTGGGGGAGGGCTCGGGTCCCGCCGGGTCGCGGCTCCGTATCTTACCCGCCTCTTGGGGTGCCGAGTCCTCTCGGGTGTAGCTGCACGCTGTGCGCTTTCCTGTGTATTCTCGTCTCTCTTTTAGGAATAGATGTATTTGCTGTGTTTTCGTAGATAAATATAGTGTTGGGAGGAGATTTCTGCCGCCCTGCTCACACCGCCATCTTCCCGGAAGTCCCAAGCCCTTGCTCTTTTACTAACCATATCCTTAGGGCAAATCATTTAACTCCTGTTAATGAAAATCTTCATTTTCCTCCTTGTGAATCAGGGATAATAGAAATAATAATATGTAGCTAATACAGTGTTGTGACGATCAAAAGAATTCGGCAGGTAAATAACTTAAACTGGGTCTTGAGCATTACCAAGTATGATTTTCAAAGTTCCACTGCTCTTATTATCTCTAAGTTCCATGGGGAGAGACTTAGAGAAAAGATATGATCATCACGATCTTATTCAGCCACATTATGTGAGGCAGGTACCATCACGCCCACTTTGTAGATCAGAAAACTCAATCTCAGAGGGAACACCACTTAGGAAGTGGCTGAGCCCGAATTTGTTTCCAGGTCTATCTAAGTCAAAAGCCTATACTGTACCAGATGTATCACAAACAGGGCCAGTAACCACTTCTCAGTTTTTTATCCAATATTAGCAATTCTTCAAGGTCATATATCAAAGAGTTCCTAGCTCTGGACCCAGTGGATAAGTTGATACCCTTACCTATGTTTCCATCGCATTTTGAATCTCTAATGTGATTTCAGTTAACACTGTCTTAGAATTATGTTTGCTTTTCTGGCATCCCTACTAGAGCATGAATATTTGAGATAGGGACTATTTCTTAATTATCTCTGCCAGGACTTAGTATGATGCCTGGTATGTACTAGGCACTCAATTAATAATTGTCATGTGAATAAGTGAAGAGATTAAAAACTGAGTGTGAATAAAGAAAAACCTACTATCTGTTTGAAGCAAAGCAAATGGAGGCATTCAGTTTTGAAAATAAATGGATATAAAAATATATAAAATAAATAAAGAAAAGAAAATAAATGGATAGTAATTAAGTATTTAATAAAATCCATCAAGCATAAGAAATTAATACAGAGAGGCCACATACTGGAAATGAATATTTTCTAAAGTTATATGGCAATTGCTTTGACCTCAAAAACATAATGAAATGTTTATATTATCTATAAGGGTCCAGTTCAAAAAAGCTTTTCTTAACCTCAGTTAAAACTGAAATATTGTACAATTGTGTTAGAAAAAAATTGCAACAAACAATATGGTTGAAACACACATGAAAAAAACAGAGAAGTAAAGATTCTGTTCTTTGATAAAAGTAAACTTCGTTAGAAAAGGATAAGGAAGTAAATGTTGACTTTTAAAGACCTTGAATGAATCTACTGTGCATTTTCAGTGGGTTTAGAGGTTCAAGGCACTGGTTCTTTATTCTCCCTAACTCCACATCAAATCTTCCAGCTTTCATTCCCTGTACCATAGAGATACTGCCAGCAATTCTCGTATACTGAATAATCTGGATTAGCCCCTTTTCTTTCACAAGTGGAACAAAGAAAGGGAGATAAATCTTTCTAAGAGAACTGGAAAAGAATTGGGAAAAAAACGGGTAGTTACATAAAGAAGGTTAGAAGGGAAATAAGTAAACTAGCCTGATATATAGTGCATGGTATGAAATTTACAAACCTATGATCAGTGAAATGTTAAGAAAATGATGAGGCAAAATCTTCATAATACTTAAGAAAAAAATGATAAGGCAAGATCTTCATAATACTTAATAAAGAAAAAAAGCAGGAAGGACAATGCCTCAGTATTCTTCCATACTAACCAACAAATAGTATCATCAGCCTAAGGAATTTTGTTTGCTATTAAAAACAAATAGGTGGAGGAATTACCTTGTTGTAGGGAAGAAAATGAGGAATGGTAGAGAATTTCCCATGTATATAAAAAGGTTAATTGCAACTTGATTTTAAATTCAGAGAAACTAAACTTATGTCCTTCATGTCTGTAAAGAGGTGAAAACAAAGGAATAATATAAAATACATATTTAAATTTGATGAAAATATAAGGAAGAAACTCCCTAATATGATATGTATAAAAAATATATTATGGCAAGCTAGAAGTGAACAGAGTAAATGAAAAACTAAGAAGCAAGACTTATGTAAAAAATCAGTCACTGTTAAAATAATATAAACTTAACAAATGAAGAATCCCAGAAAATCTTCAAAGCTACCTACATGTGCTTAGCAGAATAAAAGTGATGCCTACTGATTAAATGAGTGAGACAGAATTCTTTCTGTGTCTTGGATAATGCTCAAACTTTCCCTCTGCCCCCACCCCCACACCTCTCTCTTTCCCTCTCCCTCTGTTTCTCTCTTTCACACACACAAATACACACACTCAGAGCATCAATGTAAACATCACTGTCAGCACCAAGGACAGCAGCCTTCAGTCTTACATATAGGTGCAGTGACCATTAGAAAACTTGGTGGATTGATGATACCCAATTAAGGAGCTCATTAGAATTTAGATTAGAAGTCCTTGGAGCTTAGCTCAAATTTCTAAGCACCTGACCTACAATACTACTTTCCCTATTCAAAATACGGTCACCTGTACTTACTGAAACAGTAGAAATTTTACTATGTTCTCAGAGTAAATCCTTGACAAAACTGAGGATCAGAGATTTCTAGAGCTGGGAAGACTCCTGACAGGAGTCTTCAAGCTGGCCTCTTCATAAAGATAAGAATGAGGACAAGAGGACATGCAGAGAGTTTCTGAAGAGACTTCAGTCTGGATATTATGGAAATTATAGTGCTTTTATATACTTAAAAATTAAACAAAATCAAGAGACTTTTTTTTCAAGTTCATATTACTTGGAAGACTTAGAGTTTTTATTCAACCAGGCTCCAATAATCATTTGTCACATAAAAAATGCCAAAATAAAAATAAAAAATCTAGCCCTTTTTAACAAAAACATGACCAATAGCTCCACACCCCATCTGTCACATGCCAAATGTTTCAAAAATATAACCAGAGTTTATTCTTTATTTTTTGTCATGGAGAGGATTATATTACTTGAATTCCCCCTTGATACAAATTTACTGGAAATGTATCTAATAAATTAGTGTGTTCACATTCAATTCAGGCATCATATCTTTTACAAAACCAAGCACTTGAAGTCTGACTATGTGTCCCTCCTCTTTACTCTCACTGTAACCCATACCTATATGTAATCATGCATTTATCTCATTATATCAAAATTATCCTCTTAGATGTCTGCCCTCTAGTTCTAATGAGCCACTTAAAGGTAGGTGCAAAGGCCTCTCCATTCATTCTCTGTGTTCTCAAAATGTATTGCATTAAATACACTGTACTATGCACTAGAGGTGTAACTATGATTAAAACATTATTCCCTACTTCAAAAAATTTTAAGGCTGAATATGTGAGAGATAGAGAGAAGGAACTTATTATATTGTATCATAAGAGAGAATAAAACAGGCTTTGATGTCTTAAAGAACAGGGTTTAAATCTTAAATCTGCCATTCTTAAGACACCTGCAGAGATTAATTAAACGTAGCTGAAAATGAGATGATGGTGATAATATCTACTATTTAGAGTTGTTTTAAAGATTAAATAATAATAAGTGATAAACTATCCCTGGCTATAATAAGTGTAAATAATTATGAGGCTATGCACACATTATGTGTATATATGATATTGATGGTGTGTGCATATGATACTGACTAAACAAAGAACAGTAGTGCATAGATTTATTATATTTTAATCCAAGACTTAACTACTTCAGAGAGGTATAAAAGTGTGATAAATGCATGAGTGAATGATGAAACAAATTATTGTATTTAACAAGAGATGGTTACTTGATTGAGCCAATAGGAGCAGAAGCAGTGTAGAAGGAAAGCTACAGAAAGTTTCCTAAGGAAGTGGCATTTCAATTAAGGCAGGAAAGATGGGCAGGCATTGACCACATGAAGAGAGGTAAAAAGTAATCCAGGTTGAGAGAGTGCCTTCTGGAAAGACCTAGAGATAAGAAAGCATATGGTGCTTTCAGGTAATTATAAGCTGTCCTGTTGAACTGTGGCATCAAATTAGACACATGCTGAGGGGTGGCCAAAGATGAAGCTGAGGGACAAGCATGAAATCTAGTTGTTCTGCCAAACAGCAAAATCCTGAGGGAAACGGATCACCAGTGAAGAATTTTGTTCTTGAAAGTAACATAGTAGAGTCTGCATTTTAAAAAGAGAACTCCATCTACAATATGAAGAACAAGTTGGGAGATGGTGTAATGGTAAAGTGATGAGACCATAAGCAAAATTCCTGGCTAAGAGACTGGCGCAATTATCTGGGAAACAGCTAAAGGTGGCCTAAACATTTTGTATCCCAAGTGCACCAAATGGGTGCCTACTTATATACCAAATTGGTATACCTAATAAACTTTTGTTGAACTAACTGAAGAGTAGGAAAATGAATTAATATGGCATAGTAAGAGAAATAGAATCTCTCCTGGCTACAACAGAACCATCTATAGCTATTCCTCACTTCTGCATCTTATGCAGTCTTACATAATTAAAAATTTGGTAAGCCCTTTATGAGAGGGAAGTAAGAAGATAAAAAAGAGACATGTGATCAAAGCATAATCACTTTATATTACCAGTGTTTCACAGTTAGGATTAACAACCACTTTTATGCTAATGATGTTAGGTTTTATATATGTATATAACTCATGTTTCTTGGACCATGATTTGTCTTGCAATCTGCCCAAGTCTATGAAAAAGCAGAATATACTGGTGTGTATAAATCTATTTATATCAATGCAAACATATATACATATTTCTATTTTCATATTTATATATTACACCTAATTTTAAAAGAAAAAGCTGTAATAAAAAAAAAACGTATTGGTAACACAGATCCTCTATCACTTTCATGGTGTCTATTTCTGGCTCTTTAAATCTTTTTTTCCTTCAGTGTTCAGTTTATTCACACTGGTGCTTTGATGTGGGATTCTCAGTGCTCATGACCATAGCCAAGTACATCTACACAGGGCATCCCCTCCTTGTCCAATCTATTACAATTCCAAAGGACTTAGAAGGGCCTGTGACTTCCAGTGGCTTCCCAAAGGCTCTGTGTGTCTAATTTCCTCCTGACCCCCCATTTCTTGGCATCACATTGGAACAGGTGTGAGCAGACACAGGCAGGTCCACGGAGTCCACGGTTCAGTGCTGGCACAAGATAAGAGATATCTTCCTGCAGGAGATGACTCTGACACCGTTTTCCAGGATGCCAACTTCCAATTAGTGTCATCTTTTGCTTCATGTCCGAGGGCAAATGTCCAGTTTATAGTGAGTAGACTCAGGCTGTTCTGGCCAGAAAAGAGATGCCTTTAAGCTTCTTTTCCATATCAAGGAAAACTGGTCTTTCAACCGAAGACAAAATCTCTGCTGTCCAGTGCAAGGTCAGCCCCTTGTTTGTGAACAGGAATGCTAATTTATTTTCCAACAATGAAACCAAATGTGCTTCCAGATGTTGAGCTATGAAGCAATTGTGATTGCTGCTAGTACGTTAAAAAAAAGAAATCCCACAGCTAAGACCTACAAATTGTCCTTGAGAGGCCATTTATACTGGGGGAGGGTGTTGATGTTGACAGCAAGGCAAAATCTTTTGTCAACCACACTCAGAATGGTCTTTTAACAGCTATTCCATTGTTAACAAAACCCAAAAATTCTTATAAAAAATTTCCTAAAGACCATAGATTTCCCTATAGCTAATAAATAAAAAGAGTGGAAGGTGGGTGATGGATCCTTTTCAAAAGACTATGCTCACATGATGCTATAACACTAATGTCTGGGTCAAGCCAATGCCAAATATGTTAGAAGATTATTGGATCACGTCAACTACTTTTTGTTTTGTTTTTTGTTGTTTATTTGATTTTACTGAAAACAATCATCAAGGGATAACCCTGTATATAGAGAGCCTTCACAAAGGCTTCTGTTTAAAGTTTCTGGCAATCCAGAGTGCACACCTGGCACATGAGTTTGGTAGAAGTACCTAATCCAGGGACAAGCAGAGACACTCTTGCCTACTCCATTCTCTAGCGTGGGACTGGACCACATGTACTGAAGCACAAATTCAGACAACAACTCCTTTACTCCTTTCTAGTCCAGACCACCAGCTAGCTTTTGTCTAACCTTCCATGTCCTCATATCTGGCTCTGAAGACACTTTATACCCTTATTCATTATTAACCCTTGAAGAACTCTCTGATATATAATTTTGTACTCACATTATGGTCCTATACACCATCAGCTATGAATCAGAGACATTCTTCAGCATTCTCCCCAATCCATAGGCACCACTAACAGCCAGACTATCATCCTGCTTTGCCTTCTCCAATTCCAGAAAAAAAAATGGCTACTAATAATCAGCTCTTGGGTAAAGACTAATTTTAGATATGGAATAATTTTAGGTGTTAAAATATCTGGTAATTTTTCTCCTTTTTAAGGGCCACCCAAAATCTCATCTGAATTCTACCCTCTTGCAGCAAAATTAAAGCTAAGCTATGAGAACAAGAGTTTTATGAGTAAGGCATTTTGGGGTAGCAGAAGATGTACAGGCTTTGTAACTAAACAGGCTTGATTCTAAATTCCAGCTTTCTCCTACACACCTGCCTGCTACAAAAGCTTATACAAGTGACTTGAACTCTTCCTGCCTCGATTTCCTCTTCTGTAAAACTGAAGATTAAATGAGATAAGGCACATGTGATTATTAAGCAGAGGCTTTGGCATATAGAACCACTCAACTTTTGTTTTCTTCTTTAATTATTGATGAGGAAGCTGCACTCCCAAACAGTGACATTAGCACTTCTGTTCTAGAGCAGTTCTGTTCAAATATAAGCACTTGTCATAACCTGAATGTGGCAGATTATATCTTCCAAAAATGGCCACAGCAATATTTATAGTCCCACTTGCTCCTCCAGCATCTTGCCACGCCCCTATCAAGAGGTGAAATTTGTTTCCCTTCCCCTGGACGTGGGCAGACCTTTGTGACTTTCTTGACAAATAAAATGTAGAGCATGGGACTCTGTATGACTTTTAAGGTTAACTCATAAAAGCATTACAGCTTCCTCCTAAATCTCTCTATTGAGGTGCTTGCCCTTGGAACCCAGCTAAAATGCTGTAAGGAGACTTAAAACACAGAAATGCCACATATTGATGTTCAAGCCAGCAGTCCCAGCTAAGACTCCAGCTAACAGGAAATACTAACTTCCACGTGTATGAGTGAACAAAACTTCAGTTGATTCTAGCCCCCAACCTTTGAGCTGCCTTAGCTGACTGATGCTGAGTGGGCTAGAAATGACTGTCCTTACCAATTCCTGGCCGAACTGTAGGTTTGTAAGCAAAATATATGCTGCTGTTGTTTCAAGCCACAAAGCTTGGGGATGGTTTGTTACACAATAACTAGGACACCAAAGTTCAGTAAAGTCAATGTGATGCTACCAAGTTTAGAGTCAAAAACAATTTTCAAATGATGCCATCTGAGGTTCTTGGAATATAAAGTTGAAACGTATCTTCAAAAACTTTAATTTTTAACTTTGAACTTCAATAAACCTGAGGACCCAAGGTGTTTTGTGACTTGCTTGAGACCTTTTACGTAACTATTGTTAGGGGTATGGCCTGAAGCAAATCCAGCTCAATACTGCCATTTCAATAATATGACTATGAGTACCAAACAAGTTTGTTGGGTTCAGGGTTCAAGTGATCAATTTGGGACAAATATTCTTCGAGTCTACCAGAGATCATCAATACAATGTTTCTATACTTCTCTGTACTTCTTTCTTCCTTCCTTCTTAACAGAGAGACTGATTTGAACTTGGTTGATTTAGTGTATAAGATTGGGAGGCCAGATGGGATCCAACAGGCTCAACTGAGCTAACAAAAATTTAAAAAATGTGTCAAACCATGAAGTCAGCAGTTATGAAGCAGGGGAGAGAGAGGGCAAATGTGCTGAGTGTAAGGCTGCTGTTTTTCTAAGTCACTTTTCAATGTATAAATGCCTAGAAATTCTATGACATTGATCCATGGTTTGGCAGAAGCCTGCACTTGGCAGGCTGAGTGTTTTCCACACGATGGTTTTATCTCAATAGGAGCTAATCTATAGACTCACACGCACATATAGCCCATCAATTAGACAATGTTATACCACATAATTGATTGCAGACTATTCAGTCACTGAAGTGGCAGTAAGAAAAAGTGTTGACATGAAGATCTGTCTTTGTTCATTGCTGCTAGACATGCAAACTGTTTAAATTGGCTAACAAACTTTGTTTCTTGAGGCTAAAGTGCTCTGCTCTCATTCTTAATGAAAGTCAAGTCTGGACTACATGCTAACTACCTATCAAAATAGCCCAAGCATTCTCATGGAATGAGTATGTGCAGGTGACAAGTACACAGGTCTCAAAAATTATGGAAAACAGTAAAGGAGAAATTGGATGAGAGGGAAAAAAGAAGAAAGGCAAAGGAAATAGCAGAAAAAAGGATTAAGTAATTAGGTTAAGTTCACTCATCATAGTTGTGGTTCAGGGCTTTTCTCTTATTCCAAAAGGGCACCTCAATTGAAGAATAAGACTACAGGTTCTCTTGATCAGTGTTCACCAGTCTTTTCATGGAGTTTCAACTCAATACCTCAGAGGAATTCAAAGATCTTTGCTCTCTATTTTCCCCAAATGCTTGATATTAATGTTTAAATCAGAAGTCAGCAAACTACAACCAACAGGTTACACCTGTTTTATAAATAAAGTTTTATTGGCACAGTGCCAGGTTCATTTGTTTCGTACTATCCATGGCTACTTTGCATTACAATGGAAGAATTGCAGTGGAAGCCTTACAACCACAACACTGAAAAAATTGATTTTTCTGACCTTTAAGAAAAACTCTGTAGACTCCTAATTTAAATACTACCAAGTCTGTGAGGCTCATTCTAACTTCTGAGAGCTTTATGGAATTTTTCATTCTCCGTGTAGTTCTCTTTTTCTGCTTGCTGGTGGGGGATTTTGTTTTAAAGGCACAATCAATAGGAACACTAATTCTATATTAATTCTATTCTTTCAATGAAATTGAGTATTTGCTCCATGAAAACTCTCCATTAAAAATTCACTTTATAATCTGCCTATAAAGAACCCCGGTAAAGTTTTTTCATAAATTTACTTCAAAAAATATTTCATTTTGAAATATTTGCAGTATTTGGTAAAGATATTGTTGAACAAGAAGTGGTAGGAGTATCTTCTGTGAAGCTGACTATCTTTAGCCATTAATACAGACAACAAAACTACTTCTACTTGAACAAACTCTGCTTCAGTAAGAAAGTTGGACTTTTTCTCATTTAGCTACAAACCACTGATTTTCTTGTTCCAGGGAGGGAAAGATGAGAAAGATGAAAGTCAAAACAGCATTTCTCTTATGTGATTTGGTGCTAGATCTTTTGCTACAAAAACCCTAGGGAGAAACACACACACACACACACACACCCCAACCCCAAAACTATATATACAGGGAGAGAAGAGCAAGAGGATGGAGCATAAAAATCACAGAAGGGAGTGAAGCTGTTAATCGTCTTTATTATTCTTACCTGGTTTCTTCTAAAGAATCACATTAAATGGTTGTCTAAGCAATGTGAATTATTTTTGATGTTTAAAACAGAATGAAATGTAGATACTGGGTATTGTTATGGGACTTCTGAAATTGCCCAGAGGGTGATAAAATGCTTCTGAGGACCCAGGAGAAGTAGCAACAGTATTAGTGTTTGACAGTCAGCCACAAAAAAACAATAGCTTGAGAATGAGGATGAAGCCAGAAAATGAAAACAGCAAGTTAAAACATGAAGGATAAGGAATGAGGAAGCTGAGAGAGGCCGAACTTTGTGTTTTGCTTTGTCTGAATTTATAGTGGATTTTATACATTGCCCTGAAAGAAAAACAAGTTGGAAAAACTTTTGAAAACATCTCCTCCATACATATTTGTGTTCTGATGCCTTTCCAATGCATGCAGGCTGGGTGCTAATGGCTCATTGTAGCAAGCAAGATGCATGTATGTTCTCATAATTCACAGGCAGTCAGTCTGTACTTGTCTATACATGGTGAATTTCCATCATGGTTAATCACCAGTTTTGCCAACCCCACCTAGTTCCATTCCCAGATGTTGACGAACTGTAAAAATTGACTGTCTTCTAGGTTTTCACACGTCTCTGTCAACTCCAAGAGACTATGTGAACACTTGTTTGGATCAGTGACCACTGATGGATCTCTCCCAGATGTCTCCTTGGCAGAAGTGCCCACTTTTCTGAGAAATCAAGTTGAGCAGTGGCTCTCTAAACATTAAAACACACTAACCACCATTCCCCCATAATGTCACCAGCTGGTTTTAGAAAATGAAAAACATATGCAAATTAGCAATGGGTGATACCTGCTACCACAATTTCGGTATTTCATGTAAATGATGACTTTGTAATATTATAAACTAAAAAATGAGTAGGCCTGAGATTTAAACCCAAATAAAGAAATATCAGCATCAGAGACAGGAATAGTGAATTGAATAAAATATTTCCCAAAACTGTGGAAGTAATTTGGACCTAGAGATTTCATGAAATGTTTGTTGTATTCTGCTTAATATATTTTTTTATTTCTATTTGCTTTGCATTTTTGGGTTTTTAGTGAAAAATACCAAGTATCTTAACAGATGAGATGTGCACAATCCCAAACCAGACAAAAAGTCTGGACAAGTTTTAGTTGAGCATCCAAACTTCTGAGCATTTATTAAAACTTGATTAGAATTCTGGGCTTGGAAAATCCTCTATTTTTGATAAATATGATAATGCTCTCACCAAGATAACATAAATAATCTAAGAATAAAGCAAAACTTGGAATAATTCCAAAGCAAGCATTCAAGAGTTTTGCTTTTCCAAAGTCAGAAAAGCAATTGTCTTTTATTCTCTGCTCTAGCATCTTCATTTCAGCCACTGATGAAAATGAAGACACTAAAATGTTATTTGGTAATTATAATTACAGATCATTAAATATGGATTCAAACAACTATCTACAACAGTCTGCCACTTTAACAAATGAATTGCATTTCCTCTGTAGTGCAGAATATGTGGATGGCCACTGAACACCCCAATCAATTTTAAACCTTTCCCAATATTTTGGATATCTGGATAATTGATCCATTTTCTCATTTCATGAAGATATTAGATATCCAATAGGTAGTACATTTCTGTGAATTCACTTCAGGTAGCCATCATGGAGTTTCTAAAGTGTGCTGTTTTTGACCCAAAGCATTTTTTTACTCTAATATTTATGAACACAAAGTTTAAACAGTCTTCAGAATAATTCATGATGAGGTGCTAACCCCTGTAGATCTCGTATAGAAATGCCACAGCTTAACAGAATAAAGCATCAAGAAGCAAAGTTTTGGAGAAAAATGTCCATCATCACATTAGTAAAAAAAAAAAAAAAAAAATCCAAACACAAGTTTACATATTCTTTGCCAAAACTTTTGCCCACTGATCGAAGTGTCCTTGTAAAAGCATTTGACTGGCTTCTTCATCAAACAGCTTGATTTAACTCAGAGAGGATGCCCACAGAGAAAAGTATAAAATTTTGGAACCAGATTTTCTTCTAGAGTCATGATTTCCATAAAGATGTTTCAGAAGCCACCACTGCAGAAGAGCATAGTCTGGGGAGGGAGTAAGGGTTCCCCTTGGCCATCTCCACTTTTGTCTGTTTTATACAGGAACATTCCATATCATATTTCACATGAAAAAGGGGTATGTCAGCAGCTAAAAAAATTCTGAAAGTGTTTCTCAAAGTATAGTCCCCAGACCAAGGGCACAGCAAGACCTGGGAACTTGTTAAAACTGCAAATTTTCAAGCCCCATCTCACAACTACAGAACAGAAATTCTGAAGGTAGGGCCTCTCCAGACAATCTGATTCTTGCTAAGGTTTGAGAACTATTGCATTATGTGATTCCCAGACATCGCTTCCTCCCAGAAGACTTCTGTAGCTCTTTGCCCTCTTCCCCACCCACTATACATTTACCCTACATGCTCACACAGATGCTGGGTTGGGTGTAGGATTTAGTCTGTTCAGTCTATTATAATAAAAATACCACAGACTGGGAAGCTTAAACAACAAACAATTATTATCTCACAGTTCGGTGCCTGGGGAGAACTTCCTCATTCATAGACAGCCATTTTCTTGTATCCTTACCTTGCAGAAAGAGAGCTCTCTAGGGTTGATATTATAAGGGCATTAATTCTACCCATGAGGCTTCCAGCTTCATGACCTGATTAACTCCCAAAGTTCCCACCTCCAAATGCCATCATCTGGGGATGAGGCATCAATATATGAATTTGGCAGGGGACAACACAAATATTCAGTCTATAGCAGTACCCTTCTAGATTTATGTCAACTAGAGCATGCATACTATTTTTCTTTTATTATTTCTTTATGTTTCCACTTCTCCTACAACCATTATAAACTCATCAAGAACAGTGATCAGAGGGTATCCTCTTTCTCCTTTTCTTCCACTGAGCATTTAGCATATGGCTGGCACAAAATAGGCGCTCAGTAGGCATTTGTTAAATCAAATACGTATCAATGTATCTGTGTATTTGGTTGATTTGTTTACATCACACCTTCTTCAAATAAAAGATCTGAGGCCTTACATAAGCACACTCACACAAATACAATATGACCAAAATTAAACCAAGTAACCAAGACAAAGACCATCAAGATCAGAGGGTTCCATCAATCATCCTAGGAGTCATCCTCCTACTTCTTTTTAATGTTTCTTGCAGCCAATAGTTATTGCTCATGACTGTTTAGCCCTTCCCAAGAAATTCTCTGACCCTCAGCCTTCTTGTGAGAGTGCACGATGCTTCAGGCCACTGCATGACAGAACTAATGAAACACAGGGATTGTTTCATTAGCAATGGTAACTCTGAGAAGGAAGAGTATGTATTTCTAAAAATGGATAAGTAAGGGTCAGCACTATTAAAGAAATCCCCTAAGTGTTTTCATACTCTTTTCATAACCCACATGAATGAATACATTTTCCCTCTTGCCCCATATACACATATATAAACACATACACACACGTTTTCAGAGTGTATCATGTTTTCACCCTCAACCTTACTCCATGTGTTGCCCTCTGGTGTTTTCTCTTCTGTTTTACTTTATTCTATTTCACTAAAACTAAAGTGTTAGAGATATAATAAATAAATTTCATGACCCACTACTGGGTTACAAACTACAGTTTAAAAAGTAATATCCTAATACTGTATTTGATGATTTTTCATGTAGTTGAGTAGGTTTTAGTTTTGTTTTTAACTAAAGCATCATTCTCCAAGTTATCTCTTCTCCAACTTAATCTCTCCTTTTTCTTCCCAATGTAGAGAGCATGAATGAGTTCCCCCCACCAGCAACTCTGCAGTTGAATTTCCCCAGAAATGCCCCCCATAGCTTAGCAGCAGCTATGTGACTTTGGACAACACTGCTGAGTGCTGCTTTCCTTGGCTGTATGACAGAAATCCTGACACTTCTCTCACAGCATCACAATGAGAATTGCAGAGAATCCACAGAAAGCATCTGGCCATAGGTATATCATCAAAGATAACTTTTATTATTATCCCAGGCCCTGAGAGAACCACCAGTGAATATTTTTTAAGACATTCTCAGATATCCATGCAAAAAAGGGCATAAAATTCTAGGCGACAGATCAAGCTGTGCGGAAACAAAAGTTCCTACCCAAACTGTGATTTCCCACCCCTTAGGAACCATCCTTACAACTCCAAAACAAGTCACACCTGTCAGGAGCTGGGAAAGTCTCTTTTGTGATGAATAGGATTGGGAGCTCTTAGGCCTTTCCAACTAGCACCTTGTGCCATCAATAAAAGTGCCATGCCTTCTCTCCTGAGAGATTCTTTAGAATTTAAAGGCCCATGTGCTGTCTAATCATTTGCTACAACTCTGGTGCAAATTCCATGACCTTATTGGGCTTATCGAACCTGGTGCCTGAAGATTACTGTTACATTTCATTTTCAGAAAGATAGCTCTGAAAGAAACATTAATAAAAATTTTGAGGTTGTATCTGCTTGTGTGATCCTGAGATATTAGATATTTAATAATTGAGCAGAATTTAAAATATCTCCTGTTAAAGCAGGTGAAAATAAACAGGAAGCAAATTGCAATGCAGGCAAGCCATGTACTTAAAAACTCAGGACCCACAATATCCCTTATAAACAGACACCCACCACCACTCTAGTCCCAGATGCTAAATACCCTATCCCTTCCCAAATTCCCCAGAGCTCTGGAGCCCTTTGGAGAACACTTAAATAGAGAAACTGTATGTTCAAAAATTGGAGAAGTAGAAGAGGATGAAAAACAAAAATGGTTTAGAGCAACCACCAGCTGGGACCAGGCTTTTAGGCAAAAATACACTTAACAACAATGCAAACATATTGCCCAAACATATTTGCCCTTATGTTTCCAGATTATTTTCATCTCCCTTTGTCACGCCTCTAAAAATTGTACCATTCAGAGATGTTACTGGTTTAATGAGCAACATTTATAAAAAGATGGAGGGTTGTCGAGGTGTCAGATAGGTATACATCAGGACAAATGAATTAAATGAAATGAGTTTCCTTATAATGCCAGACTAAAATCAGATGAATTTAGGAAATCATAGAGCATGGTGCTTCCAAAGAGCTTCTAGAATGCAAATTCTCACAACACAGAAAGCCCAAAAGTAATCCATCTTTCCCTTTATACTCAAAGCTGTACTTGGGGTACACTCATGGGGTGGTGTAGGTCGGAACAAGCTGATTCCCTAGAGTTAGAGGTATGGAAGGAATCAGGCAGTGGAAACTGGTTTTCAGGAAAACCAAAAACCTCCCAAACTGAAACCAAAACAAAGCTGAGTTCTCAGTGCAGCTCAGGTTTTGGAAGACCTTCCTCTCTCTGCCTGTAACCCTTCCCAGCTTCCTAATAATAATGGGAACAATACAGCAAAAATAATAGCCAACATTAATTGAACATACTGTATGTGCAAGACTCTCCTGCAGTAAAAATGTTATACTCACCGCATTCACTTACTCCTCACCACAGCCCTATGAATAGGCATCTTTACTAGCTCTGCTTTACAGATGAGGAAAACGAGGCTTTGACAGGTTAAGGAACTTCTCTGCTATACTGGAGCTTCAATCTAGAACGTGTTGGGCAGTATTGCTTCCATCTGCATTCCCTTTGGAGGGATCTGGACCAGATAGTGTAGTGGAGAGATCTAGGAACTGAGAAAGAAAAAGGAAGGGTTAACTCTCAGGAGAGACCTTGAGTACTATTATAGGCTGAATAATGGCCCCTAAAGATTTCCATGGTATCATCCTAGAACCTGTGACTCTATCACTATTTATAGTAAATGGAACTCTGCAGATGTGATTAAATCAAGAATCTTGAGATTATCCTCTATGATCAGAGTGGGCTTGATGTGATCATAAGGGCCCTTATAAGAGGGAGGCAGGGGGATCAGAAACAGAGAAAAAGAGAGTTTCAATATCACACTGCTGGCTTTGATGACAGAGGACAGGAGCCAGGATGAATCCAGGAAAGCACACAGCCTCTAGGAAGCAGACAAGGCAAGGGAACAGATTTTCCCATAGAGGCTCAAGAAGGAGCTCAGCCCTATTGCTGTCTTGATTTAAGAACTTTTGACCTCCTGCTATAAGAAAATAATTGTCATGTTGTGTTAAGCCACTGAGTTTGTGATATTCTTACAACAGCAATAGGAAATTAATACAGGTAGCTTCACAAATAAAATGCATGGTCTCTTCTCTCCATGCAAACAATGTTCAGGTCTGTCAGTCTTGCAGTCCCTGGAGGAGGCATCTCAAAGCAGTGTACCTCAGATTCTAGGTGGGAGGTGCCTACTCGGCCTCACATGGCAATTGCCTCTTTGCATTCCCCACCACACTTAGCACAAGCCTGGCACTCAGAAATCTTTCCCAAATTGCTGAGGCTCTTAGTTCCTTGGAGCTCCAAGCTTTCACAGAAGTTAATTATTCACATCTATTGATATCAAGGCATTGTAACTTTTCTGATTTCATGTTTCCCTCTTCCCCTGACCTAGTCTCCTCAAGAGGAGGTATCATGTCTTTTTCTCATTCCCATCTTCCTGGCATCTAGCACTGCACCTACCACAGTAGTGTTACCCAGTGCAGAGGAAAGGGGGGCGAGGAGGGAGAAAAGGAGTGTGGGAAGGTGGCCCGAAGCCAACACACATTCAATGGATAAGCTCCTCGAGCCATGTGTGTGTTTTGCTGTCACATAATCTGCCCTGAGAAATAAGCCTGTCTCTACCCACATGGGAACATTGTTTGCGGCTCTCCCCACACAGTCTCTGGACTTACATCTTCAAAGTCTCACTGTGACCCATTCTGTGTAACAAACTAAGTCTACAGAGCCCTGAATAATGGTATTTCTTGTGTAAAAGAAGAGTCAAACAAGACTTGTGCTGCCCTTTTTTCTAAGCTTTGAAACTACTATATACAGGATCTGAAATTAATTCAATGCCTGGATTTTAGCTATTTAAGGTAATCCTGTTGAAAATCTCATACCATTTCTGCCCAAAGAGAGATACTGTCTCAGAATTCTGCAACAGTGACACTATGTTCACTGATTCAGTACCAATTTTATATATCTTTCGTTGTTGGGCATATTAAAGCCCTCTCTAGCTAGAGACAGAGAAATATCCCTTCATTAACCAACTGACATCTTGGAGGATAAAGATTGTCTTCTGTGTGTCAAGCACTGTGCTAGACAATGGGGACACAGTGATCTGGAAAAGTCACAATTCTGTCTCACATGAAGTTGTCAGAAAACAAAGAATCAGGTCTTTTAATCTCTTCATCCCCCTCACAGAGCCTACCTAGCACAGAGAAAGTACATGATCTATTTGTTTGTGGGTGGTTTCTTGAACAAAACAGATAATAGGAGGTTTACTCATAGACATCACACCTTATAGAGCTAGTCAGAACCTCGGGGATTATAGGTCTTCTAGGCTAAATCTTTGATTCTATAGATAAAGACACCGAAGCCCAGATAAATGAAGTTATGCAACAAATTATACAACTAGGGACAGAATGAAGGTTACATCCCTGTCTCTTGGCTCCAAACCCAGTGTGCCTTCTAATTGGACCCAGAAATGACAGCTAAACTAAATTGTGGTGACAGCTGAGTTTGACTCGGCCTGAACTTGTTACAAACATCCAGGCTTACCAAGCTGTATACATCTGATTGCAAGCCCCAGTCCTTACCCGTGTCACTTCCCCTCCCTGTCATCCCCTCTTGGCAGTAGGAAGCTGTTACTGGTCCTAGTGACCTCTGGGGTCACTGGGAAGCAATTTATTTCATTTTAAAAAAAACAAATAAAGGAAATGTGAATATCACAAGATCTGTCTAAAATGCCCCTGGGCAAGTTTCCTCTCTGACTTTCATTCTCCCTCACTTTCAACTTTCTTTTTTCCCTTTTTCCATGACGAGTTGTCAGGATGACTTTGATCTCAGAGACATGCCTCTTCTCTTTTCCTGACTCTGACAGAGCTCCCACCTGCCACCGTGAGACAATTCCACAGGAACCCATTAATCCATTAATCCTTCCAAGTCCAAGATCAGTCCCTGTGCTGTCCACAGTGGCAGAGATGGTCCTGAGCACAAAAGATAAATGTAACTAGAAAGGAAAAGTGTAAGTCTGCATGCATATCAATGGATCTGTAAAAATCTAAAGCAGTTTGTCATCATTGAACCTGAGATCACTGTTTCCTGCACTTTCTATTTTAAGACAAACTCTGGAAACCAACTCATATCAAGCTGAAAACATGTAGTAAATAGAGCTTTGTGTGTTATTCAAAACAGTAGCTGTGTATCTGAGTTGTGGCTCAATTACTTCCAGTTGATAAGAACTGCATTTCAAAGGAAAAGGAGATGATTTTGTCTTAGGGAAGCCCTTTGGTTAAAGGAAAATGGAACAACTCACAGGGAAATCATCTCTTTTCACCTTCCATTTTCATAAACGTTCTAGTTAATTCTGGGTAATAAAAACATGAAGTTTAATCAATGGCAAATAAACATTTTGGCAGGAAACTGAAAATGGTTTATTGGTGAGAAATAAACAAAAGGGTATATTATCCATTTAACAGTGGAACTGGTGCCAGTTTTCCTTTGCACCTTCCCCCACACCAACACTTCTCTCTTCCTGAGGATTCATGAGGACCAGAGAAAAAAGGAGAGAAATGCAGACAGGAATGAAAAAAACAGGATGATTGCCTTATGAATAATAAACCTCTATTTGCAAATTACCTACTTTCTGAACACAATTCAGTTCATTTAAAATGTGTAATAGATACAAAGGGCTCTGAGTTCCACAGAATAAAAACAACTATGACAAAACATCTTTGAAAACAAACAGGAAAGGAGAACCATCCATCACACCCTTCCCTCTCCATCTTCCCAGAAGCAGCAATCTTAGGCCCTGGGAGGGGAACCATAATTTTTATTTGAAAACCTCTCAGGAAGGTCCTTTTGTATTTCCCTTCCTTTCTTCCCAGATCACAGCAGTAATTTTCTTTTATTGTCAGCTATTTATAGTTTTCCTTTCTCAAAACCTTGGCCAGAAAGAAACTGGGCAAAAAGCATTTCTTTCAAAAGCCACATTATTTTGTAGCACTCTTCAAAACTATTAAATACAATCAAAGAGGGAAAAAAATCCCCCAAACTTGTTCAGCTCATTTTTTTGGTCTGTTCCACCAAAAGAAGTAAAAGCCAAACATTCTCCTCCTGCCCTCAGAAGGGTCAGAGACTTGGGAAGAAGCACTGCACCAAGGACGTGGTACGGGAAGACACTTGGGATAATGGTGTTGGCATAAATCTCATTCCTGTTTCCTATGTCTCAGACATTTGGCAGAAGCTTCAGTATATTCTGGAGAGATTAGAACGTGTATGGTCAAGATTTAAAGACCTGTCAGCCACCAACAACCCCCTGGCATTTAGTTATTTCTTTCGTCCCCATAACAGAGTGGCTAAAATACAATTTGTGATCAGATATACATGATTCCCAACTTTGGCTCTACCTCTGGCTAATTTTATGACCTTGGGAAAAATCTCTGGCCTCTCTCAGCCTCAGATGTCCCATTCAAACACATGCTATCATTTAGTCCTTAGCAAATAGGTAAGGCTTAGCACATCATGACCACATGAAGCACAGATGTGCTCATTCCCTGCTATAGGGCTTTGTCCTTGGCTTGTACCCAAGAAGGTGACACTTCACAGGCTACTCGGAGTTGGAACCATGTGACTGAGTTCTGGACAATGTGACATGGACAGAGGTCATTTAATTTGCTTCCAGACCTAGCTATAAAAGTTCTCTCTTCTTCCCTATCTCTTCACAGAAAGCCTAGACGTCAGGTATAGGCCTGAGCCCATCAGTTGGGTACCCTTGAGGAGCACAGCACACACACACACACACACACACACACACACACACACACACACACACACACTCTGCCAACAAGCTACACTGGGTGTGGAGCATAGGAGAAATCAACCTTTTCCTGTTAAGTTACTGAGATTCTGAGTTTACTCTGTAACAGCAGCATAATCAAGCCAAACTTGACTAATTTCCTCTGGGTCAGTTCAGGTTCTCCAAGAAGCAGATGCCAAGACAGTCAGGAGTGCAGGAGACTTATTGAAGGAAACCCTGCGACAGATAAAGAGGAGAGGGAGCAGGAGTAAGCAGGGCAAACCTTTACATCACGATGGGGGTCAGGTCTGTCCCCTGTGGAAGGGGACAGGGGAAAAGGAAGGGCGATTCGGTAGCAGGAGTCTCAGACTGTGGACCAGCTCTGTGAGCATCCAGGCCAGGGGAGGGGAGCTTCAAAGGAAAGAGTGCCTCTGGCAGGCGGTCCTGCACTGGACGTAGCTTCCTCTCAGTCCTCCAGTGCTGGCTAGGAGCAGCTTAGGAACAGTGTGGCCTCAGTGTGAACAGCAGAGTCGATCCCCAAGGAGTAACAGCTGGAGGTTGTCAGTCAACCATGTTCCTTGCCTCGGGGTGCCTTTGGAAAAGAAATCTGAGAAGTACCTCTTAAAGGCTGCCACAGCCTTTCAATAAATAATAGTCACTTTTTTTACCATCCCATAACTCTTTGCCTCTCTCGCCTTCATTTGGCATTAGTTAAGGGTGTCTGCTCACTAGAAAATGAGCTCCTTGAGGGCATCATCAATGCCTCACTCATCACTATATTTCAGTGTTTGGTTGGTATGTCGTAAGAACTTAACAAATGTTGAATGATGGAGTGAGTGACAAAGCATGAGTCCTTGGAGAAGGAGGGGTAACTCCTAAGAGGTTAATGATGAGCGTATCTAATCCTGAGCTCAGTAGCCTATGTCGTTCACTCTCAGGTTACCCCCTACCTTCACACACCTAAAGTTAGAATTTCACGGCTGGACCCAGTGAGAAAAGTGTGTATGCTCCCAATATCTGAGGCTATGGAAAAAATAAACTGCAATGACAGTTCTCATCGCCTCACTCTGAGAAGCTCTACACAAATCTCTTGGGGCTTTAGATTTGCTGCATTTGGTTAGGGAAGATAGGATAATGTCAGAGAGACAAGAAGAGGGAAGGTGAAGAAGCAGGATAAAAGGCAGAGATAGACCAGGAGAATAAAGAAGGCTACCAAGGGTTTAGCATCCCCATCACAAGTGCAAGGAAAAGTTGAGGAATATGTAGGTAGCCTGGAAGAACATGGCTTTTGGGGAGATCTCGGTCCAAACTGCCAAGCCTGAATAGCTATGTGACCCTAAATAACTCAGCCCCTCTAACTTCTGTGCAGGCAGGGATCTCTGCTTTGTTTATTCTCTGTACCCAGTGCCTGGCACGGTTCTAGAAGCATGACTGATACTCAAGTCGTGTCATAGTGAAGGTCTGTGAACTGGACTCTGGTTATCTGGATTTGAACCTTGGCTCTGATATTGACTAACTTCTTGGCCTGAGGCAAGTTACTTAAAATTTTCTGCCGGGCTTCCTCATCTGTAAAGTGGTTACATAAATGGTAAGTACTTCATAAGGTTGTTATGAAGATCGAAATGAAATAATCCAGGTAAGAAGGTAGCACAGTGTCTGGCACATAGCAAGCACACAATAAATGTTAGCTGTGATTATAATTATTGTTATTTGTTGAATAAGTGGATCTTTCAGACCTTCAGTGTTCTCATCTATAAAAAGAGATTAAGCTTCTACCCTGTATATTTGTTCTGAGGATTAAATGAGATAAAGTAAGTTAAAAAGTTAGTTCATTGCCTGGCACAAAGTTGGTCTCACGAAGTGACAATTATTCCCAGCCTGATTCCCACAGATTTAACCCAGGCTTCACTCTGTATCGAATTCTCAAGATTCTTGCTCGAAACTTCCACAGCCTTTCCAAGGGCCTGTAATTCATTTGAGTCTCTCGGTAGCCAGTCTTTGGGAAGAACTAAACCCTAAGCTGGGATGCTCTTGAGCTCAGGATCAGGGTCCCATCCCCTTCCCTCTATGTACCAGCCACGCTGAGCTCCACCTAGCGCCACTGAACTTCGCCCCTCCCTCTCCTCTCACACAGGGGCTCCTGGCTATCACTAGTTCATTATCCCAAAGAAAAAAAAAGTCTCAGCAAACACATCTTCATCTTTGGCTCAGTCCCCACGATTGCTTTCTTCAGCTTCCACTCTTTATAGATGACTCAACTGAACTGCCTTCTATAATACACTCTCCATTGGGTCTCTGCTTACAGCTTCTACGAAGAACATTATGATAACTAATGTTATATTCTTCTCTATTCTAAATCTCTAACCTCGGGACATTTTTCTAGAAGTTTAGAAATCCCAAAGTCACAGCAATCAAAAACACAGTCATCTTTTTCTCATTTACAAAGCATGCAGACGCTGCCCAGGATGTGCTTCCATGATAGATGAATTTATGCTTAATGCTTTAGTGAATGCTGGAGAGAAAGAGCAAGGATTAGGCATGAGCAATATGGCTCAGACCACTGGCACCAAGGGTGGTAGAGCATGGAGACCATCAGCCCTGCTCTCAGGAAGGAAACCCATCCTCTCTCCTTGTGGGGATCATATCATACACTGAAAACACCAGGACACAGAGCCTTAGAGACATAACTATACCCCACAGGACAAAGGGCCAGAATATGTGGCATTTGAGTTTGATACTGATTAACCAGGTAACAACCTGGTAACACAGGGAACAAGCTGGACTTGTGATTAGTATCAGAAGTGGAGGGAAATCTTGTGGGATTGAGCCCTGTGGAATCTAATGCTATCTCCCACTGATACTATGAGAAGTGAAATGAATTATAGGACACCCATGTGGTGTCAGAGCCTTGCTTGGTGGTGTGGGGACCCACATTCACAAATATACACACTGGAACTGATACCAGAACTTAGAAGGTGCATCTTGATGTAGCTCATTTCATTTCCCCTATCAGATCCACAAAGTCAGAGGAATGTGGACCTTACATCAAGAGCCTTATTGGTATAGTACATAGTACTAAATAACATAGGCAGATAAAATAAAATATGTACGTTGCACAGCACATGTATACCACTATCAAGGTTTTCCTTCCTCTGGGTTTGGTGATTCACACTAAAGGAAAGAAGCAGAAGCATAGGTGATATAAAACAATAAAATCCCACAATTATGTATATTTATTTATAGAATATTTTTACCCTGTGAATTCTTCTCAAAAACATGAGTATTTTATTTGCCTGTAGACCCCAAGTCTTGCTCCCCACGTGTTCTGGGAAAAGACAGTTCCTTGCTTCCAATTCCAAGAAAATACAAGAAATGTCTCTGTCCTGGTTCTAATACAAATCCTCTTCCACTTTCCAAGGTCCATTGTTTTCTGATCTTCTGTGCTTCCCTCTGTGTAGGAGCATTCAGAGCTTAAACCCTTTGCAGAGAATACATTTACTGTAGAAAATGGCTCAGAATCCAGACTTTGCATAGAGTAACTATGAAACCAAAACAGGGTAAAACTATGTGAGACATGTATGTAGTTAACGTCTCCCTCACTGATGAGAAATTTTATCTTCTGTGCCCGTTTTGTGTGTTACCCAATCAAAGGCCCTAACCCAACTATGGCTCCTTGGTCTTTGTGGTTCAACTGTTCCATTCCCACTTATCTATATAGCATATCTCAATAAACTTGGGAAAGGTTCTGACTTCTAGCTACACTGTGATTACCGTACCTGCTTGAGACACAGACCACGAAGTGGACTTTTACTCAAGACAAGAAAAAAATTCTGGGTTTGGCTCAAGAATCCCTTCAAAGCAAAGTCAATGATGAGAAAAGAAACTAAAGATAACTTTTTCTATTCCCAATTCCCTTATGCCCAGGCACCTGACGCCTGAAGTGTGGCTCAGAATCCATCCCACCCACAGACCTCCCATGCTCAGAGCCCCGCTGGGCTTCGGATGGCTACTGATGGCAAAATAAATTTGGGAGAAGTGTGGTTCTTGTCCTTGGGGTGGTCTCACTGCCCCTTTATATCACTGATCTTTTCTTCCACTGTGTGAAGCCACTGACCAGTATAAGGATTGTTCACTCCTGCAGCCCTTCAGCCCCTACAGTAGGCCATCAAATATTATTTCAGGTGGTCTGAGGGTCACGTTGGAGCTCCTTCATGTCGTAAATGACATGGAAGAAACAGACGCTGAAGCTGCAATGCCTGGTGTTCGCTAAACTAGGCAATCTGGCTTCAAAAAGCTCACAGATGTTGTCACCCTCAGACAATATTTTTCTCCACATTTTTAGGCAAAGCAAATCTCTATTTTAACCCTACATATTCATGCCTCTGCTTCTGTCCTTTATCTCATGGATGAAATATAATTCTTTGGTAGATTTAAATTCATATTTAATAAGGATTAGTACATTCATTCTTAAAGAGGGTTAATACCTTGTGGAAAGGAGTGCAGGTGAAAAGAAGGCTGGATTTGGATCCTAAGACCTAAATTCCAGGACTGGCTCTGATAATAACTTTCTAGGCTAATTGGGCAGGTCCGTCAATGACTTTGAGTTTAATCTCACCTCACAACATGGAAATAAGACTTTCCCCTCCCCATCTCCCAGGTATATTATGAGGATCAGTGGGAAAACAGCAATAAAGTAATGAAATAAAGGCAGCGTATAAACCCCAGTATATACACCTGACTCCTCCGTCTCCTCCTCATCAGCTTTACTCCATCGATTGCCTAATGTTTTTCATGTTGTACTGCTGCCACCTACTGGCAGAGCCGAATGAACATCAAGCTTGCTCTGAGAACAGCCCAGGTTTGCATTTGCTTAAATTTGTGCTCACCTGGACTGAAGTCAGAAAATGTGCAGACTCAAAAATAATAATAATAATGAAACAGCAATGATTGCACTTGTTATACTTGGCAAGTGGAACAAGTGGAATTCAGCCCAACCTTGAATAAATGGTGCAGAAATGAGCCCAAGATCTAGATGAAAGGAAAAGCCCACCAGGTGGTCTTATTCATTTTTTATTAGTCCAAATGTGTTTTGCATGTAACAAACCATGCCCCTATTAACTTCCAGACATAAAACGAAAACATTTAGGGCAAACGAAAACTGTGGGTTGACTGTCAGAACTGGAAGGAGTGTGAAACTCTCCTTTGAAACTCTTGAAGCAGAAAACTGGGTCTACGGGTGTAAGAAGTTGTTAGCGGCAAGTGGTTTGCAGACGTTGTGCACATGACCTGGCAGGACATTCTTCTGAGGAGTTTCAGACACTACTGTCATCTCAAAGGGGTAAGCATTTCTCCTCACAGGCTTTATGAAGAGACAAACGCTCTTACTCCTCTTTGGTCCCTTCTCAAAACATTCTAGTTAGACGTTCCATAGGGCAAAAAAACTAATAATATGCCTATTGCACTTTCCATGTCCATGGTAAATTTCCTATGGATCTATTCCAAAGTTCTTAGAAAAACAGAGAACGCTGATTGAGCTATATCCCGGAAATGAGGCCATGGCTTTAAGCAGAAGTCTGCCCATTTTAATGTGAGTATCAGCAAGCAGTCAATGGAGCTCCAAGTGCAAGGACAATGTACTGCATCCTTGGACAGAAATCAGTCGTGTTAAGACAGCTAAGGAAGCCTGCCTAACTCAGACTTCAGTTCAAAAGTTGAGGAAAGCCCAAACCAGCTGGGGGACAGAATGCCTCTATCACAGTATAACCTGGGACTTCGTAAAAATGGCAGAAAATTTTGGAGAATGACTGGATTTATTACCCTTTTAAACAAGAACTAGGTGTATTTTACTCTCCACTAAAAAAAAGATAAATTTTCAATATGATAGAAAGTCTTAGTGAAAAATAAAAACCATACTAAAAGAAGAGGACAGAAGAATAAATTGTTAGATTGGAAGAATCAATCTGAACTCATAATTTTAAGCAAGAAATATATTTTCCAGGTCTGTAAATTTTTCAAAAGCAGCAGCTCCACCTTTTCCCAATATTCAGGCAAAATTGTGGTCAGTCCAACCAATTGGTCGGTCACCCAGACCCACCACCTGAGCTAGTCAAGGAAGGCATTGTTTTTCAGCTAGTCTGGTAAGATTATCACAAGCATAGGATGAAAATAGAGTATATAGTATATTTACTGTAAGCCTAGAAAGGTAACCCTGGGAAGGAATAAAACTAAGGGTAAGCGTAAGACTAGAAAGAGAATTAGACTAAAACTAGAAGATTAGCAATGGGAATATGAGTAAATATGAGAATGACTAGGGACATGAAAAAATATATTTCAATTTATGCTACTTCCATTATGTTACTAAGTTTTATTGTAAGTATAATAATTTTTTAATCATTGAGATCTTTTGTGTGTGTTCTGTGTCCTAGTATGTTTACACATTTTTTAACTCCTGGAGATTTGTACTTTTAATTAAATTGTCAGGAGAGCTTTATTAAACAAGTCTAAGTTGGTAGACAATGCCTAAGTATTTGGAGAAATTTATTTGGTTAAATCCATACATTCTTATGTAATGACCTAACAGTACATGAATATTTAGAATAATGCTTATTATTTATCACTTAAAAAGCATTAGTTGATAAACTCATGATATCAATAATTCAGACACTAAACCAACATCAAAGAGGTTATAAAAGGCTTTTCTATAAATGAGTCATCTGGGTATGAAAAATCTTTTCACAGTTACACAATATCCCTAAGTTACAGTGGATTTTGCTCAGCTCTTCTTCTCAGTGGAACTGGTAGGAACTTAACCCAAGTGGCCCCCAGTTTGCACTGACCATTTTCTGAGAGTCCTCAGCACTTCTGGGGAGATGTTACTTTCTCATTTTCAGGACCTTATTATTATTATTATGTTTATTTTGTAAGGAGTCCATTGCCTTGACCGGGCCCCTGCCAGGAATTTGCTTGGTCCAGGAAGTAGGACCAAGACATGTGAGAACCACATAACAGATGATCTAAGAAGGATATTTAAATCCAGTTTTCAGAAACCAGGTTGAGATGTACAAAGTCAGACACCACCATGTGAGGCTCCTACTATCTTAGCTTCTTGCCTTAGATTCAGAAGCCCATGATGGTGGATGTGTGGGACAGTGGGCAGCTATCAATAACGGCAGCAGCTGCCACAGCCCAGTGCAGACCCCCCACCACAGAAATCCTTCTGTTTGAAATCCCTGCCTTGATCTCCCCACCATTAGTCATTCCCCCAGATATTTACTGAGCATGCTCTGTGCTGCAGCCACTGCTCTTGTCATTGAGAACATAGCTGCAAACACACAGATATGGTTCCTGCCCTCATGCATTTACATCCTGGTGGGGAGCACCAGAAAATACACATCTAAACCAACAAGTTAGGTAATTGCAGATCATTTCTATCAAGTAAATAAAACTGGGTTTTTAAAAAAGGGAGGTGAGGGGATGGGACCTTTAGATTGGATGGTGATGCAATCCTTTCCAGTGGGGGACATTTAAACTGAAACCTGAATGATGAGAAAGAGCCAGTCATGAAGGACCTGGAAGATGAGCTTTCCAGGCAGAGGAAACAAAGGACAAATGCAAAGAGACAAAGACGGGGGAGGTTGGGTGGCTGAAGCATACTGGGGATGTTGGCGGGGTGGGAAGGTGGGTATGTAGTGAGTAGCCAGAGACAGAGAAGTGGCATCAGAGAGAACACATAGCACCCCAGGGAGTCCACTTCATTACCACCTAAATCCTTTCATTATTATACACATAACAATATATGATAAAAGTTAATTCACTCTTCTCTCCCTTGGAGTACATGGTGAGTTCCTTAAGTACACTGTATCTTATTCATGATAATAATTATAGCTCCCATTTATTGAGGTATACCAGGCACTAAGATAGCTACTTTGCATGCATTATCACTAATCTTCACAACAACTCTGCAAGATAAGTATTATTAGCATAATTTTAACATGAAAAAAACAGCTAAGTGATTTACTCAAGGCCAAATAGCTAGCATGTGGCAAAGCAGGCATTTAAATCTGTGCCTTGTCCTGCTCTGAAACCAGACTTCTTTTCACTATCCCACATTGTCTTCATCTTACTGCACTTACTCATCTTTGTAGTCCCAGCTCCTAGCATGAAACCTGGCACATTAAGTAGACTCAGATGCTCAATAAATATGCAGAGCATTGAATTGGAGTGAACTGAACGGAAGCCCACACAAGAAGAGACTGAACTCAGAAGGCCACAGATTTGGGGAGACTTTACAAGACCATATGTGGTAGTGAAGGTAGCCTTCTGTCTCAGGATGAATTCAAAATATAGTAGAAAATGGCAGAGTAGAGACTGTACTTAATAAAACCAAATGAAAGCTATGGGGTTTCCTGAGAGCTAATGTATGACACACTGACACAGCTGCATATCGTGTTCTGAAAAAATTAATGGGATTTTAAAGAGAGAGGCTGCTCAATGTGCTTGCAAAATGGAAATACAGAAGAATGCGCCCGGATGATGAGGAGAAAAGAGCAATGAGAGAGGAGGATGGCACTGTTGTAATTGCCTGTAATTTCACCCCCCCCTCCTCCTGACTTTAATTAGGACACTTGCGAGACACACACATTTGTAAGAGTGACAGAGCTAATTGAAGAAAACCACATGTCTCATCAACAACCAAATCAGGAATAATAATCAAAGCAGCAGAAGCAAAATTGGAAGCCATGGAGCTGTCAAAAGCAGAAGGAACTCAAATACAATGAGGCATGTAATTTAGAAAAAGCGAGAAGGCTATATGGAAGCATTAAAAATGGGACATGAAATAAAACAGTTGACTCAAACTGAAACTCTCACTCCCACAATTTGGTCACAATTAAATCTGGTCAAAATTCATCTAACCCTTTCCGGCTATGTTCTGCGGATGGGGGGCATTGTTCTATTTCATTGTCTGGCTAAGTGAAAGTCACCCACTCTCTCTCTAAGCTCTTTTATCACTCACTGCACATTGCTCTCCTGTCTCCACATTGGTCAGTTCTGTCCTAAGTAAGGATGGAAAACCACAGGCCCTCATCCTTAATTTTTAATATTGCTTACATTCAAAGGTCATTATTAAGTTACTCCTGGATCCTCTATTTGAAAACCTATAGTAAAAGATGAATTACGAGCTTCAAGTGGAGATGAATTCTCTTTATTCATCCCATTTCTTAACTGACTGTGCATCTGTTGCTTGCCTCGGCAGCATCCACTCTCCCTTCTCGCAACAACTCTGCCGCACTGTCCGATAGCACGGTCAATGTGGAGATGCATCCCCAGGCTTAATTCAGAGTATGGGGGTGTAGTTTGGTTTGAGGGTGGGCAAGTAACCCAAGCTGACTGATCAGAATCTCAACACATTCCCAAGCTTTGCTGGGACAATGATGCTTGACCATTCTCTTGAGCTGACTCTCAGAACTGTTTAAGCAATTGCAGGGGAGGACAATTCTGTACCCTCTTAGATTCTCCAGCTGGGTCTGTGAAATAAACGGATGACACACAGATGAACAGGGGAAAATGCACAACAATTTATTTGCTGTTAGAAGTTTTAGGTGGCACAGGGAGGTTCAGAGAAAATACATACCCAAAGAAACAGCTAGGCTGAGAAGCTTTAATACCCTTTGAGCAAAAAAGGACAAATTTAAAGAGAAGTGACAAGACAAAGAAGAGAGACTTTGAGCTTCTAGGGGCAGCAAATTAGAAGAAGGCAAATATATGGCAAAACTAACGGTAGATAAGGGCTAGATAGTAAGGTTGATTTGTGTAGACTCCTTCTTGGTGCCACTTTATCTCCAGTGATAAGGGTGCTATCCTCTTCCTGGAATGGGAAAGGGGAGGGGAGGTGGGGGCAGGGACACCTTCATAAGGGGAATTTATGATCCGTTTTCAGGCACATAGCGGGAGAGCAGAGAATTCATCCTGTGTCTGCTTTTTCTCAATTGCCTTCAGCTCAAAATAATCCTTATGCCAGAGTGGCATATTGTGGAATGGCATATTCTGATGTTCTATGCATTCTTGCCACCACATAGAAAACTGAGGATGATGTAATTATATCTCAAGATAAAAGTAGGGGGAGAAAAGGTATCTTTATTACATAATATAAAGCTTGAGTCAGCTGTTACTAAAGTCTGATCTATTCCTAAAATTTTCAGTATATTGTGTATATGTGTGTGTGTGTAATAGACTATATATAGTGTATATATGTATATATATATACATAACTATATACATATATTTCCCCTTTTTTGCTTAAAACAGGTGAATTGTTGGCAAACAAGAATTCTAACCATACTTTACTAATATAATAGTAAACATAGCAATAAAAGAGAAATTAAAATAGTAGCTGGTATTAAGTGCTTTTTATGTGCCAGACAGAGGGTCCCCTTAATTTTTTCAATATATCCAGTATGTATTATCATTTGTATTTATCAGAATATACCAAAATAGACATTAAAGAGGGTATATAATTTTCCCAGGGTAACAGAGATGAAATTAGAACCCAGGATTTTCTTTGGAAGCTTATGTTCTCATGATCCATTGTAATGGCAACAGACTAGAGTGAGTCATAATCTTAATTCTAAGTTGCTTTATTCATCAGTGAATAGAGAAAAGTGGCCCACCTTTCTTCTTCCTTTTTCTTGGGACACCTCTAAATATCCCTGATAAATTCCTCTAGGCTTTTCATCATACCTCTCTCCTCACATCTGATATCACAGATTTGCAGATGTTTTCCTTAAGCACAATTACACAAGAGAAGCACACTGCAAAAACTGAAACGTTTGTCACCATTCAGGTTCTCAAACACCCAAGCAGATGTGCACAAGCATAGGTCACAGTCCCAAAGAAAGGACTGTGGAATTTAGAAGCTGCTCAACGGAAGAAGAGAATTGACCGCTGCAGTGTATAAAAGTTACCTAAAACTAACCATGCAAAGTCATAACAAAGTGCTATTTTCTGAGTCAGGTGCAATAACCAGTGCTCAACAATCATGGTCTAGTCCTATTATTACTAGAGTCAGAAGTTACCAGATGGTTCCTAACCTTCCTTTACTGATATATCATAACCAACTGTAACTCTGTATTTGCACCTACTTCCAAACCTTATCACTTTCTTTTCACTGCATTCCTCAGTGCAGATATGTCAGCCCTTGCTGACACAGTCTGCCAGTCTTTAAATGTGCTACACCATGAAAGTAAGAGCATGAGGTACAATAACAAACATGGATCTTATTTTGCTCTTTCCAGTTCTAAGTAAAATGTTTGAGCTAATATAGAGATAATAGAAAACCTGAATTCACATAAGAATAGAGAAGGATGTCACGTACATGCAAGAAAGTTTGAGAAAACTTTCATAGATATTGTGCTAATGGGACAGACACTGAAAAGAGCTTGACTTCCATGAGAAGTAAGTGAGGCACCAAGGAAAATAAACAGGGGATATCCCAGAGCCAACAGCACCCCTGATGTGGAATATGCTAGAGTGAGGCATGGGAAACCATGGAAAAGACAGGAAATGCTCATTTGGCATTTCTTAAGACATTATATCTCAGCACTACTTAGGGTTGTAGGTGGGTTTCATCCATTCCTGCCAAAAGAAGCACGAAGGTACTTCTTAAGTAGCATCAGTCTTGCCTGATGTGTCAGCTATAGCACCGGAAAGGAAATGGAAACACAGAAGTTCTTTTTCAGATTCAGGAAAAACTCTATACAGAAACAAAATTCCCTCCCTTTTTCTTCACACTGATGGAGCACCAACTTGGTAGCCAGATACAGAGCTTAAAATCAAAATGGATTCACACAATATTCTAGTGAAAAACAAACAGCATTGTAAAAGAAAATGTTTTATCTGGATAGAACTCTATTCTATGTATATGAGTAAAATTACATATATATATATATATACATAAAAAGATTCTATAACACGAAGAAAAGGGAATATGCACTCAAGGCAGAAGTTAACTCTGTATTTGAAAAATATTTATTTCAGGAAGCATAAATAAGAATTAGCATTACTTTATGCTTGCAGTAAGATAAAACACATAGTCTATAAAACAAGAGATAAAAGATGAATAGCCTCAACAGAAACAAAAACAGAGCTGAATGAGAGGTAGGAGGTAGTAAAATGACAGCCTGATGAGATAAAATAGAATACTGATAAAATGAAAATTATAGTAGAATTTGAAGATGTGTTGAAAGTAAGTTGAGTAAGGAAAATAAAATAGAAAAAGAAGACAACACACTTGCTTGCCCACATGCAAAGAGAAAGAACAAAGAAATTAAAATGACAAGAAAGATAATGATAGCTTTGAGCTATAGAGATGCAACTAAGAATTTTCTGCAAGAGAAAACAAATATACTGAAAGAGAATCCAAAATCAAAGATAAAATAGAAAACTTCCCTGAAGTAAAAGATCTGAATCAGCAGATTCCCCCCTGATATCAGATAACTGATGGTAGGAGACCAAAATCTACATTTATCCCATGAAAATCTAAAATTTCAAGTATTAAAAAAAAAATTCTCAATAGCATTCAGCACAGGAATGAAAAGTTGACCACCAAGGGACTCAAATCAGACCTCAGACTTCTTCAAAATATTAAATGCCATAAACAGAAGCAGATTAACTGCGAAGTTACTAAAGTTTAAGCTTCAAGATGTACGCTTGCATGGTCCCCTTCCAAATAAATCTTAACTTTCCCAACTAGTTCTATATTGCTAATTTTGTATTCTTTTTTTTTGAAAGAGGTTCCCTCACACTATGTAAGCTTATCCACAATATAATATAATAAAATCTGCCCTTGGCCAGAAGTGAAGAGGACAACATCTATAACGTTTGGTGAAGAACAGACTGTGACCCAAGAATTACAACTACAGGAACTTATGATGCAAATATGAAAAGAAAGGAGAGAGGACATTTTTTAAATTTGCAGTGCCTCACAAAGTACAAATCCGGTGATCATCCCTACACTTTGAAAATATTTATCAGTCTAAGAGATTTAAGAAAATAAAGATTTAAAGAACAACTAAGCTGTCATTAAAAAGCAAGGAGGGGGGACTTGCAAGACGGCAGCATGAGAGGTGAGACAGAGAGCTCTCCCCAAAACCACAAATTGTACAAAAATATAGTTAATTAATACAACTAACCTTAAAACAGCAACAAGAAAGAAGGCGGAACCAGACTGCAAACAGACCTCACGAACAGAGCAGTCCTCATGAAACAGGGTAACATAGGAAAGCCTTAATCTGGCGGGACCCAGGCCCATCCCCCCCATCTGCTCACCAATGGGAGGAAGAGAAACGGAGAGGGGGAGGGGGTGGAAACTAGGACTGCTGAACACCTAGGCCTGGAGATCTGCTTTGTGAGCAGAATCCTATACTGTGTGATGCTCTGGACGTTGGGGAGCTTGGACAGGCGGAGTGCTTGAGAAATTGACATTCCAGCCATTTGTGGAGGATGGATCCATGCCCAGCCACTCTGTATCAGAGGAAAGGCAGTCTGAGAGGATTCCTAGCGGCCAGAGGGCTGATGAAGGGGCGGGATTTGCACAGAGCTTGCAGTGAGGGAGAAGGGAGAGCTGGACAAGGTTGCCTGGGCGTGCTCTGCCTAGCTGGTTGGGAACTTTGGGGAGCTTCAAGTGCTCCATCCCCCTGGCTGCCTACTCAGCTCCGAAGCTCCCCACTGTGACACACAGCCTGCCAAATCTTCCTACCGGCCTGCAGGCACCTGCTTGCAAAATGGCAGTTACTGCACAAGCGTCAGGCCAGCCAGAGGGAGGACCTGCCTACAACAGCTAGAGATGCAAAGCACAGATGTTTACAAGTATGTGCTTAGCCCACTGGCTCTGACACTGGAGACAGGCACCGCAGACGGGAATCAGGAAACAGATCTTTCCTCCCCACAGGCACTAGCTCCGCTCCCTTACGATCCCCAACCTCACTCTAGGGGCTGAGCAGCTTGAGAGACTGGAATTTCTGTGCACTAGTGATCACCACACAGAAATATGAAACTATGAAAGAACATGGTTCAGACCAAAATCTAACAGACCCCAGAAAGAGGGCCAAATGAAACAGAACTCACAAATGTTCCTGAAAGAGAGTTCAAAATAAAATATAAACATGCTTATGGAGGTACAGAAAAATATTCAAGAACTCAGTAACGAATTTAAGTTGGAGATTCAATGATTAAGAATTCCATATCTGAAATGCAACATAAAATGGAGAGCTTTAAAAGCAGATTAGATGTAGTAGAAGAGACAGAAAATGGAATAAAAATTAGAGAACAGGAATACAAAGAAGCTGAGGCACAGAAAGAAAAAAGGATCTCTAAGAATGAAAGAATATTGAGAGAACTGTGTGACCAATCCAAAAGCAACAATATTCACATTATAGGGGTACCAGAAGAAGAAGAGAGAGAAAAAGGGATAGAAAGTGTCATTGAGAAGGTAATTGCTGAAAACTTCTACAGTATGGGGAAGGAGATAGTCTCTCAAGCCATGGAAGTGCACAGATCTCCCAACAAAAGGGACCCAAGGAAGACAACATCAAGACATATAATAATTAAAATGGCAAAGATCAAGGATAAAGACAGACTTTTAAAAGCAGATAGAGAAAAAAGATCACATACAAAGGAAAACCCATCAGGCTATCATCAGACTTCTCAACAGAAACCTTACAGGCCAGAGGGAGTGGCATGATATATTTAATGCAATGAAGCAGAAGGGCCTTGAAGCAAGAATACTTTACCCGGCAAGGTTATCATTTAAATTTGAAGGAGGGATTAAACAATTTTCAGATAAGCAAAAGCTGAGAGAATTTACCTCCTACAAACCACCTCTACAGTGCATTTTGGAGGAACTCCTATAGATGAAAGTATTCCTAAGACTAAAAAGATATCACCCAAGTGAAGACAAAGAGTACAGAATATGATTCATAACATACAAAGAATGGAGGAGGAAAAAAAAGGAGGAAAGAAAAGAATCTTTAGGTTGTGTTTGTAATAGTATATGAAGTAAGTTAAATTAAACTGTTAGATAGTAAGAGAATTGCCCTTGAACCTTTGGTAACCATGAATCTAAAGCCTGCAATGGCAATAAGTACGTACCTATCGATAATCACCCTAAATGTAAATGGTCTGAATGCACCAATCAAAAGACATAGAGTTACTGTGTGAATAAAAAAACAAGACCCATCTATATGCTCCCTACAAGAGACTCACTTCAAACCCAAAGACATACACAGACTGAAAGTAAAGGGATGGAAAAAGATATTTCATGCAACTAATAGGGAGAAAAAAGCAGGAGTTGCACTGCTTGTATCAGACAAAATAGACTTCAAAACAAAGAAAGTGACAAGAGACAAAGAAGGATATTACGTAATGATAAAAGGGTCAGTCCAACAAGAGGATATAACTACTATAAATATCTATGCACCCAACACAGGATCACCTACATACATGAAACAAACACTAACAGAATTAAATGGCGATATAGAATGCAATGCATTCATTTTGTGAGACTTCCACACACCACTCACTCCAAAGGACAGAACAACCAGACAGAAAATAAAGACACTGAGGCACTGAACAACATATAAGAACAGATGGACCTAACGGACATCTACAGAACACTCCATCCAAAAGCAAGAGGATACACATTCTACTCAAGTGCACATGGAACATTTTCAAGAACTGATCATATAATAGGCCACAAAAATCCCAGTAAATTCAAAAAGATTGAAATTGTACCAACCAGCTTCTCAGATCATAAAGGTATGAAACTAGAAATAAATTCTTCAAAGAAAACAAAAAAGCCCATAAACATATGGAGGCTTAATAACATGCTCCTAAATAATCAATGGATGAATGACCAAATAAAAACAGAGATCAAGCAATATATGGAGACAAATGACAGCAATGATTCAACACCTCAAAATCTGTGGGATGCAGCGAAGGCTAAGAGGGAAATATATTGCAGTACAGGGCTACCTTAAGAAAGAACAATACCAAATGAACAGTTTAAACTCAAAATTAATGAAACTAGAAAAGGAAGAACAAATGAGGCCCAAAGTCAGTAGAAGGAGGGACATAATAAAGATTAAAGTAGAAATAAATAAAATTGAGAAGAATAAAACAATAGAAAGAATCAATGAAAGCAGGAGCTGGTTCTTTAAGAAAATTAAAAAAATAGATAAACCCCTAGCCAGACTTATCAAGAAAAAAAGAGAGTCTACACACATAAACAGAATCAGAAATGAGAAAGGAAAAATCACTATGGACACCACAGAAATACAAAGAATTATGAGAGAATACTATAAAAAATTATATGGTAACAAACTGGATAACCTAGAAAAAATGGACAACTTTATAGAAAAATACAACCTTCCAAGGCTGACCCAGGAAGGAACAGAAAATCTGAATAGACTAATACCAGCAAAGAAATTGAATTGGTAATCAAAAAACTACCTAAGAACAAAATGCCTGAACCAGATGGTTTCACTGCTGAATTTTATCAAACATTTGGTGAAGACCTAATACCCATCCTCCTTAAAGTTTTCAAAAAGTAGAAGAGGGGGGAAAACTCCCAAACTCATTCTATGGGCCAACATCACTCTAATAGCAAAACCAGGCAAAGATACCACAAAAAAAGAAAATTACAGACCAATATCCATGATGAACATAGATGCAAAAATACTCAACAAAATATTAGCAAACCGAATCCAAAAATACATCAAAAAGATCATCCATCATGATCAAGTGGGATTCATCCCAGGGATGCAAGGATGGTACAACATTTGAAAATCCATCAACATCATCCACTACATCAACAAAAAGAAGGACAAAAACCACATGATCATCTCCATAGATGCTGAAAAAGCATTCAACAAAATTCAACATCCATTCATGATAGAAACTCTCAACAAAATGGGTATAGAGGGCAAGTACCTCAACATAATAAAGGCCATATATGACAAACCCACAGCCAACATTACACTTAACAGCGAGAAGCTGAAAGCTTTTCTTTTAAGATTGGGAACAATACAAGGATGCCCACTCTCCCCACTTTTATTCAACATAGTTCTGGAGGTCCTAGCCACAGCAATCACACAACACAAAGAAATAAAAGGCATCCAGATTGGCAAGGAAGAAGTCAAACTGTCCCTGTTTACAGATGACATGATAGTGTACATAAAAAACCCTAAAGAATCCACTCCAAAACTACTAGATCTAATATCTGAATTCAGCAAAGTTGCAGGATACAAAATCAATACACAGAAATCTGTTGCATTCCTATACACTAACAATTAACTAGTAGCAAGAGAAATCAGGAAAACAATTCCATTGACAATCGCATCCAAATGAATAAAATGCCTAGGAATAAACCTAACCAAGGAAGTGAAAGATCTATACCCTGAAAACTACAAGAAACTCTTAAGAGAAATTAAAGAGGACACTAATAAATGGAAATTCATCCCATGCTCTTGGCTAGCAAAAATTAATATTGTCAAAATGGCCATCCTGCATAAAGCAATCTATAGATTCAATGCAATACCTATCTAAATACCTACAGCATTCTTCAATGAACTAGAGAAAATCGTTCTAAAATTCATATAGAACCACAAAAGACCTCGAATAGCCAAAGCAATCCTGAGAAGGAAGAATAAAGCAAGGGGAATTACACTCCCTGACTTCAAGCTCTACTACAAAGCTTCAGTAATCAAGACAATTTGGTACTGGCACAAGAAAAGACCCATAGACCAGTGGAACAGAATAGAGAGCCCAGATATAAATCCAAGCATATATGGTCAATTAATATATGATAAAGGAGCCATGGATATACAGTGGGGAAAGGACAGCCTCTTCAACAGCTGGTGTTGGCAAAACTGGACAGTTACATGTAAGAGAATGAAACTGGATTACTGTCTAACCCGATACACAAAAGTAAACTCAAAATGGATCAAAGACCTGAATATAAGTCATGAAACCATAAAACTCTTAGAAAAAACATAGGCAAAAATCTCTTGGATATAAACATGAGCAACCTCTTTGTGAACATATCTCCCCAGGCAAGGGAAACAAAAGCGAAAATGAACAAGTGGGACTATATCAAACTGAAAAGCTTCTGTACAGCAGAGGACACCATCAGTAGAACAAAAAGACATCCTACAGTATGGGGGAGTATATTCATCAATGACATATCTGATAAGGGGTTGACATCCAAATTATATAAAGAGCTCACACACCTTAACAAACAAAAAGCAAGTAAGCCAATTAAAAAATGGGCAGAGGAGCTGAACAGACACTTCTCCAAGAAAGAAACTGAGATGGGCAACAGGCACATGAAAAGATGCTCCACATCACTAGTCATCAGAGAAATACAAATTAAAACCACAATGAGATATCACCTCACACCAGTGAGGATGGCCAACATCCAAAACACAAACAACAACAAATGTTGGCGAGGATGTGGAGAAAAGGGAACCCTCCTACACTGCTGGTGGGACTGCAAATTAGTTCAACCATTGTGGAAAGCAGTATGGAGGTTCCTCAAAAAACTCAAAATAGAAATACCATTTGACCCAGGAATCCCACTCCTAGGAATTTGCCCTAAGAATGCAGCAGCCCAGTTTGAAAAAGACATATGCACCTTATGTTTATCACAGCACAATTTACAATAGCCAAGAAATGGAAGCAACCTAAGTGTCCATCAGTAGATGAATGGATAAAGAAGATGTAGCATATATACACAATGGAATATTATTCAGCTATAAGAAGACAACAAATGCAACAACATGGATGGAGCTAGAGGGTATTATGCTCAGTGAAATAAGCCAAGCAGAGAAAGACAAGTATCAAATGATTTCACTCATCTGTGGAGTATAAGAACAAAGAAAAAACTGAAGGAACAAAACAGCAGCAGACTCACAGAATCCAAGAATGGACTAACAGTTACCAAAGGGAAAGGGACTTTGGAAGAGGGGTGGGAAGGGAGGGATAAGGGGGAAAAATGGCTATTTCAATTAGCACACATAATGTAGTGGGGGTGGGGGTGGGATGGGGGGATACGGGGAAGGTAGTATAACACAGAGAAGACAAGTAGTGATTTTATAACATCCTACTACACTGACGGCCAGTAATTGCAATGGGGTATATGGTGGGGACTTGATAATAGGGGGAGTCTACTAACCATAATGTTGCTCATGTAATTGTATATTAATAATAGCAAAATAAAAAATAAGGAAGGAAAGGAAGAAAAAACTAAAAAAAAAAAGCAAGGAGGGGAGGAAGGGTTTGCTCATCATTGATGATTGGCATTAAAATCATTAATGTATGGATTAAGTCTAAGTAATTGTTAATATGGTTATAAAATATAAGGTAAGTGCCATAAGTGTTGAAAAGAATACATAAAGCATATTCTAATTTAACTGTGAGAAGCTAGGAAGTTTTCCCATAGGTTGTAATGAAGGCTTTCAGATTCAGCAAGAATTCTGTGGAAGCCTCAAAATGAATTTCAGCCACTCTTCTTTCCCAACTTCAACTCAACAACAACAGTCTCTCTCTCCTGAGAAAAACATCAGCTAAGAGATCATCAAGGTGATCACAAAAAAGGGACTTGAAGCCTGGGGTTCTGATGAGGTCCTAGAGATTACCACAGGTACAGTGGAATTCAGCAAACCTGAAGCCAAGAGACTAGGAGCAAGGCTCTGGACCTCATGTTCCCTGAGAGAGCTTGGATTGAAGAAATCCAAGGAATCCAAAGAAGAAAGGAAGTGCCAGCCCCAGTGTGCAATCTTGGGAGAACATGTAGATTTGCCTGTTCTATGAAAAGCTGTAGAGGGACTCACTACACAGCTGGACTGACTTCCTCCTTGACTTTGAGGTTTGGAATAATTGCAACCAAAGAAATCAGAAAGCAAAGAAGCATCTCCTGTGTTCACCAGAAGACTGAGAATTGCCACTTGTACATCCTTAACCCACAGGAAGGGGCAAGTGTGCTGCGCCAACCGTTACTCATGGGCTTGTCACCTCTCAAGGTACTCATGAACTTTACCCATGCATCAAGGATAAGTAGAACATAGGCAAAGGAAATTAACGCACACCCAAGAGAACCCAGAAATCCAAAAGTGGAAGAAAACAGAAACTCAAAGGAGATAATATTCCTGAAGGATATAGCTAGATTTTTAACAAAAGTTCAACGAAACAGCATTTTAATAAGTCAACTTTAGTACAATAAAATATTCTGCAACTAGAAAACATGGCTTTTATATTTATAAAGTGAGTATATTGATCTAAGGAAAAGTTGTCATTATTGAAAACTAAATTAGTAACCTGGAAGATAAATTGGAAGAAATATCTCACAGCATAGAGCAAATATACTTAGAGATGGAAATTTAATGAGGCAAAGAAAAGATTCTTAAAAGATGGACAAATAATAGGAGTTTCAGAAAGAAAAAAAGGAACAGCTAGAGGATAGACAAAAATAGCAAAGGAAATGTTCCTGGTTGGAATACTTGAGTCTGCAGATTAGAAGAGCTAAGTTCCAGAGTGGAAATAGGAAAAGACAGAGGGAGACAGGGGGAGACAGAGATGACTAAATAAAAGGAAAAGAATAAAATTATTCTGGGCTGAATTTTGTTACCCACAAATTCATATTCTCAAATCCTAATCCCAGTCCCCAAAATGTGACCATTGAAGACAGGGCCTTCAAAGAAATAATTAATTTAAAGGGCATCATTAGGGTGGGCCCGAATCCAATGACTGTTGTCCTTAGAAGAATAGGAGATTAGGACACAGACATGCAGAGAGAGCAAAACATGTGAAAACAGGGAGAAGACAGCCATCAACAAGCCAAGGATAGAGGCTTCGGAAGAAATCACCTCTGCCGACACCTCTGGAACTGTGAGAAAATAAATATCTATAATATACGCCATCCCTGGTCTGTGGTACTTTGTTATGTTAGCCCTAGCAAATTAATACAAAAACCAACATTGAACTTTTCATGTGTAACTGTAGATCCTAGAAAACAGGAGAATAATATCCATTGGTTAATGATAGAAAAGGATTATAACAAAATAATCTTATACCCAGAGAAAAGAAGAATATTTACAGATACATAAAGGATTTGAGAGCATATCACCCACAGAACCCAACTGAGGAAAATACTTAGGAAAGGACTCTAATCAAATAAGGGAACAGAACAGATGGCAAGTTAAGGATGATGGAAAGGAGAGAAAACAGCAGTAGGCAATAAACTTTGAATGGATAATGATAGTGTCATTAGGAATTTTTAATATTAAGAATTGTTGAACTAGAGGAATCACATAGCAAAGCTGAAATTAACAATAGTGTGGAACTAAAAGTAATAAACTATCTCAGAAAAACAGAATCACAAACATTTTTATAGCACATTAATACCTATGGCATAGGCCCTGCTCTGGGCACTTGGACTAAAGTGTCACAACAATTCTATGAAAAATGTAATATTTTTAGCCCCTTTTTACAGATGAGGAAACTGAAGCAAACAGAGCAGTTTGCCCAAGGTTACACATCTGGTAAATGACTCTACAGTGTGCTTTTAATTACTGTACTGTGTTGTAAAAAAGAGAATGAAAAGCATTCAAGTGGATGTGTATGCAGGAGGGCAGAAAGGAGGTCAAAGTGATCTAAAACATTTAATTTATTGTGCTGACTTGATTGTTTACATGTAATTTATTGTACAGACTGAGGCAATTTTAGGTTAAAGAGGCACAATTACTAATTATGTCAGGAAAATAGAAACAAACCAGGACTTGCACACACATATCAGGACACATAATCATACTGTATCTTTAGGTCTCAACTTAATGGTCATAAGCAGTGGATAACCATAGCTGAGAGATACAGTTAATACCTTTATTTCATACAATAGTAGAGAAATTAATATTCAATTATGTGTATTGGAAATAACAAGATTGCAAATGGTAGGAGGGAAAAGTACCAAGAAACTCCTAAACTAACATGAGTAGAAAAGGAAATGATTACTAACTTGGTCAAACACACAAAACTAAAGAATAAGAGAAAAAGGAAACAACAAAGTAAGATGAAGAAAACAAAAATGTCTCAATTTTTAAATTAAATGTAAACCCCATACATTTTCTTATTAAAAGAGACTGTGAGACTAGGTAAAGAACAATAAACAAAAATATATTAGATATTTTTATAAGAAAAAATACACAAAACAAAGGGAAAAAGAAAAAAATTTAAATTAGGCATGGCACTGACCAAGAAAGAAAAATTGATAATGGATTCTGCTAAAAATTAAAACTTTTGCTCATCCAAAGATATCATTGAGAAATTAATAAGCAAGCCACAAACTAGGAAAAAATTTTCAATACATGTATCTGACAAAGGACTAATATCCAGAATAAGTAATTCTTACACCTTAATAATAAAAGACAAAAGTACAGTTTTAATAATGAGCAAAAGAATAGGCACTCCACAAAGATATACATACTGACAATAAACACATGACAAAATGCTCATCATGATTTTCTGTCATGGTTAGGGAAATCTGGATTAAATCCACAAGGAGATACTGTCATACACTTACTAGAATGGCTAAAATCAAAGACTGGCAAAATGAATTGTTAGTGAGGATGTTGGGCAACCAAACTCTCATATACTGGGGGGCAAAAAAATGTATAACCATTTTGGGAATCACTCTAGAAGTTTCCCACGGAGTTAAACATACATCTACCCTGTTATGTGGCATTTCCACTTTTGGGTATTTACCCAAGAAAAAGTGTAATCATATGTCTACTTGAACATTCGCATTCATATCAGCTTTATTTATAACAGCCAAAAACTAATAATATACTAAATGTCCCTCAACAGAAGAATTGACAAACTATGGTTTAGTAATGCATGGAATACTACTCAGCAAAAGAAGGCTGTGAATAACTAATTCACACCACAAGGATGAAGCTTCTTCTGAGAAAAAGAAGCCAGGCACCTATTTTAATTAAGTTCTATAGGCAAAACTCATCTATGATTTAAAAATCTGAACATTGGTCATCTGGGTAAGAAGGAATAGGGTTTAAGTGTTGGCAAGGATGTGGAGAAATGGGAACGTCCTACATTGTTGGTGGAGCTGTCAGTTGGTGCAACAACTATGGAACACAATATGGAGGTTCCTCAAAAAACTAAAAATAGAAATACCATTCAACCTAGTAATTCTACCTCCAGGAATTTACCTGAAGAAAACAAAATCCCTGATTTGAAAAGATATATGCACCTCTATGTTTACTGCTGATTATAGCCAAGATATGGAAGCAACCTAAGTGTCCATCAATACATTAATGGATAAAGAAGAGGTGGTGCATGTACACAATGGAATACTATTTAGCCATAAAAAAGAAAAGAAATCCTGCCATTTGCAACAACATGGATGGAACTAGAGGGTATTATGCTCAGTGAAATAAGCCAGGCAGAGAAAGACAAATACCATATGAGTTTTCTTAACTGTGGAATATAAACACAAAGCAAAACAGAATGAATAAAATAGCAATAGACTCGGACACTGAGAAGTGATAAGTGGTTACCATGGGGCCAGGGCTGGAGGAGGTAGATGGGGAGTGTGAGGGGAAGGATAAAGGGGAACAAAAATTCTAAGTCATAATATAAGTTGGTCACAGGGATACTAGTACAGCATGGAGAATATAGTCAATGATTCTGTAACATTGTTCTATACTGACAGATAGTAACCTCACTAGAGGGTGTGAGGATTTAACAATATGAGTAACTGTTGAACCACTGTCTTGTATATTTGAAACAAATATCAGATTGTATATCAATGATACTACAATAAAAAAAAAAGAAGGGGCAGTGTTTCATTTGAAAGGGGCACAAGGTATCTTTCTGAGATAATCTGTAGCTTGTTGAGAGTATATGCATTATGTTACACACATCAAACTGTGTATGTAAGGTCCGTGCATTTCACTGAGATGTGAATGTTAAAGTTCTATGAAACCACACCTTATAAAATAAAGCCATAAGCAAAGGCTTATTGAGCAAATAAAGTAGAAATAGTCATGTTAATATTAAAGTAAACTTTAAAGTACTGATCCGAGAAAATTGTACAAGTAAGTGGGCAGATCAAAAGTTGCAGCAGTGAGGAGTAAGTAAGAATATGTAAGTTTCATCATCTTCCACATAATTCAATAGTTTCATTAATACCTTAATAGAAAAAAAAGTTTCCTAGTAGATCTTAGAAAAAACTAATAGAAACATATTGTTTTCCCACTTATGAAGAAAAGCAATTTAAATCCAGAAAACAAAGAAGCATCAAAAATGCATAAAAAGCAGGAATCATGAAATACTGTATTGGTGTAAGAATTAGTAGTTATGACATCAAATGTATATGGGGTTTTTGATGTGGGGGGGAATCAAAAAAGGAAGGGTAGGCAATAAAATAGGCAAACTCTTGTCTAGTTATAAAAGATGACAAAAATAAACACAAAATTAGAAACAAGAAATGATTTATAAAAGATACTCCTTTTTTTGTAGAGTTTCATACCAGCACCTATTTCCTCCATCTTGTGCCCAGAGATGGATGGGAGGGAAGAGAGTATGGCCAGAAAGCCAGGTTAGCAACACCCCCCTGTCACCATGTCACCATGGCTTTTAGTCCAAAGAGGGATTTCTCTCTCACTCGCTGGCTGAAGTAAATGAGAGCCACAAAAGAAGAGACGGGCAAAGAAATGTGGTGGATTCCCTATGGAGGGTCTAAGGCCCTCCTTTCCTAGTACAGTTGCTTACATTCAACAAGAATCCCTGGGAAGCAAGGGGGTGATCAAGTGAGTACGGGGACATTACCTTTAGACCACTACCTGTACCAGCTGGTCACAGAGAAGGCAGAATAATTACTGGGCACCAAGCATGGTAAAGAGCAGAAAGCTGATGACAGTAAAGGAGCTGTGCCTACGAGATCAAAGGGACTTCCACAGCTTCGTGTGTTGACCAGCAATCAAGGGTCAAACCTGACAATGGACACCTAAGCAGATTCCTGTGTGGACATGTGACTTTGAGGGCTACAAGCCCCCACACACACGTGCCACAGCAACACACAAGTCCTTCTAAATTTGTACCTGATAAAGACCCATCTGAAGAGGGTATGAAAAAAAAATTAAGTTATATTACAGAAGAATAAGGAAGTAATACTCCTTGTGCACCTGATCTTGCGTTACCCAAGTCTTTCTTTCAGCTTCTTGTCAATGCACTCTATCACAGAAGTTTATTTTAGACAATATTATTTGTTTAATCTGACTCTTTTGCCTGCAAGAGCTTAAAGGTCTATGAAATCAAAACATTTAATATTACTTTTCTCCCTGCTGCAAGAATTATTTAAGTTTGAAGGACAACAGAGAGACAGAGGTGGGGGGTGAGGAGCAAAGTGAGGGCACAGGGGAGCTATGCTCAGTCTGAGGGCTCTGGTCTGCCTCAGGGACAATGCTGTTCATCCCCAGCATCTTATTAGCAGCAGGGAGTAATTGAGAAACGGAGAGTCTTCGGGGAGTAGAGGAGCCTAATAGCCTTGTAATCAGATGATCTCAAAGTCAATTCTTAATTTTGCTTGAAAAATTATAAATTTCCACATTAGAAATATGCCTATTTTTAAATTAGGCAGTCTATGCTTTTGTTCCAATTGGCTTCTACTCCTTAAAGCCATGAGTGGGCCACCGGTCCTTGTTATTTTAAGTCTAAGTGTCTAATTATTACCAAAACCAAAGGTGAATAATTAATTGAGGTAGTTAATACAGAATGGCATGTAATACCAAATCTATGAAAAGTCCAGCAAAATGTTCATCGTTCACGTGTAGACAGAATAATGTTTTGCACTAAGAGTACATATTTGAGAAATGAAAAAGTTGACATTAGTGACGTAAAATCTTTTTCACTATCCACCACCTGGGGATCTAGTTCCTAGACATAGCTGACAGCAGTGCCGTCTGACACTTGGTTTCCTGCTTCAAATTCACCTTAAAGGTTCTTATAACTACCTGTGTAGTGAGTGGTTCATCACAGGACTGATCTATTTCCTGCCCTACTGCCTCTAACTGATGAACTGAAGTTTTTTTTTAATGAAGCAAATTTCTCGGTGACACAGGACTATGAATAAATAAAAATGTTTCCCTGTGAAAATTGAAAAAAAAAACACAGACTGACTTACACTCCTTCAAGCCATTGTGCTAGGCCAAGATCCAGACTATAACTTGAATCTTAAAATAAATATTGGGTCAAGGTGATGGTCATCACCTCCAGGCACCACCTCTGAAATGCAGATTAGAAAATCTGGCAGTGATGGGAGAATGTGACTGGGAGGCTTAAATTAGACATTTAAAGGGGGGTAGGAGCCAGGTAAGGACAATCGTTATTCTGGATGGCCATTAGGAATGCAGAGAATGGGCCTAGAAAATAAAGCTTTATTTAATAAGGACATTTTGCCAAAGGGGCTTTTGGGAATAATCATTAGAATTCCATCCAGTGGAGAGTAAAAGGAGACTATGTGAAAAAAAACAAAGGAGAAGTCAAAGAAAACACTAACTACTTCTTTTACATAAATACACCTGTTAAGGAATTACATTTTTTTGTTCCACAGAATATCAAAACCACCACAGAGCACCACTAAATAGAGATTCATCCTGGTCTGACTTGAGGGTTGCTTTAAGTATTAATCCTGGGTAGCTGAATAGGCCCCCATTCCTATAGGGGGTTCAAGATATGCGGTGGATAAATAAGCAAAATTCAACAACTCAGTAGCTCAATCTATTCACTCCATGATGAAGAGATGCTGCTTTAGGACAAGAGGTAATGATGCCCTCATCCAATAAAAGCTACACGGGAAATCCAAACGAACTGAACAGGACTATTGGACTTGAGTTGTTATTTGTTAAGAACTCTCAAATTTAATGTTCTTACCCACACATGAGAATGAAGTAGCTCCTCACAACAAAGCTAGTTCCTTGTTTCACCCAAAATGGAAGTCCTGAAATCCTAGGACTTGTAATCAATTCATTATTAACATAAAAGCTCGAACATCCTTGTTAAGATTTAATATCACCCACTGTGGTATGCATGACCTGGATTTTGAAAACATTATGATGGAAGCTGAAAATATAGATATATAGAGGCACTGGAAATCCAGATTAGTAGTCTACATAGGGTACAATATCCTGGCTCCAGATTTGACATTCTAAATATGGCTTTGGTAAGAAAGAGAAAAATCTCAATGCAATATTTAAATGTTGTCTTCGATCTCTTTCAATATAATAGCAAAAAAGAAAAAAGGAAGAAAGAAAAGAATAATAATATAAGAAGAGTTGTTTGCTATAATCTTCATCCTCTTCAAAGAGACACACATTTATTTTGGGTGGTTTGCGCATCCTGTTCTTGCAGTTCAACATCTTGGGGATCCCAGGAATTTGCATCAAAAGGCCAGATGAATATACACATGGTAAAATCTTACTAGAATGTAAATTCCAAGAAGGCTGGGAGCATTTCTGTATTTCCCCACTAAATTCTCAAACCTAACACCTACCAAGTACTCAATAAATATTTGTTAATTGCATGAATAATCAACTAAAGGAAGTGTGAAGGCCAAATGTACCTAAGCTAAAAAATTTTACTGAGCGTCTATCTAATCAATAAACCTGCAGTAAGTCAAAGGGAGTGCTATGACATTGGTCAATCATGAGCATAATAGGGATATGCTCTAGAAAGCTAGGACTCTGAATCACTGGTACTCAAAAATCTCCTATGATTCTGATCAAAATCACCATAAACTCATTGACATAAATATCCACAAAATCCTAGGTGCCGAGTAGGCAACAAGATAACCTGGTGTCCAGAGCTTCCTTGGACATTGTCAGAGGTACTCTGGACTGCAAGGAGTAGACTACCAAGAGAAGAATGGCTTAAGCCATCAAGACATTCCATTTTCTCACATGACAAGAAGTCTGGAGATAGGTGGGCTAGATTTGAGGAAATAGTTTGGGAGCATTATCAAAAGCCTCAAATCTTTTCTGTCCTTCTGCAAGACTCTCGTCAGCATTTTGGTTCTTCGCCTCCAGGCTTTTAGCCTTAGGCAAGATGACTGACAGCTTCAGTCATAAAATCTTTGCACACCCCTTCATGGCAGAAAAACAGAATGAGCCTCATCACCATCTCTTGTCTTACCAGAGAGCAAATCTTTCCTAAATTACCACAGCAGATTTTCTCTTATGCATCATTGCCTGAAAGCCATTCTCATGCTCTTCCCTAAAGCAAGCACTAGCAAAGAGAATTAGATTATGTATGTTGCCTGCCTTACACAAAATATGATTCATACTCTGAGCCTGGGAAGTAGCCTACCTTTCCTGGGGAAATAAATAAATAAATAAAACCTTAAAAATAAAAAGAAAGGTAGGGTGGGAATCAAGGTTACACAGGCAACCAAGAGCAACTGCCTAGATCCTGAATTACTTTTAGAGCCTTGTGTGGCCTGGATATATACCTGGGCTTCTTTTCTCCCTAAAATACTTCCATCTTTTTTATTCTCACACTCACCCTTGAGATAAGCTGAGTGAGCTCCAGGCTCTCAACATAACCAAAGAGCCTAATCTATACACTTGGGAAAGAGAAAGGAGTCATCTTTTTAGATGCATTTATATATTTTTAATGTATATATGTGTTTGTATGTGTTTATGTGTATGTATGTGGGTACACACATATGTGTGTATGTATATGTATGTACGTGGATACCACACACACACTCACACACACACACACACACACATTTGGAGGTGTATATCTATACACGTGCATATATATATACATGTTTACGTCAACATCTATCTTTATGGCTGAACTTAGAAAATCACACTAAACTCCCTAACAGACAGGGCTTCCCCTATTAGGCACTTACTCAGTTATGTGACAGGCCATGTGATGGCTTCAGGCTATCTACCCAGGGATTTCCCATCAATCAGCACCACTGAAAATAATTACAATTTTATTTAATAAATGCTAACTATCCCACAGCTAACAAAGGATGGAATTAAATCCAATTTTGACTTCCTCTCCTTTAGTTTGCAAAGAGCTGCTTCCACTTGGTGTCCACAAACCTGGAAGCTCTCATTGGCTCTGAAAGTCGTTAGACTACAGCTATCTCAGTAATGAAGCAGTAAGTGTTTGGCAGCAGCCTGAACTACTTCAGCATATCCAAGTTAAAATAAGGCAAATTAGTAGTGAAATCAAATTGGTTCAAACTGTGAAGTGAGTGTGAAAACTATTCCCCTGAAAAGTAGTATTGGGTCAAATTGCTGCACTGGGACATTGAGGATGATTTCAATCTGCAAGAGAAAAATGTTACTTTTAATGAATTTCACTCTTTAGAAGGCAATATATCTTAATTATCCTGGAAGTCCAGGGATTTTATTCATGGAAGAAAAATGATATCGAGAGGTAATAGTACATGGGTCCCCCATCAAAGAGACAAAAGTTACTATCCACTGGGACATGTTGGAGAGAGAAAGGGGAGCAGAATATTAATAATTATACTGGGATAACAGGTGTAAAATGGGATGCATGGTCACCCTAAGTATCAGATGCCTTTAGAAGGAGTGACAAAAACATAATGGAAGAAGGGACTCTCTACCACTAATATTCAGGAAAACTAGAAATCTATTTCTTCAAGCACATTTTGAAAGGAGGTATGGAATTAAGTGTTGCTTAAGTACCTAAATTACCCAGTACTGAGGTCAAGGAAATGAAACTCCCTCCACTTTTATCCATGCATAAAATGTCCAATACTCTCTTAATTAAGCACATAGTGGATAGAAACACGAAATAAAAAATATCCAACCTCAGCTGCAGGGATTAGACACAACTCAAACCCATGGCCCACGAGCAGAATCTGGCCCACAGATGTGTTTTGTTTCACTTCAGAGGTGTTTTTTCCTTAAATTTGAATTATTTCCCAGAAAGAAAGATGGGAATGTTTCACTTAAACGTTTGCATTTGCTGCTTCTCTTGAACAATAGGATCTGGCAGTGTGTCTACTATATCCCCATGCATGGCAATGAGTGGTAGAGCTAACAAATTGCTACCCCCTTCTTGATTGTCTTAGATTGAGATGAGGACTTGGGAGCAAAGGGTTTATTGTACATACTCTTGGGAGGTAACACTGTGAAAAAGTGAAGAGGGTAGAATTCTAATTTAGAATTTGAAGAGGCTGAAATGTATTTTTCTTCAAGGCCTCCAGCAATCCTATGGAGAGCTCTGGAATAGAGGTGGGCCTTCAGCTTTTTGTACATCTGCCAGGCTTCGACCACAAGCCACCCCAGGGATAGGGCATAACCTTGGATTAGGTACTTCCCATGGCTAAGGGCAATGCTCAGTGAGGAACGCAGCTGTGAACCATGGACAGGAGCTGGGAGATGGTACATTGTCCCTGAGGATGAGGATTTGTGTACAGTACTATAATATAAATCACATCTGCCTGAAATTAGGCTTGCCCTCTCCAGTGCCAAGCTTCCAAATTACCTACTCCACTCATTTCCTAGGACTGCAGGCACTGCTGTTTGAAAACTCATCTCCAGATGGATCTACCACTGTTTCTCACTCTCCACACATGTCCATGCACTCTGCTCACTCCATCTTTGGAAATGGTATGTCTACATACAAACCATCTCCCACTTGCCAGCTTCCTGCTTAGGTTACCTTACACTTTGATCTTGTCATGTCAGCTCTAAACCCCAACCTTCAGTGTCCCTTAGCCCCTTGAATAGTCATCTTGATTTAGACACTATTCCTAAACTGCTTGTTCTGTTAATTGACCCTCTGGGTTCATACACCAAGACCACAATTAAGAGGTCCAGACCTTTGGGACAGACATATCACAGGTCCCACCTCTCACATTCTCCCACCTGAGAGGGTGTGGGGAAGTTGGGGTTCCTATGGCCAGGATCCTCACGGAACTTAAACCAGCTGATGATGGAACTGCCCTGTTGCTAGGCTACGACTTCCACACCTTCAGGCAATAAGCTATTATAGTGGAGAACAAGCTGGATAATAAACCCTTTCATCCCAAAGAATATTTTGGTGTCATGTCAATTTCTTTGGTCACATTGAATCTGTACCGAACTTGCCTGGAGCTGAAACCCATTGGCAAGACACAGGGGAAGAAAATAAATGTTCTTCAGGTCACTAAATGCAGGTTTCTACAATATTCCAGGTATGTGTTTGTTCTAGATTTATGTGATTAGTGAATAGATGGACTACAGGACATGGCCTGTATTAATTGTCTATTGTTATATAACAAACTACTCCAAAAATCAGCAGCATACAACAGCAAACATTTATTATCTCGGTTTCTGTTGATCAGAAATCCAAGCATGGTTTCCCTGGGTGCTTCTGCCTCTAGGTGTCTCACAAGGTTGCAGTTAAGGTGTCAATCAGGGCTGCATTCTTTTGTGAAGGCTTAACTGATGCAGAAGCCACTTGCAAGCTCACTCAGGTGATTGTTGTCAAGGTTTAATTCGTCACAAGCTGTTAGGCTGAGGGCCTCAATTTCTTTCTGGCTGTTGGCCAGAGGTTTTCCTGAGCTCCTTGCAATAGGGCAGTTCACACCATGACAACCAGCCTCCATCACATAAAGAAAGCAAGAGCCAGCCAGAAAGTGCTAACAGAACTTTTTGTAGCCACGTCTTGAAGGTGTCACCCTAACTCCTTTGCCTTATTATATTCAAATAACCAGCTCTATCACACAATTGGAGGAAGAGACTATACAAAGACATGAACACCAGGACACAGGGCTGACTGAAGGTTACATCAGAGGCTATCTATCACCTGGACTTAACAAGAAGTTTATAGTCTAGTTGGAGAGATAAAAACAAGACTATACTAATGCTGAATAGCTATGTATATGTTAATTTTAAATCTGGATGAAAATACAATGGTTTATTCATAAGGCAAAAACATTTATGAATGCCAGAGGTAAAGGCACTGATGCCATTTGAGTAGTTCAGATAAAGAAGTTGCTTTGGGATGGAATAATCAGGGAAGGCTGCATGCAGGTGATATGCAGGTAAGCTATTTGAATGGGTGATTACAGTCACAGTGTTGGATTAACTGGAAAGATATTAATCAAGGATCCTTTATTGACATTACAAAAGATGAGATATACAAATGTGACACAGATATGTGGTATATGGTTGAACATCAAAAGTTAATTTAGATATGCTTCTAGTTGCAAGCCCCATTTTCTTGGTGTAAAACCTGTTAAGACTCTTAGATTCCTCCCTCAAACAAAGGACTAAGGAATAATGCAAAGAGAAAATGTCAGGATGGGAAAGCATAGAGAAGATGGAATAAGAATAATTTTCAAGGGTCTTAATTTTATGCATGAAGCACTATAGCGTCAGAGCAGGAGTCTGAAGGTTTATCTCCAAAATGGCATGACAAGTCCTGAACCTACCAAAACTATAAAAAAGAATAATTAACATTGAGAGCTTGCTATGTCAGACATTCACGCACTTTCCCCCTCACTTTGAAAGCAGACAACAGCAAATGAACAAAGTTGGTTTGCCACTCTCTAGACTTGCCTTTCTGCTCCCCTCTCCCTGTTTATATCCTTTTTCCACCCAAGCCAGAGGTTCTTTCTTCCTTCAACCATTAAATGTACTCTCAAGAGAGTCCACACTTCAGTCATTCACACCTCAGTATGTTCTTAAGTCACACCTAAGGTGCTTTCATTATGAACCTTATTACTGACTTCTAAATGAAAGGCATTTTCCCTATAAAAGACATTTCAGGCATCAGTGGGCACACAGGAGCCATATTTCCCATTTGGAGGATCAAGGAAATGGTATTTCATTCCCTGAAATGAAACCAAATGAGGAGTTGCCTACTCATCAGGCTGGCCTTGGACTTGACCCATGTAATGGGCATTTGGTTAATAAATAGGGTCTTTCAGTTACATACATATTGACCTCCTGATCTAGCCCAAAGGGGCCACTGTTTTCCAGTCACTGATGAGGTAGACTTTGGCTTCTTCCCCAGCCAGTTACAAGTATGTGGTATTTTGTTTCTCTTTAAATCCTTAAAACCTGAGAGAATAAAGTTGTCAGAAACTCCTGCTGAGTAAGTACTGAAGACAATCTGAGCCATTAGAGAAAAAATTTGTTTTTCCTCTTCCCAGGGAAGCTGGTGAGGATCATATAACAAGCCAACTGGAAGCCTCGCAATGGCCGTGATCACCACTGCCCTCCCTGCCCATGGTCTTCCCTGTAAAAGGTGCAGGTTTGCACCGGGCTATCGGTCTTTCAAAAGCTCCCACTTTTCCTCATTAGGAAAGAGAAGCCCACTCATTTGGGTCCCTACTAGGAAAGTCCCCACTTGATAGCCCTTCTGTTTAAAGAAAGCTTTTTCTAGAAGGGGTTGAAAAGGAAGCAACTGTCTACTTTTTATCTGTCGCTATCTTCAAGGCTTTATCTGCCTTTACACATCTCACTACCTTTCACAATCTGTTATGAACAAGGGATTTACATTTTGAACATTTGCTATTGAAGCTTGTTATTTCATCATACTGCAGTTTAAAGCTGTGTATGTAACTGACAGAAATAGGAAAGGTGTTTTTAATATAGGAAACCTATTTCCTTACAGGCACTCTCAACTTCACTAAACTTCAGTGAATAGAGCTGCTATTCTTCTCCTAAATTCTTAATTAAGTAATTGTTGGTCTCTGGTTTGGCCAGAGAAATGGTTAGAATATGTCTGCTCAGCTCAAAAAATGTTATTTTAGTAGGACTGTGCATTTCCAAAATGGGAAAATTAAAGATGGCTAATTCTAGCCTATATAGAATGCAAAGAAGGCAAATCATACATTGGGTTTTGTGGGGTGGGTCAAACCATTTTGCCATCTAACACTTTAGATTAATTCCTCTCCATTAGTCCTTATGTCTGCCTGCCAGAATGGTTCCAGAACCTGGATACACACACTCACACCTATGATTGCACACACACACATCCACGCTATCATTAGTCAGAAGAGTCTCCACCTTGGCTTGTCTTAACATTTTCTGGGCTTCCACCCAAGAAAAAAAAATCTTACTCCATTTTTAACAGCAGGACTTCTTCACACCTCTGCAGAACTAAACATCACACAGTTTATGGTACAAGCCTTGAAAAAAAAAATCCTTGTGTTTTTCTAACTAAAGGACAAGGTCAATATAAATATTGAGAGAGAAGAAATTGCAGACAAAGTGAAAGAAAGGAGTTAGCATTTGCTAAGTACCTACTGTGTCCTGGGCTTTGTTTTGTTTTCTCATTTCAAGAGAATTCCCCCTTTCCTGTTTTTTTTGTATATTATGCTCTGCACCTGATCACACATCAGCATTTTTTTTCTTAGAGCAACATGGATCTGTGCATCCACTCAAACTGTTTCTGCCTCAATTGCCTTATTTGGTGGGAAGAATGAATTCAGAATGTCAATGTGAATAGAAAAGGGGAAGAAACATCATAAAATTTGTCAGGGTAGAAGATTTGTAACCACATTTTTAAATAAAAGAAAAGGGAATGGATGGTATTCTCTCTCGTGTTAATCATAAGATAATTGCAGTCTTCTTTCAGCAAAGGTTCTCATTTCTGGTTCTGATTTAGCATAAATCAGATTTCTGACATAGGAAACTAGGCTATAGACTAAAACAATGTGAACCTATAAGAAGACTGCAAGTCTATAATGGTTAGTCCCTTTCAAAGTTTATCAAGAAAGACACAACTCAAAGCAATTATTTGTAATCCAAGGAAGGAATCTAAGAGACATTGTAATACAGAATAAGACTCATTTTTAATTTCTGTATTTATCAAATAAAATATAGTGTCAGACACTGCTTGAAACATGTCAAAAATATTCTTATTTAATTTGAAGATGGTACTAATATTGTATTCCTCATTTTATAGGTGAGGAAGTCGAGAGCAGAGAGACAAAGTAAACTGCCCAATGTCTCATAGCTGCTAAGTGGGCTGGGATTAAAACCAGGCACTGAAGCTAAAGAATCCATACTCTTGATCACTGTATGATCTGCCCTCTGCTCTGAGGTGAATGTAAAATACAAAGCACATCAGTCATAAGCATTTTATCCAAGAGCACACAAAAACTCCAGATAGGTCTGTGTATTTGAATGTGACACTGTGGACTGAAGCAGAGACCTGAAAACCAGGACATCTGCCCAGATGCTAAAGATGTAAGTCTGGCAGTCCTGAAAACAAAGGTGAAGTATGAGGTCCCCCACAAAATTCCCAAAGCATTGTGCAAAGCCACAGAGAGCCTGATTTGAAAACATGTTTGGTGTTCTGGTTTTCATGCTTCATGAACAATTTGGGGCTTGAATAAAGCCTAGAAAGGGTAAAGAAGAATGGTGACTTTATATCCACAGATAAGAAGATAATAATCCCTTAGGTTAGAGAAATCCAGAAGGAAAATCAAACTCAGTCCTATGGGAATGAACACATCAGACAAGTAAATCAAGATTCTCCTTCCCCAAGGGTACTAGTTTGTTTAATTTGTTGATTCAGGAGATGAGATCATCTGAAACTGTAACAAAGATTTGAAAAAAAAAGTCTAATAAGCAGAGTTAAATTCAGAGGTGATATATTAATGGTGGGTTAATAGCAGAAGCAGGTGTGCCTGCAAACACCTTTGTATCTCACTTTGCCCAAGCCTTTGTAACGCTATAGTTAAAATGTCTGTAATTTCATGAATTCATTTGTGATTCCTTTAGAACCTCCCTTGTGCCCCAGTAGTCCCCACACCAGACTGTAAGCATTTTGAGCACACAAACCACATCTCTAACATCCCATGTTCCCCCTAGCATGCTCAGGCATACGTGTATTAAGGGCTCAGACAAATCATAAAAAAAAAGTTGGAATGAGAATCCCAACCCAAAGTTAGAAAATTGGATCTGCGTTCAGAAATACTGATTTCATTTTTGAAATTAGGCCTACGAATTTGCAGGCCTGTAAGTCTACAAATATTGAGTGGATAATCCATCCATAACAGCAAAGACAAGAAAGATTGTCAATTTTAAAAGTTCTGTAGAAACAGCATGCAGCATTTGAAGTTAGGTCTGCCAAATTCTAAAATTCCTGCTATTTTAAGCTTCACCATGCTGCCTCTCATAATCCTCACTACCCTGAACCGCCTTTGAGAGTCTGTGAACTGAGATTTGGGGAGAGTTTCCACTGTTTCCAGAACTGATAAGAATGGCTCACCACACCTAAATTATTTATACAGATAGTTTATTCTGAACATCTGCCTTTATTCTGTGAGTCTGGAATTTTAACCCATCAGGCAGAGGGTTCCTACATGACCAGCCCTCAATTACAAACTTTGGATACTAAGTCTCTAAGAAGCTTCCCTGGTAGACAACAGTTCACATGTGCTGTTACAACAGGTTGGTAGGGGAATGGAGAGCCTCCTGCCTGCCTTCGTTGGGACAGGCTTGTGCCTGGTTTCCTCCAGGCTTCACCCCGCATACCTTTTCTTTTTGCTTGTTTTGCTTTGTATCCTTTCACTGTAATAAATCTAAGCCATAGTGCCACCAGGTGCTGAGTCTGGTGGGTCCTCCTAGCAAATTATTGAAACTTCCAAAAAGACCCCCAACACACTTTACTGCAGCCCTGCTGAAATTTTTCTTGGAGAAGAAAGAAGACTGAAGAATGAATTGAAGTTTGCAGACTCTCTGGAGATTCCTAGGTATGTGCTGCTGCCTTTCCAAGGGTTATTCTGGGACTCTTTTGCCAACACTATGCTATTTAATGTGTTTTAAGAAAACAATTCCTATTATCCTCAAAAACATCACACATTTTCTTAGCTATGGAATACGACTTTGCTGGCACTCCAAAATAGCCAGAAAGCATGGGTATCAGCAGCCTTCAAGGATCTGTCCTGAAGGAGATAGGCAATGTGAATGCTCTAAAAACAGCCTCAGAATGTTTGCAAACCATGGCCTCCTTTGGGATGGAAAAGCTCTCTATAAACAAAAGGTGATTTGCCTGTACTTTATTCGCAAAATAAACATACTTTTGATGAAAATATGGCCCTTCTTGCTGGCAAAAAATTTCAGAAGAGTTTCCTTTTTTCCCCAGCCTCTATAATTAACAAAATGCACATATCTGGATTTGTATTTCTAATGACAGCAAAAGATGTAGGGACATCACCAATATGTCAATCATTGGAACATCTTCTGAGGAGCAAGGCAGGGCAATGAACATGACAATGTCAGGAGATGCTGGGGAGAATAAAGCTATGTCAAGAAAGAGGAGGAACTCTTTTGCTGTGAATATTGAATTGGAGGAAGCAGACAGATAAATCTATAATCTGAGTTCAATTTTCTTGGTGAGTGCTGTTAACTTAATTGTTTCATGGAGGTGGGTTTTTTTGTTTTGTTTTGTTTTTTTGTCTTTCTGCAATGCAATAAGATTTGCATGGATTTTACCCAAACCAGGCTAGGGAACTAGGGCTTTCTGTGTCTATTGCCAGATTAAGTCCTTGCCTAATAAATGAGTTTTGTGAATCGACTGTGGCAATTTACTCTGGAGATTTCCTGCTGTCAGTTTCTCTGGAGTGGGGAAATTGGGTCAGGGGAGAGGGAGGAAGGTGGGGGGCTGGGTTTATTACTCCCAATATGCTCTGTGCTGTTGTGCCTGACTGTGCATATGCCAGGGACTCACAGCATATGGCCCAGGGGCTGCCAGTGGCCCGCTTAGCAGCTGTCTCCAGCATATTTTGACATAAAAGCCATTATATTTTTGGCTGGCTAATTGCTTTTTATTAAACAATTGTTGGAAGTTGGCTGATAACTTTTATGAATTTAAAATGAAAGCCTCACTGAGAAGTTGTGAAAACAAACAGTGCTTGGTCCACCTGGGAAAATCTGAAAGGGCTGGCATTCCATCTGCCAGACAGAACTCAAATCAGACAGCAACTGAGAACTAGAGGATGACAGTTTCCACTTCTCAAGGTACTCCTAAAAGGCCAATGCATGGCTTTGGGAAAGGACAAATGAAATGCTACCCTCTTTAAGGTCTATTGGGGGAATATAATTAAAAAAACAAAAATCTCCCAACCCAGAAATCTCCACAAACGTAGTAGAGAAAGAAATTCCTTTTGTTATTGAGCAAGTATTAAAGCAGAATGTGAGGCACATCACAGGCAATCCACTAAGATATTGCAAAGGCAGAAAGAAATCCACCCTTTTATATAGCCAAACAGATTCAACCGATTACATACATATTTCCAAGATAAACCATAACTAGTTTTCAAGTAAGAGGAGTGATCAGCATCGTTTGTCACACACCCTAAATTCGCCTCGTGATTGGAGTGATCATCTATGTTAGCTTAGTGACGTTATGCAGAAGGGAGGGGGGATCTTTATGACAGGAGGTCGTTTTACAACTTGGAACAAAGCACCCACTGAAGTTAGTGCCCTACTGCTCCCATCCCCAGAGAAACTGGGAGAGAGAGCTGTTATCTCAAAGAGATGTCTATCTCTCTATCAACAAAGGGATGTCATTTCCAGGTCCTTGAGAAAGACATCCCTGGGTCATAACACTGACAAAAGCCTTGTTTAGTTTCTAAAAAAATACATTTCAAAGAGACAAAGTACTTATGTTTAAAAGCTTTAGGGTAAATCTTCTGTCAAGAAGGGAAGGGAGGGAAAGCTTTTCCCTATCTTTGCTCTTATTTGTCCTTACAGGTCTTATTTTCCAGTGAAATCCATTCGGGTTAGTCTGGGGACCTAGGCTCTTCCTCAGATTTCTAAACAACTGAAGACAAAATGAAATGCAATGAATTATTTTGTTAGTCTTTATATCTGAGCCTTTCTTAAGAAAGAAAACAACCAAAGAAAGGCAGGGAGAGAGAAAAGAAAAGAGGGAAAATATATGAAGAAAATGGAAGGGAAATTACACAGTAATTCATGGACCTTTTTTCAAGTTATTTAGCACTTGTCAAAAGGATCTCTAATGTACAGAGGAGAATTGGCCTTGAAAAAGGAAAAGTGAAGATGTAAAGTTTCCTTCTCCATCAGTTTCATTCTATTCCCAGGCTACACACAGATCTGTCCTTTTAACTCCAGTCTGAGATTCCCCCAGATATTGACCTCAGGAGGGACAGAAAAGAGAATGGAAAAGACTGGAGTAATTCTTCACCAACTCAAGACAAACCCTTCAAACTGCATGTGGTCTGGACTTACCACACCAGATATGCTGAACTTCCTACTCCTGGAAGACACCAAGTCTTTGCAGGGCTTCCCACCTGGACCACCTGCTACCCGAAACACTTTTGTTCCTATGTCTACCCCATCTCAATCTTCTTTACCTAACTTAACTCCCTTTCATCCTTCATGACTTAGCTTCAGCGCCACATCCTTTGAAGTCCCACAGGTTAGATCCTCCTCTTACAGGCTCCCACGGTCCCCTGTGCATCCCCTTCTGTGACACATCACATTTGCACTCATAAGGCAAATTCAAGTGCTACCATGGGTCTGGCAGTAACACAAATGAGTGATCCAGTGGGGTGGGGGTTGGGAGTGGGTGGGTCTAAGACCACAGCAGCACACACCCCATGTAAAGGCGTTCAACTCACTTTCTCCTAACACATGCACTGGCCCAAAAACATACCTGATGGTCCAATTCTACTGAGTGGTTATGGAGCTGTGGCAAAGGAGGGAGAAGCCAAATGCCAAATCATGTAGCTAGAGTTAAGGGACGGATTTTATCGGGGAAATTTGTAAATGAGGTCATCCCAAAAAGCTATTGCCCTGCCTTGTCTCATCAGCTGTCAGAGAGTATGCCCAGGTGAGGGAGAAGCTGGTGGACTCAAGGGTTTCTCTTCTGGGTGGGATACTGCCCTCCTGCTTTTCTACCCTCATACAGAGCAAGCAGGAGAGCAGCCTCAGCAGTGGGAAAACGCACAGACGGGAAGTAGGTTCCAGGCAGTAGGGGAAGGGAGAGTACCAGCCCTGCAAGAGTTTGAGAGGGCCAGCTGTCAGGACTGGACAACCTTGGGAGAAGGTAGATGCAGGCTGCTGGTGTGGCGGACCCCAGTCTAAGTTATATTTTGGTGTAGTGTCTCCCGTAAGGGGGGAGAAGCCTTTTTCCAAGCACTATGAGCTTCTGGGATCATTTGCCAGACAATCTTCCTTCCACAGTGGATCACCAGCCCCCCATCTTTGACTCCTCTATCTTCCCCCCAAGATAGTATCGTTTCTGTATATAGTTATTTTCTTAGAGCCTGACTCAGTGCCTGCCATGTAGTAGGAGCTAAAAAAACATATTTGTTGAATAAAGGAAGGCTCACCTTTACAATATAAACAGGTGGCCTAGAATTGGAATCTGGATGTCCTATGGTCTCCCAGAATAACTGTCCTGTGAAAACTGTAACGTGGGAAGCAGGCAGGAAAGAGCTCATTATCAGCTGGCTGTTATAATTTCCTCCCGCCCTTTCCTTTCAGTCAAACCTCCTTTATTCTCCAGGGCTGTGCTCTACCTCATTAATGTTAATATCTTATCTAACCTTTCCTCTGCTGACCGCAGTGATGGGACTTCTATTCCACTGCCTAATCGCTCTTACTCTTCTTTTTTCAAAATGTCTACCCTCAACTTTTTCCTCTTAAGCTTCAGGCCATTTCATGCCTCTTCTGAGACCTAATCATCTTTCTCCTTGCCTGGGTTATCTCGGAGAAGTGGACTGAAAAGCACAGAAGGGCTATATAAAATAAAGGAGAAATTCTGTTATCAGGCACATTCTGAAAACCAGTGAAAGGTGCGCTCACCACTCATCCCCCTTTCCACCAGGAGCGGAGGTCCTCCTGGGAGAGGGTTTGATGTCAATTCACGGGCAGGGGGATGCATAGATCTGCCTGTCAACCTGAACCCAGAATAAAAGTAGAGCTGAGAGCCTGTGATTTCTTCTAAGTACCTATCCTGCTTGCCAAAAAGCAGTATTTTTCTATCACGACCACCCTCCCTTCAGATCAATAAGCAAAGGAGATCTCAGATTTTTTTTTTATAGTTTATTTTGGTATCATTAATCTACAATTACATGTGCAATATTATGGTGATTAAACTACCCCCTTCATCAAGTCCCCCCCAACAACCCCATTAGAGTCACTGTCCATCAGCATAGTGAGATGCTATAGAGTCACTTCTTGTCTTCTCTGAGTTGTACAGCCCTCCCCGTGTCCCAACATTACAGCTGCTAATCGTAATGTCCCTTTTTCCTTGTCCCTCCCTTCCCACCCATTTTCCCCATTCCCTTTCCCTTTGGTAACTATTAGTCCATTCTTGGGTCTGTGAGTCTGCTGCTGTTTTGTTCCTTCAGTTTTTTCTTTGTTCTTATACTCCACAGATGAGTGAAATCATTTGGTACTTGTCTTTTTCGGCTTGGCTTATTTCACTGAGCATAATACTCTGTAGCTCCATCCATGTTGTTACAAATGGTAGAATTTGTTTTCTTCTTATGACTGAATAATATTCCATTGTGTATATGTACCACATCTTCTTTATCCATTCATCTACTGATGGACACTTAGGTTGCTTCCATTTCTTGGCTATTGTAAATTGTGTTGCGATAAACATAGGAGTGCATATGTCTTTTTCAAACTGCACTACTGCATTCTTAGGGTAAATTCCTAGGACTGGGATTCCTGGATCAAATGGTATTTCTATTTTGAGTTTTTTAAGGAACCTCCATACTGCTTTCCACAATGGTTGAACTAATTTGCAGTCCCACCAGCAGTGTAGGAGGGTTCCCTTTTCTCCACATCCTCGCCAACATTTCTTGTTGTTTGTGTTTTGGATGTTGGCCATCCTCACTGGTGTGAGGTGATATCTCATTGTGGTTTTAATCTGCATTTCTCTGATGATTAGCGATGTGGAGCATCTTTTCATGTGCCTGTTGGCCATCTGAATTTCTTCTTTGGAGAAGTGTCTATTCATGTCCTCTGCCCATTTCTTTTTTTTTTTTAACATAATTTATTTTATTACCATTAATTTACAATTACATGTGCAATATTACGATTATTAAACTACCCCTTCATCAGGTCCCCCCCACCAACCCCATTACAGTCACTGTCCATCAGCGTAGTGAGATGCTATAGAATCACTACTTGTCTTCTCTGAGTTGTACTGCCCTCCCCGTGCCCCCCCAACATTACATCTGCTAATCGTAATGCCCCTTTTTCCCTCTTATCCCTCCCTTCCCGCCCATTTTCCCCAGTCCCTTTCCCTTTGGTAACTATTAGTCCGTTCTTGGGTTCTGTGAGTCTGCTGCTGTTTTGTTCCTTCAGTTTTTTTCTTTGTTCTTATACTCCACATATGAGTGAAATCATTTGATACTTGTCTTTTTCGGCTTGGCTTATTTCACTGAGCATAATACCCTCTAGCTCCATCCATGTTGTTGCAAATGGTAGGATTTGTTTTCTTCTTATGGCTGAATAATATTCCATTGTGTATATGTACCACATCTTCTTTATCCATTCATCTACTGATGGACACTTAGGTTGCTTCCATTTCTTGGCTATTGTAAATTGTGCTGCGATAAACATAGGGGTGCATATGTCTTTTTCAAACTGGGCTGCTGCATTCTTAGGGTAAATTCCTAGGAGTGGAATTCCTGGGTCAAATGGTATTTCTATTTTGAGTTTTTTGAGGAACCTCCATACTGCTTTCCACAATGGTTGAACTAATTTGCAGTCCCACCAGCAGTGTAGGAGGGTTCCCTTTTCTCCACATCCTCGCCAACATTTCTTGTTGTTTGTGTTTTGGATGTTGGCCATCCTCACTGGTGTGAGGTGATATCTCATTGTGGTTTTAATCTGCATTTCTCTGATGATTAGCGATGTGGAGCATCTTTTCATGTGCCTGTTGGCCATCTGAATTTCTTCTTTGGAGAAGTGTCTATTCCTGTCCTCTGCCCACTTCTTAATTGGATTATTTGCTTTCTGTTTGTGAAGGTGCATGAGTTCTTTATATATTTTGGATGTCAACCCTTTATCAGATACGTTTTTTATGAATATATTCTCCCATACTGTAGGATGTCTTTTTGTTCTACTGATGGTGTCCTTTGCTGTACAGAAGCTTTTCAGCTTGATATAGTCCCACTTGTTCATTTTTGCTTTTGTTTCCCTTGCCCGGGGAGATACGTTTATGAAGAAGTTGCTCATGTTTATGTCCAGGAGATTTTTGCCTATGTTTTTTTCTAAGAGTTTTATGGTTTCATGACTTCCATTCAAGTCTTTGATTCACCTTGAGTTTACCTTTGTGTATGGGGCTAGACAGTAGTCCAGTTTCATTCTCTTACATGTAGCTGTCCAGTTTTTCCAACACCAGCTGCTGAAGAGGCTGTCACCTCCCCATTGTATATCCAAGGCACTTTTATCAAATATTAATTGACTGTATATGTTTGCGCTAATGTTTGGATTTTCTATTCTGTTCCACTGGTCTGTGGGTCTGTTTTTGTGCCAATACCAAATTGTCTTGATTACTGTGGCTTTGTAGTAGAGCTTGAAGTCAGGGAGTGTAATTCCCCCTGTTTTATTCCTCCTTCTCAGGATTGCTTTGGCTATTCGGGGTCTTTTGTGGTTCCATATGAATTTTAGAATTATTTGTTCCAGTTCATTGAAGAAAGCTGTTGGTAGTTTGATAGGGATTGCATTGAATCTGTAGATTGCTTTAGGTAGTATAGCCATTTTGACAATATTTATTCTTCCTAGCCAAGAGCATGGGATGCATTTCCATTTGTTAGTGTCCTCTTTAATTTCTCTTAGGAGTGTCTTGTAGTTTTCAGAGTACAGGTCTTTCACTTCCTTCGTTAGGTTTATTCCTAGGTATTTTATTCTTTTTGATGCAATTGTGAATGGAATTGTTCTTCTGATTTCTCTTTCTGTTAGTTCATCATTAGTGTATAGGAAAGCAACAGATTTCTGTGTGTTAATTTTGTATCCTGCAACTTTGCTGAACTCAGATATTAGTTCTAGTAGTTTTGGAATGGAGTCTTTAGGGTTTTTTATGTACAGTATCATGTCATCTGCAAATAGTGACAATTTGACTTCTTCTTTACCAATCTGGATGCCTTGTATGTCTTTGTTTTGTCTGATTGCTGTGGCTAGGACCTCCAGTACTATGTTGAATAACAGTGGAGAGAGTGGGCATCCCTGTCTTGTTCCCGATCTTAGATGAAAAGCTTTCAGCGTCTCGCCGTTAAGTATGATGTTAGCTGTGGGTTTGTCATATATAGCCTTTATGATGTTGAGGTACTTGCCCTCTATACCCATTTTGTTGAGAGTTTTAATCAGGAATGGATGCTGAATTTTGTCAAATGCTTTTTCAGCATCTATGGAGATGATCATGTGGTTTTTGTTCTTCTTTTGTTGATGTGGTGGATGATGTTGATGGATTTTCGAATGTTGTACCATCCTTGCATCCCTGGGATGAATCCCACTTGATCATGGTGTATGATCCTCTTGATGTATTTTTGAATTCGGTTTGCTAATATTTTGTTGAGTATTTTTGCATCTACGTTCATCAGGGATATTGGTCTGTAATTTTCTTTTTTGGTGAGGTCTTTGCCCGGTTTTGGTATTAGAGTGATGCTGGCTTCATAGAATGAGTTTGGAAGTATTCCCTCCTCTTCTATTTTTTGGAAAACTTTAAGGAGAATCGGTGTTATTTCTTCTCTATATGTCTGGTAGAATTCAGAGGTGAATCCATCAGGCCCAGGGGTTTTGTTCTTGGGTAGTTTTTTGATTACCAATTCGATTTCGTCACTGGTGATTGGTCTGTTTAGTTTTTCTGTTTCTTGCTTGGTCAGTCTTGGAAGGTTGTATTTTTCTAAGAAGTTGTCCATTTCTTCTATGTTTTCCAGCTTGTTAGCATATAGATTCTCATAATATTCTCTTATGATTCTTTGTATTTCTGTAGGGTCTGTCATGATTTTTCCTTTCTCATTTCTGATTGTGTTTATGTGTGTAGATTCTCTTTTCCTCTTAATGAGTCTGGCTAGGGGTTTATCTATTTTGTTTATTTTTTCAAAGAACCAGCTCTTGGTTTTATTGATTTTTTCTATTGTTTTATTCTTCTCAATTTTATTTATTTCTTCTCTAATCTTTATTATGTCCCTCCTTCTGGTGACTTTGGGCCTCATTTGTTCTTCTTTTTCCAATTTCAGTAATTGTGTCTTTAGACTATTCATTTGGGAATGTTCTTCCTTCTTTAAATAGGCCTGGATTGCAATATACTTTCCTCTTAGAACTGCCTTTGCTGCGTCCCACAGAAGTTGTGGCTTTGTGTTGTTGTTGTCATTAGTCTCCATATATTCTTTGATTTCTGTTTTGATTTGGTCGTTAACCCATTGATTAATTAGGAGAGTGTTGTTAAGTCTCCATGTATTTGTGAGCCTTTTTGATTTCTTTCTAAAATTTATTTCTAGTTTTATACCTTGGTGATCTGAGAAGTTGGTTGGTAGGATTTCAATATTTTTGAAATTACTGAGGTTCTTTTTGTGGCCTAGTATGTGGTCTATTCTGGAAAATGTTCCATGTGCACTTGAGAAGAATGTGTATCCTGTTGCTTTTGGGTGTAGAGTTCTGTAGATGTCTGTTAGGTCCATCTGTTCTAGTGTGTTGTTCAGTGCCTCTGTGTCTTTACTTATTTTCTGTCTGGTTGATCTGTCCTCTGGAGTGAGTGGTGTGTTGAAGTCTCCTAAGATGAATGCATTGCTGTCTATTTCCTCCTTTAATTCTGTTAGTATTTGTCTCACATATGCTGGCGCTCCTGTGTTGGGTGCATATATATTTATAATGGTTATATCTTCTTGTTGGACTGACCCCTTTATCATTATGTAATGTCCTTCTTTATCTTTTGCTACTTTCTTCGTTTTGAAGTCTATTTTGTCTGATACAAGTACTGCAACACCTGCTTTTTTCTCTTTGTTGTTTGCATGAAATATCTTTTTCCATCCCTTCACTTTTAGTCTGTGTATATCTTTGGATTTGAGGTGAGTTTCTTGTAGGCAGCATATAGATGGGTCTTGCTTTTTTATCCATTCTGTTACTCTGTGTCTTTTGATTGGTGCATTCAGTCCATTTACATTTAGGGTGATTATTGATAGATATGTACTTATTGCCATTGCTGGCTTTAGATTCGTGGTTACCAAGGGTTCAAGGGTTGCTTCTTTACTATCTAACAATCTAACTTAACTTTCTTGTTAAGTTATTGTAAACACAGTCTGATGTTTCTTTCTTTCTCTCCCTTCTTATTCCTCCTCCTCCATTCTTTCTATAATAGGTGTTTTATTCTTTGCCTTTAGTTGGTATTTGGATGGTCTGCTTTCTTTGCTATGATTTTTTTTTTCCTCTGGTGATATCTTTTTAGCCTTAGGTGTGCTTCCATCTAGAGCAGTCCATTTAAGATATCCTGTAGTGGTGGTTTATGAGAGGCAAACTCTCTCAACTTTCGTTTGTCTGGAAATTGTTTAATCCCTCCATCATATTTAAATGATAATCGTGCTGGATACAATACTCTTGGTTCGAGGCCCTTCTGTTTCATTACGTTAAATATATCATGCCATTCTCTTCTGGCCTGTAAGGTTTCTGTTGAGAAGTCTGATGATAGTCTGATGGGTTTTCCTTTGTAGGTGATCTTTTTCTCTCTCTAGCTGCCTTTAATACCCTGTCTTTATCTTTGATCTTTGCCATCTTAATTATTATGTGTCTTGGTGTTGTCTTCCTTGGGTCCCTTGTCTTGGGAGATCTATGAGCTTCGGTGGACTGCGAGACTACTTCCTTCCCCAGCGAGGGAAAGTTTTCAGCAATTATTTCTTCAAAGACACTTTCTATCCCTTTTCTCTCTCTTCTTCCTCTGGTACTCCTATAATGCGAATATTGTTCCGTTTGGATTGGTCACACAGTTCTCTTAATATTCTTTCATTCCTAGAAATCCTTTTATCTCTCTCTGCCTCAGCTGCTCTGTACTCCTGTTCTCTGTTTTCTATTCCATTAACAGTCTCTCGCATCTCATCCATTCTGCTGTTAAGCCCGTCGATCGCTTGTCTGATTTCTGTATTGTCTTTCCTCAGTTCCCTCACTTCCTCCCTCAGCTCTTGCACATTTCTCTGTAGGTCCATCAGCATGGTTATGACTTTTATTCTAAATTCTTTTTCAGGGAGGCTGTGCATTTCCATCCCTTCAGACTCCCTCTCTGGGGTTGTCTGATTGATTTTGGTCTGAACCATATTCCTCTGTCTTTTCATGGCTGTGTAATTTGGTCACTGATAGTTGCCAAGTATGTCAGCTGGGCTCTTTAAGACTTTAAAAAGAGAAGAAAAAAAAAAGAGAAAAAAAGAAAAAAAAGAAAGAAAGAAAAAAAGAAAGAAAAGAAAAAACAAAAACAAAACAAAAACAAAAAAAAAAAATGCCCACCGGACGTAGATTCTGTGGGAATGCTCTAGGTGGCGCTATTGCCCCACTATTCCACAGCTGTGACTGTGCCGCTCTGCAGGGCCCTTTATCACTCTGGCAGGGGTGGGAACGAATAGGAGGCTGTTGATCTCAGTGAGAAGTGTTAAGTATGGCTACGCTTCCTCAGTCGCCAGCTAAGGCGTCTGAAACTCCCCAGGACTCCCAGCCTGCTGGGCTGAGTGTGCTGGGGCGATCCGGCTCCTCCGCTGGGCTCCTGTCTCTTTAAGACCGCTGAGGAAAGCGCGCACTTTTTTTTTCCTTCCCGGAGCCGGCTGCAAGCACCCTGGCGCGTTCCCCGCTCAGCTCCTGCCCCTCTGTCTCTCCAATCTCCGCTGCACTGCGCGATGTGGGTCAGCGCTCCCCGCGCAGATCCCCGGGGCTGGCTACTACTTCGCACGGTGTACTTCCACTCCCTCCCGGCTCTGAATCCTCTCCTCCCGCCGGTGCGCTGGGGTGGGGGAGGGCTCGGGTCCCGCCGGGTCGCGGCTCCGTATCTTACCCGCCTCTTGGGGTGCCGAGTCCTCTCCGGTGTAGCTGCACGCTGTGCGCTTTCCTGTGTATTCTCGTCTCTCTTTTAGGAATAGATGTATTTTCTGTGTTTTCTTAGATAAATATAGTGTTGGGAGGAGATTTCTGCCGCCCTGCTCACACCGCCATCTTCCCGGAAGTCCCTCTGCCCATTTCTTCGAGATCTCAGATTTTTAAGGGTAGAGTTTTTCTAAGTAGAGTTAAGACCATAGGAAAGCATAAGGAGGGTAGAGTTTTTCTGAGTAGAGTTAAGACCTGGAAGTCACAGGCACTTAGATTTCTAATGTTTGTACATATAATACAGGAGCTTTTAGCTTCCACAGACTGCACACCTCAGTTCAGGCTATTTGAGTCTGGGAAAAACTATGAAGCAAACCATCGGAACAGGACCAGGACCCTTACTACAACATAGGTGCCACCATTACTGAGCACTTTGAGGCACCTGGAGGCATATGACAATGGAGTTAAGTAGGGAAGGCAATCAAATGTGAACATTTCAGTCAGGGAACAACTTTAGATTGCTCACCCTCTGATTAACTGCTCAAAAAAAGGATTTCTAACTTTATATTCCATTCCTCACTCTTGAGTCATGACTGCTTTGTAAAATGTCCCTATCAAGCATGAGGGAAAAAATATTAATAAGCTCCAGGAAAGACTGGGATTACTTCAGCCAAAGAAAGAAAGCAAGAAAATAATTTCTCAGATATAAGTATTAAGGTCAAGGCGGGGGTTGGAGAGCAGATATCGACATTCTTAATGATACTCAAAATGTATAGCCTCAAGGAGAGAAGAAAAGGTTAGCAAGACACAATTGAGGAAAGGAGCAGAGAGAACCAATATAGTCAGAAAATAAACAGTTACTCTCATTTTTGTCCAAAAAGTCCATGTCAATAACCTTGATAAACTGTGAATAGAAAGAAATTGTGGGTATATGCTGTGACTTACTGTATTTATTCTTGTTTTTCTCTTTCCCAAAAGAACACTAAAGGTTGCACTCTGAGCTCACCTTCAGGAAATGCAACATAAAAAGGCAATTTCAGATCAGCAGGGCATGGCTTCTGACATCTGATAGACAGTTTAAATGCATTTTATCTTATCAGCTGCTCTCACTCTCGCTCTTCTCATTTTTCTTTATTCCCCAATGCAGCCATCTTTTGCTCTTCCTCAACTCCCTACTTCCCACCTCGTTCATGGAAGACTTTAAGAGAAAAACATGTTTTTTATTAAAGTCATATACAAAGCATCCTTGTATCCCTAGACCCTCTGGCATGTGTACATATTACTTTTCTTTGTTTAGGAAAAGAAATTAGTGGCATATTTTGTTCCATGTCTGGACACCCAGATAATTAAGCTAGGTATTTTCCTATAGTTGCATTCACAACAATCATGACAGCATGGATTGTTTTAATTTGGGGGGCCTTTGAATGAAAATAGTTTCAAGATTATTATCCAGACCTACAGAAAGATATTCCAATATGAATAAAATTGAACTAGGTTGAGAAAAGAAATGAAAACTATGACCAAGATGCTCCAAAACAAAAGTGAAATCAGAAAGTAATTAAATTATCCAAATAATTCAGAACAGCCAGCAAATTGGGGTGGGACAAGATGGAAGATAAGGCTTCGTGGCTTATCTCATTTAGCTATATACATGAATCAAATTCAAGAAAAGAGAAAGAAAGACGGAATACCAACCACTATCAAATTAACAAAGTATGCCTAGAGATATATGTATTTCCTTACTCTCTCCTCAAACTAAGCATTGGTTTAATTGATCTCTGCCATTGTCATGACTGAATGACAGCAGAGTAAAGCAACATTTTCTTCAGTGTATAAAAATAGATACTGTGCTATTGCTTACTACTTTATTCCCAGAGATGATGGGAGAAGAGGATGCATACAGCATAAATGTTAAGAGCACAGATTTTGGAGTCAGACCACTAACTGGAGAAAACTCAAATCCCAGCTCTGCCATTTACTGGCTTTGTAAATTTTCAGTTTGTTAGCTCACCCCTCCAAGCCTCACTTCCCCAAGTATAAGTTTAGACAGTAATAGCTCCTACCTCCTAAGGTGTGGTATGAATAAATAATTGGTTAATCCGTGAAGAGTTCCTGGGACACATACATGCACACACAGATACATCACCACTCAGGGAGTGCCAGCTGCCATTATTATCGTTATTAGCACTTCTAAATTTAAGTCTTAATGAGAATAGCATATCCAGGTCAACTTGAATAAACAGATAGTCATAAAGAGAGCAGAAATGTCCGTCTATATAAAGAGTGTACACATTTACTTAAGGTGAATAGGATTTTTCAGATTTAGGGCATGTGTATGTATGTATCACTATGAGCATTTTTTCCTCCATAAATTTGTTGAACAAAAAATTACTTCTAACAGATCTACTGCATACAGAGACAGATCATTTTAGCAACATTATCAGGTAATGAGCCATGTGTTGTGTAAATGAATTTTCTAAATGTGAAGAGGTCAACCAGTTAGGTAGAGAGAGAGCCAGAGATAGAAACAGAGATTTGGTGAGCAACAGGAAAGAGAGCAGGGTAGGAGCCAGGGAGGATAGTTTTAATGGAAATCATTTTTGAGGCAGTAAATACTCACATGGGTTCTAAACTGTAACCTTTTCTGAATGACATGCCACCAATATCAAAATGAACTATTACTCCATGCTGGCTCTTCTTTCTCCTCAATAGAAATGTTCTCCCTGCACATACAGTATAGTATAAAGAACTCTCTGCCTAAGCACAGAGTAGCTTCTCACTGCTGCCCTTTTTGAGTTCTTTCAACATCCTGCTGTTCTCATATGTTCCATTAGCATCTTAGCCCCATATGTTTGTTTACTTATTTATTTATGTAGGCATGGTTTATTGCATATCATGTGTCAGGGACTATGCAGAGAACACAAAGATAAATAGGACACCATTAACTGCCCAAAGGAGACTGCAGTCTAAAGGAATATATAAATGTTGGTTATTATATTTTACTCTACATAATGTGTGTACTTCTTCCTCATTTCTTCCCCTACCACCCACCTCCCTCTCTCTCCCTTCTGCTGAAGGCAAAAAAATATTAATTTTTTAAAAGAGATCATTTGGATAAATGAATGAGTGAATAAATCCATGATAGATTACTTACAGAAGTTAGAATATGTTTGGGGAAAATTCCTAATATTTTAAGGAAAACCAACATCCTTGTCAAATGCATCTTTGGTACCACCATGAGAAATACAGCCCTAAATTAATTGTAGGACCTTAGGTTCGATCCACTGTGGCAATTTAGGCTCTTGAAAATTTCTGAGCCTTGGTTTCCTTATATGTAAAATGGGCACTGTATCATTACCTACCTCATAGAATTGCTGTTAAGATTTAGAGAAATAGTATTTGTAAACCTAACACAGAGTAGGTACTCAATAAATAGTGTTTATTATAATTAATTATATTCTAGCTAAAGCCAGGCAAATAACACAGCGGTTATATTCACATTGCTTTCCTTATTAATATTCTTTCCACAAAAACCAGCAGGCATGAGAGCTAGCTCTAGCCTTCTAACCTCTGGAATTCAGTAATGGAATTCTATCTAAAGTTCTAAAGTCTGGAATAAAATTAAACTTGAGTTTTGGCTCTCTATTCCCTTTCCTTCATATTAACGACTGCCAATAGCCATCGTGACCAATGCTTCCAAAACACTTTAGAACAGATCCCCCAATAATCTCCTGCTACCATGAGAGTGAGGGCTCCAGGGATCTGGAGTTCAAACACAGGACTCATGGCATGCAGGGGGTGACCCCTAGGCAAAATCACAGCAACTACCCAAAGGTACAGAAAACAATCACTGAAGGAGTAGAAGAGGTGTTTCTGTCTTCATGGGCTTCTCTTCACTTATAGAAACAATGTCAATACAAAAAGAAAAGAAGCATTTTGCCAATCAAGCAGGGCTCTTGCTAAATGAAAGGTTCACCACAGCTTCCTGCAAGTTGTTCTCAGGCTCTGCACAACAACAGCAAAAACATTCAGGCGGTGGGGCTGGGACAAGAGAGAAGAGTGGTCAGAGGAGGGGTGGAAGGAGGGGCTGAAGGGAATTAAATTCTCTACGTTAAAAAGTTTCATTCCTTTGCTGAGGATAAATAGAAGACTGAGCTCCATCACAGCTGTTGATCCAGGGCCCCTTGACACTTAAGAGTCTTCACCATTTAAAACACAAAGTATCTTGAAACAAACTCTCTTAACAAACACTTGGAAGTAAAAGTGCAGAGGACTGTTCGGGTGGTTCTCTTTCAAATGGAGTCCTTTCTTTTCTAAAAACTAGACTCACCAACAGTAACTGTCTGTGAAATAAACTGAATAAATTTATGTCTCCCTTGTTTTTCTCTAACAAACCTGATATCTTACACTCCAACTGACCAAGCCATCTCTACCTTTGCACTGCAAAGCCTTAACATACAGACAATGCGGGTGCACTCCCCCTTTATTGACAAAGTGAATATACTCCAACAGTGTGATCATTTGCTAGAAATTTTTATGCTAAATGTGGAAATCATAAAGGGGCAGAGATTTGAGTTCCAGGAATTTTGTAAAGGATGTGGGAGGATGGAGAGGGAAGGGACAACTGTAGGTAGTATAATAATGTCTAGAAAGCATGCTTTCAGTTCAGAAAAGGATGTGTTCCAGTCTCCGCTCTCTCAGTTACAGCCTCTTTGACAGTGTGAATAAAATGAAGTTTTGTTGTTCCACAGCAGTGGTCTAACAGGCAAAGAAAGTTGTGCAAGCTTTAGAGGCCCCAAGTCAGCCAGGCCAGCTAGGCTGTGCTGTGAAGATGCCCTGCAGCCACTCTTGCCTGTGTCATAAGACTCAGAGCCCCCCACCCATCACCCAGCATGAGAAATAAAAACCAGCCCAGAATGCTCAAAAAGAGATAAACTGGTTTGTGTTTTCTCTCCCTAGTAGAATCCTTTAGGAGAAAAATTAGCAATCCTAATCTTTGCTTCCTCTGTATATGGATAGCATTGGAATATTCATTGTTCTTTTATAACACTGCCCTCAAGTATTGATTAACATAACCTCTTCTCTGCACCCACCCCCTGTTGTCAAAAGTGTTAAAGATATTCCCAAAGAGTTTTGGAGCAGTTTATCAGAACACACTGATAAACTGACTTCAGTCATGATCCATAGTAAGACTGAATAAACTTATCTTAAAGGCAACAGCAGTGTTGATTTCAGTGGACAACAGAAATAACAAGTTATTTAACCTTGCCAACCTCCATTTCCTCATCTGTAAAATGGAGGAAAGAAGAATGACTTGTAGTCTTGTGGTAAGAGCTAAATACACAGAAAGACCTTGGAAACGTGCAATAAAAGGTAACTAGTATCAATGCTATTACTATTAAAATTTTAAATTAAGGACTACTTAAAATAAAATAAAAAGTTCTACAAACACTGAAACAGACTCAACAATCTTAGAGATAAAGGAAGAAAGATTCAAGTAAGACAGCAAGTGATGGGGCAGAAAGGCTGGCAATGGAAGGAGGGAGCTTCCAGGACAGGCACCAGGATGGGTGTGGGGGAAAAAAAACCACCCAAAACAGGCACATTTCCTCCAATAATGTATAGAATGTTTAACTCCTGCCTCTATCTCCAGATTTATCTGAGACTACTAATGCTACCTCCCTCACTACTACCAATTTGACCGCTCACGTTTAATTAATTTCCTCAATTTGGTGGCGGTAGTGGTGGGGAAAAGCCCAGAATTTTCTCCTATCGGGAGAAAAATTAAGCCCCAAATAATCAATAATATTTCCACAACTCCCCATTCTTGCTCCACCACACTTGCCCACAACTGTTGTTTCTCAACAACTACCCCTACTTTCCAAGTAAGTTTGAAAGAAACTGACAGAAATCCCTTTTCCCAGCCCTTTCTTACCATAAGAAAAGGTAGCTGTAGGAAAAATGGAAGTTCCATGGTCAAGATCCTCACCTGATCCTAATCTACTTGCACACTCTGCATTTGCAATGATGTAGTACTTGGCCTACTGTGCAGGTGCATACTTGCACACATGTTGGCAATAAGCCATTATTGCCTGTGTTGCTATATAAAGAGCTCTGCCCTGTGCTCAGGGCAGAGCCTGGAGTGGAGGCAGAGGCTGGAGCAGAGGCAGAGACAGAGATGGAGACAGGCTTGCTGCATGCAGACTGCAGATGCAGACATGATTCTAGCACTTGACTTGCCTCTGTGAGAATAAAGCTTGGTATAAACCCTTTTATCCTCAATGTTTCATTGTCATTATTCGGTCTCACTGAATCCAGAGTGAACGTGGCTGGAGCTAGGAACCCCCTCTGGCCCAGAGCTACAGTAGCAATGAGAAAGGAATATAGGAAAAACTAAAAGTCCATGCAGAGCTGAGCTCTGCAGGAAGAACTTGCAAGGAAAAACTGATCAAGCAACTCAAAAATATCTGCAAGGTACTGTGGCCTATTTGAAGATCAGAGTTATTTAAATTCAGCATTACTGTTACAGGAATAAAGCAAAGAGCCTGTGTTGTTTTTAAAGAAATTTCCACCTCCAAAATCATATTTATAAACCTGGAAAGAGGAAACGATGTGTTTTAAATGTAAAAACACTGAAGCCTTCCCAATCCCTTCTTCCTCTGTTAATGACATTGTTTTTCCTTGTTCTGGCGTCCCTCCACATGACACAGAGAATGATATTCCACCTTAGCTTTGACAATAATATCTGCTTTTCTGTTAAACCTCATTTCTTTAAATTTGCATGCCTTGGAATAAACTTTCTTAGTCAGATATATTTCCACCAAAAGCGAGAAGCTAGGAAGCTTCTTTCTCTTTCCCAATCGAACCCTTACTATCTACGGAGAATTTCAGAGTTCTTCCATTATAACCAGTCTGCCACTTTAGAAGTTAATGATGAATTTTAATATGTCTGTGCCTGTAATTCTAATCTAGATTCTGAAATTAAATCAAATGGATTGGAAAAAAATAGAGATAAGACAACTGGGTTCTAGTCCCAATACTACCAATAACTAGTTGTCTGACCTTGGGAAAGCCTTCAACTTCTCTGGAACTCTCTCTATAAAACAAAGTCATTGGAGATCATCTAGCATCTTGTGGCTCTAAAATTCCATGCTCAGATGAATAAGGAGCCATCGGATTTAAAAGCTAACTGGTTGCTGGTAGCAATTTTCTTGGCTAGTTAATTCAGTTCTAACTGATGAGACCTGGTACGATATTTCTTTCAACACACAACCGTCCTTTGAAAAGCAACAGTAGAAAGGAGGAGAGAAGCTCACTCTTGCATGCAGTAAACAATCGGACATAGAAGAGCCAACCATATGGAGAAATGGGACAATAATAAGGAAAATGACTGAAATTGCTTTTCTCACTCCCTTCTCTCTGTAAGAAAAGTGCAGTGAGTGGGAATATGTGAACAAAAACAAGACCATGCATAACTGCACTACGTGGGTATATCTTTCAGAGCAGAAGTGATCAAACAACTCAATAGACTGATCTATTTCCTTTAATTTCATCTTTCCTGCCTTCAAAAATATACTTTACCAAACTCTCTTTGCCTGTGCCTCATGGTGAAGCAAAAGAATATTGACACATTACTTGTCTTCTTTATCAGTTTAGGCAAAGGATTCTTCTACAAAACGAAAAAAGAAATCAAGTGGAAAATAAGCTTCCGTTTGGGAGAAAAAAATTATTAGGCTGGGTGAGTTATCAAAAAATGGCCATATGGATGGTACACTTATTAGAAACTGACAGCTTGCAAATCTTCAAATCTCAAAAAGAACTACTTTTTGAACTTAGGAAGCAGCAAAAAGCTAATGAAAAAGAAACATACAAAGAGCTTCAGGTTCTTGCTTTGTTTTTCTTCTTGACTTCCCTAGTGGAGTATGTAAAATAAGCATGAACAAACAGAAGCTTAACTTTCAGATTCAGAGGTTCACAGCTATTAGCAAAAAAGTCTCTCCCTTTTCTTTACTAGATATCTTTGTGGAGGCAGAGGTGACAATAAAAGTCTAGATAGGAAATTGACTCTTAATCAAAGAGTCTGAGTAGAAGTGATTCTCAGAGAGCCAATCAGGTGATTTTTACTTGGAAAAAGCTTGTAGAAAATGAGACGACTCGAGAATGTGGATGGGTTTTCCACAGGCAGAGTCAGAGTGAATAATTTTACTGGTCTCAAAGCTCATATGCAGCATAGATTTAAGCTAAAATCTCTTGCCCTTTAAAAAAGAAAAGGGATTAATGTAAATGCTCAAGGCATGCACTGAGAAAGACCAACCTTGACATGTACAAGATCTCTGCAGATTATAGTGGGTGTGGGGAAACTTCCATATTCATGAGCACCTGGCTCTGGGTCTTCTCCTCCTTAATGATCTCTGTTGATGATCTCCTTGCGTTGTGCCATCCTCACTCACACTGTGTCAATCTGATTTGGAACTCACCTCTTTCCCTTATTTCATTAATAAATAAAAAAGTAAAATACCTAGGAATAAACCTAGCCAAGGAAGTGAAAGACATATACTCTGAAAACTACAAGACACTCATGAGAAAATTAAAGAAGAAACCAATAAATGGAAACACTTCCCATGCTCATGGATAGGAAAAATTAATATTGTCAAAATGGCCATCCTGCATAAAGCAATCTACAGATTCAGTGCAATCCTTATCAAAATACCAACAGCATTCTTCAATGAACTAGAGAAAATCGTTCTAAAATTCATGTGGAACCACAAAAGACCCCGAATAGCCAAAGCAATCCTGAGAAGGAAGAATAAAGCAGGGGGAATTATGCTCTCTGACTTCAAGCTCTACTACAAAGCCACAGTAATCAAGACAATTTGGTACTGGCACAAGAACAGACCCATAGACCAATGGAACAGACTAGAGAGCCCAGATATAAACCCAAGTATATATGGTCAATTAATATATGATAAAGGAGCCATGGATATACAATGGGGAAAGGACAGCCTCTTCAGCAGCTGGTGTTGGCAAAACTGGACAGCTACATGTAAGAGAATGAAACTGGACTACTGTCTAGCCCCATACACAAAGGTAAACTCGAAATGGATCAAGGACCTGAATGTAAGTCATGAAACCATAAAACTCTTAGAAAAAATCATAGGCAAAAATCTCTTGGACATAAACATGAGCAACTTCTTTGTGAACATATCTCCACAGGCAAGAGAAAAAAAAGCAAAAATGAACAAGTGGGACTATATCAAACTCAAAAGCTTCTGTACAGTAAAGGACACCATCAGTAGAACAAAAAGACATCCTACAGTATGGGTGAATATATTCATAAATGACATAGCCGATAAGGGGCTGACATCCAAATTATGTAAAGAGCTCATGCACCTCAACAAACAAGAAGCAAATAAGCCAATTAAAAAATGGGCAGAGGAGCTGAACAGACACTTCTCCAAAGAAGAAATTCAGATGGCCAACAGGCACATGAAAAGATGCTCCACATCACTAATCATCAGAGAAATGCAAATTAAAACCACAATGAGATATCACCTCACACCAGTTAGGATGGCCACCATCCAAAAGACAAACAACAACAGATGTTGGTGAGGATATGGAGAAAGGGGAACCCTCCTACACTGCTGGTGGGAATGTAAACTAGTTCAACTATTGTGGAAAGCAGTATGGAGGTTCCTCAAAAAACTCAAAATAAAAATACCATTTGACCCAGGAATCCCCCTCCTAGGAATTTTCCCTAAGAATCCAGCCACGAGGTTGAAAAAGACATATGCACCCATATGTTTATCACAGCACTTTTTTACAATAGTCAAAAAATGGAAGCAACCTGCTGATTATCCATCAGTAGATGAATGGATAAAGAAGAGGTGATACATATACATAATGGAATATTATTCTCCCACAAGAAGAAAACAAATCCTTCCATTTGCAACAACATGGATGGAGCTAGAGGGTATTATGCTCAGTGAAATAAGCCAGGAGGAGAAAGACAAGTATCAAATGATTTCACTCATCTGTGGAGTATAAGAACAAAGCAAAAACTGAAGGAACAAAGCAGCAGCAGACTCACAGAACCCAAGAATGGACTAACAGTTACCAAAAGGAAAGGGACTGGGGAGGATGGGTGGGAAGGGAGGGATAAGAGGGAAAAAGGGTCATTATGGTTAGCACGTATAATGTGGGGGGGGGATACGGGGAAGGCAGTATAACACAGAGAAGACAAATAGTGATTCTATGGCATCTTACTACGTTGATGGACAGTGACTGTAATGGGGTATGTGGTGGGGACTTGATAATGGAGGGAGTCTAGTAACCATAATGTTATTCATGTAATTGTACATTAATGATAGCAAAATAAAAATAAATAAATAAATAAGTAAGCAAACAAATAAAAACTCTGTCTCAAGGCAATGTGCATGTATAGTGCCCATGCATATAGACAGCTTTCCTGAAGGTCAAAGGTACTGGCCCCCAAAATGAAAGCCATAGGAACAGACCTGACTTTGACTTCCAGCCTGGAGCACAACTACTGCAGCCAACCCCACAGAACCACGAACAAAAAATAAGTGCTCTGGAAACTACTGAGATTTGGGGGTGTTAGCAGTGCAACAGTATTTCAGCAAAAGCTGACTTACAGAAATAATTTTCTGGGAAAGGGGATTTATATCACAATAATACAAATGACTTCAAATTAAGCATTAGACATCCTTGTTCTAAGAGGCCTTTGGATAACCTACCACTAAGGGTTTGCCACTCTCCACTTTAATCTACGAAATTCCCCAGCCCAGGTCATCTAAGGATTTGTATTGCTCTCCTTCCAATTCCACCCTCTTCTACACTTTTTCAGTCCAACAGCTCCACTCCACACTTCCAACTCTAAAATCCTCCCCATACATTATGTAGCACAAGTCAATGTTCTCCAACCCCTGTCCTCAAACTCAGCTCTAGGCCATCTTTTCATATTCAAACACACTAAGCAGTCCAGTAGAACAAAGGAGGCTCTCCTGTAAACAGAAATATCCTCATAGAAGGGCAGTGATTTTTTTTTCAGAATCATTTTTCTCCTATACACTACACATAGAAGAAATAAGTAATATTAAGTTCTAACTAAAACTAGGAGAGATCTCACAGGATTCCAGACCTGAAGTCAATTTACACTCTCCTCTGCTATCTTCTTTTTTGTCTACACTTTTTGATCTCTCTTTTTTATTTTTTTTTATTTTGGTAACAATGTACAGTCACTTGAACAACATTATGGTTACTAGACCTCCTATTATCATCTGATCTCTCTTTTTTATGCAAGCCAGTATCATCTTCTATGGATGTGAGGAAGACAATGTGTATTACCAATTAGCAAGGAAGGTTCCCTCTTATTTCTCCATAAGGTTCAACTTCCATTAAGTAATGAGAATTTAGCCATCAATAATTAAGACTATCCTTGGGAAACACTCCCACAGAAGCTAACAAAACAGTGCTTTCTGAATAATAAAGTAAAAAGGGATTTTCCTAGCTACAATGATTTTCTTTTTGTATTTTCACAATACCCAAGGAGAAGCAAACAGCCATGTAACCAAGATCTAGCAGCAATTTTGGTGCCCAGGTAGCATGATTATCACAAAACACTCTAATGGGTTAGCCCAGTTTAGGCCAAGTACTAAATAACACATTGCTCTTGAAATAAATGACGAAATATCTTTTGAAATTTGAAAGCTACTTGATTTTGATTCTCAAATTCGAAGGTTGAGTTTGACCTTAATTTTCTCATCAATGTGGCAGTGTGGTTCAGCTACAAACTCCTTACTGACTCCCTTTACCAAACAGGGAAGAGGATGCAAGCAGAGAAAGTAAAGCCTTGAGTTCCATTTTACACACAAAAAAATTAAAGGAACATGGAAGGGAAGAAGTTTATTCATCTTTCTGATAGGAAGGGAAAACTTAAGGCAATTTATTTGTCAAATTTCCAAATACCACTTTACTCCTAAGAACCCGAGACTTTTTCAAATTTAAAAATAACAGTGTAGACAATCATTTTAAGAATCAAAATAGAGCTGCAAAGAAGGACAGCTGGTTCAAGCTAGGAAAAGATGTATTAAGAAAGCTGAAATGCTTCAGAGTCGTTATGGCAGACAACATGAAAAAGGCAATTGCCTATAAATAGATAAGGTCAGGGCAGGGGTGGTGGGAAGGGAAAGAATCTCGAAGAAGAGAAAGAAACTCAGATTCTTTCAGAAGCCTGGAAGAATGAAATTTCTTGCAATATGTTTCAATGAGCTATAGTAGTGAATGACTATTGCCCTACAAGGTCCAAAGTATGTAAGTGTACTGAATGAAACAGCTTAATCATAAACAGGTCTGTGCTTCTAAACTACTAAACAGCCTTTTTGCTTCTGGAGAAACATAGGAACATAAGGATATAGAATAGATCTAGCTACTTCACTGGCCTGACAGCCTAGAAGAATAAAGAGCACAGAGAGATACCATCACCATAGCTACTTTCCAGAGTTTTTTAAATTGAAGAAAGATGGAAAAGTAAGAGTTTTCCCACTTGGGTATGGGAAATTAGAACCCTGGTTTGGGAGACTCCATCATGCTGAGGGAGTAAGGCTTCTAGAAATTTGAATAATTTGAGATAGTGGCAAGGAGGTGAGATAAAAAACATTCTAGAGCTGCAGACAAGTGAAAAAAAGCCCTTCAACATAACTATTGGGAAAAGCCCCCAAAACTCCTATGTCCAAGGCAATATGCGCTGGATGGAGATACTGTGTATACTTCCACCTCTCCTTATTCCCCTTCCCAGGCCTCTCATACTCTAGGAATGACTTAGATCTCTCTTTCTCTTTCTCTGTTCTTCAGTATGCATTCTCTTCCCCCTGTTGATCATAACAAATATCCTATTAGCTATAAGTTCTCTAATACTGACTCATTCTTTCATTCAGCAAACATGCATTGAGAAACTAAAATGTGACTGGCTCTGTCCTAGGTTCATGGAATAAAGGGATGAATAAAACAAGAGCCCCATCCCGTCTAAGGGAAGGATAGCTAAACTTAAGAATGTTCTGGATGTTGTGACATCAACCAGTGTCTTAAAAAAGGAGGAGCATAAGTTAGCCAGGCACAGAGAGGGTGCATGTGCAAAGGCACTGAGGCAGAAAAGAGTGTCCACTAGCGTGAAGACACTGGCATTTGCCAGATGGCCCCACAAGAGGGTTTTATTGTTGCCAATTTTCAATACATTTTGTCCCAAAGAGAAAAGTAACAAAAGCAAAATCAATAACTAAGAGTTATATTTTTATGAATTTACCATAATTGACTAAATCACTACTCAACTTCATTTACTGCCTTAATGAACTAATGAATTAATTCTGTCACTTACGGAACAAAGATGATGCACAGACAAGCTGAAGCTCCCTTCTCCATAATAATTCTGAACCATAGTTACACTGGAACAACCATAATAATACTGAAAATTCTATATACTTTATATGTAATAATACTGAAAATGGCCAAAAAGGTCCCAGGGAAAGCTAGGAAGATATTAGTGTGGCAACTAAAACAGGAAAAATGAGTTCCCCCCAGTTCAAAAATATCTTTGCCATATATTTTACCAATTAGAGATTCAACTGTGTCAACATATTTTTTTTAAGAGCAGAGGATAAAGTAAATAGAGTAATACCATAAATCATCCACTCCTTAGTAAGTGGTTTCCTTATTTCAGTCAATGGATGCACCATTGTCTAAATCAACCAAGCTTTTAGAACCATCTTTCGTTCCTGTCTCACTCCAGATTTGATTTTATTAGATGCCAAGCTTTGGATGTCATGCAGGGTTCTCTGTGGAAAACAACAGAGACTGGTTGGTTGAAGCAACACCAATAAAAAAGGGTTTATTTAAAGGACATTAGGTAGCTCATTGTGGCAGGCAGTATAGACTGGCTATTCCTTTCTCAGCTTATTTCTCCTTTTCCCACTTCTGTGAGAGAGAGCGGACAATCCAGATACTCATGGCATACTCATTTCCTTCATTTCCCACATTCCCATGCAGCTTGTTGACTATGTTATTCAGCTCTGGCCAGTAACGTGTAAGCCTAAGTCTGCTAGGGCTTCCAGGAAAGCTTTGGCTCCCCTGGCAAAATGGAAAGATACAGCTGTCTCCCCTTCACCCTGTCTTGAATAGAGACTGCAGCCAAAGGGAAAGGCTAAGAGGCCAACTGAGAACTTGATACCATCAACATGTTGAACAAATGTCAGTAGCTACTTAACTCCTTAACATTTCCCCTAGGACAATTCCCCTAATGGCCTAAGCCACCATTAATTGTGTTTTCTGTTATTGCAGCTGAAAGAATGCCTAAATGACACATATCCTGATTCATTGGGTAGGCTCAATGCCCAAATGCACACCACAGAACTGGTCTAGTAAGGGCCACAAATCTACTAAATATTGCTGTTGGTCCTGTTGCCATTTCTGCACCAGAAGTGTAATCTTACTGCAGCCATGACCACCACTACCAGTGCTGTAACTTCTGTGTTAGGCACGCAGTCTTGCAATACCAAATACCATTTCTGCTACCATGACTCTGAATTCAAAGTACAGGTGGTTGCATCTAGTTAATGACACCTGGGTCCCATGCATATCTTAGGGCAAGTGAAGTTTAAAAAGTGAGTATCTAGCATTTTCAACTGTTATGCAATATAAAATGAGGAATTCTCCCATGCATATGAAAGAGGTTCATATGCTGCGCCAAAATAGAATGTGTAATTCACCTTGTCAATCCTGTGACCTCCCTAGGGCATACCTTACCCATTATTATGGACTGAATGTTCATGTCCCCCCAGAATTCACATGTTGAAATTGTAACCCCCAATGTGATGGTATTAAGAGGTGGGGCCTTCCCTGTTTTGGAGTTACTTTTATTTATACTACTCAGTGATTACAGTGGATTTTTAATCTGAAAACTCATTCCATTCTTTAATTTTGTAAAGCTACCAATAATTACCTTTTCCAAGACTGATTCTTTACCGTTGAATTAAACTCTCTTCTTCTGGAACTCCCATCCAAAAAAAAAAGGCAAGGTCTTTAGGAGGTGATTAGGTCATGAGAATGGAGCCCTCGTGAATGGGATTAATACCCTTATAAATGAGGTCCCAGTAAGCTCCCTCACCCCTTCCACTGTGTGAGGACACAGGAAGAAAACGGACTTTCATGACCCAGGAAGTAGGCTCTCACCGGACACTGAATCTGTCAGCACCTTGATCTTAGACTTCCCAGCCTCCAGAACTGTGAGAAATAAATGTTCGTTGTTTAAGCCACCCAGCATTTTGTTATAGCAGCCCAAACAGACTAAGATACCCACTAATCTCCAGTCACTGCATACAAAGTCATTTTAATCATTTGGAATTGACATATCTCTGAAAGTTTAAATTCTAACACAGCCCCCTGTCCTGGCAACTCCCTCAGCACCTTACTTCCACTTCCTATTCTTGTAAGTGGAGCTGGAAAATAATGGACAGACTGAAAGGACATTAACGATGTTAAACTGACAGACTGGATGTAACAGGGAGATGAATCAAGAATAATTCCTGAATAAAGAGGCACAAATTTCAAATTATAAAATAAATTAGTCACAGGAATGGAAGTACAGCATAGGAAATAAAGCCAAGAATGTCATAATATCTCAGTATAGTGATGAAGGGTAACTATACTTACTGTGGTGAGCATTTAGCAATGTATATGATTATATTACTATGTAATCATATAATTACTAATTCATATACTTACTAATATATACAAACATATCATATTGTACATCTAAAACCAACATAATATTGTATACCAACTATATTCCAATAAAAAAAGAATAACTCCAGAATTCGGGGCACAAACAGCAACAGGGTGGATGTTGGGGTCACTCACTGAGGAATTAAGCAAAAATCACCAAATAAGTTTAGGGACATGCTGGTTTCAAGTGTCTGTGGGCTGGATGGAGTTATCCAGTAAAGAGCTGGATGGGTGGGTCCAAAACAGAGAAATAAAGATCTGGACTTTATTAATAAAGTATGGTTTGGGAGTCATCAACTTATAGATAATCAAAGTCAAGAAACTACCTAGTCCACCTTCACAGCCTACCTCAACGAAAGAGACTTGAGGAATGCAACATCCTCCACTCATCCGAAGCCTTCTCTTCCCTCACATTGTATATCCAGCCACTAAGAACCAGTAATACCAGTCACTGAGAGCTACCTCCTAAAAACCTGTCCCCTCTCTCCATCTCCACCTCCGCTGCCTTCATTCAGCTCTCAACATCTTTCACATGGGAACAGCCTCTGAGCTAATCTCCAAACTACCTACCATCACACTCACACACACACAGCCGCGGCAAGGGCGGCCCTTCTCAAACACAAATGTGAGTATGTTAATTCTCCAATTAAAAACCATTTTTAGCTCCTCCCCATTACCTAAAAGATAAAGTCCCATCCCTGTTTAAGACACTCAGGGCTCTCTAGAACCAGATCCCTCTCCATTTCCAGCCCCATTTCCCATTGCCTGCAACTGCAAAAGTATGCTAACCTTCACGGAGAATGCTTGTCACAGCCTTGATTGCATGTTAAATACATTTTCTTAATAACGACACCAAAATAAATAATATGTTACATGTCATAAAGGGAGAATCTCTTTTCCCACCTAGACTAAGAAAATACTGGGCCTAGTTTGCAAAACTGCCGTTTATATTAATAGAGCACTTAGGAAAGCAATTTAGAAAAAGGTAGTTTCTTTTAAGTGTGCAAATGGGCTCAAAACCATTTAGCCCATATATATAAAGAATATAGTGATCCTAATAACAAGATCCTTCTTTAGATACTTCTTGTCTATTAACCATTTCCGAGACCTAGCGATGAGTGCAGGGACCCCTGCTTCTTTTTGTTCCTGTTTGTTCAACTCTTCCTCAGCTCAGAAAGAGTTCTATACATTTGATTCACAGCTGCAGAGATCTGTAAAGAACCTTTCTCCAAAGATCAGGAGCCAGCAGTCCATCTAAACCAGCTCATCCTCGGAGAGACAATGGGAGGTGGGAAGCTAAGCTCTTGAACTAGAGCTTATGAGAAAAGAATGCAAAGGTTAAGTCATTTGGATCAAAGACTTAGGTCTCCTATCAGCCTGGACAGCTGGTTTTGATGATGCTGTAGAAAAATACCAACCCCAGGGTTGTTTGGGACACTGTACTGAAACCTCTTGCTGCCCTGTAAAATAAAACCAATGCAACAAATACTGATTGAACATTGTGCCACCTGCTATGAAACATGAGACTGTCTCCATCCTCAAATATCTGAATCATAACAGTATTATTATTATTTGTTAGCATGTTTTGAACACTTCCCATTGCATTGGTTAAAATATTTAATCCTCACAGCAATCCTGTGAGATAGATTCTGTCACCAAATCCATTAGAAAATAGGGAAACTGAGGCTAGATTTAATAACTTGCCCAATGTCAAAGAATGATAAATGGCAGCACTTAAGATCTCCTCCGAGAGATTAATCAAAAATTGTAAAGATTCTCACTATGTTGTACATCTGAAACCAATATAATATTGTATATCAACTATATTTCAATTTTAAAAATTACAAAGATTCTCAAATAGTTTCAATTAATAACAAATGTCTTTGAATAAATGAATAAGTGAAAATCCTAAATTATAAGAATTGTTGTAGTAAGTGGCAGAAGGAAAAGGCTAACTTCAGTCTATTCAACCCACACCCAGGGTAGAGGTCCTAAGCAGAACTTTTCTTCCCCCAGGACAAAAGGCACTAAACACAGTCTCCACATGGCATCAGGAGGGTGAGAAACCAGGATGAAAATCTCAGATGACTTTTTTTTAACTTATTGTGGTAAACTAGGTCAAGTTGAACTGAGAAATTCATTCATTCATTCATTCCCCAAATACATATCCAGTACCCACTACAGCTGACCCTTGAACGACACGGATATGAACTGTGCAGGTCCACAGATATGCAAATTTTTTAAATAAATGGAAAAATTTGGGGAAATTTGCAACTATTTGAAAAAAACATTTTATCTCTGTCTTACTTTATTGTAAGAATACAGTATAGAATACATATAACACACAAACGTGTTAATAGACTATGTTATCAGTAAGATTTTCAGTCAACAGAAGGCTATTAGTAGTTAAGTTTTTGGAGAGTTAAATGTTATACACAGATTTTGACTGCAGGGGTCAGCACCCCCAATCCCCATGTTGTTAAGGATCAACTGTACATACCAGAGTCTGTGATAGACACTGGAGGTATTTGGGGGGGGTATAGGAGAAATATATAGGCTACTTATGAAGAGGTAAAGAACTATATTCTTCTAATTTTCCTACAGGTATGTAAGTGTAACTTTTTATATTCATAGGTAATTGTGAAACTTAACCAGGTTGTTAACCCAAAGAGTGGTACAAAAAACAATAGAGAAAAGAGGTACCAAAAAGCAAATGCCTGGCAGGCATCTTTGCAAGAAATCTCCGGATCCCTGAACAGCAGCTTGAAAAATGTTACCAGAGGCAGGAAACCAGAGAATATTCTTCTTGCTAAGGCCATGGGCCAATCTCAATTTAGGTGTAATACATCGGTTGCCTCCACCATTGTTATTTCCTTCTTCAAATTAGAAAGCCCTCAGAACCAGACAAAACGAGATGACTCTCTCCAGCTTGAATAATTTCTGGAAAGCTTAGCTGTCTCAGATGTCAGTACAAGCAGTGGCTGCATTTCTAATTAGCATCTCTGAATTTGCCTATTTTATTTCCAAGCCCTCCCCCTTAACAGACAAGACCTCTGTGAACAGAGTATGGGTTCATCTTTCATATTATATTCCTAATTATGCACTTACCAAAGGTTAAGAAAGTGTTTTGTTTTCCTACAAAGTATTATATTGGTCTTTCATAATGAGGAAAGACTCGAGGCAAAATTACTGTGTACAACAAAAAGCTGCTTGGTGTTGAAAGCTATTATTTTTTCTTAATTGTGGGTTTGTTTTGTGTCTGTACATATAACTGATTTTCTTTGCATTTTTATTCTCTCCCTATGTGAGGCATTTCTGGGAGATAATGAGGTTAGAGGTCCTCAACTTCTCCAGCTGTTAAATATTTGCCAGAAGCAGTTTTGTGTACAACTGTTATTATGATTATTGCCTCGTTTGGGTCTGTTTCCTTTGAAAAATGTAAAAGTGGAACCCCTTAGGAGTAGGACCTGGTGCAAGACTTCCTTTAAAAGGAATCGAGATGGCCTGAAGAAGCTGACTTATATTGTAGTAAGTCACTCAGAAACAAAGACAAATGCTCCATGGAGTATCTAACTCGAAAATGAGATTTGGACCATTTACAAATAAATACTAATAAACTTAGTAGCTGTGAGCCCTTCTCATAACACTTGTTCTGCTGGCAATTTCCTGCTCACATCTTCATATATCCCCAAAGTAGGACCCAGCCACTGACCATTGGTGCATCTGTAAAGTGTGCCAACCAGTCACACATTCTCCTTTCCCAGGTCCAAAGGGAAACTTTTCATGAATTTCCACCTTGGAAGATGCTCCAGTGCCTTTTACAGGGAGACACCAGAGAGGTGGGCATCAAGTTGGTCTTTGGCAGATTTGAAGCAAAGTACCAGGCATATTAAAGATGCACAATAATTATCTAATGTAAGGGTCAGAAAACTTTTCCTGTGAAGGGCCAGATAGCAAATATGTCAGGCTAGCAGGCCATGTCTTGGTTGCAACCCCTCAACAATTCTGCTACTCTGCCTTGTAGCCCCAAAACAGCCATAGATAACATATAAATGAATAAGTGTGGCCCAGTTTGGCTACAGGCTAGACTTTGCCCACTCCTGATCTATTGAATGAATAAATCATCAGAGAATTCATCTTTGTATATAAATAAATATTCTAGGTAAATGAAACTCTTCTTTAAGTCCATGAAGGTTTTGTTTTATTTTTACTTTGGCTAGTTTAATTGAGATCTTTCATAAAGTGTATTTACATATTGGTCCATTTTTTTTAAAAGCATATTCAAAACATAACCTTTTCCCTATGACTCAGGGTCATCATTAAAGCAATTATTTTGTAATGCTGCATTTCACTAATGTCCTGTTAAGAGTTTTTGGCTGCATCGGGCTATTTAACCCAACTCCAATAAGCTCCAAACCTTTGTTGTTTTTAGTCACTGCATCCAGTTGTAATTTTTCTGTCTTCTCCCTGCCCAGTGGCCTCTGAGCACTTTTCTTTCACTTCCACCAATGTGCCCTTTGGGGGCAATTACATTGGCTTTTCACCAACTTAAGTGTAAGGAATATCCAGGGCCCAACTCATGCTCCAATATTCTCCATTTCTCTTCCCACAGAACCCTGGGACCCAATCTGCTTCTTACTCCTTATCCTGCCTTACCAATTGTATCTGTTTACAGTTCTTTCTTTCCCCTGATCTCAGAGTTGGCCAAAGAATAGGACACAGCCTCCCCAGAATCCCTCCTCCTTCTTAATGTACTCCAGGGACTGGGGCGCTTTAAGGTGTTCATTGAAATTTAAAAGAGAGATGGAACAATAAAAGTAATAAATCTAAGGATGTTACAAAGATTCATGAACACATAGAGAATTCTTATAATCATCGCCCCTAATCCAATATTTCCAATTCCCTTATTGGAATGCTACCTGGAAGTGTCCATTGGGCATTTGGGTTCTATTTTATTCTTCAAACTAGAGACAAAAAACTTTGACCACTTCTACAGTTCAAAGGTGAAGAGCATGTCAGACTCACCCTCTAAGAAGGTCCTTACTTCATACTTCCAGTTTTTCTCAGCCATAATATCAGTATTTTTCCATGATGCTGATGATAACAATGATGACCTTGATGGTGGTAATAACTAACATTTATTAAACTATCATTTATTCCTTTGTATACCAGACATACTGTCCAAAACTTCATATGCATTTCTTCATTTAATGCTCACAATCCGTGAAGTAGCTACTACACCAAACTTTAAACCTAGAAAAGTTAATTAATTTGGTCATGGTCACTTAGTAAGAGCCAACACTCAAGTCTAAGCCATCCAATTATATTATTAGTCAGGGTTGAGTGTTATATTGCAGTAACAAAAGCAACAAGATACCAATAGTTTAATATGAAAAAGTTTCTCACTCATACAAAGTCCACAATGAGCTGAGATCATTCTTGAGGGCATCTGTCCTCCACATGGTGGCTCACCTCTCTGGGTACCTCCATCTCAACACATGCCTTCACAGTGGCAGGAAAAGAAAGTACTGGAGTGTATCTCACCAGCACTTAAAAACTCTAGCCTGTACACAATCCATACCACTCCAGCTTCCAATCTGTTGGTCAGAACAAGTTACATGGACCCATATATTTGTCATGGAGATGGAGAAATTTAATCTCTTCAAATGCTCAGAAGGAGAAGAGAATCAGAGATGAGCATAAAACATTACTAGCACAGTCTATCTTCTAGTCGTCACATATTTGATTCATCCTTCTACACCTCACAAACACTAAATCCAACCTCAGGGAGAAAACCCAAACTCCCAGCCTATCATAGCACTGAGCTCAAGGTCCAGGATTCTGGCTGGTAGCCATCATGTGTCTCTTCACTGGCAGGGAGGCAGGTTTGACATTAGTCTTTACATCAGGTCCTGACATGTAGGCTTCCCTTGGACCAGAAACCTGGGAACTAAAGAAGTTAGGTTGAATGAACCATTGTGGAACCTTCCCAATATCACCATCACTACAGCCACATACTTAACACACAATGGTGAAACAAGAACCAGATAACCTCAGGAATCACTCCTGTTCAGAATAGGGAAGAACAGAAATTTTTGCACCTGCGTCCTGCCCAGATCCTTGGGAACATCTGCTTGGCTAAAGACTGATTACTATAAAATCCTAGAACTTTTTCCTTTCAGTTCTGTAGTCTCTCTGATTCAGCCTCCCAAGTCTTCTATTAAATCTTGCTGTCTCCAATCTGGACTCCTGCATTTCCTTGGCTTTCTTTACCTAATAGTAAGTCTGCAGGCCTTTCTGGAGACTCCAGGGAAGTATCTATTTCCTAGCCTCTCCCAGCTTCTAGAGCTGCCTGAATCCTTTGGCTTGTGGCTTCCTTCCTCTGTCTTCAAAGTATCTATCTGACCATTCTTTCATTATCACATCTCTGACAGTAGACAGAAAGTTCTGTACTTTTAAAGATTCATGATTAGATTGGGTCCAGGATAATCTCCACATCTCAAGGTCCATAACCTGAATCATACCTGCAAAATCCCTTTTGCCATATAAGGTAACCTATGCACAGGTACTGGGGAATATGGCATGGACATCTTTGGGGGGGCGGTCATTATTCTGTCAGCCACACTCAGGAACTCAAGACTACATGATGCTGTTGTGTCAGGACAAGTCTTCAGAGTTTAGCAAATCAGAGGGAGCTCTATCAGCTCGGGTTGCCATAACAGAGTATCAGAGGCTGGGTGACTCAAATGACAGAAATGTATTTTCTTACGGTTCTGAAGGCTAGAAGTCTGAGATCAGGGTACCAACAAGTCAGGTTCTTGTGAGAGTTCTCTTCCTGACTGCAGAAACCCACCTTCTCACTGCTTCCTCAAATGGCAGAGAGAGAGGAGAGAGAGAGACATTTCTTCCTTTCCTTTTATGGCCACAGTCTTATCATATTAGGACCCCATGCTTATGACCTCATTTAACCTAATTACCTCCTAAAGGTGCTCTCTCCAGATAGTCACATTGAGGATTAGGGCTTCAACATAGGAATTGGGGGAAACAGTTCAGTTCACAGCTGGAGCCCTCACCTGGAAGTAAGCAGCTCATATTTCTTTGGGCCAAACAAATCATATGGCCATGCCTGAATCCAAGGAGGAAGGGCAACAAACTGCTCCCATATTCATGGAAGGAAAGGAGGACTGGAAGTATTGGCAAGTGTCAGTGATACCCACCCAGAGTCACTGGCAGATTTTCAGCGGGATGGTGACATAATCAGATATGTGTAATAGAAAGATCTCCTGGGCATTGTTGTAAAGGTTGGATTAGAAGGATTCTTGTAATCAAGAAGACTGTTTTCAGGGTCTTGATGGTCTAGTGTGAGGAAAAAGGTCAAAACAGGGCTACAGCAGTAAGAACGGAAGGAAGCAGTACCTAGGAACTTACAGAGAATATGCCAGCAATGACTTTCTACTTGAAGAAATTTAAGTAATACATGGTTATCCAAAACTATCAGGGCATATGCTTTCAGTTACAAATGACTTTCAGATAACCATCACTTAATTCTTGGAGTTGCAAACATGTTTATCTTAACCATTTGGAGATAAAAAATTTTTCTAAGTTCTTACAGAATATATTGAAATGGTTTTGGAGGCTGTCAAGCTATCAATATGAAAATCAATTTGTGTACTGAGCTTTAAGCAGAAAGGCACTCAAGTGCTTTTCCCTAGACTTTTCTCCTTTTTCTATATTTTCCACATGCTCATTCTACCAACAGAAGGTGGTAGAGGCAGGTAAACTGTCATTTGTACAAGGAAATTCAGAAGAGTTCCTGAGAAATGTAAATGCAAGCAAAATGCAACCAATCAGATAAATAAGCAGATTTTGAAAATCAAACTGAATCTTTTCTGTATATAAGGAAAAGCTAAAGCCTAAATACATCCAAGGAAGGAATGACTTAACAGAGTAGAAGTTGCTTGTGTGGATGTTATAAAAAGAGGAGTCAAAAAGCAGGAGTGTCAGTCTATCATGAATTCTGTCCAGGAGCAAAGATATGAGTATTCTGGTCCACTTGTAGGATAGACATCTCTACAAATATTTGTCATTGTGGTTTAGATATTAGTCTTATGTTCATTTGGTTAGAGTGAGTTACTAAGAGATTGATTCCTTTATATTGTTCTGCTGCGAGTTCTGCTTCAAGCCTATGTAGTTTGGGTTTTCCCAAAAGCAAAGCCTGAGGCAAGAACTTGGTGTAAGTAACTTACTGGGGAAGTAATTCCAGAAAACAGAAATGGGAGAATGGTAAAAGTGAGATAAAGATGGAGTAGAAGCCAATGTAAAGCTGTATTACTGAGGTCACTGGTCTTAAGCACACTGGAACCTTCTGAGAACCATATAGAAAGCCTCCTAAAATTGCCTGCCTAGGGATCAGGAGGCTGAGCATTTATCTATTGACTCCTGGCCCCCACTGGATGGAGGCTGGCCCAAGAGTGTTAAATCCCCATACACACTTCCCAGCTGGGTTTGTGTGTATTGAGTGGGCTCCTAGTCACTAGGATACAAAACTGAAATACATGGCTTATGCTCCAAAGAGAATACCATTAGCACAAGGGATACTGAGCTCACATACAGTTACCCACTGCCAACTACAGCTGAAAGCAAAGGGAGCCTCAAGGGATGCGACACAGGGCACTGGGGTGTCTGCTGTGCAGGGCAAGGAGAAAACCTTGACCTTTACCCAGTACAGCCTTGCCTTAGCATTCACCTGCTCACTTTTTAATCTCATTGCACACTCACTAAATCAGCCCGGAGAAGTCCTCAAATAACAGCATCAGTGCATACCCATGAGGTCATTTTTATGGTTTCTCAAAATACTGTATTTAATCTTGAATTAAGAAATTTCCTTTCCCATCATAAAAATTGGCACTAGACATCAAGTTGTCAGACTGATATTAAGCTGCTTTTATGCTACAGAAGCAAGTCTGCCAAAGAAACTGTGCACCACCAAATAAGCCAAGCCTTGGATCTAATTAAGTTTAAAAAGAAGTCCTTTAAGCAACTTCCTCTTTGGATGGGAAAGAACTAACAAGTTGGGGCATAAAAGTAAAAAATAAAAAAAATCATCAAAAAAGAATGCGCAGAAGCAGTGAGGACCCATGTAAAAGGTAGGATTTGGTTCCCTGCTAAGGGCAACGTGGCTACAGGATATTGCTGAAGACACCTGGTTACACAGGGATCTGGGCAGCTGGGCTCTGCTCCCTCTGTCAGTCCCTCCAGTGGGCTCTTATGTGCTCTTATTAACATGGACTTGGAAATAAGGTAAATCAGAATTCAAATTCCACCTTCACCACCTGCTCCCTATGTGATCCTGGGCAAGTTATTTAACTTCTTAAACCTCAGAGTCCTCACTGGCAAAATACAACTAATAACTTCTCATCTGTGAGACTATTGTGAGAATTAAATGAACAATACCGGCAAAATAGTACCAGACAGATTGTGAGTGCTTAATAAATGGTAGTTAGGGCTGTTCTGATGTTGAAAATGCTGAGCCATTAGAGGCACCCTAGAAATACCCTAACATGAGGTCTAGCACGGGTCAGAGCTTCAAAAATAGTGGTTCCCCTTTCAGTTGCATTTCATAGAAGGTAAGAGCTTTACCAAAGTGTGCCAAGTAAGGCATGGTTCATTATTCTGAAATAAATGTTGGTGATGGGTAGCTCGAGGGGTTTTTTAATTCTTCAGAAAATTTACACTGAATAAGACAAATTGTTTCCATGATAAGGTCATTTTTGAGACCAGACAAAATGTTGACATTCACCCAGTCTGTTCTGCCCTTTTGAGGCCAGTTGGCCCCACCATGCACCAGCACCCCCTATTCTCCCATCCCCCTACTCTTGGCCAGTCCCATCATGTAAGCAAGCCTCCTTTCCGGGGCTCCCCATCCCTCCTCATATGCTCTTGACCTGCTAGCCTCCCCTGGTCCAAGATCCCTCATCCCAGCTCCAGCTCCATTACTTACACTTTTGAATATGGTTCCCTTACAGTCCTCTTCTCTTAAGACTTCAGATACCTCTTGTGCCCATTTGGTTACTATTCATTCATTCTACAAAATTTATGGAAAGCCTCTGTGGACCCCATAAGTTTCTGGGCACTAGAATACAGCAGAAAACAAAATAGACAAGTCCCCTACCCATGAGTATATTCTAGTCTAGTGCCCAATAAAAAAGTGAACAAATTAATACACAATGTCAGGTGTCCCACATTTTCTTAGTTGAGTAACCAATTCCTGCCTTTCATTCTGCAGAACACACAACAGGGCTCTCCCTTGAACCCCAATATGCAGACCCCTATTTATGCCATTATTTTCATTCATGTCACAGACCCCTTTTTAGAAGGCCCTTTTCCGTATGGGTGAAGGTTCAAGTATGCCAAAATTTACTCACTTTGGAAAAAATTTAGGGGATGTAGTTACGGATTTTTATTTCCAAGATTTATTACAAGTGTGAAAATTGTTTCATTTTCCCTAAAGAGGAATTACCAGTAATTACAACAGTCCATTCAAGATTCCACAGATGGCTACTAATATCCTGAAATGATGTCCACTGGGATGTTTTATCTATGACACAGATAATTTTCTATCTTTTGTCATGTTTAAAGGGAAGCACCTGGGATATAGAAAAGCTTACTGTAAGACACGAGGACCATTAGAGAAACCATGGCTCAAGGCATTCCTCATAACACACATTTCAATAAATCTGAGGCTTCCTTTTTGTGTTACGTTCACTCCTTTTAAGCCTTGTTATATTTCCCTGCTCCTTGCATTGCCAAGGCTCCACAACACCAGTCAAATCCACACTGTCCACTGTTCTTCTGCAATCTGACTATTAATCAGCTTGATGGACACTTCCCTTCTGGCTCACTCCACATAAGGAGTGACAACTTTTTCCTAGTCTAGCAGACATTTTAAATGACAGCCTCCAAACTCAGCAGATGCTAAAAAGGCACTTTAAAAATGTATTCAGCATAATTCAATCAGAGAACTCCATGGACATCTGATCTCTGCTCCCTTCTTCTTTATTACTTTTTTTTGGTATCATTAATGTACAATCACTTGAACAACATTATGGTTACTAGAACCCCATTTATCAAGTCACCCCCACATACCCCACTACAGTCACTGTCCATCAGCATAGTAAGATGCTATAGAATCATTACATGTCTTCTCTATAAATACTGCCTTTCCCGTGTCCCCCGCCGCTGCACTACGTGTGCTAATCATAATGCCCCTTTTCCCCTCTTTTCCCTCCCTTCCCACCCATCCTCCCCAGTCCATTTCTCTTTGGTAACTGTTAGTCCATTCTTGGGTTCTGTGAGTCTGCTGCTGTTTTTTTCCTTCAGTTTTTGCTTTGTTATTATGCTCCACAGATGAGTGAAATCATTTGGTACTTGTTTTTCCCGCCTGGCTTATATCACTGAGCATAATACCCTCTAGCTCCATCCATGTTGTTGCAAATGGAAGGATTTGTTTTCTTCTTGTGGGAGAATAATATTCTATTATGTATATGTACCACCTCTTCTTTATTCATTCATCTACTGATGGATAATCAGCAGGTTGCTTCCATTTTTTGACTATTGTAAAAAAGTGCTGTGATAAACATAGGGGTGCATATGTCTTTTTCAACCTCATGGCTGGATTCTTAGGGCTAATTCCTAAGAGTGGGATTCCTGGGTCAAATGGTATTTCTATTTTGAGTTTTTTGAGGAACCTCCATACTGCTTTTCACAATAGTTGAACTAGTTTACATTCCCACCAGCAGTGTAAGAGGGTTTCCCTTTCTCCACATCCTTCCAACATTTGTTCTTGTTTGTCTTTTGGATGTTGGCCATCCTTAGTGGTGTGAGGTGATATCTCATTGTGGTTTTAATCTGCATTTCTCTGATGATTAGTGATGTGGAGGATCTTTTCATGTGCCTGTTGACATCTGAATTTCTTCTTTGGAGAAGTGTCTGTTCGGCTCCTCTGCCCATTTTTTAATTGGCTTATTTGCTTTTTGTTTGTTGAGGTGCATGAGCTCTTTGTATATTTTCGATGTCAACCCCTTATCAGATATGTAATTTATGAATATATTCTCCCATACTGTAGGATGTCTTTTTGTTCTACTGATGGTATCCTTTACTGTACAGAAGCTTTTTAGTTTGACATAGTCCCACTTGTTCATTTTTCCTTCGGTTTCCCTTGCCCGGGGAGATATGTTCATGAAGAAGTTGCTCATGTTTATGTCCAGGAGATTTTTGCCTATGATTTTTCCTAAGAGTTTTATGGATTCATTACTTACATTCAGGTCTTTGATCCACTTTGAGTTTACTTTTGTGTATCGGGTTATACAGTAATCCAGTTTCATTCTCTTACATGCAGTGGTCCAGTTTTGCCCACACCAGCTGTTGAAGAGGCTGTCATTTCACCATTGCATATCCATGGTCCTTTATTGTATATTAATAGACCACATATGCTTGGGTTTATATCTGGGCTCTCTATTCTGTTCCATTGGTCTGTGGGTCTATTCTTGTGCCAATACCAAATTGTCCTGATTACTGTGGCTTTGTAGTAGAGCTTGAAGTCAGGGAGCGTAATTTCCCCTGCTTTATTCTTCCTTCTCAGGATTGCTTTGGCTATTCAGGGTCGTTTGTCGTTCCATATGAATTTTAGAACTATTTGCCCTAGTTCATTGAAGAATGCTATTGGTACTTCAATAGGTATTGCATTGAATCTGTAGATTGGTTTAGACAGGATGGCTATTTTGACAATATTAATTTTTGCTAGCCAAGAGCATGGGATGAATTTCCATTTATTAGTGTCCTCTTTAATTTTTCTTAAGAGTATCTGGTAGTTTTCAGGGTATAGGTCTTTCACTTCCTTGGTTAGGTTTGTTCCTAGGTATTTTGTTCGTTTGGATGCGATTGTGAATTGAATTGTTTTCCTGATTTCTCTTGCTACTAGTTCATTGTTAGTGTATAGGAATGCAACAGATTTCTGTGTATTAATTTTGTATCCCGCAACTTTGCTGAATTCATATATTAGATCTAGTAGTTTTGGAGTGGATTCTTTAGGGTTTTTTATGTACACTATCATGTCATCTGTAAACAGGGACAGTTTGACTTCTTCCTTGCCAATCTGGATGCCTTTTATTTCTTTGTGTTGTGTGATTGCTGTGGCTAGGATCTCCAGAACTATGTTGAATAAAAGTGGGGAGAGTGGGCATCCTTGTCTTGTTCCCCATCTTAAAGGAAAAGCTTTCAGCTTCTCGCTGTTAAGTATAATGTTGGCTGTGGGTTTTTCATATATGGCCTTTATTGTGTTGAAGTACTTGCCCTCTATACCCATTTTGTTGAGAGTTTTTATCATGAATGAAAGTTGAATTTTGTCGAATGCTTTTTCAGCATCTATGGAGATAATCATGTGGTTTTTGTCCTTCTTTTTGTTGATGAAGTGGATGATGTTGATGGATTTTTGAATGTTGTACCATCCTTGCATCCCTGGGATGAATCCCACTTGATCATGATGGATGATCTTTTTGATGTATTTTTGGATTTGGTTTGCTAATATTTTGTTGAGTATTTTTGCATCTATGTTCATCATGGATATTGGTCTGTAATTTTCTTTTTTTGTGGTTCTTGCCTGGTTTTGGTATTAGAGTGGTGTTGGTCTCGTAGAATGAGTCTGAGAGTATTCCCTTCTCTTCTACTTTTTGGAAACTTTAAGGAGGATGGGTATTAGGTCTTAACTAAATGTTTGATAAAATTCAGCAGTGAAACCATCTGGTCCAGGTGTTTTGTTCTTAGGTAGTTTTTTGATTACCAATTCAATTTCTTTGCTGGTAATTGGTCTATTCAGATTTTCTCTTTCTTCCTGGGTCAGCCTTGGAAGGTTGTATTTTTCTAGAAAGTTGTCTATTTCTTCTAGGTTATCTAGTTTGTTACCATATAATTTTTCATAGTAGTCTCTCATAATTCTTTGTATTTCTGTGGTGTCCATCATGATTTTTCCTTTCTCATTTCTGATTCTGTTTATGTGTGTAGACTCTTTTTTTCTTGATAAATCTGGCAGGAGTTTATCTATTTTGTTTATATTCTTGAAGAACCAGCTCCTGCTTTTATTTATTGTTTGTATTATTTTATTCTTCTCAATTTTATTTATTTCTGCTTTAATCTTTATTATGTCCCTCCTTCTACTGACTTTGGGCCTCATTTGTTCTTCCTTTTATAGTTTCATTAATTGTGAGTTTAGACTGTTCATTTGGAATTGTTCTTTCCTGAGGTAGGCCTGTATTGCAATATATTTCCCTCTTAGCACGGCCTTCACTGTGTCCCACAGATTTTGAGGTGTTGAATTATTGTTGTCATTTGTCTCCATATATTGCTTGATCTCTGTTTTTATTTGGTCATTGATCCATTGATTATTTAGGAGCATGTTATTAAGCATCCATATGTTTGTAGGCTTTTTTGTTTTCTTTGTGTAATTTATTTCTAGTTTCATACCTTTCTGATCTGAGAAGCTGGTCGGTACAATTTCAATTTTTTGAATTTACTGAGGTTCTTTCTGTGGCATAGTATATGATCTATTCTTGAAAATGTTCCATGTGCATTTGAGAATGTGTATCCTGTTGCTTTTGGATGGAGTGTTCTGTAGATGTCCATTAGGTCCATCTGTTCTAATATGTTGTTCAGTGCCTCCATCTCTTTATTTATTTTCTGTATGGTTGATCTGTCCTTTGGAGTGAGTGGTGTGTTGAAGTCTCCAAAAATGAATGCATTGCATTCTATTTCCTGCTTTAATTCTGTTAGTATATATTTCACATATGTAGGTGATCCTGTGTTGGGTGCATAGATATTAATAATAGTTATATCCTCTTGTTGGACTGACCCCTTTATCATTATGTAATGTCCTTCTTTGTCTCTTGTGACTTTGTTTGTTTTGAAGTCTATTTGTCTGATCCAAGTATTCCAACTCCTGCTTTTTTCTGACTATTAATTGCTTGAAATATCTTTTTCCATCCCTTTACTTTCAGTCGGTGTGTGTCTTTGGGTTTGAAGTGAGTCTCTTGCAGGCAGCATATAGATGGGTCTTTTTTTTTTTATCCATTCAGTAACTCTATGTCTTTTGATTGGTGCAATCAGACCAGTTACCTTTAGGTTGACTATTGACAGGTATGTACTTATTGCCATTGCAGACTTTAGATTCATGGTTACCAAAGGTTCAAGGGTAATTCCCTTTCTCTCTAACAGTTTAATTTAACTCACTTCATCTGCTATTACAAACACAACCTAAAGCTTCTATTTTTTTTCCTCCTTTTTCTTCCTCCTCCATTCTTTGTATGTTATGAGTCATGTTCTGTACTCTTTGTCTAGCCCATGGGTGACATCTATTTAGCCTTAGGAATACTTCCCTGTATAGGAGTTCCTCCAAAATGCACTGTAGAGGTGGTTTGTGGGAGGTAAATTCTCTCAGCTTTTGCTTATCTGAAAATTGTTTAATCCCTCCTTCAAATTTGAATGATAACCTTGCCAGGTAAAGTATTCTTGCTTCAAGGCCCTTCTGCTTCATTGCATTAAATATATCATGCCACTCCCTCTGGCCTGTAAGGTTTCTGTTGAGAAGTCTGATGATAGCCTGATGGGTTTTCCTTGGTATGTGATGTTTTTTCTCTCTCTACCTGCTATTAAAAGTCTCCCTTTATCCTTGATCTTTGCCATTTTAATTATTATATGTCTTGATGTTGTCTTCCTTGGGTCCCTTGTGTTGGGAGATCTGTGCACCTCCACGGCTTGGGAGACTATCTCCTTCCCCAAATTGGTGGGGTTTTCAGCAATTATCTCGATAATGACACTTTCTATCCCTTTTTCTCTCTCTTCTTCTTCTGGTACACCTATAATGCAAATATTGTTCCGTTTGGATTGGTCACACAGTTCTCTCAATATTCTTTCATTCTTAGAGATTCTTTTTTCTCTCTGTGCCTTGGCTTCTTTGTATTCCTCTTCTCTAATTTCTATTCCATTTACCATCTCTTCTACTACATCTAATCTGCTTTTAAATCCCTCCATTGTATGTTTCATTTTAGATGTGGAATTTCTTAATGATTGAATCTCTGACTTAAATTTGTTTCTGATTTCTTGAATATTTTTCTGTACCTCCATAAGCATGTTTATAATTATTTTGAACTCTCTTTCAGGAAGATTGGTGAGTTCAGTTTCATTTGGCCCTTTTTCTGGGTGATATTTTGGTCTGAACCATGTTCTTTTGACATTTCATATTTCTGTGTGGTGCCCACTAGTGCACCGAAACTCCAGTCTCTGGAGCTGCTCAGCCCCTAGAGTGAGGTTGGGGGTCGTAGGGGAGCAGAGCTGGTGTCTGGGGGTGTGGAAAATCTGTTTCCTGATTCCTGTCTGTGGTGCCTGTCTTCAGCATCAGAGCCAGTGGGCCAAGAACACACATGTAATCCTCTGTGCTTTGCGTCTCTAGCTGTTGTAGGTAGGGCCTCCCTCTGGCTGGCCTGACACCAGTGCAGTAATTGCTGGTTTGCGAGCAGGTGCCTGCAGGCCAGGAGGAAGGCTCGGCAGGCTGTGTGTCACAGTGGGGGGCCTCGGAACTGAGTAGGCAGCCAGGGGGATGGAGCACCTGAAGCTCTTCAAAGTTCCCAACCAGCTGGGCAGAGCATGTCCAGACAACCTTGTCCAGCTCTCCCTTCTCCCATGCAGCAAGCTCCATGCAAACCCCGCCCCTTCAGCAGCCCTCTTGCTGCTATGAAGCCTCTCAGACTGCCTGCCCTTCCTCTGACACAGAGCAGCCGGGTGTGGATCCCGTCCTCCACAAATGGCCAGAATGTCAGTCTCGCAAGCACTCTGCCCATCCGAGCTCCCCAGCGCCCAGAGCACCACACAATATAGGCTTCCGCTCACAAAGCAGATCTCCAGGGCTTGGTGTTCAGCAGTCCCAGGCTTCCACCCCCTCCCGGCTCTGTTTCTCTTCTTCCCACTGGTGAGCTGGGGTGGGGGAAGGGCCTGGGTCCCGCTGGATTAAGGCTTTTGTACATTACCCCATTTCGTGAGGTCTGCTCTGTTCATGAGGTCTGTATGCAGTCTGGTTCAGCCTTCTTTCCTGTTGCTGTTTTATGGTTAGTTGTATTAACTATATTTTTGTACTATTTGTGGTTTTGGGAGGAGTTCTCCATGTCACGTCTCACATTGCCATCATGACACTAGAGAGACATGTTAGCTAAAATATCTTCCCACTGCTACTACCATATATCTCTGCTCCCTTCTTGAGTGGCATTCTGGGAAGATGGGCACACACATACCTGTGAGCAGCCGAATTGTAATGACATAGAGACCTAGCCAGGAACACTGCACTGACAATAGCTGACCATACAGAGTCCTCACCAGTCAGATTCAAGACATTTATTTGCTTCTGGAAGACAGAGAAGTTAGGATAGTTACTTTAATTTCAAACAACTGTAAGGTGGAATCAGCCCACATTGACTAGAGGTAGACCACAGAACTTGGACTTCATTCTTTGGCAAACAACCAGCTCCCAAACTACAAATCTGAAGGTCAGCCACAACTTCTTTTTCATCCTCTACAACCAATTAGTGCCCAAATCCTCTTGACTCCATTTCTCAACATTTTCATATCTGCCCCTCCTTTCCATCCATACTGACAGTTCCTTACTTCAGGGCATTTCACCTTCCATCTGGACCACTGGCAGTCTCCTAAATGGTCCTCTTACCACTAGTCTTGTTCTCAGTCTCTGACTCGCCAACATTACCTCGACATTGTCACCAGAGCAACCTTTCTAAAATGTCAAATTTATCTTATTACTGCTCCTCTTAGAGAACTTTGGTGACTCTTCCATCCTTACACATGAGGACTAAATTTAATCTGTCAAGCAAGCCTATGATCTCATTCCTGCCCATTTATCTGCCCCTCCTGGAAGACCATGTACACCAACTACTTGTGATTCTAAACACATTCCCATGTGTCTACTCCTCCAGCCTTAACTGACCTCCATCCCAAATCCCATCTTTTATCTGCAGGGCAAATAGCCTCCTCATCACTCACTACTAGATAATGATCTTTAGGGCAAGGGCATTATGTAACTTTTCTCTATCCCAACACTTTGCTTGACATGCAGTAACCACTGAGTAAATAGTATGTGCTGAAAGAATTAATGAGTAAATGAAAAGAATAAATCATGACACTAGAGAGACCTGTTAGCTAAAGTATCTTCCCACTGCTACTACCATGTATTATTTAGACTCATGACTGCAACTGAATCATAACCATGACCACAGTCTTTTCACCTTCAGGTCCATATCTGACATTGGTCTATGCTGCACTTTGCGGCTGGGTTACTAATGTTCCCAAAGAACAGCCTGGGCCATGACATTTCACTGTTCAAAACCACTCTAGAGCTTCCCACTTTCAGCTCCATGACCTGACATCCAATGGCCCGTATGTTCTGGTTCCAATTCACCTGCTCAACCTTATTACCCTCTACTCTTCTGTAAGCCCTTTACTGAACAACCCACTAACATTAATATAATTTCCTCATAAACATATTTTAGTTATGCTGTGTCTTTTACTAAGAGTTCCTTACCAATTAAAAGTTAACCATTTTCCTAGGTCTACCTCAAAAATCATCTCTTTCTAAAACCTTCTATAATCACTCCTGTCAAAAAGGATTCCCCACTTCTGAACTTCTATAACTTCTTCCTGGCACATATAAAATTATATCTTTATTAAGATATTGATGAATATACTTCAATTCAAATACAATATTGCAAAATCCTTGAAGATCATAACTCAACCTTATCCATCGTGTCAACAATAGAGCCCAACACATTCTTTGCACATGATAGATTATTAATAAAAATTTGCTTAACTAGTCATTCATTTATCCAGCCCACTAAGATTTCTGGATTATAATATTTCTTATTCACATATATCAGTGTGCAAAGTGCTTTCTCACCTGTTATCCCATTTCCACTTCACTACAACCTTAAGGGATAAGAAAGGAGAAGCTTCTCTATTTCAGAAACAAACCATAGGTCTATTGCAATAACTGAAGTCTTCAGTGTAATTTAGTTTGGAAGTGAAGGAGCTAGAACTTGCATCCAAATGCCCCCAACTTTATATTCCAGGGCTTTTCCCCACTCTTGGTACCTTGTGCAAAAGTGTGGTACTGCCCAAAAGTGTGCTCCTAATTCATGTGGAACCAGTAGACGTGCTCCCTCCCCCTAATTCCCTTTCCTTCCTGCTAAACTTTCTCCAGGGCTTGGTGTGCTTTGAACTAGAAAACAATGCAAATTCCAGTGTTTCTGGCTTTTTCCCAGCCATCTTCTGCCTGGGTTCATTGGCCTATTGCACTGGGATTATGCTTTACCTGGTATTTAAATCACCCCTTTAGGGGAACTGGTCAACTAGATAGAATGATAGTATCTACTGCTACTGTAGGGACAAACTCAGAACCACAGAGTTGGTATGAAGATTATTTTAAGCTGAAGACACTTGAGATTCAACAGATGCAGAAAAAAAGTCTTCTCAGAGCTTTCCTTCTCTGACTAAAAACATCAATTTCTGGGAAATGAGGCTGCCATACATTCCTTCTCAGGGGTGGGTTTACTCCCAGGAAGAAAATGGAGAATAAATTTATCATAAATCCTCCCTCTAGAGGAGTTCCTTGGTCATGAAGAAGATGAAAAGACCACTCACACCTATATAAGCAAACATTGTAATACACTTTATCTCCTGTTTGTTCTAAAATACCCTTTTGTCTAAGGAAACGTATTTATTTTTCCCATAGAAGCCTTTCTCATTCCCTCCCTTTCCCCTACTAATTAGATATATAAGCCTTAAATTTTAATAATTTTCAGAACTAGCTATTCCTTTTGTTAGTTCCCATATGCATAGGAATAAATCGTTTTCTCCTGTTAATTTGTTTTGTGTCAGTTTAATTTGCAGGCCCCATTATTAAACTGAAGAGGGTTGAGAATCAGTACCCCAACAATACCATAATGGGGATCCAGGAGCTAAAGAGTAAGTGCTCAGGAGCAGAATATCCAAAGTTGCCAATAGCATGAGGATGAAGGCCATGGGCAGAGTGGATTTTAAGCTACATTCTCAAGTAGGAAAGGAGCACAGGGTAGTGGTCAAGTTCACAGGTTCTGGAATTAAATTTCAACGTTCAGTCTTAGCTAGCTGCATAACCCTGGACAGTTAACACAACTTGTGTGCCTCCTCTATAAAAGATGGATAATAGCTTTTCCCTCATAGGATCACAGTGAGTTTAAACAAACTCATCAAGGCAGGGACCAGCACAGTACCTGCCATATAAGGAGAAGTTTAGCAAAAGTAATATGATGTTGAGTGTGTCCCCAGTACTGGCTACAAAGGCCAAAGCTATGGACAAAGAGGCTCCAACACCTCATGCTAAAAGCTGTCAACACCTAGGACCAGGTACTTCCCTCAGAGTTTATTAAGGCTGAACTGCCCTTCCATCTTCCACCACAACCCACCACTACAAATCTTTGCCCCTTCCCAGACCATAAAAGACAGCCCTGGGGGGGCCAGAATGGGTGAAGGCAGAGTCATTAGGATCACAGGACTTGTCAAGGCATGTAGGGTCTGTAATGGGATGGCACTTCCCCATCTTCAAGAAAAGGAATGGAAAGCTGCAAGAGACTCCCTCAGAGCAATTAAAAGTACCTACCACATGGGGTCATTGGCATCTAGTTCCCTGGAAGGATCTCTGAGAACTACAGAACTCCTCTTCTGCAGCCATCATAGAGAGTTATTGGGAGACCTGTGACACTTGATGATTTGTGATGCTCTTGAACATGAAGACTAGTGTCCATTTAAAGGCTCACAGATTGCCAGAGAGGCCCACTTCATCAGCTTAAGTAGGGACTGTGACACCAGGAAAGAATGGGAGCCCCTCACCCTAGCCTCCTGCAGCAAAGATTGCAATAGCTTTCTCATGAAAGAGCACTGAAGAAAGGCAGGGGCCCTGGATCCATTCTAGTGGCCAGAGAGAGAGAAGAGCTGCCTCCCTAGAAGGAGATTGGAGCATACACTTGTTAGGTAGGAAATAGATATGAGCAGGGTGGAAAGAGAATAAGGCCAGAAAAGCCCACTAAAAAAACCCACAGTTAATCAGCTAAAGCTCAAAAAGCCAGGAGCAACTTGGCCTGGAATGTTTGAATATTCCCCAGATAAAGGAGGGTACCTTAGCACAGCCCATGTCTTTATTCTGTTAATCATGCAGGCCCAGCTTATTTTTTAACTTTACCTATATGCTGTTTTTTGTCTCCTTCGGCCCTAATCAAGTAGTTTGCAACCTAGGCAACTAATTTAGCATGCAGGCCCAGCTGTGAACAACACAGTAAAAGGCAAGAAGGATTCCATCTTAAAGATTGCATTTTAATACCCAGGAATTGAGAAGTAAGATTCTTAACTTACTCTTTAGCAAACAGACAATAACTCAGCCCACCTTGGGGACTGTACAGGCAGTCTTGTTTGATATGCTCCCAGACCAAGACACCAGTATGCCAGGGAGAAATCAGAGCAGGAAGTTCCTTGCGTTAAGTTAATTCTAAATATTCAGAGACCACTTAACAGTTCTGCACCCCCAGCCCTTAGTCACATTCCTAAAGAAAAGGTGGAACCCCCAACCTTTCAGGGCACTCCTCTCTCTAAGGTTACCTGCACTTTCTAAGTGCATAACCTTTTAACTTTAAACTTTCTCTCTTCAAGCCAAGATATAAAACCAAGCATATATGGTCAATTAATATACGATAAAGAAGCCATGGATATACAATGGGGAAATGACAGCCTCTTCAACAACTGGTGTTGGCAAAACTGGACAGCTATATGCAAGAGAATGAAAGTGGATCATTGTCTAACCCTATACACAAAAGTAAACTCAAAATGGATCAAAGACCTGAATGTAAGTCATGAAACCATAAAACTCTTATACAAAAACATAGGAAAAAATCTTTTGAATATAAACATGAGCAACTTTTTCCTGAACACATCTCCTCAGGGAAGGGAAACAAAATCAAAAATGAACAAAGGGGACTACATCATGCTAAAAAGCTTCTGTACAGCAAAGGACACTATTAGCAGAACAAAAAGGCATCCTACAGTATGGGAGAATATATTTGTAAATGACATATTTAACAAGGGTTTAACACCCAAAATATATAAAGAACTCACACACCTCAACACCCAAAAAGCAAATAATCCTGTTAAAAAATGGGCAGAGGATATGAACAGACACTTCTCCAAAGAAGAAATTCAGATGGCCAACAGGCACATGAAAAGATGCTCCACATTGCTAATCATCAGGGAAATGCAAATTAAAATCACAATGAGATATCACCTCACACCAGTTAGGATGGCCACCATCCAAAAGACAAACAGCAACAGATGTTGGTGAGGATGTGGAGAAAGGGGAACCCTCCTACACTGCTGGTGGGAATGTAAACTAGTTCAACCATTGTGGAAAGCAGTATGGAGGTTCCTCAAAAAACTCAAAATACAAATACCATTTGACCCAGGAATCCCACTCCTAGGAATTTACCCTAAGAATGCAGCAGCGCAGTTTGAAAAAGACATATGCACCCCTATGTTTATCGCAGCACTATTTACAATAGCCAAGAAATGGAAGCAACCTAAGTGTCCATCAGTAGATGAATGGATAAAGAAGATGTGGTACATATACACAATGGAATATTATTCAGCCATAAGAAGAAAACAAATCCTACTACTTGCAACAACATGGATGGAGCTAGAGGGTATTATGCTCAGTGAAATAAGCCAAGCCGAAAAAGACAAGTATCAAATGATTTCACTCATATGTGGAGTATAAGAACAAAGAAAAAAAAGTGAAGGAACAAAACAGCAGCAGACTCACAGAACCCAAGAATGGACTAACAGTTGCCAAAGGGAAAGGGACTGGGGGTGGGGAGGGTGGGAAGGGAGGGAGAAGGGGAATTAGGAGCATTACGATTAGCACACATAATGTAGGTGGGGGGCACAGGGAAGGCAGTAAAGCACAGAGAAGACAAGTAGTGACTCTATAGCATCTTACTATGCTGATGGACAGTGACTGTAATGGGATATGTGGTAGGGACTTGATAATGGGGGGAATCTAGTAACCACAATGTTGCTCATGTAATTGTATATTAATGATACCAAAATTAAAAAATAAAAAAAAACTTTCTTTCTCCAACCTTTCAGGGCACCTCTCCTCACTGAGGTTGCCTGCTGCACTTTTTCTCTCTTTAAATAACTTTAAATAAAACTTCTTTTACTTTGCTTCACTACTGTGTCTCTGCCCTTCAATTCTTTGCTGTGGTGGGGACAAGAACTAAGGAAACTATGCAACGCCCTCCCCCAACAGACTCATGTCAGGGAACTAGAGGGACATGGCTGCCCTCTCTGGGGGAACCTTACTAGAGATGGAAAGGACTGATGGGAACTGATGGCTAACCCACCAGCCATGAAGAGGTCGCCAGAAGGAGGCAGAAACACGCAGAGACAACCAGGATCGCCTCCCCACTGTGACGTGCAGCTGGTCACCATGCCAGAAGCCTGCCTCTACATCTCCTCCCAGACTCCCAAAGCCCTCCAACTCAAGCAAGGGTATCCCCAAAAAAGAGAGAGAAGGAAGAATTGGCACCTTAATGAAGGTTGTTCCCACCCACACTCAACCACATCAAAGTGCTGGAGTGAGAGAAGTGAAAAAAGAGACAGAAGAGCCTGGGACATCATGTGCAGGGTCAAACCTGTGTCGAGGTGGGGGCAGAAAGGAGTCTTGGGGATAAGATTAAAATCACATTAGAGGCTAAAGTTTAAATTGATCTAACTTTTAACATCTAAAAATGGCCAGGAAATTACAGGCTCTGTCATCAAGATTTGAGAAAGAGACTTTTGTCATAGTATTGCTGAAGATTTATAGAAAAAATAAAACTTTCATGCTTATGTCCCAATAGAGCAATTACATTATCAGCATCAGCGTCTAGAGATGCCAAATCTGCCTGAGCCCACATCTGCACAAGACCAGACAGAAGATGGAGTCTGGAATGTGTGTAGAGTTGTGTGTGTGGTAATTTAGGGAAGATCAAAGCAGGGACTAACCCAGGAAATCCAAGGAAATTACCAAGACTGGGGCTTGAGGTTTTAATTAGCCCACACCAGTGAGGGACACGGTAGGTTGGCTGAGTTTGAAGGCACAGTGTCAATGTGGAGCCACTGAGGGTTCTGCGGGGGCTTTATGTAAATGGAGGTAAGGTGAAAAATATTACTGCCTCCCATCAGCTTCCTACTTCTGCAGTCAACCCTGGGAAAGAAAATTCTCACACCTTTCATGAGAAAAATGCTAAACCACACCTTACTTCCTTCTCATCCCTTTGAAGGAGATGAGATGGTCAAGGGGGAGGGAAGGTGGTCTCTTTCATCCCTGCATTGGTACCAAACATCCAAGCCAAACTGGTAGTCATAAGAAGCCTCCACCACTCTCAGGAAGATGAGGCTGGGCAGGACCTACCAGTCCTGCAATTTCCATTCCATACAAACCCAACTCTACAGTGCCTCTAATTGGCCCCTGTAGGTGGTAAGTTTTCTAGAGAAAAAGAAAATTAGTTTGAGGATTTTAAACAAACTAGAATGCTACTCTCACCTCCAGGGCCGCTTCTCTCCAGGAAAATGATCTGCAAAGTATGATCTGGGTGGTCTCACTGGTCCAAACTCCCAAGTAAATGGGTCAGATGCCTGACAGAGTCCCCACCCTGCCCATGAAGAAAGAAGTGAGGGAGCTACAGAAGCTGCAGCCATGACTTTGCCCTAAAGAGCTGTGCCCAGGGGAGGTCTTCATTGTCTTCGCATGCCCAGTCTGCAAACCAGCTGTCAGTTTGGCTCCCCTGGGGAGGATTGCCATGAGGAGGTGTACAGCTGAACACAGACTCCAGAGGCTGCCCTCAGAGAAAATGCCCCTGCAACTAAAAAAAAAAAAAAAATTAAGTTGGTTCAGAGAAATTCTAGAGTCCCACCAAAAAGTCTGCCATGCACTGGGCTAAGCTGTAATGAGATTCAATGTTAATTCAACTAGAGAGCAGTCATTTGGCACATCTGGTAAGGAATCAGCCCCCAGGGTGGTCGACTTGCCACCTCTGTCCCAACGAAACACTCCTTCAGGGAGGACTCAGCTTCTAAATTATCCCCTTAGCTTACTCCTCCTCTTTGAGGATTTCTATATAACTTCCAATAAATACTTAATATAGAAGTTGGAAAATACACAAAAATTTAAAGAAGACAAAAAAATAATCACCCCTTAGGCGGCCACCCAGAGAGAGACCAACTGTTAACATTTCTGTATGTCTGTTTCCAGACTTTTCTGTTACATTAGTTATAAATAAATACATGTGTATATAATTTAATAGAATTAAAACAGAATTTGGAAAATCAAGTGGACATTTCATAGACACAGAGTAACTCTAGAATCCACTGCTTAGATATAATCCTAATGCCACCTCTTGCTATCTGTGTCTCAGCCATAACAGGTGAATAATATACCTACATCAGAGTTGTTGTAAGAAATAAATAATACAGGTAAAACTCTTATAACAGGGCATGGCACATGTGGGATAAATATGTGAATTGTTACTATTGTTTTTGCTATTATCATTATTGGTTGTGATTTGCTTTTTTATACTACACACACATTTTTTCCTCGGTCTTAGAGGCAGTTTACAGGAGGGAACACTGCTGCTTGTGTCCCAAAACAAACACAGCAGTGTCAAACCTAAGATGCCATCTGGATGGATACCATTCTCAGCAAACGCCCTGACCTTGCCGCATCTTCTTGGAGAGGCTGATGGGACAGGATGGCAGGGGCCAGCTCACATACCTGGAGGGGCAGGGGAAGGCTGTGGAGGGTTCGGCAAGGCGACATTACAGCTGTCCTCAATTACCACAACAGATGTTGACGGCAGGCTCATTAGAAGCACAACCCAATCACCTTGGCAGCCTAAGCCTCTTTCTGGAAACTCCTGAGATAGGAAGGCCCTGCACTCCCAATGCTCATGGTCAGGTCAATGAAGGTTACTCTCCCTATCCTGGGGAAAAGCATCCCCAAGCACAGACTCCATATGGCAAATCTCCATGGCGATGAGAGTAGTGGTTCTCGACCAGGGTAGATTTCACTCCCCACCAGATATTTGGCAATGACTGGAGACATTTTGGCTGTCACAACCTAAAGGAGGACAAGCTACTACATACAACTAGCGGGTTGAGTCCAGGAATGCTGCTAAATGCCTACAAGATACAGGACAGTCCCCCAGAACAAAGAATCATCTTACCCCAAATGTCAGTATTGCCAAGGTTGAGAAATCTTTCATTAGATAAAGACCTTCAAGTGAAAAGTGGGAAATATTTGGTCCGCAATAGGCAGTAGGAGGGTCTATAACATAGATGACAGAGGTGAGCAGAGGCTAGATTTATGAGATAAGGTAACTACATTTTCTATGCCTTTTCTCTAAGGTGTGTGGAGGGGGAAAAAGAGTCAAAAGATGCTTCCTTACATGAGAGCTGCCAGCTGTCAACCACCCCACTTCCCATCACAAAAAGAACAGTGAGACTTTTAGAACTTTCCTATTCGAAAATCTCAGGCCCAACCTCAGGAGATAAAATACTTCCACCTTGTGATGGCGAATTTTATGAGTCATCTCAACCAAGCCACAAGGGTGGCCAGATTTTTGGTTAAACCTTATTTCTGGGTGTATCTGTGAGGGTGTTTCTGAATGAGATTAACGTTTGAATCAGCAGACTGAGATGTTCCTCCCCAGGGTGCTGGGCTTTCTCCAACCCATTAAAGTGTTTGATCAGAACAAAAAGTGGAGTAAGAGAATTCTCTCTCTGCCTGTTTTCAAGCTGGGACATTTGTCTTCTACTGCCTTCAGAACTGGACTCGGACTGGAACTTACACCACCGGCTTTCTGCGATCTCCGGCTTGCTGACTGCAGATCCTGGGATTTCTTACCCTCCATAATCATATAAGCCATTTCCTTATAGTGAGTGAATCTCTTTATTTTTAAGTGTATGTATATACATATTTTTTCTGTATCTCTGGAGAACCCAGACCGATACACTTCTCATTCTCCACAACTCAATTCAAACACAACTTCCTCAGCCAGCCTGGCCTTGAGTCCCTGACCTATCTTCTGTGTCCCAGCTCTCCTCTTGTTTCCTTTCCAGCCTCTATCTCAATTTGCAATAAATACAGAGATCTTGACCCTGTTATTCACTATTCAGCCCCCATAGGCCAGCACAATGACTCATATATAGTAGATGGTTGTTAAACAACTGTTGAATGAATGGCTGATTGAATACCTGAATACCTGTGTTCCAGGAAGTCCAACATAATTAGCTCATGTGGGGCTTGGACTATGAACTTACTCATTTATTTAGCTTTCACTGTGCTAAGAGCACTCAACTAAAGGAATCTAATGTGTAATGAGAAGCAACCACTTGCCAGGTACTTTTACATCACCACATATCTCTGAGATAGATACCA